>JAVGWX010000003.1:130927022-131574522 GCA_036924085.1 Ariolimax columbianus | reverse complement strand
TAGAACTCCCTAGATCTGGAAGAACAACATTTCATGATTGTTGATGAAGTTGAGAGTACTCCTTGTTCCCAGCTATTTCCTTTGCCATCATGTCTACACAATATATTTGATCTAATGCTGGTTTTAAATTTTGCTTTCCCTGTTTTACTATACGATATATAAAGGTTAAATGCAAGGGCTCGACTTTATTCGCGCGGGTC
The DNA here is from genome assembly GCA_036924085.1 of Ariolimax columbianus. Classification (NCBI taxonomy): domain Eukaryota; kingdom Metazoa; phylum Mollusca; class Gastropoda; order Stylommatophora; family Arionidae; genus Ariolimax; species Ariolimax columbianus. The sequence continues at coordinate 131,574,322 of JAVGWX010000003.1, read as the reverse complement.
TCCCCAAATGGCTTGGTCCCTCTCAGCAGAAAGGTATCCCACCGGCCGAGAACATCGCACAAAGCATGAACTCCGTAGCTCCAGCAATGAACCCAGGTACCTTCGGAAAAAAATCGCCTTCATGAACCGACCTCCACAGCTCGAATTCGAACCACTACCGTCTGAACACGAGGGAAACTTCTTCTTCTTCTTCTGCGTACACAGTCAGACAGTAACCATTATTTTTTCGAAAAAACCAGCGGTCATCCTGAGACTCTCGCCACTACCATACAGCTTGTCTTGCAGTTCCACTGGCAATGGCCACATCTGCTCTCTCTGATCCTCGTATGTCGGGCAGTTCTGCAGCAGATGTTCAGTGGTCATTTTACCAGTACCGCACGGGCATTCGTCGGTACACCCTATCTTCAGTTTGTTGAATAGGTGGTACCTCAGTCTGTTGTGGCCAGTGCGAAGTCTGAAGACAACGACCTGCTCTCTTCGGTTCAACTGGTAATAGGCATCGTTTTTGGTGTAACCAGTATGTTCGGTTTCCCATTTGGACATGTATCTGGCTTTGATAAGCCGTTTTGACTCTTCGTACGTCATACTGGTATCTGTTTGTGGTAGTCTTGCACCTTCTTTTGCCAGTCTATCGGCCTCCTCGTTTCCTTGGATGTTGCAGTGTGACGGAACCCACTGTATCACCACCCTTTTTGGTGCGGACTGCTGGCACAGTTTGCAGAGTGCTGCTCTTAAGTCATTAAGCTCAGTGTTCTTCTGGCTTTTTAGCGCTGTGACTACTTCGAGAGCATCTGTCAGCAAGACTATATGGCTCTCATTTTCACTGTGTGTTGCCATTTCTTCCACTGCCGCCCTCAGTGCCTCTGCCTCTGCTCTGAAATTGCTTGTGTACTTACCAGTAGCGAATGACAGTGTTATATTTGTGCCATTTGGTAGGTTCAGGAATGCTCCTGCCCCTCCGTTCTGTGTAGTGTTTGTTACAGAACCGTCGGTGTATGCATGGGTCCAGTCCATGCTTGGGTAGCTTTTCGTTATGAAGCTTAGGGTAGTGTCTCTCCTTTCTTTCTCACTCTGGCAGTTTTTGTTTGACGAGGGAAACGACTTGATCACTTCACCACGGAGACTCCATAATGCAATATATACAATTACACAACAATTGAGCCGTATTTGTCGCCTCTGCCTTGGCTTTCTTGCAATAATGAGTAATATACGTCCATCGCAAGCAATGATGAAAACAGCAGTCAGACTTGTTGTGCTGCACCTCCCCAGTGAGACGTAAGCCGCTTCCACCTTTGTAACATGTAATGTCAGAATTAGACATGGGAGTGTCAGTTGTTTTGTCTTTTCGTAGCTCCGGAGGCCCGTCGTTTCTCGGCAATGAAGATGTCTCTGATGGTGGTTCTATGCCATGCCTTGGTGTCCTGTGCGAGGCATTCCCATGCGTTTGCATCGATGCTGAAGCGTGTGGCAGAGATACTTTGAGGGAGTCTTTGAAGTGCTTCTTTTGGCTGCCGACTTGATGCAGGCCATCTTTCAGCTCACCATACATTAGTTGTTTTGGGATGCGGTTGTCTGACATGGGCACGACGTGGTCGGTCCATCTGATGTGGGACTCTGCAAAAGTGTGTGCATGCTCGGCATTTTTGCCTTCATGAGGATCTCGGTGTCTGGTACCCTTACTTGTCACGTCATTTTGAACAATCCACGGAGGACGCTTATATGGAAGTGGTTTATCGTCCTAGCATGCCCGCTGTACACAGTCCACGTCTCGCTGGCGTACAGAAGGGTGGGAAGCACTACTGCTCGGTAGATTTTGAGTTTCGTATCAAGCCTAAGACCCCTCCGATTCCAAACACTGTTGCGCAGCCTCCCAAAAGCAGCACTGACATTGGAGATTCTCTTACTGACCTCAGAGTCAATAGCAGTTTCACTGGAAAGTGTGCTGCCAAGGTACGTGAAGCTGTCTACTGATTAGAGGCGTTCATTCTTGATATGAGCAATAATGAGTATTATCAAAGTGACTACAGCAGGAGACTAACAAGTCAACGTACCCTATTTTAATTACAATTATCAGATATCACGTGACAATATCTAGTTATAATGAATCCCTGATTAGTGATTTAACACTGATATCTATACAGAAAAGAAAGATCTTAAATGACATGATATGTCCAATCCACATGTTTCTCGGTCGTCCTGGGTTGCTGTACGCTATAAGCGCGAAGAGGTAGCCTGAAATGTTGCGAATCCATTAGGTGACCGAAACATTTAATTTGTCCCTTATAAATGTGTTCGCTGAATGACCCTGTTTACACATATAATCGGATGTCGTCAGTTCTCATTATGTCTCCAATTGATTTGATCTAAATTGTTACCACTCGCCAGAAGTAGAAATTGCTTGATTTGATCTAAATTGTTACCATTCGCCAGAAGTAGAAATTGCTTGATTTGATCTAAATTGTTACCACTCGCCAGAAGTAGAAATTGCTTGATTTGATCTAAATTGTTACCACTCGCCAGAAGTAGAAATTGCTTGATTTGATCTAAATTGTTACCACTCGCCAGAAGTAGATCTTGTTTGATTTGATCTAAATTGTTATCACTCGCTAGAAGTAGATATTGTTTGATTTGATCTAAATTGTTACCACTCGCCAGAAGAAGATATTGTTTGATTTGATCTAAATTGTTACCACTCACACAGAAGTAGATATTGTTTGATTTGATCTAAATTGTTACCACTCGCCAGAAGTAGATGCGCATTGGTTTGAATTCAATTGCCGTCCTTTGCAAAAGAACGGCGTCAGATCTTAAAAGATTGACTCGTGGGAATTAGGTCAGACAGACGAGAAACAGACCGGCACCAGCGATCTAGAAATTAATGTCAAGGTTGCGCGGTGTTTGGATGACTGCGATGGGGCTCGGATATTGCAGTATAAACATTCTTACTTAGTCGCTCCTCTCCAACCTTGGAGTGTAGAGGCTGGTAATATTAACATAATCTGAATATCCTTTTTCGACTGTTGAATGCGTATCTCTGTAGCAGATACGTGCCGCACGTATGTACCAGTTTAGAGCAGGGCAGGTGCGGGGGCGATCGGTGTATGTTGGCGGGACCACTAGATATGAATATCTCTGTTCTAGCGTAGTCACTCTTCTTCTATCGCTGGGAGGTGAAGAGGTCATTTTGTTTATCCACGCAATCGAGTGTGGAGACAAACATGTGATTGCCATGTTATGTTTTGCATGATGGAGGTGCTGTGTCCTTTTAACCTTCATGCAGTCAACCATTTGGTAGCAGTTTCCTTATCTTTATAATATTTGTCCGGACAGCGGCAAATAGCCAGCTCATTTCGATTTTCAACTGCCAAGGATTCTTTTACGTGCACAGCGTATAAACGAGATCTCCGAATTTATTATCCGTCTCGATATGACTAAGCGCCGATCACACCTGCCTTGAGACCAGGGGACGATTGAAACTTGTGGAGATTCGAATAGTCACTGTTTCGCGCTATCGTTTGTTTGTTTCTTGAGAGGCGAGAATCTTACTATTCAGCTATAGCTATAGCCACCCCATAAATGAAATATCAGCTCCCTTAACAATTACAAAATGAACAACTTAAGGTATAAAGTGTTTACTGGTTATATTATTACTCTTTCTTAACAACTGGCTTGACACTTTCATACACACAAACTACAGTATAGGGATATTTTTCAGTACATCACTACTCTATAGGGATATTTTTTAGTGCAACGCTACTCTATAGGGATATTTTTTAGTGCAACGCTACTATATAGGATTACTTTCAGTACAACGCTACTCTATAGGGTTACTTTTAGTACAACACTACTCTATAGGATTACTTTCAGTACAACGCTACTCTATAGGGATATTTTTCTTACCGTTTTATTGTTTTAATCTTGAAAAAAATTTTGCTTCCTGCAAAAATGTTTTACATTTCTTGCTTCTTAATTTTCAAAGTACACCATCTCCTGGATTTTCTACTTTAACTTGCGGCCTCTTCCATGGTTAGATGCTTTCGGTGAGCTTTGACTTAAAAAAAGAGATTATTTTATGGTGCTAAATAAGCCGGAATTATACTCAACAATATTTTTAGAGACATAATTACGTTCGGAATACTAGTTGCTCTTTCATTGGTTGAGAAAAACGTTAAGGGCTCCCTAGAGACGAGCAGAGCGGTTAAAATGCTTGCTCCTTTTGCAGCAAAAGAGATGGGCTCGGGTTTATTCTCGGTATTGCCGTACTTCAGTCTACCTAGATACAAATGGTACCCGACTAAAATCCAGAAAAGGCAAGGCAGCGATGACGGGACTGACTCACATCTTAATCTTCCCTCTCCCTCCTACACTACATAGAGCGATTTGACTTAGTTAATTGACTTCTTAAACACTTCATCCACGACGACTGTATCTGCTATAGAATCATCTTTACTTTGAGTAGGTAAGATACGATCGGGCGTATCTTCACACCTCTCATTACGACATGTCGTTGTTGTTGAATGCCTACAGGTATGGCCTGACATTACAATTTATTTGTACTTCTCATTATGGCAGATTCGATCTCTCATTATTATATATTTGTACGGGATCAAGACGCTGAGCAGCGCATGAGCTGCAGCGGTCAGCGACCCATAGCTGACCATAGCGTCAGAGCCAGCGAACCAGAGCTGCCAAGACCCTTCTACACCTCCCCTGCGGTGATCCCGGAGAACAGGCTGCAACAGAGCAGACTGACTTAGAATAAGTGATCGAAGAGGGAATGCTAATATGGTACTAAAAAATGCTTGCAGAAGTCGGATGTGTTGGACCGAGAAATGCAAATATCGCAGTCAAGCTGTAAACTACGACACAACGCATTCCGTTCTCTGGACTACATCCTACTACTTAGGCCCGTGTCAGGGTTTGGTAGCAGGATATTGAAAACGAACGAAGCCAAGCCAAACTATATACTTGTACTCCCCATTATAACAGATTCGATCTCTCATTACAAACATGTTTGTACTTTTTATTGTAACAGATCGGCTTTCCTTAAAATATATTTATACGTTTCATTAGAATAGATCGACACTGGTAACAGTAGTAGTTATCACGGCTGGTAGACTCTAGCTCCAGTCATAATGACGCTATTATATTTGTTCTAAAGGTGAGTATATCAATTCCACTAACTCATGAATCATATCTCTAAATATACAGATCTGTCCAAGCGCTGTTCTGGGTGTGGATAATGAGCCCCCTGCTGCAATTAAAATACCAACGCCACTGCTCCCTACTTTGCATGTATGAAAGGTGGTTGTTGTTGTTGCTTAGATGTTTGCCTCACTAGTTTCTACTGGCGGAGGCGCGCCATTTCCCACCCCAGACCGTAGTCCATTGGGCGATTTCAGGACGCATAAACCAGTGCTTGGATGCATGTGTGCGTCTGTATGTACCTATGCTAGGTTTGTGCGCCCTCAGAAGCTAGCCCAACCAAAGTGCAATGGAAGGGCCTCACCATGAGGGCGCGTGTGAAAGTTGTGCAAGAGTGTGACTGTAGGACAGAGTCAAATGAAACAGAGTGAGGTGAGAAGAGAGAGAAGGGGAAGAGTGGCCCCCAGGGTGAGCCTACCTGCCAGCTGGCCACCGAGAGGAAGACCTGAAAGGTGGTTAATGAGGCCAGTACACTTAGCTAGTAATATAGCCCTTATATTGTATACAACCACAGCTGAACGGAGCGTAGCTTTCCCCACAGGAAATACAATCTCACATGCCGTCCACCTTATCATGGTAAACAAACATAGGAGAGATAACTCTGCTGCAGCAGCACATAATTGTGTTGATACAGGCTTCCCATAAGGATACCATCTGCATGGCTGTCCCCATGCATTCAATGGAGTGAACCATTAAAGATGATGATGATGATGATATTAGCACCTGAATTGACATATGTTGACTTTTGGAAGAAAAAAAAAACAACGAACACCGCGACGCTTATTCCCAAATTCGGGGTACTCTGGAAGGAATTAATACCGCATGCCTGTACAGTATCCGCGCAATGTACAGTAAAGGTATTTATGTCCATCTCGATAGACGAAACCTATGCTGTATCGATGTTTTGAACCCAATCCCCGTAGTCATGATATCGATATTGAAACCGTTCGGCCAACTGCTGCTTTGGAATCTTAATACGCTAAGTTAACTCAGTAAACAACACATACAAGTGTAGATAAGATATGTGTCGGAACAAGATCACGAATAAACATACTTTACGACCAAAAGGCCTTCACCAGGGACAAGTAAAAACATTAATGAAAATAAATTTAAACCTGTTACCGAATCATGAGCGCAACGACAAACATAAACGATGCCCGAAAGCCCCCTTAACTTGATATGTTTACAGCAATCATATCACGGAAACCATTAATCAGAAGTAGTTTGCACATCGAAGACAAATTCATGCAATGCTAATTTCTGGTACTTGCGTCTTAATCCATCCCAAATAAAAGAAATATATTTATTTTTAGCACCAGATTTAAGGTAGTGACGTCACATAGTAGTTCGATTTTAACCTATTGGGTGTGTCAAACATTCTGCGAGAATAGACGAGAATTTCTGCTTCCTCTCCTGCTTAATATCGCCATCTTAGCAATTAATTTCTTGTTTTAAGGTTAGGGTTAGTTTAGGGAAGGGTTATGGTTAGATTAGGGTTAGGTTATGTTAGGTTAGGGTTAGGTTAGGTAAGGGTTAGGGTTAGATTAGGGTTAGGTTATGTTAGGTTAGGGTTAGGTTAGGTAAGGGTTAGGGTTAGATTAGGGTTAGGTTATGTTAGGTTAGGGTTAGGTTAGGTAAGGGTTAGGGTTAGGTTATGTCAGGTTAGGGTTAGATTACGGTTAGGTTAGGGTTAGTTTAGGTTAGGGTTGGGGTTCGATTAAGGTTAGATTAGGGTTAGGTTAGGTTTAGGTTAGGTTAGGGTTAGGTAAGGTAAGGTAAGGGTTAGTTTAGGTTAGGGTTAGTTTATGGTTAGATTAGGGTTAGGGTATGGTGATTTTATTTTAGGATTGGGATTCGATTAAGGTTAGGTTAGGTTAGGTAAAGTTAGAGTTAGTTTAGATTAGGGTTAAGGTTAGATTATGGCTAGGTTATAGTTTGTTTAGGTTATGGTGAAATTATGGTTAAGTTAGGGTTAATTTAGGTTAGAGTTAGGGTTAGATTAGGTTAGGGTTAGTTTAAGTTAGGGTTAAATTATGGTTAGGTTAGGTTAGATTTACGGTTAGATTAGGGTTAGGTTAGGGTTAGTTAAGGTTAGGGTTAGGGTTAGAATACGGTTAGATTAGAGTTAGATTAGGGTTAGGGTTAGATTAGGGTTAGGCTAGAGGTAGTGTAGATTAGTGTTAGGGTAAGATTATGGTTATGTTAGAGCTAGGTTAGTATTACGGTTAATGGTTAGGTTATGTTAGGGATGTGGTCATGGTTAGCATATTTTCTACACTTATTTATTTTTAAAAAAATGATATCGATCTCCTTTTAACCCTCAATGGAATGTCCAATTACAGTCATTATCTGTCAAATACGTACGACAGGAACCAAATTGAACTCTGTTTGGGGTGAATTAAGACGCAAATACCTAATCTCTTAGTAACCAGCATACTTATGATTTTACACACAAACAGTCTTCAATATAAAAAACAAAACAAGTAATGAACCAGTTCACAATCATTTAATTCTCAGTTTTAAATAAACGAACTATCCACAACAAAACGTGTAGATGATGAAGTCCTTGAACTGTTGTACTAGAACCGCGGATGTGACTCATAGAACCGGGGCTCTTTTTTTAGTCTTCTTATTTTTGAGTTAAAAAACATTTCTTGCTTTAAAAACAAACCAAAAACAATCCGTGATAATAATAATCTAATTTTATCTCTGAACTTCTTATACGTTTCCAAATTTGTTGCGTTAAGATTAGCTGGGATGCTTTCCCATGTAAGACGAAAAGTTGTGGGTTTTAGGCACGCGAGGTAAATTGGATTTGCTAATTTGGAAATGTACGCTATCCTCTATTGAGTTTCACTATGAGAGAAGCACGCTTCTTTAGCATTAATCCACAAACTAGAATGCATGATATATCTACTCAACAATGATAAGCTTATTAAAAGAAAATAGCAGATGCAACGGTCCTTGTAAAAGAAAACAGAAACACGCACCATGGATTAGACGGCATTATTTCACATTAATTCTCAATTTCTGTACGACTATGAAAAAAAATTATTTATTATGCTCCATATAAACATGACTCATTCTTACATCATCATCATCATGTGGCATGTTCTTTGCAGAAAATCGCTCTCACAATAGCCGGCCGATCTGTAAGACTCTCGATCTCTGACCAGAACTCCTGCCTCTGTTTATGGCATCATCAGGACATCCGTGATGTCTTGCGTCTATTCGGTCTGCCTCTGTCCCGCTTTCCAGGCACTATTCCCTCCAGTATCGTTCTCTCTAGACCATTTTGGCGTTTAATGTGACCAACATATTTTAACGTTCTAAACAAGATATTGTTATTCGTTCTTACACATCATCCGATTACAATGGATACATATTGCTATAGTCCTTTGGAGACGTCATGTAGGAGATTCTGTATAACTAATCATAGTTAGAAAGTTAATCGTTCGTCGACTCCCATGCGACGTAGAAGCTCTAGTACTTGGCATACTTTCCGTAAAATCACTACTTTTATCTTGAATATAGTCTCTGCTAAAGAAGGTTAAAGTGTTTTGCTGTTTGACTTTTTTAATTCCATTTTGTAAGATTTCACGATTTACATCACAAAAACACAAGAAATAGCTTGCCTTCCGAAATACCATAACACAGCATTAGCAGATCAATCAACTTCTGAAACGTATCCATCAATTTCCGATTGACCTAATTTACTTTTAGCAATATGTGTAAGCCTAGACATTTACAGAAAAAAACTCAAAAAAACTTACGTGCTTTGACAAAAATGAAAGATATAGATGAGCTTGTATGTCCGAACCGTATTGATACTTATGTAGATTATATCATTTGAGTTTTATAATTAGCCATTCAGAGATTTGATCACCACTGTGTGATTTCCGTATTTACTTTTTCGGTGTATCGGCATTGGTCAGCTGACCGCCGGTTGTGAAACACGGATCTAGAGAATGTGAGAAAAGTATACCAAAAACGAAAAAAAGCAGAGCTTATTAAAACAAAATAACGAACAATAAGAGAGAGGTGACTCAGTTTCGGGAAGTGAGTATGCAAATAGTTGCATTACGCTCACAGGGCGATGGCTCAGTCTTGAATAGACTCACGTCAGCGGAGCACAATGTGTGATATCACCTGCATGACTCAAGCCTATACCTGTACCGATCTGTCCCTATCGATCACGAGTTGCCTTGACATCTCGCCTGCGGTTACTTCACGGCCTCAACCAGTGATTTTCAAAATGGTGTTTACCGCTGCCTTCCCACGCTTGTCTATGCCTGTATATGCCCAGAGTGATTGCTGATAAATGTTCTCTCTTCCTGCGTACTTTTAGCAACAAATTATGTGTTTGCTGATCACCATAACTCGTCGCCTCAAACCGAAGCCTGTATCAGAACACATTTTCACATTGCAGCCCCCCCCACCCCCACCCCCTTCCCATTGCGGCTCTCTGACTGAAAGCGAATCTATTATCGAGACAAATCATTGCGATGGTGGTTTCTGCAACAATTCCTCTTACGCCGTGAGGTTGCTTGTTCTAGGGCAATCATATTTTAAAACCATTCCTGTAAGGTTGCAGTGGTTTCATTCTTTGTTCTTTGGGTGATACGAACCGCCTAGCTTTGATCCATCGATATGACGAGTGCAGCGACCCATCCAACTTTGTTTCTTGTTTATGACTCGAATGAAGCGACCCACCTAGCTTTGTTCCCTGGATCTGACGAGTAAAGCGACCCACCCAAATTTTGTTCCCTGTTTGCGGTACTCACAGGAATACTGAATGCCTTGTTTACGGTACTCACAGGAATGCTTCATGCATAGTTTACGGTACTGACAGGAATACTTCAGGCTTTGTTTACGGAACTCACATAAATACCTCATGCCTTGTTTACGGAACTCACAGAAATACCTCATGCCTCGTTTACGGTACTCGCAGGAATACTTCCCGACTCATGCTTGACTGTAATAACAGTTCTGTAACCATTTACTGCCTATATAATAAACACAACATATATTTTTTAATGCTCTTTAGAAATGATATACATCAACGACCTGGTTTCATCAAAGGTACATCATCATCAGCTCCGCTAGCAATGGATTCCTCCTCCTAGCACATTATCGCTTCTAGCAGTGTCTGTCCTTGAGATATTATCGTCTTCCTAAATACTTGTTAATACTTAAACATAAACTATTGAATGAAGCGGAAATGTATTTTCATCTTCATTGACACATATTCATTCGTTAAAGGATATTATTCAACATATTGAAATATTGCAGGTATGCCATTAATGAGATATTAGTAACCGTAACAGTATGATGGACCAAATGATTGGAGTGTTTTTATTCATTTCTGGCTGTAAGATGTACTGCAGCCTGATTTCATCGATATATTTTTGTATAGTCGTAATGCTACTAATGGATGGGAATCTCAGGACATTAGCTTGACTATTTTGCAGTGTTTTCGAAATAAATTCTCACAAAGCAGACATAATCAGAGCAGCCATATAGTTGTTATTGTTGTTGTTCTTTAATACCTACAATGAGTGGATATACTCTTGTGTGCGCCCCCAAAAGAGCATAAAGTGGCGGATCGTAGTAGCTTTCCTCATATCACGAGCGGGCTGATGAAGATGAACCTAAGTCCGCCAGGTCGTTGTGCTATGCTTGGCTTAATCTGTGTGACGATAACTACTATGGGGATCACGTCAATTCACATCTCGTCTGCCTTGAAAACAGCCTGTTTCCAGACAATGCTAAATGGAAGAGAGATAGTGGTCTTGGTCAGTATATTGTATCTGGCCCTGGCGTGACGTCTTGGTCAGTATATTGTGCCTGACCGGACTTGCGTCTGAGTTCTCAAGATGCGCAATAACATTTTTGCTTACTACCGACAGCGATCCAATCTGAAACTTAAAATGCATTGGTGCAAGTTTTAGTCTTTTCAGAGATTATTTAAAAAAAATTAATGGACTTAACTGGCCAAATGTTTGGAAGTTGTTTTTGTGGTTGAAATGGCTTGTCCTGGCTTCGTTCGTTCTCAATCTCCCGCTACCAAACCCTAAAAGGGCTTTAGCAGAATGTAATCCAGAGAACGGAATGCGCTGTGTCGTATTTTAAAGCTTGATTGCGATATTTGCACCTTTCGGTCCAACACATCCGACTTCAGCAAACATTTTTTAGTACCGGGTTAGCATTCCCTCTTCGATCCCTTCTCCTTAGCCAGTCTGCACTGCTGCAGCCTGTTATCTAGAATCACCGCTTTGAGGTGTAGAAGGGTCTTGGCAGCACTGGTTCGCTGGTCCTGACGCTAGCAGTCAGCTATGGGTCGCTGACCACTGCATCTCATGCACTGTCGTGGTTGAAATAATGCACATTAAAAATAAACAAGTGCCTCAATTGGTTTGACTGAGGGTTTTACATGAATGCCGTCATGAGAAAGGCATGGTTTCATTCTCTTATTAAGAGGTGGGGAGGTTTGGGTCGTGGTGGGGTGGGATGGAGGAGGGTGTTGAGGGATAGGGCGTGTAGGGTCTATGTTTGATGAACAAAGACGACACTACTACATTACTGTACTTGTTGCTTTAAGGCCCGAATGGCTGCTAAGTTAGAGCGATTCCTGTTTCTCACAGGAAAGTAACTGAGTTCATGCCCAGATTTGACATCATCTAGTGTACCCAACTGTACCTGAGTATCTAGATATTAGTTATGAATGGCAAAACGGCGAGGAAGGGAACTCGTCACCCCGTCATAGAACAAGTTCAGGCCTAGTACTGTGACATCTCTAACACTTCGATCCCAAGGTCAATGTCAGCGATGGGACCAACTTCACTTAAATTTAATTCCATTGGAGACGTAGAGTCTATATTTAGTGCTATAACTGTAGTGTACCTTACAAACCATTTCATTTTCATAATAATTGTATTAAAGTATTCAATATAAACTAGATTAGCCAAGGTTCGAACGTTTCTTCCACGAATGATTGGTACGTGCATTTACAATATGTCTAAAGAAGTGAATTTTATCAGAAATAAGCTTTTCTAATTTGAGCTTTGAACTTACTTCCAACACTGGCTGAATCAAGGAATGATAAGTTTTTTTTATCCGTTTGCATTTATTCGAAAAGGCCGTCTTCGTTGTATTCCTCCCAATTTGCCAAGTACATTTGATTTCAGCACGTATTTTAAAGGGAATACGACCTTGCTGTTTCGAAAATCTGAAACCAAAACGTATTGGTTCTTGGCTAATGGTACTGGCTGCTTCGCCACGGGTCTTCCCCCACCTCTCTCCCACCAAATTGTATGTAACCAGGTTAATAGGGCAGCCTCTGTACGCCATTAGAAGATGTTCGATTTGATGATGTCATTTTGGGATATACATGTGTATATATATATATATATATATATATATATATATATATATATATATATATATATATATAATACATATTATATATACACACAGGCACACGCTACTGTGCTTATTTAAGAGAGAATAATGTTCGATATAATCTACACTTCAGCTGCCTGTTGCTCTTTATTTGCTTTAATATATTCCAGAAGGAAGAGAAAAGACGCGAAGAGCTGGAACTATTGGCCCAGGACGGCAGAACTTTGCGTATATTTGTTGAAGACATGTGCTCCTTAGGGACATGAACGATTTTGACTGACTGATTGATTGATATTCCTTAGACGTTATGTATAATGTTATAGTTATTGCATGCACAATTCCCGTCATGTTATAGATAAGCTCATGTCTGTTTTGAGATATGTGACGTGCATGCGCTGGTTCAATTCCCGATGACGTAGTACTCTCCTTTCATTGGTTACGATAAAACCACTTTCCCATTTAATTGGATAAAACTCAACTTCAATTGTCAGAAATGCCAGAATTTCTTTCGTGTTTTTAACAGCTATTAAATAATATCTCGGCATCCAATAATGACAATTTGTGCCAGGTTGAAGACCATTGGCCTTGACCAAGTTTTGTCATCACGGGTTTTGTTTATTGCCTCCTGAGTGACTCAACAAAAACAAAAATTCCCAACCAAAATTCATACCACAATGCGCATTTGTATATAATTTAGCGGTAAAAATATGAAGGCTTTTACCAAGTTAAAGGACACAAGAAATGAAGTATTATGTACATGGACACACACAAACACACACGCACCCTACACACCTACCCACCCACCCCACCCCTCACCCACCCACCCAAGCACTGACGCACCCGCCCCAAACATGTTTGGGTTAGGTTCAATGTTATATATATATATATATTTATATATATACACACACACACACACACACATGGGGAATGACGTGTTAGATTTCATCGTGTACACAGCTTTTATGACACGAAGTGGCTGGCCAGTTTAGTTCCCGCTGACATTAATTAACCGCAGGTGTTTATTTTTCTCATAATTACGCACATTATACCCACGTGTTGACCCTACTATAATCCCCCAGACAGCCCCCCCCCCCTCCTCCCAGGAATGCAGAGGAACGAATATAGCGCTGCGCCTCAATGCATATCGTGGAAAGACGAATGTGGAGAGCTGTTCATTGAACTAGCAAACGCATCGTGAAAGAGAATGGAAAGAACATCCACCCCTACACGATCCCTTGGCGGTTAGAAATCCCTTGGCGGTTAGAAATCCCTTGGCGGTTAGAAATCCCTTGGCGGTTAGAAATCCCTTGGCGGTTAGAAATCCCTTGGCGGTTAGAAATCCCTTGGCGGTTAGAAATCCCTTGGCGGTTAGAAATCCCTTGGCGGTTAGAAATCCCTTGGCGGTTAGAAATCCCTTGGCGGTTAGAAATCCCTTGGCGGTTAGAAATCCCTTGGCGGTTAGAAATCCCTTGGCGGTTAGAAATCGAAAAGATTAGTACACACAATGGTTTTGTGTAGGAATTATGTAAGGAGGCATCTACAACTGAGGCCCTATGCTTCATAGTGAGCTAAATAAAGATGTGTATGAATTTGACGTTGGTATACATGACACAGGCGAAAGTATATTACACACACAGATGGACAACACCAAGATCAAACATCCACAGGAGCAGCGCATGAGCTGCAGTGGTCAGTGACCCATAGGTGACTGCTACCGTCAGGGCCAGCGAACCAGAGCTGCCAAGACCCTTCTACACCTCCACGCGGTGATCCTGGATAACAGGCTACAGCAGGGCAGACTGGCTAAGGAGAAGGGATCGAAAAGGGAATGCTAACCCGGGACTAAAAAAATGCTTGCTGAAGTCGGATGAGTTGGACTGAAAGGTGCAAAAATCGCAGTCAAGCTGTAAACTACGACACAGCGCATTCCGTTCTCTGGACTACATTCTGCTACTTAGGCCCGTGTCAGGGTTTGGTAGCAGGAGATTGAGAACGAACGAAGCCAAGCCAAACATCAACATACATAACATCATTCTCACCAGCATGAATATATGTAACATCAATCAAACAGACATCAATCAACCACATACAGAACATCATACACAAAAACAGCAAACATCCAAGTACAGAATATCATTCACAAAAACATCAAACACCCAAGCACAGAACATCATACACAAAAATATCAAACACCCAAGTACAGAATATCATTCACAAAAACACCAAACACTCAAGTACATAACATCATACACAAAAACTCAAACACCCAAGTACAGAACATCATAAACAAAAACATCAAACACCCAAGTGCAGAACATCATTCACAAAAACATTAATCACCTGGGTTCAAAATGCCATCACAAAAAAAAAACAGCAATCTCACACATATTTTATTGTTCGTCCATCACCAGTGAAGAGGACTTTTACTTTTTTCACCTGGCCAGTCCTTCCAGTCGAGTATCCTGTAAAGCTGGGTTGTGTATGGGTGCGGAGGTGGCTGAAGAGTCCATTTTGGTATCTGCAGGGGTCACAGGACTCAACTGTGTTAGTATGGATAAATGAAAAGAGAATGACTTGCGCGATGAATTTGATTTAAGTGAGGAAGGGTTGCGCAGTTCGTCGACGTCATTCTCTAACCCGTGTTCTTCTTCTTCTTCTTCTTCTTCGTTCGTTCTCAATCTCCCACTACCAAACCCTGAAAGGGCTCAAGTAGCAGAATGCAGTCCAGAGAACGGAATGCGTTGTGTCATAGTTTACAGCTCGGCTGCGATATTTGCACCCTTCGGTCCAACACATCCGACTTCAGCAAGCATTTTGTGAGTACCGGGTTAGCATTCCCTCTTCGATCCCTTCTCCCTAGCCAGTCCGCCCCGCTGCAGCCTGTTTTCCAGGATCACCACGTGGAGGTGTAGAAGGGTCTCGGCAGCTCTGGTTCGCTGGTCCTGACGCTAGCAGTCAGCCATGGGTCGCTAACCACTGCAGCTCATGTGCTGCTCAGCATCTTGATCCCTAACCCGTGTTCAACTTTAATCAGTGGCAAGACAAGTCAGAACGACTGGATATAAACTCAGGTGTAGTGGATGAGCACGGCTGCTCACGCACATATATACCAGTACTGACATCACCATCGATCTTCAACATACAGAACATCATTCAGAAAAAAACATCAATCGCAGACATACATAACTCATTTCACATCGAGATCAATCACCTACATACATTCATCTTTTACACCAACCTCAATCAATCATTTACATATCACTATTCACATCAATCACAAGATGATCCTTGACATCAATATGAACCACACGCATTCAGATCCCCAATTTTTAATAACACCAATACTCCACATACAAAGCACCATTCTCACCAATACCAATCTTCCACATACAGATCACCAACACCAATCCTCCACATACAGATCACCATTTTCAACAACACCAATCCTCCACATACAGATCACCATTCTCACCAACATCAATCCTCTAGATACAGACCACCAACACCATTCCTTAACATACAGATCACCATTCTCACCAGTGGCATGCCGTCAATGGACTAATATGACTAGGCTAGTCCCCAGACATTTTAGTTAAGTTAAATTTCCATGGGACATAAAATCATTAAATAAAAACATTGTATGAACAGCATTATTATTCCTCACTATATGAGTCTCAATTTGCGTCACAATTACTCAACGATATTCCAGCTATTTGTGCTCCCAAATGACTGTACTCTGGCATCGGAAGTGCCCGAGTGTTATCAGTTCTCTCCGGGTAGAGGAACAGTCTCTATTTACAATGAAATATATGCTAGTCCCATGGCTTTCTGTCATATATTTTTCGTTTACTTCTTATGAGTGGTAGTGCTGTGTTCATTAATAATGAAAGAGATCTAGTTAAAGTGTTTGATTGTCAATATTGTTTGACTGTGTTTAAAAGGATGAAGCATTGAAGGCGACTCGGTTTTTAAAACTGTTCCTTCACAACAAAGCTTGTCAGAGACAGTTTAGTGTAAGTAGATCAAAGGTATGTAAATCGATCACGTGTATCAATGCTGAGTTCTGGATTTATAGTTTCAACTTTGAAAAAAAGCAAGTAATAATGAAAGGTAGGCGAACATCGTGCATTTATGTTCAAACAAAGATGAAAGACTAAACCCGTCATGTCAAAACGCAGTATTATGCTTCTTCGAAATGGTTAACTGCGTGCAAATCAAGAAACATATTGTATAGTTGGCCTTTTTGTGCTTTTCGAAACAGATCAGAGAGTGATGAAAAAATAATGGCTAATGTGATATCAGCGATTTTCACAACTCTAAATGCGCAAAGGAAAAGACTTACTCACACCTATCTGCAAGAACTTAATAAAAAACCTTCGATAAAACATGAATATATTTTTGAAAATGTCTTTATAATATATTTGTTTATTTATTTCATTTCTAAATATTGTGCATCGGTTGAAGACAGCTAAACCACGTGAACTGTGACCGGTTGAAGTAAGCTAAACTACGTGAACTGTGTCATTGATGACCTACATCTTGTACATTACATGGAGAGTATTCCTCTTTGGTCCAATATTGGAAGTTGTCCACGAACCTTGTCCCTCTGAGAAAAGTCACTGCACTCCACTGATTCTCACTAATACCAATCCTCTACATACACAGCACCATTCTTACCAATGTCAGCCACCAACATACAGATCCACATTCTCACCAACATACAGATCCATATTCTCACCAACAAACAGATCCACATTCTCCCCAACATACAGATCAACATTCTCACCAAGATACACATCCACATTCTCACCAACATACAGATCCACATGCTCACCAACATACAGATCCACATTCTCACCAACATACAGATCCACATTCTCACTAACATACATATCCACATGCTCACCAACATACAGATCCACATTCTCACCAACATACAGATCCACATTCTCACCAACATACAGATCCACATTCTCACCAACATACATATCCACATTCTCACCAACATACAGATCCACATTCTCACAACATACAGATCCACATTCTCACCAACATACAGATCCACATTCTCACCAAGACCAGTCATCAATATCGTCACTGTCTACTCACAATGATATTGTTGGCTATGTCGGCAGTTGGTGGTTGACACTATTAACTAGAAAAGCTAAACAGGAACCAAGATCTTTCAGAACTGCCAACATCGTGTTTTCGAAGTGACAACCAGCACTTTGGTTCAAATAATTGTTAGGAAAATTCAAACGAACTAATGTCTGTCCCATGAAGATAGCCATTAGTGTAAAAGTCAGTTTCTTACTCAAAAGAACAAAAAAATCAATTCCTTGAGCTAGTACAGCCAAGTTCTGTAAATTAGCAGAGTTATCTGCACATAGTCTCTGACTTCCTGGCACCATTTGAAGTGTGGAACTCGTGCTTTCAGTCTGGCACTTTTCTTTCCCATCTCATCTCGAATTGAACAGCAGGAGGTCCCAATATTTGAACTATCGTATGGCAAATTCTAAGCACACCGTGAGTGCACACGTGAGCTAGACAGAGAATGTACGTGATGAAGTCAAATAACATATTGAGGTTATTTACTTCAGTTAAAACTTCATCAAATATCGGTCAAGTGTAGCAGTTTGTGTTACCTGACTGTGGCTTACCCGGACCCGAAAGGGTGGTAAAGTATAATAAGACTGTAACCAGCAAATCATATCTGAAGAACCGGCGTAGGATTTATTGGGCATGTCGTCGTCTATTGCATTCTGTAGAGACAATACGTAATGTCAAGTAAAGTGGAAATTCAGCAGAATTAACCCGCTGGTTGGAGATTGAGTTTTTGAAGACTCCATTGTATTAAGCCGCAGCTTATGAGAGGTTGGGTGGCCAATGCCCTTACTTGCTGTTTTTACTTTCTCTAACTCATGCGTCAGGTACCCATTTACAGCTGGGTTGACTGGAGATACGGTCCCCGATTAAAATCACGACCTTGATTTTTGTAGTCTCTGGACGCGATTCGAACCTAGGCACGCTGTTACCTCAGAAAATAGCGAATTGCTGGCTATGAACTGAGCTAACACGCTCCTATTGTAGAGACCAAACAATAAAAAAAAGGGATAAAAGGCCTCTACATCACATGTATGAATGTATGTATGTATGTATGTATGTATGTATGTATGTATGTATGTATGTATGTATGTATGTATGTATGTATGTATGTATGTATGTGTGTGTGTGTGTGTGTGTGTGTGCCTGCGTGTATGTGTGTGTGTGCGTGCATGTGTGTGTGTGTATGTATCTGTATGTGTGTCTATGTGTGTCTATGTGTATGTATGTATGTATGTATCTGTATCTGTATGTGTGTCTGTGTATGTATGTATGTATGTATCTGTGTATGTGTGTATGTGTTTGTGTTGTGTGTGTGCGCGTGCATGTGTACGTGGGTGTGTGTGTGTGTGAGTGTGTCTGTGTGTGTGTATGAATACATATGCATGTATGCAGTTACCGATAGAACATTTTTAGTTCGCATATATCCATGTATGTTATGGCGTATTTAGGAGTGTATGGTTTAAGCAAATCTACATACAGCACGACGTGGGCCAGGTAAGGATTAATTGCAATTGGTCTGACATATTCCTAGATGCCAAGCCGGCCAAGACAAAATGGGCCCGGTTTTCTCCATAAAGTAGTGCCACAAACCGCCATGTAGATATTACAATCTTTCTCCAAATAGATTGTTTTTGCCCACATTATTGTTACCTGCTCTGTGATTAGAAAAAGTGCTCCTATACTTTGGTACGTGGCTTAAAATATTGACGTGGCACCCAGAAAAGAAGAATTCGTGAACACTAATCCCGGTTTATTTTGTGTTCTTCAATGTGTGTCTCCAGATTTTGTGGCGTAAATTATCGTTTCTTCTTTAGCGAGACGTATTGCCTTGTCTAGGGCCAGACAGTTTCTGCGGGATTATCTTGATGCCGTCTCGCCATCTTCCCCTTGGGCGTTCCCTTCGCCCCCAGGCTGTATCTTCTTCTGTTAAAGATTGGCAGGGGTGGAAGATTGGACCGCATTCGAAGACGGCGACCAATCTAATTTATTGCCGGTTGCTCTGATACTGAAGCTGGGTGTTATTCCAACCAATTATTTTAATATTTAGTTGTTTCTCTCAGTTTGTCTCTTGTGGTTTGCAATGGCTCCGGTGTTCACACATGTTGATCTTTCCTCCCAAGTGAATAAGATAGTAATCATGTCTGACTTCAGCCACTAAGAGTTAGTATGAACAGCTGCCGATTAGTTTATAGAGTGAGATTTAAATACAATGGAGGAAAAGTCTAACCGTAATAAACTCTGTTAGACCTTTGTGTTCATGTTTCTGTTTCTCTGTCCCAGTTATTCACCAATTTTGAAAGTTTCTTCAACAGAAAATGAGTTTAGTCGTCTCTAATGAGGGCCGCCAATTGTTCTTCTGACTCTCAATCCTTCCTACAGAGGGTATATACGGGTTGGATATCGGATGGGTGGATGAATGGTGAATACAGAGGTATCAATTCGTCGGAATCTCGTGTTGATTGTCTGTACTAATCAGGTTAGGGGCTGCGGTAATGAATAAGCTGACATCCCGACCTCAAAGACACCAGACGTGAAGACATTTGAAATGGTTAGGGACGACATTTTGAAGTTGATCAACAATCGCTCCCTGGATGTAGACATGGCAGTCGATCAAGAAGCAAGTCACATAATGATTTAAAATTCTACATGGATGGAGAAAGGGACACTTGAGAGGACAAAGAAGGGGTGTGTACAACCCCAAATTTACTGAAAGCATCAGTAAACACACCTTCCGCCCTTTATTGAGAAAGACTGATGGGTCTTCCTGGAGATGCAGTGACGTTAGTTCCAAATAGAACATAACATTATTGTCCTGAGTGGTCGTTGGGGTCTTCGTGTATAATAAGGACAAGAATAGCATCACTGTGCCACAAAGAGCATGTCGTAAGAGGCAACTAACTGTGTGACATGGCATAACACCGGCACGGTTAGGTAGTTTGTTAAGAGCAGCATATATGACGCCATACAAGCTGCGGATCTACTGTGCTCTACTGTTTGAGTCTATTAATGTGGACTTGTACATCGTTAAACTACTCTCAGCAGTGGAGTAATAAACTGTTCGATCCTAGCCCGCTAATCAGGAAATCCTCGTCCCGGCTACATCCAGCTCAGACCACAGCTGGGACTTGCACAAGGGCATCAACTCCTGTAGAAGTACAGGTTGACTAAGACTAAGACAACATTATTTCTTCCCCTTTCTTTAATCAAGATATTGTTGGCATGGATGTAAACCACATCACGTATTATGTTAACATTGTTTTGTTTGTGCCAATTTGATGCAATGATGAAATAAAAATATTATAGACTGTAACAGCGCATCTGTCTACTCACCTGTGAATTGTGTTCTCTAGAAGTGTACGTCTTGATGTCCAACACACATAACATCTAGGGATTGCTTCTAAGATGGCGTGTTTGTTTAATACTGAACGAATATTTACAGCCAGGCCTTGCTCGTGAGGGATGGCGCTTATGGAAGTTGTTGGGATTGTATGTTTATGAGACAGATAAACAAGAGGGTCAAGGCAAAGTTCACTTCAGGTAATCCAGCTAAATACGGGGTCACTTGAGTGCCACGTGTATTTATTACTTGTTCATGTCTAGTGTTGGTGAAAACAGCTGGCAATAATGTATGGTTATGTTCTTTTGATGTTGACTTGCTAAAGAGAATTCGTATCGTCAGTGATACTTCAGATGAGTTGAATATTGTTACTGATGCTGATAAATATCACGTTATGGGGTGATTATTTTGTGTTCATATTTATAGTGGTCCAGAACATGTTCTATGTTTTCATCCTTCCGTCTGTAAATCGTCTCTTGTTCCGCATCCACTGTTACCCTCAGCTTTATTTACGACTTGTCAATGTATTGTTCCCCAATCGATCCCTGCAGTGAAATCTTACCACAAGGATTTCTTCTTCTTCTTCTTCTTCTTCTTCTTCTTCTTCTTCTTCTTCTTCTTTTTCCTTCTTCTTCTTCTTCTTCTTCTTCGTACGCTGTCAGACGTCAACTTGTATTTGTTCGAAGAAAGCAGCAGACATCCTGAGGCTGTCGACACTGCCATAGAGCTTGTCTAGTGTTGCCACTGGTGATGGCCACATGTGCTTTCTCTGGTCCTCGTATATCGGGCAGTTTTGCAGCAGATGTTCAACGGTCATTTGTTTCGCTCTACCACAAGTGCATTTGTCAGTGCCACCTATCATCAGTTTATTGAATAGGTGATACCTCAGTCCCACAATGATTTCATTTGGTACTTCCTCCCCTTCAACAAGACTATTGAAAATATTTTTTATAATTAAAGAAACAAGGGGATGAATAGTAAAGGACACCTTAGAGGATGGAACGACATAATATTTGATCAGTGGATGCAACTTCTGACATCTTCTGAAAAACGTAAATACTGCGCAAATGGTAAGTTCATTTTATGGGACATATCTGAAATAAACTTTAAGAAGCATTTTTAGTTTTTATTTTTATTGTTCTTTTTTTCTCTTCCACTTCTTCATTTAAAGTTGTGTAATACTTACTTGTTTATTCCTCTACACACAGCAGCCATCATTTTGCTGTCGTGCATGATCAGTCAATTTTTACACAAAGTGTGTGTTTATCAACGTTCCTTTCTTTATCCCTTCAATGAAGTTATCAACGACAGAGCGAAAGGGACATACGAGAAGACGGAGCAGGAGTGTGTGGAACCAGTGAGGTTTCTCAGGAACCTTCAGTATCTACACACTTCACTACGCAATGACAGGGGCTAGGCACATAAATCTGTCTAGAGTGCAGTGACGTCGATTCGATTTGTAACAATGCAGAGCAAAATAACAATACTTCGAATGTGTTAAAAGACATCATAACTTGCAGAATGAGAGGCCAATTGCTGTGTAGACATTTTTTCAGAATAACCATAGCGCATTTATCTCTCACTTTTCACGATGAACTATATCTTTATTTTCCATCAGTGAAACGTTTACTTAAATACAATGACTTTCATTGTTCTGATGTTTTTCCATCTTTTTAACACTGTGTACAATACACCAGTATCTCTTGTGGAAGTTTCATCTATTTGTTTTTAAATTCTGGGAACTCTTGATTACAACTAGCTACGCTTTTGTATATATTCTTCGTCTTTCTTTCAATAAGCAAGAAAACTAACTATATCACACCGATTGTAATTTTCCTGATCCATTCTGTCGGCAGTTGCTTATTGAAGCAATTGTATAACTATCATCTTCATGTGCGGTTTAAGACTGTACATCTAATCTCTTATATAGAATTGGCATTTCAAACCTTGTTGTAGAGTAACCTTTAAGTTAATGGTGGCTAAAAAGACGTAGATTGGCGAAAAGGTAAAAAAAAAAAAACAGCAATAGGTAGTCACATAGCAGAAACTGATTTCTGGGATCAAGAGATACTTCATTTCGCTAGGCCTCATTTTGTTTTTATGAGGCGTTGTGGCTAGTTCCCTTCCTCGATGCCTTTCCTTATTTAACGGTAATCTAGGTTATCATTTACACTTAGGTGGACTGAAGTGTGAGAATAACTAGGGTGGAACCCTGCGCAATGGTCGTGAAAAGCGAGCTCTCTTTCAGAACGTTTATCAGACGCCGACAAGTAGTACACTTGAACTTAACAGCAACATTGCCTATGATAATTTCTGTTTGATATTGTCACGGGGTTTGTGGAGGATCTGGTTTCTGTATGGCCATCATCAGCCAGTTTCACGTTTCGTTCTGTGGGAATGTATACATTAACTGTGGAAGATTCGGAAGCTGTGCTTAATCCACTGGAGGGTGATTGGCCAAATCATTGCCGGAAGAGAAACATTGGCAAACCTCAACCCCCGCCCCAACTCTAATCTTCCTATTCCCAGTTGTCATAAACAAAACTAAGAAGTGGAGGCAGGGAAGGAAGAAAGGTGAATCTTTGGAAAGCCAAGCTTTGTGTTGGCACGTGCGTATTTCTATTCTCACAGTCTCGATGAAACGATAATAGTAAGCCTCCGATCATTTTACTAAATACATAACTTTCAACAAGTGTTTGTCCAAGGCCTACCTTACTTATGGCGGAGATACTCCTTTTTCAAATACATACATAATCAATTTGGATATATCAGGTTGTATAACTGTTGAGTGGATGGCCAAACAGTTAGGATGTCGGAACTCTGATCAGAGGACGTATGTTAAAAGCCTCGTTAAACTAAGGTTGTTCTTGTTTTATTATTTCTATCGCATGTAAAATACAAACCTAACTTGTACAGTACCTGGGGACGGCATGGGCAAGCTACTTTTATTCCTCAGCAAAATAAATTATCGAAGTAGACTCATGCAATGGATATGGAGCTCGTAACGATAGTTGAATAGTTCAGGGTGCATGCGCCATTTGTGAACGTGTACTCGCATGTGTCAGTTTGTTGGATGTTTTGTGGGCCCACACCCTTCATCTTTGTGGACGTGTGCTCGCGTGTGTTTGTCTGAGCAGATGTTTTGTGGGCCCTACACCTTCATCTTTGTGAATGTGTGCTCGCGTGTGTTTGTTTGAGTAGATGTTTATGCACAACTAGTCTTTCTCTTGTGTTTGGTCACTCATGGCCATCCCGCAGAACCAGTACATCGTAAACGTATTCTACTATTTTATTCCTTCCAACATTTGCACATGTCTGCCTATTTGAAATGTAATTGTTGAAAACCTATTGTATTCTGCAGTGGCCGAATCGCAGTCTGGCTATTGCTTCTTGATATCATCCTGACACGGAGTAGTATGCGTCTGCGATATCGGACTCATATTATCTATGTAACACAATGTGTTGGTGTTGTGATTGTGTGGTTGATAGACGTAACAACACGTGTAGTAGCAGCGCCGTTTATGAAACAAAAGTTCAATATTTCATGCCCACCCCAACTTATTTAGTCGCTTCTCTTCTACCCTGGCTCGTAGAGGTTTGCCAGCGATAGCGCATGGCCATTCTATGAGCTGTCTTCCTCTTGGCCTGGTTCCATTCTTGTCCACGGATTCATATAGACTGTCTGATGGTGTCATGGCAGCAGATTCAGTGGTTGTCGTCGGTGTCTGGTTACTTCATTCTTCGCTTACCATGACTATCGTGGTAGCCGATCGTCCTTCTGCAGACATGGTCAATACATCCAAGTTCAGATTGTTCTAATTGTTCTACCCGAGTCTTCCAAGGGCTGGGATTCGATATCTTGTCGTATTGTCTGATTGGGCATCTATAATCTGTAACCCTGGTATTCAATCATGCATAACGAGTATATGATGCCAACTGTCATTTAACCTTGATTTGGTCGTTTGCATTAAAGTACCATGTTGGACTAACATAACTAAAGCCATTTCCCCATCTCATTTAGACGCTTAAAGTAGTAGAACGTCACTTTGCATATCCGGTATTTGCTAAGCATACTCACACGAACCTGTTCAACCCATCGGCCTTAAAATAAAATACATTGATGTGGGTAATTACGAGATTATACTTCTGTACTGCTTTCGTGTTGTCTAGTCCTTGCTGATGTCCTTAATTTGTAACACCTCCTCGTCAAGTATAGGTAAGTCCTTACCTACAAATTCATTTTAACCTTTATTTCAGTAACTGTTAACACCTAATTTTACTGCAGTCTGTCTAGTAATAATATCATTGAGTTTTAAAAAATATTGTCATTCTATTTGAAACAGTTATGTAACGAGGGAGGAATATGTGGGGGGGGGGGAAGAGGGGTTGGGGGACGCCTCGGGAGCAATTAAAGGGGACGCCAACAAGTCTATGGGACTGCAATATATGTTATCTGCCCTTCTCGGTGTTGAAAAAGATGCTCTGCACAACTGAAATCAGGTCATCGATCAATCAGCTGGTGAGAACGATCGATCTGGGGTAGACAACAAACGGCATTTGTTAACATCGTTAATTAAAACTTATTGAAACAGAACGGCTTAACTCTCTTTTGTTGCATTTAATTAACTTTTAAATTTCCATTTTTTCAAATATTTCATAAAGCTGTTCTTAATATATGCCCGTTTGAAATCTTGAGAAAAACATAATTGTTGTAATGTTTGTTGTTGTTATTGTTGTTCTTCTTCTTCGTTCGTCCTGAAAAAGAGTATGGAACGTTCTGTTCTGGTTTACAGCGAGGATGCGATATCTGCACCTTTTGGCCCTAGACGTCTTGTTTCGGAACAGTACCTTTGGGACCGGATTTGTCTCCCCCATGTGACCCCTATTCTCTTAGCTAGACTAAACTACCGCAATCTGTTTCCAAGACACGGAATAGGGTCTTGGTCTACTGTCGTTCGCTGACCCTGATGCAAGCAGTCAGTTATAAGTGGATGTCTGCTGTCAGCTCATAGCGTATGAGCTACAGCGGTTAACGACCCATAGCTGACGGTTAGTGCCAGGGACTGCGAACTAGAGCTGCCAAAACCCTCTACACCTCCACGCGGTGATCCTGGATAATAGATTGTGACAGAGCAGACTGGCTAAGTAGAAGGGATCGAAGAGAGAAGACAACTCGGTACTCGTAAATACCTGCTGAAGTCTGATGTGTCGGACCGGGAGGTGCAGATATTGCAGTCAAGCTGTAAACTACGATACAACGCATTCAGTTCTCCGGACTACATTGAGCTACTTCCAAATCCCTTTTCAGGGCTTGCTAGCGGGATATTGAGAGCGAACGTAGAAGAAGAATTCGCTCTGCTTCGTATTTGGTCCAAAATGCTAGACAATACCTTAAGAGACGAGTAATGACAGTTGTGCTAGCAGTCGTCAAACCAATCCCATAAAATATATAACCCTAGTTTAGTCATGATGTTAAAACATTGAGTTTTGCAGTGCATACACATAGAACTTTCAGTGAGCAAAATTAAATTTGAACTGTTCCCCTAAGACTCAAGAGACAAATGTAAATACAATGCTACAATGATACAAACAAAGAAAAGTAATATCCATTTGGTGATAACAGCGTCACCTATGTGTAACGAGTGTGGCAGAAGACAAGAGTATGACATGTCGACGATGTGTGGCGTGAGATGAAACCCTTCTGCTGTAAGGACACATTGCAGATTTAGCTAAAGGGTGACATGATATATCTATATATTTGAGCTAGTCAAGTGGAGAGTACTGGAGACAAGAACGTGCCAGTTTCTCCTTTCTCTTGAGCCATCGCAGTAAACAAGTCGACCCCCGGGGGCTCAGCTGTCCCCAGTATTCCCGCCATGCTTTGTTCTCACCTGGTATCTAAGTGTCTCTATTCCCTCCCACTCGAACGCGAGTTCCACCTTCATTTTGTTCGTGCTACTCTGTAAAGACCCACCAGGGAGGAGAGTCTGACACCAAGCTATTGAAACGTTATCCTAACAGTTTCAGAGACAAAGAGGATATTATAGCGGCGGTGACCTTTATAGGGAGATATAAACGCCAGAGCTTTTGATATGAAAACAGACGTCTTCTTCATCGGCTTGTTTGCTTTAGCTTTTCTCCTTCTCTCTCTCTCTTTCTCTCTCTCTTGTTATCTCTGATTCGCGCGCGCTTACTGTGATTGGCTCGGACAAAAGTCCGTTGTTGATTCGCTGCACAGTTTACGCTTACACGCCTGGTATTGTGTGTCGGCAATATACATCCTTATATATTACCATACCTACCCTGCGCTTGAAATGGGTTTACATGGCAATATCCATCCATCAATATAACCATACCTACCCTGCGCTTAAAAGGGGTTTACATTGGCTAAAGATGTTTGCACTTCACTAAGCAAAATACACAGCCTTCATTACTCAATATGTATATAGGATAACTCTGACAAGACTGAAAAGCGAAATTAAGGTACACATCATAAAGGTCTGTGGTAAGCTAGCACACTTACCTTAACGTAACCAGATATACTTACCTTAACGTAACCAGATATACTTACCTTAACGTAACCAGATATACTTACCTTAACGTAACCAGATATACTTACCTTAACGTAACCAGATATACTTACCTTAACGTAACCAGATATACTTACCTTAACGTAACCAGATATACTTACCTTAACGTAACCAGATATACTTACCTTAACGTAATCAGATATACTTACCTTAACGTAATCAGATACACTTACCTTAACGTAATCAGATATACTTACCTTAACGTAATCAGATACACTTACCTTAACGTAACCAGATATACTTACCTTAACGTAACCAGATATACTTACCTTAACGTAACCAGATATACTTACCTTAACGTAACCAGATATACTTACCTTAACGTAACCAGATATACTATCCTCTGTGGCGAGACGGAAGGTGCTGCCTATGGGAGACACATGCCTAATTATCCCCCGTATATATCATATCAACCAGAAATTGTAGGCAAATGTTACCAAGTAACATGTCGCGGTGAAGGAATACACGGAGTCAATTCACTGGCAAGTTCGTAAATAGATCACACAGAGTCATTAAACAAATCTGAATGAGATGCGACCTTGAAAACCATATGTTGTTGCACTTACATTGTCCCTAATTTCACAACACAATTTCCCTCAACTTTGTGCCAGTCGACAGTGAGCTGACATACTAGACTGGGATTACAGCGTGCAAGGGTTCAAGTTCAACATCGGACAGAAACAAGGTCCTGTCGGTGATTCGTGCCTGGTACGACCGCTCCTCCAGTCAACCCGACTGTAAACGGGGTAACCTGAAACATGAGTTGGGGACGGTAAAAACTGCAAGGCGGGAACTGGCCCCCAATGCAGTTTAGTGCAAGAAGAGTTGTCTTCATAATCCGACTGCAATTTTTGCGATGGGACTGACCCTTACCTTGACCTTTTACCCATCGCTGTCTAGGTACCCCATACAATATATGTAGATCCAGAAATGTTAATTCACACCAACATTAGAATATTCAAGTGTCAAGTCGGTGTTGCTGTATGAAGCGGGGACATGGAGAACGATCAAGGCCATACAACCAAGACTCCAGTCCTTCATTAACAGATGCCTACGAAGGATAATGGGCATAAAGTGGCAGGACATGGTGAGGAACGAAGGCTTGTGTTCATAAAGTGGCAGGACATGGTGAGGAACGAAGGCTTGTGTTCATAAAGTGGCAGGACATGGTGAGGAACGAAGGCTTGTGTTCATAAAGTGGCAGGACATGGTGAGGAACGAAGGCTTGTGTTCATAAAGTGGCAGGACATGGTGAGGAACGAAGGCTTGTGTTCATAAAGTGGCAGGACATGGTGAGGAACGAAGGCTTGTGTTCATAAAGTGGCAGGACATGGTGAGGAACGAAGGCTTGTGTTCATAAAGTGGCAGGACATGGTGAGGAACGAAGGCTTGTGTTCATAAAGTGGCAGGACATGGTGAGGAACGAAGGCTTGTGTTCATAAAGTGGCAGGACATGGTGAGGAACGAAGGCTTGTGTTCATAAAGTGGCAGGACATGGTGAGGAACGAAGGCTTGTGTTCATAAAGTGGCAGGACATGGTGAGGAACGAAGGCTTGTGTTCATAAAGTGGCAGGACATGGTGAGGAATAAAGACTAGCGGGAAAGGAGCCAGCAACAGGCACCGGAACAACAAATTCAGCGAAGAAAATGGGCCTGGATAGGACATACGCAGCGGAAGGCACAGTCTAACATAGCCAGACAGGCTCTTACATGGAATCCTCAGGGGAAAAGAGAGAGCGGTAGACCCAAAAATACGTGGTGAAGAGACTGTGACAATGGCTAAAATTAAATAATTACACATGGAGAGAGGCAGAAATACCAGCACAGGACCGTGTATCCTGGCGAGATGTTGTCGATCGCCTATGCACCGAGTTGAGCGACTGGCTTTGATTGATTGGATTAATTTCCAAGTACAAGGGCAGATGAGCAAAAAGGTGACACTCGAGCAGGGAGTACCCCAAGGGGGCGTACTGTCACCCACACCCTTCCTGGTGTATATAAACGACATTACAGAGAATATACCAAGAAGAGTCCATAGCTCAATGTTTTCAGACGATCTGGCTATGTCGACCTCTGAAAAGAATCTCACCATAGCAATCAATCGGATGCAGCAGGCCCTAACATCGCTGGAAGAGTGGGCGATCTCATGGCTGGTCAAAATAAACGAGGAGAAAACCACATGTACAATATTCTCGCTCTCAATCAAACCCCAAAACACCAAATTAAGTCTAAATGGAAAATTCCTGCAGCCAAACGACAACCCAAACTATCTGGGAGTCACATTTGATCGGCGCATGACATGGAAAAGTCAGATCGAGAGAAACCGAATGAGAGCCAGAGAAAGAATGGCAATCATGAGGAAACTTGCTGGCACAAGCTGAGGAGCAGACGAAAGTATACTAAAGAAACTGTACACTGGAAGAGTGAGACCAGTTCTCGAGTATGGCATTGCGGCATGGATAACAGCAGCAAAGGCGAACTTCGATAAAGTTAACAAACTTCAAAACCAAGCCATGAGAATTATAACAGGTGGCATGAAGTCAACGTCAATTGTAGAACTTGAAAAGATTACAAAACTGCAATCCATGACCGATAGAAGAGACTGCAGAGCCCAGCTGCAGTCAGAGAAACTCTGAAGACTGACTGACCATCCAATGCACCAGAGACTAAACAATTTGGGAAATGGGAAACTAAAGCGGAGAAACTTTGCAGAAATAGCCAAAGCAAAGATGCACGAAGATCCCATAAACGCACTAACAACACCAAAACCCATCACTACTGTACGAAAACCTACCTGGAGGCAGGATATATTTCCAGAGGTGGTAGAAAATATACCAGGTATTGGAAACAAAAACTGCCAGACTGAAAAAGAAAGGAAAGATACTACCCTAAGCTTTTTATCGAAAAACTACCCAAGCATGGACTGGACCCATGCATACACCGACGGTTCCGTAACAAATACAACACAGAACGGAGCGGCAGGAGCATTTCTGAACCTACCAAATGGCAGACAAATAACACTGTCATTCGCTACTGGTAAGTACACAAGCAATTTCAGAGCGGAGGCAGAGGCACTGAGGGCGGCAGTGGAAGAAATGGTGACACATAAAGAAAATGAAAGCCATACAGTCCTGCTTACAGATGCTCTGGCCGTAGTCACGGCGCTAAAAAGCCAGAAAAACACTGAGCTTAATGAGCAGTACTCTGTCAACTATGCCAGCAGTCCGCACCAAAAAGGGTAGTGGTACAGTGGGTCCCATCACACTGCAACATCCAAGGCAACGAGGAGGCAGACAGACTGGCCAAAAAAGGTGCAAGACTACCACAAACAGATACTAGTGTGACGTACGAAGAGTCAAAACGGCTTATTAAAGCCAGATACATGACCAAATGGGAAACTGAACATACCGGCTACACCAAAAACGATACCTATTACCAGTTGAACAGGTCGTTGTCTTCAGACTTCGCACTGGCCACAATAGACTGAGGTACCACCTATTCAACAAATTGAAGATAGGTGGTACCGACGAATGCCCGTGCGGTACTGGTAAAATGACCGCTGAACATCTGCTGCAGAACTGCCCGACATACGAGGATCAGAGGGAGCAGATGTGGCCATCACCAATGGAACCACAAGAGACGCTCTATGGCAGTGTCGACAGCCTCAGGATGACCGCCGCTTTTTTCGAAAAAATAATGGTTACTGTCTGACTGAGTACGATGAAGAAGAAGAAGAAGAAGAAGAAGATTGAATTAATTGTTTAATTGATTTATCGGTTCATTAAATCCTACACATTAGAAGTCTTTGGTCTGCTGTTTCAGCCATGTTTGTACGTCTTGTTCCACCTGTTACTCATTTTCCAAATGTTTCCTGTCAAGGTGGTTTTAGTGTACCTGCAAAAAGACTACTGCAGCTGCTACACGGTCTATCATTATTCGCCTGTCAGCTTGAATCATCTGCCCCCCCCACCCCACCAACACACAATGCAAATATTATTGCTTCTGTTGTATACTGAACAGGACGACCAATTCGGACATCATGAGCAATTTTTGAGCGTCCTCAAGAAAATGTATCGACCAATTATACATCGCTGTAAGCGACAAACACATTTTACACCGTAAACAGGAAGTATTTCTTTGCGAATATCCTTTGCAGAAAGATATAATGCACACCCCCCCCCCCCTTCCTCAACCAAACAAAATAAATAACCACCAAAGTGCACAACAGTACCATGTTCTTTGATTGTATAATTTGTGAGCACTCATACCAATTTACACCTTGACAGCGCACGTGCATGCATACATAGCGTCTGCTACATAAAGTGCTACATAAAGTAATCACATAGCAAGATGTTGTTGTCACCTAATGACATCATTGGGAACTACCAACTATATTTTTTAGCTATCCGATATCGGTCTGTGGCTACTTACTAACTTACCATCTAATATCACAGGTTATGTAAATAATATCGTTTAGGCCAGATCAGTTTTTTTACAAGAACATAGCCAGATAACAATGCAAGTAGTTCGTCATGTCCGGTTTGAGGTCAGTTAGTTCTACCTTGCTTGGTCGCCAGCTCAACATGATAGTTTGTCCATCACAAGTGATGAAGACCACTCTCTTTGTTCAGCCGTATGGACAGTCGTATCTCTTGCTGTGTCCATGATGTTCGTCCATCACAAGTGATGAAGACCACTCTCTTTGTTCAGCCGTGTGGACAGTCGTATCTCTTGCTGTGTCCATGAAGTTCGTCCATCACAAGTGATGAAGACCACTCTCTTTGTTAAGCCGTGTGGACAGTCGTATCTCTTGCTGTGTCCATGATGTTCGTCCATCACAAGTGATGAAGACCACTCTCTTTGTTCAGCCGTGTGGGCAGTCGTTTCTCTTGCTGTGTCCATGGTGTTCGTCCATCACAAGTGATGAAGACCACTCTCTTTGTTCAGCCGTGTGGACAGTCGTATCTCTTGCTGTGTCCGCTGAAATGGGTGACTTGCGCGGTTATTTGGATTAAAGTGAGGAAGAAACTGCGCCTTTTGTCAACCTCACTCACAGAGCCTAAGCTACCTTTTGCCAGTGGCAAGACATTCATCGAAACGACTGGAGATAGCATAGGATGCAGATTTTGTCTCAGGGTTACCACCGAAGCCTTTCCGTAAACATATAACCCGCAGGGTAGAAAGGTGGGAAGGCATCTAACGCAGTTTGTCGTGCCTTTTCGATAACCACAAGAGGTCGTATGGACAACACTCAGCGTGTGAGTGAGTCTGTCATCTCTCCCCAGCTGTATTCAGTTCATCATCGTAGCATCTAAAATTCCCACACGCCATATTCGTGAAGGTGAATCGGCAGAACTAACCCGTGAGATACGACACAGGTATAACTAGTTTAAGCGTAGCGCCATTCAGCAGGCGTCCAGACCAGGATAAACGGATGGAAGAAATCACAAAAAAAGAACGAAATAACAAGTCCGGACGGAAAACAACTCCACGTATCCGTGAACACAAGTGTAAGTCGTCGACTAGTGTGAATTCCAGGCAAATCCGTGGTCTGGCGGCATCCATAATGATCCAAAACAGTAGAGAAATGTAGACTCGCAGCCAGTTACGACGCCATCTTTGCCCAACATGCAGAACGACCTAAACCCAGACTTGACGAAACGGCCTCGCGCGCATTGGACGGCTTTCTGTTTAATAAAGCTTGTACTGGACAACATCCACGACCAGAGCCTGTGAACCCTATCTTCAACTTCACAGTACTACCTGCAATGTGCTATGCGGCGGAAACATGGTCACTTAAGAAGGAGATGAAGTACAAAATTAGAATTAGCTAAGCCTCCCTCGAGAAATGCATGGTCAGCTTCAAATTTCATCAGCAGGGGACGGCGTGGCCTAGTGGTTAAGTGGCACGGCTCATAACACGAAGGTGCTGGGTTCGATCCCCATCACATCACCGGCCGCTTTGCAACACACCGGCCCACAGGGCAACGCACACCGCTTTGGGGATTACAGATATAAGGCGAACGCAATAAAAAAAACAAAAAAAAACATTCACGATGCCACAGATGGGCGCCTCATTATCCACCGGCCCACCGTGGCCCAAGACAGAGACCGTTGGAAAAGAAATTGGGATTGACAACGGTGTAACTACCGCAGAATGACGGGCCATCCAGTAATCCAAGAATCCTGTTCGTGGTGTTGTAAAATTCCAGGAATATAACTTTTAGTTACTGCCTGGTGACAACAACAGGTGTTGAACTTTCGGAACTTTTTTGCAGAGTTTCCTTCTTTGTGATGGTGCTGTCTCCTTTTGACGAGTCGCAGTGTCTTCAATGACAGACAGTCTTCGTGGTAATGTAATGATATATCTACCATTTTGATTGCGTGGCGGCGCAGTTCGGATTAGCCCTGATAAGGGTTGATTTATTATTTTTGTAAATGTAGGCTATGGTCAAAGTAGAGGTGGCACCATAGCAGACACTGTTGTCGGGGATGAAGTGTTAGAAGTTTAATTGCACTTGGTCCCAGTTTGTATATCATGTGGAGTAACCAGTACCATCCTTCATCACTGTCTTTACTTACATAACAGTTAGCCATGTAAACATTTACAGTTGGATCGACTGGAGCGTTTTGCCAGCATGGAACGGACGAGTACCTTTGCCATGAGATGCTACTCAGAATCATGGGGTGCATGTCAGTTAATACCATTCAAATTTGCTGTAGAAACTCAAACTAGGATTAGGCCCACACGAAAATAACGCGAGAGTCAGAGACACACTTGTGTTCACATTGGGTGCTCTAAAAGCAGCACCAGACGAAACACGTTGATCAAGGAGTCACACGTTGATCCAGGAGTCACACGTTGATCCAGGAGTCACACGATGCCATACTCTTGAACTAACGAGGACAAGCTCCATATCTCAAGGACAGCACCTCAATGAACCTTCTTCAGCTGCCGGTATTCCGTTTTTATTTGTGTTTTAAACATTGCGTCTTCTGGTAAGAATGGTTAACGGTATCTGACAAATGTTAACTTATTTTATATGTCAGTCAACCCTAGCCTTCCGTACTTACAATCTGTCCATCGGTCTTTATAGACTGGCCTATATTGTCATTGCAGTCGAACTAGAGGGCTGGATCCTTGGTATATTGTTTCTTATGATTGTTGTAGTAGCCGATCTACTTTAATTTTGCAAACATGGCAGACAACTTCATTCGAGTCTGCTAGCCTTGGTTAAAAGATCGTGCCGTATTGTCTGATTGTGGACTGTGTTTCTTCTACCACTCTTCTTTGATATTTAATTTTAAAGGCTTGGAACTGGTTTTATAGGTTGTGATGATTCTGTGTATTTATTACCATTATTTCTGCTGTGGACATATATACACGCAATTCTTCTGAGTATATTATCTGAAATATTATTTAAAATTCATTATTATATTTTTTATACCAACATATGAGGCTTGTCATCTCCGCGGCCGAAAGATACGGTCTACAGAACCAAGTAACGACTGATACAGCTCCTGGATGCACAGTGAATATGGTATTAGAGCGCACTGAAGCGCAGTAAATGAGTAATACGGATCATTGAGGCACGTTGATTGTGGATGCACGTCTTTGATACACATATTGAATGTGGCAGTAGGTCTTTGTCGCACATTGAATGGGGTAACATTGCTTTGTCAAACATTGGATGTGTTAGTAGGTCTTTTACGTATATTGAATGTGGCAGTAGATCTTTAACGCACATTGAATGGGGTAACAAGTCTTTGATACACATTTGATGTGGTAACAGGTCTTTGACGTACATTGAATGGGGTAACAGGTCTTTGACGCACATTGAATGTGGTAACAGGTCTTTGACGCACTTTGAATGGGGTAACAGGTGTTTGTCGCACATCGAATGTGGTAGTAGGTCTTTGACGCACATTGAATGGGGTAACAGGTCTTTGTCGCACATCAAATGTGGTAGTAGGTCTTTGACGCACATTGAATGGGGTAACAGGTCTTTCACGCACATTACATGTGGTAGTAGGTCTTTGACGCACTTCGAATGTGGTAACATATCTTTGACGCACATTGAAGGGGGTAACAGGTCTTTCACGCACATTGAATGGGGTAGCAGGTCTTTGAGGCACACTGAAAATGACAACGAGTAGCGTTGGCAGGGACAAGCGGCCTTAATTCCTCTGAAGATATACAAATGAGCCTTAGCAATTGCGAAAAATGACCGCAAAGATGGTGTCGAACGTGGTGTTATTTTGGTGAAGAAACTGGCTATTACTCTGATTATTGGTTTCCCAAGGTGAATGTTAAAAGTGAATTTGTAAAAAACTTGCTCTTTACGGAAAAGCTACGAGGTTTTTACTCGACCTACCCGCCACCTCTAAAAACTACGAGGTTCTACTCGACTTACCCGCGACCTCGAATCGACGGAGGATAAATTTTACTGTTAGGAAAGGGATGGGATCTAGCCATCCAACCTCATACATAAGTTTTGTATTTGTACAATGAAGTCTGTAACACTTCATTCCCTACAGCAGTGTCTGTTGAGCGACTGTTTTCACCTTTTTTAAAGTAAAACAAAGTTTTTAGTTTTTTTGTGTGTTGTTACGTGTCTTTTTTCCTTATTTTGGTCAGGAACGATTTTTTAACCACAGATCGCGTTTTTTTCCAGTATTATCAAGGCGTTTCCCCCATCTTGGTGGCGTTCTTGTAGTTAATTGGTTTCATATACATGAGACGGAACACGACAAGAAGGAAGAAGAGCAATATATTTTCCATTATCATCATAAACCTGTTCCTGTGAGGTGCAGGATATGAACACTAGAGTATTTTTTTTAAATCTGGTAAATAAACACCGACACTTCTAAAATGCGGATAATGCTTCAAAGTCCGATAATCACTTCGCTATATTCAGCAAAAGAATAGTAACTGGTCCTGACCTGACTTATAATAGTTGTAATCCTTTTCAGTCATGACTGGCTATAAATGGTATTATAGACAATGGATGGGTAACTACTTCATTTTGTATTCTTGCGGCGTTGTTGTTTCACTTTTTGTTATTGCAAGAGCTGTAAACTATCGCTTTGATTTGAATTGTCATTTTCTTGTTATCCCAACAAGGGTTGTATCAGTAACTTTACCAATTCCTCTGGCAATGTTGATATTCGATGACCTCGACTCCTCTTATGCCAAGATGTATATAAGTTCTCCTTTCTTGTTTTCGTCGCTTAATATAGAATGAAGCAGCTGTTACATGCCCAAAATAACTGGTTCTCAAATGTTTCAATGCGTCAAATACAGCTTAGTTTTTAGTATTTCAGTATTTATGCTTACATTCTAGAGCAATATTTACTTTTCAGACAGCGCTTCATGTTCACGTTTGCTAGCTTCATAATTGAACATTTTTTTGGGTACTAGTTACCCAGGTGAAGGCTACTCTTCAAAGGAAAGATACTCTACATATCGAGACAGCCTCCGTGGGCTGTATGTTACATAGCTTTTACGTTAACCCGCTCTGTGTACACGTGTCTAAAGGTAAAGAATGACGAATATGCGAATCCCAACAATCGATACCGAAGTCGTGGATTGCTAAATCGTGGATTGCGAAGTCGACGGTTGTGAGAAAATGGTGGATGACGAAGTCAACGGGTGTGAGAAAATGGTGGATTACGAAGTCGACGAATGTGAGAAAATGGTGGATTACGAAGTCGACGAATGTGAGAAAATGGTGGATTACGAAGTCGACGAATGTGAGAAAATGGTGGATTGTAACGTTGACGGATATCAAGCGTTTAATGTACAAATGAAGGCATCGATTGAGTTCTAAATATATCCCTTCTTTCTAAAGCAGAAAAGTATGTTTGTTGTTTCTGGAAATGTCACCAACGTATGAGTGTGCTGGGACCTTTTCAGTCCAGTTTGCGCGAACCGGCTGTAAAATTCTGATTGGAGCAGCGGGCGGTTTGTTAATATTTTACAAATTAATAAAAATAAAAGGTTGCCCAGCGACCCATATCTGTGTGCATGTCCTGATAAATGACACATGCGCATGCGTGTATTTTGCCGGAAGGAAAGCGATTGGAGTGTTTGTTCTGTGTGAAACATAGTGCTAGCAATTGGTTAGTACCATCTCCTAAGAGGCATTAATAATATAACAACCTGCAGATTAGATCGATGATATTTGGAACCTGAAATCAAAGAAATCGACGTTGCAATCGAATACGTTTAGTAGTGACATCCCAGGAAAACAATTGTGTCATTCAATGGACATTATTTATTCTGTTGGAAATAGTCATAAAAGGAGACAAGTAACTCCCCTGTCAACTGCAAACATTAACAAGTAGATGGGATTTGTTTATGGACAGAAGCATCACCTTAAAAGGCCTTCAAGGAAAAGGTCGGTTTTACTTGCTCAGTGAATATCAGAGTTTCACGAGGAACATTCCAGATCAATTCCAAATGAAGAACAAACATGAACTGTAATACAGTTTAAATGAAAAAGCAAATAAATTCCATTAAAAGACGGTTTGCCACCAGATACGACTGAAGTTTGAGAAAAATATTTACATTCAGCAGAAACAATGTTACTCAAAACAATTACTGTCAAATCTGAGAAACTTCCCACCGAAATTGTGCACATTTTTGACACACACACATATATATATACCAGTCGAATAGGCAGGCTTTCGGCGTTCGTACAGCACAATGGACCATATTGCACCTGTTGCCGCCTTATTGAGGCAGCCCGCGAGTTCAAGATACCCTTGATATTCACCTTCAACGACTATAAAAGGGCTTTTGTAGAATAACATTTTGTTTGGCGTTCTCTGTTAGAACAAGGTGTAGATTCTGGTTACATCAGAGTTCTCACCAACAGTTATACAAACTACACTACCACATTTCGTCCCTTCCAACGTCAAATTCTGGCACCAATTCAAAAGGGGGTCCGCCAGGGCGATCCTATCTCACTGAACTGAACCTCTTCACTGCCTGTTTGGAATCAGTCATTAGCCGATGGTATCCTTATTGACCGTAGACGCCTCAATCACCTTTGGTACCCTTATTGACCGCAGACGCCTCAATCACCTTCGATTTGCCGATGACATAGTGCTCAGCACAGAGTCCGAAGCAGAAGCCAACCAAATGATGCAGCTACTCGATGGAGAGGGCAAGAAAGTGGGTCTGGAGATGAATGTCTCGAAGACCAAAGTCTTACTCAATCGCTTCGCCACTTTTGATCCAGTCTTCCTTGGCGAGGTACGATTGGAGGATGTCAACGAGTACATTTATCTTGGACGTCTTCTCAATATGGAGAATAACCTGGAACCTGAACTGAGAAGACGTACCGCGCGGGTTGGGCAGCCTTCTCGTCTATTAAAACGGTCCCGAGCGGTTGTCATGACCAAGACCTACGAGTCTCCCTCTTCAATTCCACTATACTCCCTGCGATGTGCTACAGTGCCGAGACGTGGACACTAACAAGATCAGGGGAGGACAAATTGAGAGTGTCCCATGCCTCCCTTGCGAGAAGCTCGGTTGGAATCACTCTCCAGAACCAACGTATGCAAGGTCTCCACAATTCTCACATCAGACGGTTGTCCCAGGTGAAGGCATACCATAGATGGGCAGGTCACATGTTGCGACGAAACGACGGTCGATGGAGCACAGCGACAGCAGTCTGGTATCTCCGAGCTGAGAAGAGACCACGGTGAAGACCTCCAATGCGTTGGTCAGACTCCCTTGCTGTAAGCTGCAACAACCAAGACGCCTCTAGAGAAGCATTTACCACGCACTGAACTTCCGTGGCCCAAGATAAGGTCCGCTGGAGACGAAGTTGAATCCGCAGCTACGTTGAGGAACGGTTCATCAAGATCAAGATATACATATATATTGGCTCCATTTGCTATTGCACACTGATGAAAGCTGCAGCTCAATGTATTGATGAATATAAACACACCTGAATAGTGCGTTACTACATAATACAAGAATAGAGTCAGCCTAAGACATGGATTCATGCCTGGATGGGAACTGTTTGCCGATTAATGCCTGGGTGTCCACTATAAAATGATCTAGACCTGGGTGTCCACTATATAATGATCTAGACCTGGATGTCCACTATATAATGATCTAGACCTGGACGTCCACTATATAATGATCTAGACCTGGACGTCTACTATATACTGACGTAAACCGGGGTGTCGACTATTAAAGGATCTAGACCTGGAAGTAGACTAAATGCTGATTAGTTCATCAGGGGACTCAGTGGTCTCGAGGCAAATAGTCGGTCTCGGGTTCACGGGTCGCGGGTTCAAATCACGGTGGAGATCTGCTGAAGATTTTCTTGTATTTTCCTGGATCTCTGGATAGTAGAGATCGGACGTCAGTGTCCTGTGTCCGCA
This sequence comes from Ariolimax columbianus, assembly GCA_036924085.1. Lineage (NCBI taxonomy): Eukaryota > Metazoa > Mollusca > Gastropoda > Stylommatophora > Arionidae > Ariolimax > Ariolimax columbianus. Next base: position 131,534,281 of record JAVGWX010000003.1, on the reverse strand, counting down.
CGTAAAAAATTCATCGGCAGTTGGAAATAGAAAGGAGTAGATTATACGGCCGCTGCCGAGACAAAATTCAAAATTATGTTAAAAATCTAGCTAATCTATTTCTGGATTCTCGCCGGTGCTACGGAGTTCGTGCATTGTACTGAGATTCTCCAACAAATAGGAAAACGAACAGAGCACATATGGGCTAAACCATGTACAATCACGTTAATTCTTCTATTAAACTTAAGTTAAAACTAGCTCATCATATAACCAACTGGACTATTTCTGTGTATGAAAGGAGCCTAAAGAAGATTGAAACCTTAACAGGCAACATCATGAATCTGTCAGGATTGTTGGACGAAATCATTGCTTATTTGAAAGTGTATCATTTCTTGTGTTGGCATCAATCCTACATAATGCAATATAAGCATTTCTAACTAAACTCATCTGTACGTCCAACGCTGACACCAACAAATCGCAATAGTAATAATGTGAATCAAACAAATGTTTTTATCACACATATTATATGGAGAAGATACATCATCTGGTCATACTAAATATATTGATAGGACGTGTTAGTCAAGGTCAAGTAGATACCGGCAAAGACCCCCCACCTCACTTCCACGCAGGTCTCCATGGAAACGAGTTGTTTTATAGTCAGCCTAACGACGTAATGGATCGAGATGATCCCCGAAGTGGTGAGGGGCACACAGATGTAGTCAAGCATAGCACAATCGCCTGGAGGACCCCACTCCCCCATCAGGCACGCTCAGAATGTGAAGAAAGCTCCTGCAACCTGCCACTTAACGTCCTACTCAGGGAGCATAAAGGAGTAATCTCAGTCATTGTGGACACTCAACAACAACAACAGCAATTACACAATTTATAACTAAGCCTGAAAAGGAAAGTTTGAACGAAATTGCACTGAAAGAATTAAACAAAATGCACAACCAAAATATATGATAAAACAAGGGATGTCATTGGTTTAGACAGCATGTCCTGCGTGCAGGCCCCTGGCACCCATAGCTCTGCAGGATGTCTGCGTGCTATATGACTATAATTTTCTTTCTCTGCTCTTGTGCATGCTTGATAAAACGGTATCGCGTGATGGACTTTCATCACTTCCTTTTAAAGGTCTCTGTCTAGTAAACTCTGAAACAAATATGCAGTCATGATAAACACCTTACAATTTTTCTATGGTTATTCTTGTATTTGACTATTCTTTACAATGTTTGACTCTTGTATTTATTGCCACCATACACCTAAAGTAGATAAACATTTACGAAAGGACAGAACGAAAGTCAAGTCTTTAAGCCATATCAAGTATTTAACTTATTATCTTGCTGTCTTATGTCAGATAAACTTTAAAATCAATTGTTCTCATCAATATTTTTCCAATCACTTTGAAGTACTTCCGACAAACGTTGTGTGATCCAAGTGATGTTCTTGCCCACGATGAGCAAGATTACTTTTTGATGCGCGTTAAACGGCGGGCAGGAGTGGCTTTCCTCAAATCCCGAGCGTGTGGATGAAGGTAGTCCGTTGTCCTCCAAGCGGTTGTGCTTTGTTTGCCTTCATTTGCGTGTTGTTCACTACTACGGAGATCACGTCAATCTCCCACCTCGTTAGCCAAACTGCAATTAAACATAATGTTTCCAGGGAGAACTGCATGGAAGGGACTTGCGGGTCGTGGTCAGTATATTATGTATGACCCTGATTAACATTTTCTGATCAGTATGTTTTGCCTGACTAGACGTTACTCTTCTTACAATGAATCAATGAATTCATTTCCAGATATTAAGGATATCAACCATGATAATGACGCCATCCCTGAGAGTGTTGTCATCCATGATAATGACGTCATCCACGAGAGTGTTGTCATCCATAACAATGACGTCATCCATGAGAGTGTTGTCATCCATGATAATGTTGGCATCCCTGAGAGTGTTGTCATCCATGATAATGATGATTGGACTTCACGCTCCAAGTGAAGCCTAGGAACATCACACCAGCTGGTCCCTCTACATGAATCCCGTATCCGAGCATTTGCAGTGGTAGTTTAATTAGCAATAAATTTACACAATAGCTGTCCCAGTTGTCGATCCTGTTGTTTGCATACTCTGAAAAACATCCGTTACATGTTCATGTATGTGTATGTGACAGTGAATTATGCCAGTGTCAAACTATTGCCCCATAATATGTTTACATTAAATGTCTTAACTGGCATTGCTCAGAGCAGCCTTGTATCAAAGAACATAACAACAAAGTTACAATTTATTTTTCTGTTTATTTGTTAATTATCGAAATATTAAATCTAATAACAAAACAATAATGTGTATATTCTTTGCCTGCTGCTTCTGATACGTCGGAAAACGAGCTATGACCTTTTTTATTTCTATGTTATAATCATGGATTATTATCTCTACATGTTTCTCTTTACACAGATGCGTTTTTGATAAAGGGTGTGGTGTGCAAAACCACATAAGTTGGAGAGTTTTCTACCCTAGAGATTGTTAGACTGTACTATTATTCGCCAATGAATTTTTAGCAGTGGTTCTACTCTTGCACCTCTGACACAACCGAGACACATCCACATCCACTTAGGCAATATTATTTGTATTTAAGACTACACGACCCTCTCTTTCACTTCCATTGCGGGAGACATAGTTTTAAACAAATAATAAACGAAGTGAGGGAAAATATATAGATTGGGAACAAGAAAAAGAAGTGGAGATAAATAAAGAAAGAGAAACAGAGACAGAAAGCCAAATCGAGAAAGAAAACAAAGACACAGGAAAGGATAAAAAGAAAGGGAAATAGAGAGAGAAAGAGAAGAGCACTGTGTGTCCGACTTGATCACCGGAGATGGAATTGGAGAATGTCGTGAAGACACCTTGGGAGAAGTTTGCACCCACTTTGGGAGGGTAGTCTGCCGTCTCTACCTCCCTCCCATCCCCCCAGCCACAAAAGCCCGATAGCTGGTAGGATTTAACAAATCTGAGACTAGACATCTTTTTTATATGGTATAATGTTTTGACAAATAAGATGGACGATAAAGAATACCAACGGATGTTGGCGTTGGGATATCTAAAAGAGTTAAGCTCACCTTGCAACAGGCAGCGTCATGACGGACATGTAATTGAATGGCAATTAGGCGATGTCGCTCGATAAAGAAGGTATTTCACCATTTGCATTTTAAAAACTATTTAACAAATATATATATATACCATGAAACTACGAGAGAGATAGATAGAGAGAGAGAGAGAGAGAGATAGAGAGAAAGTAAGGGATAAACCAACAGATAAACATAAAGCAGGATAGAGAGAAAGAGAGAGAGAGAGAGAGAGTGAGAAAGATAAGTGATAAAGTGTGTGTGTATTTGTGTGTGTGTGTGTGTGTGTGTGTTTGTGTGTGTGTCTGAGGAGATTTTTGTTATACCAATTTTTTGTTACGAATAAGAGACCAAAAATGAAACTAATAAACATCACTATGAATTGAAATTTATGTAGAGATAAGATCGCTTACGCCAGTCTATGTGCACACTTGACGATCATAATGGCTGATAATATTACACCTGTTTTCATGTCCGACGGTGCATGACGTACATCGATAAAGCGTGAGATAAAAGAATATTAAAATAATAACGAAACATTCTCAGATAGGTACACATTCACACTCAATCGACACATATACACACTTGGGACCATTACTAAGGAGGACAATATTATAAGGAGCATTACACATTGGCAATACATAATTTATAAAACCAATAATACAAGCTCAGCACACATACCAAAAAACACGAACCGAACAAGCGATACTTTCAGTCACTTTGTTTTTTCAAGTTCCTCAATTCCAATTATGTACCAATGAATCTTGTCTGCATTTTGTTCCTATTTTAATTGGCCTTGTTCCTTTATTATATATTAGTTGTAATATATTACTCACAGTAATTAAAGAGAGATGTCTATTTTTCTGTTGGGTAACACAAATGGGAAACACAAATGGGTAACACAAATGGGAAACACAAATGGGCAACACAAATGGGCAACACAAATGATTGCTGCAGATATCGAAACTAGATCGAGCTGAATGAGATTTCCACTGATGATTCTATGGACGGTTTGTAGATCAGTCCAACTTATCTCACGACACACCCGTATTTCCTTTACCATTTATATTCTTCTTCTTCTTCTTCTTCTGCGTACACAGTCAGACAGCAACCATTATTTTTTCGAAAAAAGCGGCGGTCGTCCTGAGACTCTCGCCACTACCATAGAGCTTGTCTTGCAGTTCCACTGGCAATGGCCACATCTGCTCTCTCTGATCCCCGTATGTCGGGCAGTTCTGCAGCAGATGTTCAGTTGTCATTTTACCAGTACCGCACGGGCATTCGTCGGTACACCCTATCTTCAATTTGTTGAATAGGTGGTACCTCAGTCTATTGTGGCCAGTGCGAAGTCTGAAGACAACGACCTGCTCTCTTCGGTTCAACTGGTAATAGGCATCGTTTTTGGTGTAACCAGTATGTTCGGTTTCCCATTTGGTAATGTACCTGGCTTTGATAAGCCGTTTTGACTCTTCGTACGTCATACTGGTATCTGTTTGTGGTAGCCTTGCACCTTCTTTTGCCAGTCTGTCTGCCTCCTCGTTGCCTTGGATGTTGCAGTGTGACGGAACCCACTGTACCACTACCCTTTTTGGTGCGGACAGCTGGCACAGTTTGCAGAGTGCTGCTCTTAAGTCATTAAGCTCAGTGTTTTTCTGGCTTTTTAGCGCTGTGACTACGGCGAGAGCATCTGTCAACAAGACTATGTGGCTCTCATTTTCACTGTGTGTTGCCATTTCTTCCACTGCCGCCCTCAGTGCCTCTGCCTCCACTCTGAAATTGCTTGTGTACTTACCAGTAGCGAATGACAGTGTTATTTTTCTGCCATTTGGTAGGTTCAGGAATGCTCCTGCCCCTCCGTTCTGTGTAGTGTTTGTTACAGAACCGTCGGTGTATGCATGGGTCCAGTCCATGCTTGGGTAGCTTTTCGTTATGAAGCTTAGGGTAGTGTCTCTCCTTTCTTTTTCGGTCTGGCAGTTTTTGTTTGTAATACCTGGTATATTTTCTACCACCTCTGGAAATATATCCTGCCTCCAAGTAGGTTTTCGTACAGTAGTGATGGGTTTTGGTGTTGTTAGTGCGTTTATGGGATCTTCGTGCATCTTTGCTTTGGCTATTTCTGCAAAGTTTCTCCGCTTTAGTTTCCCAGTTCCCAAATTGTTTAGCCTCTGGTACATTGGATGGTCGGTCAGTCTTCGGAGTTTCTCTGACTGCAGCTGGGCTCTGCAGTCTCTTCTGTCGGTCATGGATTGCAGTTTTGTAATCTTTTCAAGTTCTACAATTGGCGTTGACTTCATGCCACCTGTTATGATTCTCATAGCTTGGTTTTGAAGTTTGTTAACTTTATCGAAGTTCGCCTTCGCTGCTGTTGTCCATGCCGCGATGCCATACTCGAGAACTGGTCTCACTCTTCCAGTGTACAGTTTCTTTAGTATGCCTTCGTCTGCTCCCCAGCTTGTGCCAGCAAGTTTCCTCATGATCGCCATTCTTTCTCTGGCTTTCATTCGGTTTCTCTCAATCTGACTTTTCCATGTCATGCGCCGATCAAATGTGACTCCCAGATAGGTTGGGTTGTCGTTTGGCTGCAGGATTTTGCCATTTAGGCTTAATTTGGTACTTTGGGGTTTTAATGAGAGCGAGAATATTGTGCACGTGGTTTTCTCCTCGTTTATTTTGACCAGCCATGAGTTCGCCCACTCTTCCAGCGATGTTAGGGCCGTTTGCATCCGATTTCTTGCTATGGTGAGATTCTTTTCAGAAGTCCACATAGCCAGATCGTCTGCAAACATTGAGCTATGGACTCTTCTTGGTATATTCTCTGTAATATCGTTTATATATACCAGGAAGAGTGTGGGGGACAGTACTCCCCCTTGGGGTACTCCCTGCTCGAGTGTCACCTTTTTGCTCATCTGCCCTTGTACTTGGACTCTGGCCGTTCTTTGTTTGAGGTAGTGGTTGATCCACTTGTACATCTTCCCACAAACATCACTTCTTCTTAACTTGACTCTAAGTCCGTCCTTCCAGACTTTGTCAAATGCCTTTTCCAGATCCACCCAAACAGCTACTGTGTGTTTCTGTGCCTGGTAGGCATCTTCTATCTCCTGGGCTATGAGGATGACCTGGTCCTCAGTGGATCTGTGCTGTCTAAAGCCGGCTTGCTGTGGAATTAGTATTCGTTTTTCTTCCAGATGCCACATCAGTTTAGTGTTTATCATCCGTTCCATCAGCTTACCGACACAGCTCAGTAGGCTTATGGGCCTGTATCCATTCGGATCTGTTTTGTCCTTTCCTGTTTTTGGTACTGGTACCAGTATTGCATCCTTCCATGCCTGGGGTACAATACCCCTTTTCCAGCTTTGGTTCAGGACTGATAGTAGTTTTTTCTTCGCTGTTTGGCCCAGCCCCATCAGCATTTCGTTTGTTATCCCGTCTTTTCCGGGAGATTTCCTTTTCTTTAGTGTTCTCATAGCCTCTTCCATTTCGCGCATGGTTAGTTTGGCCATCATGTGCTCTTCAGGAGCCGTATTTATGTTTTCGTGTCCTTTTAGCTCTTCGCTAATATCTGTATGCTTATCTGCAGGGACCTCGATGTGGTTTGCTCTGGCATAGTGATCGACAAAGGCGTTTGCGGCTTTCTTACCTGTGATCAAGTTCTCGCCCTGCTTGATAGTAATTTGTTTATTTGACGGGGTTTCGTCGTTCATGGCTCTGACTAGCTTCCATAGCTTGTTCCCTTCTTTGTCCAGGTTTAAACTTTCTGTTTTATTTTTCCAACTTTCTCTTGCTGTTTGCTTGAGAGTGTGTTTGTACTTCGCCGTGGCGGCTTTGAGGGCGATGTTTGCCTCCATGGATTTTTCACGTTCTGCCACGTTCCTAGCATTTGTTACTGTATCTTCCACTTTCTGCAACTCATCATTCCAGTAGGGCTTATAGTTTTTCCTAGCTCCTCTTGGGATGGTTTCAGTGGCGGCTTGCATTATTGCCTTGCTTAGGCTCTCTACCATGGGCTTCATTTTGGTGTTTCGTGTGTTGATGGTTTCACACAGCCCATCTGTCAGGATTGCAAATCTGTCCCAGTCGGCTCGTTTGTAATTCCAACGTGGGAGCGGTTTTGTTTCCTGTGGGCCTACTTCCATGTCAATGGTTAGCCTGATCGGCCTGTGGTCGCTACCTGCCAGTTGGTTTAGCACCTGGCGGCCTATTTTATAGTGTATGTCCTGTGTGGAGAAGGCCAAATCTGGAGTCGAGGTGGTATGCCATGTTCTTGAATAGAAGCTAGGGCTATCCTCCGGCCTATTGATTAGGGAGAGATTTGCATCTATCTCCCAATCTTCCACTTCGTCACCTCTGCTGTCTGTGTCAGAGTATCCCCATCTCTCCGAGTGGCTGTTGAAATCTCCAACTACTATGCAGTTGGAGTCTCTGACCTCCATGCTCGAGAGCGATAGGTCTCTGTTTGGTGGTCCGTACAGATTGAAAATGCGGAGCTTCGTCTCTTGAGCCATTATGTCAACTCCTACAATTTCTGCTTGTCCGGTGTGATTGACAGGTACCGCGCTACTCGGTATGCTGTTTCTGGTCAGTATCAGGACCCCTCCTTTGTGGCCTTCTCTATCTAGACGGAAAGTCTGGTATCCTCTGATTGAGAATTTATGGTTATTGTTGAGGTGCGTTTCCTGGATACATGCCACGTCAATCTTACCTTCATGCAGGTGATGTGTTAGGGAAAGTTTTTTGTTAATGACTCCCTCCGCATTCCACTGTAATATTTTGAGGGTCTTGATGTTTTGGCCAATAGTCGTTTCCCCATAGCCATGTGCCTTGACTCCACGACACATGGGTGGGTGACCACCAGTAGTCAAGGGTGGGCCCCTTCGAGGCGTGGGGCCCGGCGCTATCGCTGCCTGGCGGGTCTCCTCAGGATGAGCGCCATACGTTTTTCGAATAGGTTGTGCCATCATACTGTGATTTACGTTGCACTGTTTTGTTAGGCTTGCGGCCCCGTGCATCCGATTTCAACAGGCGTTTCTGTAGGGATGCCCTCCTTAGCCTTTGGCTGTCCCCAGCCTATCTGCAAGGCAGCAGTTGTTTACGATCAGAGTTTTCTCTCCTATGGAAGTTGTCTTACCAGACTATCGAGTCTTCACTACTCGTGTCTATAGGGTGCAATGATGATGATATATGAGATGGACTGGTTTACCCGGAAGAGAGGCAGTCCAGTGTGTCTGTATCCCAGGATCGTCACGTCCTGCCAGAAACGTAGCATTTGCATGTGTGTGGGGTATCTCTTTTTCCCTTTGTTTTCTTGGCTTCTATGCAGAGATGGTACGCCTAGCATTCCCCGCCACCTGGGGTGTTGACACAGTGGGGCAGGTGTGCAATGTCCGCTGGTCTGCATCTCTTCTGCGTCCAGCATGATAGTTATGGCTGATAACGTACAGAGGTAGATATCGTAGCCGGAGTGTATTTAGCCAGAGGACAAGCCTGGTAATGTCACAGAGATGTTGATCGCCTGGTGTGCGGACAACTCTCATGGTCAGTGGTTGAGTCTTGACAGTTCACAGTGTGGTGGCTGCTCTACTGTTTTCGACACCCCGACCAGGTTCTAAGTCTTTGGTTGGTGTTTTTCGCACCCCATCGCCGTATAGGGTGAGTATCAAGCAGTTTGTCCGCCCGCTTTGATTTGCGGGCGGCAAGGACCTCTTACTGTGGCTCTACCTGATAGGGCTGGGGCGCATGCCCCAGGTCCCGAGCATGTAGGAGCCTCCCATTGCAGTGGTGCTGAGATTTTGGGCGGGATTGCGGCTTACAAGGGTTCGGCCGTAATCCCCCACATGGTAGCCTCGCGCCCTTGGCTTATCAGCCTGGTACGTGAACCAAAGTGTCTGCGGCTCCTCTCGATTTGAGCTGGTTTTCCGTAGCAACGCCCTGTCATTTGTAGGGTAAAACTGACCTGTCTTCAGATGATCTATTTCCAGCACCCGTTCACTATTTGGTCAGACGAATTTATTGAGGGCTTTTGTTTGTCAATGACCAGGTATTTGAAATCTGCGGTTTCTGCAGAGTTAAGACACGATTTCCGTAGCATTCTTTCATTTGAGTGTTTGAGAGCTGACTTGTCATCCGTGAGTCTAATACCAGCGTACGTTCATTATTAGACCCAAACGGCAGTGCTCTCGATTTGTCAGTTGTTCTACAGTATTGGCGTGTTCAGTCAAATTAAGCCGCAGATTCCACACCTGGTGGTGCCCTTCCGTCAATTCCCTTAGCGAGACAGTCAAGTTTCTTAGAGGGTAGCCCCAAAATTTTCGAGGGTCTAATTCCAGCACATGTTCTCTATTAGACCCCGCGAAGGTGTACTTTTTGATAGTCATTCTGCAGTATTGGCGTGGTAAGTTAACTTAGGTCTCAGGCTCCACTCCTGATAGTGCTCTTCCGTCAATTCCTTTATCACACACTGGATGCAGACAGAACCGAGCCACAGGGGCATAACCCCAGAGTTCTGGGGGTCTAAGTCCAGCACCAGTTCCATATTAGACCCCAGAAGAATGGTCTCGGCATGTCACTCATTTCAGTGTTGGCCGTGTTGAGTCAAATTAAGCCGCAGGCTCCACTCCTGGTGGTGCCCTTCCGTCAATTCCTTTAAGTTTCAGCTTTGCAACCATACTTCCCCCGGAACCCAAACACTTTGGTTTCCCGGAAGCTGCCCGCAGAGTCATCGAAGCAACTCCTGCGGATCGCTAGTCGGCATCGTTTATGGTCAGAACTACGACGGTATCTGATCGTCTTCGCGCCTCTGACTTTCGTTCTTGATTAATGAAAACATTCTTGACAAATGCTTTCGCAGTAGCTCGTCTTGCGGCGATCCAAGAATTTCACCTCTAACGCCGCAATACGAATGCCCCCGTTTGTCCCTGTTAATCATTACCTCCAGTTCCGAAAACCAACAAAATAGAACCGAGGTCCTATTCCATTATTCCATGCACCATTATTCAGGCAGCCGAGGCCTGCTTTGAACACTCTAATTTTTTCAAAGTAAACGCGCCGGCCACCCAGGACGCTCAGCGAAGAGCACCCGTGGGAGAGAGCCGGCAGACGGTAGGGCAGGAGACAACGGGCAGTGAACCGGCGCGAGCCGGACCGCCCGCCTGCGCCTGAGATCCAACTACGAGCTTTTTAACTGCAACAACTTTAATATACGCTATTGGAGCTGGAATTACCGCGGCTGCTGGCACCAGACTTGCCCTCCAATAGATCCTCGTTAAAGGGTTTAAAGTGTACTCATTCCAATTACGGGGCCTCGAAAGAGTCCCGTATTGTTATTTTTCGTCACTACCTCCCCGTGCCGGGAGTGGGTAAGTTGCGCGCCTGCTGCCTTCCTTGGATGTGGTAGCCGTTTCTCATGCTCCCTCTCCGGAATCGAACCCTGATTCCCCGTTACCCGTTACAAACATGGTAGGCATGTCACGTACCATCGACATTTGATAGGGCAGACATTTGAAAGATGCGTCGCCGGCACATGAGGCCATGCGATCAGCACAAAGTTATCCAGAGTCACCAGTGGGGACGCCGCAACCCCGCGAGGGGAAACGACGATTGGTTTTGAACTAATAAAAGCGCTCTTTCCGCGAGGGTCGGAGCTTGGTAAGCATGTATTAGCTCTAGAATTGCCACAGTTATCCAAGTAGGATCGTGTCATCTAAGGAACCTCGACTGATTTAATGAGCCATTCGCGGTTTCACCGTGAGACAGTGTGAACTTAGACATGCATGGCTTAATCTTTGAGACAAGCATATGACTACTGGCAGGATCAACCAGATATCTGTCGGAGACGTACGTACAGCACACACCGGTCGGCGGAGGAAGGGTGTGTAAAAAGCCTTGCTGGGACGACGGCCGCAGGGACCGACTGACGGGACGGACGGTTTGTTCCACCCGTCCCTCACTCCGTCGACCTAGGACCGCCTGACAGGGGCCTTCTACACGCACCAGACGACCGACCGACCGGGCTCGCTCGAGGAGGGATGGCAGCGCTCTGTGCAGAACGGATCCCAACGACCTCGGCGACGAATTTCACTGGGACTAGAGACACCATTTGGCCTGCCCTTCTCCGTAGGGAGAGAACGGCAGGGCCTCGAGGCAACGATTCCTGCTTTCCATTTGCCGGTCACAAGCTCTTTGCGAGAGTCGGACCACCAGCGAGACGTACTGTCGAGCTCTGCTATAAGCCTTAGAGAAATCACCACGGACGGACCACGTTTCCTGATACGGACCAGACTAGGGCACCTCGGTGGAGGAGCCACTACCACAAACCGCACCCAATTCGCACTACGGGGAAAGGCAGGCGAGCGTTTTCCGCAAGCCCGCGCTATCGCTCCGCCTGGCGGGACTGAGATCGCTTTACCAACACTGGTTGAAATTGAGTCGCTGCGGCGAGACAACTACCCCAGATCCATTTATATTCAAAAGTATATTGTTTACTGACAACTAGAAATATCATGACCAAATGTGCTTGTCAATCGTGAGAAATCAAGTGACATTTGATCACGGGCAACAATGCGGAAGGGGTTTGATGCCGGTGTGCTGACAAGAATGGCAGCGGTTTGAATCCCTTGTTGCACGACTTCTCTTTATTGCTGATCCGATCATTTGAATTTATTAGTTGAGAGTTACATAAATTATTTCAAAGGAAAGAAATTATTTTCTGATCGAAATTAGCGGAATCCGTGGAATGAACACATTTTCCTGTGGTGCAGAGTTAGAGTGTGGAAGAGATACGTCTTTTGTTGAGAATTAGATAAAACACAAACATAGACATACACATAAACATAGGCAAACACATACAACGCACTGAAATTGACATCCTGGCTTGGTTTGGCTTAGTTCATTCTCAATCTCCCACTACCAAACCACGAAAGTAGCAGAATCTAGTCCAGAGAACGGAATGCGTTGTGTTGTAGTTTACATCTTGACTGCGATATTTGCACCTTTCAGTCCAACACATCTGACTTATGCAAGCATTTTTTGAGTACCGGGTTAGCATTCCATCTTAGATCCCTTCTCCTTAGCCAGTCTGCCCTGCTGCAGCTTGTTATCCAGGATCACCGCGTGGAGGTGTAGAAGGGTCTTGGCAACTTTGGTTCGCTGGCCCTGACGCTAGAAGTCAGCTATGGGTCGCTGACCACTGCAACGCATCTTGATCCCAAATGGAAATATGAGACTTGTATAACAAGGGTATTCATCGTGACAGACGCGCAAGCCGTATTTCAGAAAGTACAGAAGGGATGGCTTAGGTACGAGTGAAAGCAGCAGAGGTCTCAAATCTCCAGGAGTTGTAATGGATCTACTGTCTTGCTCATGCCGAGGTTCAGGGTAATGAAAGAGCTGACATAATCGCTTCACAAACTACCATCATGGACACTTTAGTGATGGATAGAAGTGACATTTTGAAATCAATGAATGACCGGCTGCTGGGTGAGGACACCGCAATAGAGGAAGCAGCAATCCACAGGCTGAAAAGTTTCGACATTAAACGAGGTTCGAGCGGAGTGGGGTGCATGAGAGGACGGCGCAGGAGAGTGTACAACCAGCGAGCTACAGGGACCATCAGCATCCATACCTTACGTCATTTGATGAGAGATAGACTGAGCACCTATGGCAATGACGTCGATTCTTAGAAACAAACAAACAAACAAACAAACAAACAAATATAACGACACATACAAAGAAAGACGTATACAAAGACACACACACACACAAACAAAGACACACAAACATACACACACACAGACACACACAAACAAAAGACACAGACGTACATAGACACACACATGCACATTTCACTCAGACATACAAAAACACAAGGACAAACATACAAAGACACACACACAGAAACATACAAACATAGACACACACAGACACAGACGAATACATAGACACATATGAAGACACACACAAACATAAACGCACACACATACACACATACATAGAAACACACGCATTCATAGACACACACACACACACACACCAACAAATAAAACAAGAAACGCACCAAGAAAACACATAAATGACTCAAAAGCACCAAAAGACACAGTCACATAAAAACAGGGAGAGCCACACACACACACACACACACACACACACACACCAAAACATCCCCACAAGCACATCAAAGACACCCCAAAACATATCCTAAAACATTTTTATGTAACACACATACACAAGCATACCACAAAATACTCAAACTTGAACAATACCTATTGTATGGTAACGAGCTTTTATATTTGATAGTAACCAAGATTGCTTGATTACAAACAAAACAAAGCGAAAAGAACTTCTTCTTCTTCTTCACCCTTCGTTCTCAATCCCCCCACCCCCTACCAAATCCTGATAAGGGCTTTGCAAGTAGCTGGATGTTGTCGGAGAACGAAATCCACTGTGTGGTTGTTTCCAGTTTGAATGCGATATTTGTGTCTTTCGATCCGAAACATTCGACTTCAGCAGGCATTTTTGGTACCGGGTTAGCCATATCACTTCGATCCCTTCTCTTTAGCCAGTCTGCCCTGTAGCAGCTTGCTATCCATGATCAGCAAGTGGAGGTGTACAACAGTCTTGGCAGCTCTGGTTCGCTGACCCTGCAGCTGGCAGTGAGTTTGGGTCGCTGACCCTGCAGCTAGTAGTGAGTTTGGGTCGCTGACCGCTGCAGCTCATGCACTGCTCAGGATCTAGATCACAAAACAAAGAGACAAGAACGAAATAATCACTTCTGAGAATCGAATCAACTCATGCCAGATGACGCCCACGTTTCGCTAGCAAGAAAGAACAAAGTGAGTGATGACCATCCAACGGGCAATTGTATTTTGAGTACTCGTAGTTGGGCGTGGGAACGGTGAGGCTAATGATAGCACCTTTATGGGGGTGTCTACCTTGTCTACAGAGCGGCACATTCGTCTCTTGGAGGTCTGTTCTTTGATTCACGAGTGCCTATATTTCACTTTCTTATTTGTTTTTTTAGTGTTTACATTTTCCGAGTGCTTAAAATACAATTGTGTTAGCGACCATTGTAGCTGTTTTTGTTTACAATTTGCAATTCTCTGAGTTTTTTTTTCTGGCTCTCTTATTTTGCAAGAAAGAAACGTTTTTGGGAAATCGGCCAAATGAGCACTCAGTAAAGCGGTTCCCATTGTCTTCTGCTTCCGTACGCAGCATATGTTATTATTTTATAGACTATATAGTTCTCTGTTTCTTATCATCGAAAATAAAACGTTGACGCCAAAAAGAGAACTGAATGAAAAGTTCGGATGTACAAAGAAGTAATTTCACATAACAATAGCACTCTATCCATGAAGACAAGACGACGTCAAAGTTCAGTTGAAAAGGTATATATTACACATACTATAATAGAGCAGATACCAGTTTTGTGAGTAGATTTTGTATACATCTAGATCTGAAGAGAGTTGTAGAAGACATGGATGACAGAGAGGAGTAAAGTTAGAGATAGGAACAGAGAATGACAAAATGAGACAGCAAGAAAGAAAGAATAAAAGAAAGAAAGAAAGAAAAAAATGGAAAATGAAAATGGAACAAGATGGTAGAACTCATCCTTAAAGACTCATGGTGAAACAAAGCGAGAGAGAGAGAAAGAGAGCGAGAAAGAGAGACAGAGAGAGATGGAAAGAGAAAGATATAATAAAAACGAGGGCAAAAGAAGGTAGATATACACACATACAGAACGAGAGAGCCAGAGAGAGAAAGAGAGAGAGAGAGAGCGGGAGTACGAGAAAGAGAGAGATAAAGGGAACATATTTAGAAACAAGACAGACACAAGCATATATCACCTCGTTTATCAGCACATTGTCTAAACGCCCAGTTACCAGACGATCCAGCCACCTCCATCGGGGGCTACAAAGTTCTTGCTTAATCGTGTTCAGGGCATAACGAAACCAGTCTGCTGTGAATGCAGAATAGATAGCTTTAACAAGGCCAGTGACGTCATTTAATAATCGTTATTTGGCTTGGCTTGGCTTTGTTCGTTCTCAATCTCCCGCTACCAAACCCTGAAAGAGCTTAAGTAGCAAAATGTAGTCCAGAGAACGAAATGCGTTGTGTCGTAGTTTACAGCTTGACTGCGATATTTGCACCTTTTGGTCCAACACATCCGACTTCAGCAAGCATTTTTTTAGTACCAGGTTAGCATTCCCTCTTCGATCCCTTCTCCTTCGCCAGTCTGCCCTGCTGCAGCCTGTTATCAAGGATCACCGCCTTGGAAGTGTAGAAGGGTCTTGGCAGCTTTGGTCTGCTGGCCCTGAAGCTAGCAGTCAGCTATGGGTCGCTGACCACTGCAGCTCATGCGCTACTCAGCATCTTGATCCCATAATCGTCTTTGATTGCAAGTAGATGGCAGTTCCATAGTACATGTTAAAATTTTGTTCTTTCTCACTCTATCCGGAGTATAGGGTCACCACTGAACTTTGGCCTCCTTTGGGAAGCCTGCACTAAGGGATTTTGTTTCTGTAACCAAGATGGAGTTGCTGGACCCCATGCACAAACCGCTTTATACATTTCATACGGTATTCGCGGAGGCGTAGTGATCCTATTATTTCCTCCCCAATAAGAGGCCCCACGACCCACTCAAAGAATGTGATAACATCGGGGATGAAATACTTGGAGATATTAGAGACTTGGAGGTATTAGGGACTTTGAGATATTAGAGACTTGGAGGTATTAGAGACATGAAGATATTAGAGACTTGGAGATATTAGAGACATGAACATATTAGAGACATGAAGATATTAGAGACTTGAAGATATTAGAGACATGAAGATATTAGAGACTTTGAGATATTAGAGACTTGGAGATATTAAAAACTTTGAGATATTAGAGACTTGGAGGTATTAGAGACTTGGAGATATTAGAGACTTTGAGATATTAGAGACTTGGAGGTATAAGAGACATGAAGATATTAGAGACTTGGAGATATTAGAGACATGAAGATATTAGAGACATGAAGATATTAGAGACTTGAAGATATTAGAGACTTGGAGATTTTAGAGACTTTGAGATATTAGAGACTTGGAGATATTAGAGACTTTGAGATATTAGAGACATGAAGATATTAGAGACGTTGAGATATTAGAGACTTGGAGATATTAGAGACATGAAGATATTAGAGACTTTGAGATATTAGAGACATGAAGATATTAGAGACTTAGAGATTTTAGAGACTTTGAGATATTAGAGACTTGGAGATATTAGAGACTTTGAGATATTAGAGACATGAAGATATTAGAGACGTTGAGATATTAGAGACTTGGAGATATTAGAGACATGAAGATATTAGAGACTTTGAGATATTAGAGACATGAAGATATTAGAGACTTGGAGATATTAGAGAAATGAAGATATTAGAGACATGAAGATATTAGAGACTTGGAGATATTAGAGACATGAAGATATTAGAGACTTTGAGATATTAGAGACTTGGCGATATTAGAAACTTTGAGATATTAGAGACTTGGAGGTATTAGAGACTTGGAGATATTAGAGACTTGGAGATATTAGAGACATGAAGATATTAGAGACATGAAGATATTAGAGACTTGAAGATATTAGAGACATGAAGATATTAGAGACTTTGAGATATTAGAGACTTGGGGATATTAGAAACTTTGAGATATTAGAGACTTGGAGGTATTAGAGACATGAAGATATTAGAGACTTGGAGATATTAAAGACATGAAGATATTAGAGACTTTAAGATATTAGAGACTTTGAGATATTAGAGACTTGGAGATATTAGAGACTTTTAGATATTAGAGACTTGGAGATATTAGAGACTTTGAGATATTAGAGACTTTGAGATATTAGAGACTTTGAGATATTAGAGACTTGGAGATATTAGAGACTTGGAGATATTAGAGACATGAAGACATTAGAGACATGAAGATATTAGAGACTTCAAGATATTAGAGACATGAAGATATTAGAGACTTTGAGATATTAGAGACTTGGAGATATTAGAAACTTTGAGATATTAGAGACTTGGAGGTATTAGAGACATGAAGATATTAGAGACTTGGAGATATTAGAGACATGAAGATATTAGAGACTTTGAGATATTAGAGACTTGGAGATATTAGAGACTTGGAGATATTAGAGACTTTTAGATATTAGAGACTTGGAGATATTAGAGACTTTGAGGTATTAGAGACATGGAGATATTAGAGACTTGGCGATATTAGAAACTTTGAGATATTAGAGACTTGGAGGTATTAGAGACATGAAGATATTAGAGACTTGGAGACATTAGAGACATGAAGATATTAGAGACATGAAGATATTAGAGACTTGAAGATATTAGAGACATGAAGATATTAGAGACTTTTAGATATTAGAGACTTGGAGATATTAGAGACTTGGAGATATTAGAGACTTGGAGATATTAGAGACTTTGAGATATTAGAGACTTGGAGATATTAGAGACTTGGAGATATTAGAGACATGAAGATATTAGAGACTTTGAGGTATTAGAGACTTGGAGATATTAGAGACATGAAGATATAAGAGACATGCAGATATTAGAGACATGAAGATATTAGAGACTTTGAGATATTAGAGACTTTGAGATATTAGAGACATGAAGATATTAGAGACTTGGAGATATTAGAGACATGAAGATATTAGAGACTTTGAGATATTAGAGACTTGGAGGTATAAGAGACATGGAGATATTAGAGATTTTGAGATTTTAGAAACTTTGAGATATTAGAGACTTGGAGGTATTAGAGACATGAAGATATTAGAGACTTGGAGATATTAGACACATGAAGATATTAGAAACTTTGAGATATTAGAGACTTTGAGATATTAGAGACTTGGAGATATTAGAGACTTTTAGATATTAGAGACTTTGAGATATTAGAGACTTGGAGATATTAGAGACTTTGAGATATTAGAGACATGAAGATATTAGAGACTTTGAGATATTAGAGACCTGGAGATATTAGAGACATGAAGATATTAGAGACTTTGAGATATTAGACACATGAAGATATTAGAGACTTGAAGATATTAGAGACTTGAAGATATTAGAGACTTGGAGGTATTAGAGACTTTGAGATATTAGAGACATGCATATATTAGAGACTTGGAGATATTAGAGACATGAAGATATTAGAGACTTCAAGATATTAGAGACATGAAGATATTAGAGACTTTGAGATATTAGAGACTTGGAGATATTAGAAACTTTGAGATATTAGAGACTTGGAGGTATTAGAGACATGAAGATATTAGAGACTTGGAGATATTAGAGACATGAAGATATTAGAGACTTTGAGATATTAGAGACTTTGAGATATTAGAGACTTGGAGATATTAGAGACTTTTAGATATTAGAGACTTGGAGATATTAGAGACTTTGAGGTATTAGAGACATGGAGATATTAGAGACTTGGCGATATTAGAAACTTTGAGATTTTAGAGACTTGGAGGTATTAGAGACATGAAGATATTAGAGACTTGGAGACATTAGAGACATGAAGATATTAGAGACATGAAGATATTAGAGACTTTTAGATATTAGAGACTTGGAGATATTAGAGACTTGGAGATATTAGAGACTTGGAGATATTAGAGACTTTGAGATATTAGAGACTTGGAGATATTAGAGACTTGGAGATATTAGAGACATGAAGATATTAGAGACTTGGAGGTATTAGAGACTTGGAGATATTAGAGACATGAAGATATTAGAGACATGGAGATATTAGAGACATGAAGATATTAGAGACTTTGAGATATTAGAGACTTTGAGATATTAGAGACATGAAGATATTAGAGACTTGGAGATATTAGAGACATGAAGATATTAGAGACTTTGAGATATTAGAAACTTGGAGGTATTAGAGACATGGAGATATTAGAGATTTTGAGATTTTAGAAACTTTGAGATAATAGAGACTTGGAGGTATTAGAGACATGAAGATATTAGAGACTTGGAGATATTAGACACATGAAGATATTAGAAACTTTGAGATATTAGAGACTTTGAGATATTAGAGACTTGGAGATATTAGAGACTTTTAGATATTAGAGACTTTGAGATATTAGAGACTTTGAGATATTAGAGACTTGGAGATATTAGAGACTTTGAGATATTAGAGACTTGGAGATATTAGAGACTTTGAGATATTAGAGACATGAAGATATTAGAGACTTTGAGATATTAGAGACTTGGAGATATTAGAGACATGAAGATATTAGAGACTTTGAGATATTAGACACATGAAGATATTAGAGACTTGAAGATATTAGAGACTTTGAGATATTAGAGACTTGAAGATATTAGAGACATGAAGATATTAGAGACTTTTAGATATTAGAGACTTGGAGATATTAGAGACTTGGAGATATTAGAGACTTGGAGATATTAGAGACTTTGAGATATTAGAGACTTGGAGATATTAGAGACTTGGAGATATTAGAGACATGAAGATATTAGAGACTTGGAGGTATTAGAGACTTGGAGATATTAGAGACATGAAGATATTAGAGACATGGAGATATTAGAGACATGAAGATATTAGAGACTTTGAGATATTAGAGACTTGGAGATATTAGAGACATGAAGATATTAGAGACTTGGAGATATTAGAGACATGAAGATATTAGAGACTTTGAGATATTAGAGACTTGGAGGTATTAGAGACATGGAGATATTAGAGATTTTGAGATTTTAGAAACTTTGAGATATTAGAGACTTGGAGGTATTAGAGACATGAAGATATTAGAGACTTGGAGATATTAGACACATGAAGATATTAGAAACTTTGAGATATTAGAGACTTTGAGATATTAGAGACTTGGAGATATTAGAGACTTTTAGATATTAGAGACTTTGAGATATTAGAGACTTTGAGATATTAGAGACTTGGAGATATTAGAGACTTTGAGATATTAGAGACTTGGAGATATTAGAGACTTTGAGATATTAGAGACATGAAGATATTAGAGACTTTGAGATATTAGAGACTTGGAGATATTAGAGACATGAAGATATTAGAGACTTTGAGATATTAGACACATGAAGATATTAGAGACTTGAAGATATTAGAGACTTGAAGATATTAGAGACTTGGAGGTATTAGAGACTTTGAGATATTAGAGACATGCATATATTAGAGACTTGGAGATATTAGAGACATGAAGATATTAGAGACTTTGAGATATTAGAGTCATGAAGATATTAGAGACTTTGAGATATTAGAGATCTGGAGATATTAGAGACTTAAAGATATTAGAGACTTTGAGATATTAGAGACTTTGAGATATTAGAGACTTGGAGGTATTAGAGACTTTGAGATATTAGAGACTTTGAGATATTAGAGACTTGGAGATATTAGAGACATGAAGATATTAGAGACTTGGAGGTATTAGAGACTTTGAGATATTAGAGACTTGGAGGTATTAGAGACTTTGAGATATTAGAGACTTGGAGGTATTAGAGACTTGGAGATATTAGAGACTTGGAGATATGAGAGACTTAGAGGTATTAGAGACTTGGAGATATTAGAGACATGGAGATATTAGAGACTTTGAGATATTAGAGACATGGAGATATTAGAGACTTGGAGATATTAGAGACTTGATGATATTAGAGACATTGAGATATTAGAGACTTGGAGGTATTAGAGACTTTGAGATATTATATATCTCAGTCGTATATCATGTGGGGGGTGACCAGTTTCTTGCAGCCAAGCCTTCCATAATTCAAAGCCATGAATCCACTTACAGTTGGGTAGACTGGGTCGTACCAAGACCAGGAATTCAACTCTGTACACAATTCAATGTGTTAAACACTTCTATCGCATTCTTTAGCCTGTCCAACATCCCTCCTTTCTTTGTCGTTCTGTCCCAATGTAAACAATGTTGACGGTTGTGAAAATCGTGTTCTGAATATCCTCTCCACATAAGACATCAGAAAAACGTGGACCAATTTTTATTTTGTTCCTCAACACACAGGCCCCTCCATCAAAGCAACTTTCTGCTAGGTGTCCAATTTTTGTTTATCATTCTCTTTGAAAAACACGCCTTTGATGGCTTCAGTATTCTTCTAGTTTATTTATTTACAGCAGAAGAATCCCTACCAGATGAAAGGATTGGATCCATATAACACTAACAACAGTTGGCCGTACTTCCATGATCGAAGACTACTGGTACCAAATGTTACAACTTCCTGGCTTTCATTTCATTCTGTTTTTTATTTCTTGTGGTGCGCTCGGATTTACCTGAGGTAAGTCGCTCGTATCTATTGCAAGGATTCCAACACTATGGCAGGGGAAAGAAAACATTCGTTCTGGCTTTTGTTCTCCCATTTCGTTCTTTCCCTTTCTCTCCCTCCCTCTCTCTCTCACCTCTCTCCATCTCTCTCTCCCCCTATCTCACCCCTCTCCTCTATCTCCTCCCCCCCCCCATTTTCTCTCTCTCTCGCTGTCCGCATCTTTATGGAACTAGTAGTACAGAGTTTGTTAAGAGGAAAGTACTTCTTCTCAATGTAACAATGACAACACGTGCTGTACGTAATGTTTATTTGGTTCTTGTCTATTCCCAGGACATGCCTTTGATCGCACCAACGCAACAGAGAACTCACCAGAACGTGATTGTATGATCCTTAATGAGGTCGACGTCTCTTGGCGTTCCAGTGGGGTTATACGCGATGCAAGAAATAATACTTGTTTTTGAAGCTTCACCCTAAACTCAACCTGAACTGTGTTCTGTAGGACAAGCTAATATTAGTTTTGGTGAGTTCAGTTTTCGAGTTAAGTACCGTGGACATCGGACGCTGAGTAGCACAGTGGTAGAGCACTGATTTCCAGGGAACAGCACGGCTGAAAACTCGTTATTGACATGCTAGTTTACCCAGTTGCAAATGGGTAACTAGCTTTCTGTTAGAGAAGGAAAGACAATGAGAAAGGGAACTTATCATTCCACTTCCTAAAGGATGTTTCTGATACTTCATCCACGACAGCAGTGCACCATGGGACTATCTTTACAATGGACAACAGTAACGGCATGGCAGAGCAGTTAAAACCGCTACTTCTAGCGGTAAATGTGTCGGGTTTAATTCCTGATCTTGGAATGCTCAAGGATACCAATCAGTGCCTACCTAAGACACACTGAAGCCTAGCAGAAGTAAGCCTCTCTAACACTTCATTCCAGACGGCAACGTCTGACAAGATACCGCCTTTACCAAAGAGGACCAAATAAATTGGTTGGTTTATTGGGTTATGTACCATAGACAAAGATATCAATTATTTCACTGAGTGTAGCATAGACGAAGAGATAAAAGACCACCCCAGTAGTCATATTGTAGAAACATGTCAACAAAAGCAGAGAATACAACAAAAGTCAGTTCTCCACCATATCAGTGAAATTAAAGACAGATATCACGTCCCAGACAAAAGACAAAAAACGCAGACAGTAACATGAACTGTACCACCACATACGTGTTTAAAAATGCCAGACATTCAAACACACCTAACAAATAATACAACAGGAAGTTCTGGTCCAGTACGTCTTATGAGAGCATCACAGAGAATGATCGACGTCTACCCAGAAGAGTGGATACATGTCTATACTGATGGGTCTGATTTTAAAGCCACCATTAAAGCGGGATATTGTGTCTACATAGAGTATCCAGACAGAACATCTGATGAGCTGTTTGATGCATGTGGGAAGATATGTTCAAACTATGAGGTAGCAATAACAGCATTGTAAGTAGCTCTATTTCACTTAAGGACTGTAGGTGATGATTTCCCATCAAAAGCCCGAAACATCCTTCTGTTTACATACTCATTAACTGTCCTTCAAGTTCTGGAAGATGGTGGTCATTGTAAACCTGAACTTTCCCAAATATACATAGATACCAAACGACCTATCACATCCCATGAAGTCAGAAAAGATATGTAATGGATCTCTGATCACACATACACACCTGGCAATGTCAGGAAGACAGACTGGATAAGAAGGGATTAAGCCAAGAACAACAAAAAACACCAACAACCCCACTGACAGTTAAGCAACTACTGAACAATGAGTCCTAGCTGAATAGATGGGCAATGGGACATACTGGGAGAGAAATCTACAAACATATGGCAACCCCAAATTCTAAGGATACCATCAATCTCTTAGAAAGGAGAGATCGAAAGACCATTTACCGACTTCAAGTGTAACACATACAACTTAAAAGCCACTTTAACAGAATCCAACCAGAACATAGTCCATAATGCCGGCTGTGCACACATCCCTATGAAACTATCGAGCACCATCTTGTTGAATGTCTGACGTTGTCGGTGTTAGGAAAGAGCTTCTTCCTCCGAGACCAGATACATGTAACATTTTGTACGGAACTAAACAACAGCTCACATTTACTTGCATATACTACTACACGGCATTGGGTCCAAGAGGCCGCTGGATCAATAATCAACCAACCAATGAAGAGATCGAGTTCTGTGGAATTAATCAATTATTTCATTGATTTAAATAGAACGGTCGAAAAAAAAAATTGTTTCAATGAGTTTTGAAGCCTAGTCGAAATGAAAAATTGTTTAACTGAGTTCTGTAGCATAGTCGAAAAGATACATTGTTTCACTGAGTTCTGTAGCAGAGTTGAAAAGATGAATTGTTTCACTGAGTTCTGTAGCACAAACAAAGAAATAAATTATTTCATTGAAGTTCTGTAGCATTTAGAGATTGGTTTATTGAGTTCTGTGCAATATACGAATAAATGCAAGGTCAAATGAGTTTAAAATCGACTAGATAAATACAATTGATAAATTGGTATAGTGAGTAAAATATAAAATAGATACATTGGTGTAATGAGTTAAAAATTAAATAAAGAGTAATTGGTGTATTGAGTTAATTTTCATAATCACCATCACGATCTTCAGCATCAGTCCCGTAACCTGAAAGGTCATTGGGGCATCAATACTGCAGATCATTAGACCGGTTTCCGCCATTTCACTCGGTTTTGTTCCAGGATATGTGTTGTAGCTATGGACTTTCCCATCCACTCTCTGATGTTGTCTTCCTAACTCTTTTTCTGCCCTGCCCCTTCCCTTCCCAGGCATAGCACCTTGCAAGACCGACTTGGTTAACGCAGACGATCTTGAGACATGCCTATACATGCGAGCTTGCGTCTTTTTCCCATTGTCAATAGGTCTTTATATTGGCCGACCTCTCTCCTAACAGTGTCCCGAACTGCCTTATTCGTGACGTGGTCTAGATACGAAATGCCGAGGATTCGACGTAGACATCCCATCTCCATTGCACGAATTCTTCGCTCTAGAACTGCTATCAGAGTCCAAGTTTCACACGCTGTGACAAGTGCATACATTAAACTCAACATGGATTTCAGGTTGATGCTTTTGTTCTTCCATAGCGGCCTCAGTTTGGTCAGAGCAGCCACGGCCATCGCTCTTTGGGCCTGAATATCAGTTATGGAACCATCAGCATCCATCAGTGCGCCCAAGTATTTGAACTGTTTAACAATTTGCAATGGTTCGCCTTTGATCGTAATCGAAGATTGTTAGACCCTCTGGGAAATTAACCATGATTTTACTTTCTGTCCACTAATTACCATTCCAAACCTTTTAGCGGCATTGTTAAGGATCGAGATTAGATTCGCAAGTTATAGCTCCGTTCCAGCCAGATCGGTAATGCCATCAGCAAACCGGAGATTGGTGAGTGAACGACCACCTATGCTGACAGTACGCACGTGATCCCACAGAACTTCAGACATGATACGTTCAAGAAAAGTTTTTAATAGGGTCGATGAAAGAATACATCATTGTCGTACACCGGTTGGCGTGCGGAACCATTCCCCAGTTATTCCGTTAAGGTAGACTGCGCTGGTGACATTGGGAGTTGAGTTTCTCAATGAGTTAAGTTTCCAATGGATACAATGTTCAAAAAAGCACTCCTATATGAAATAAAGTGTTTGAATTAATTTATCTCATTTTTAGTGAGGTGGAGTGACCAGTTCACGATCTTTCTGCTTTGTCTTCTCTATCATTACATCAGGTATTCATTTACAGCTGGGTAAACTAGACTGTGTCCATAGCAGTGTATTAACACTGTACCTTTTCGTCAAAAGCGAACTCTCTAACCACTCTGCCACTTAGACGCTCATCAGATATATACTTTGGTTTAATGAGTTCTTTACCATTTACGAGCAGATAAATGGTTTTCCTAGTTTTCCGCAGCCAGAAAGATAATTTGATCTCAAGGATTTATGAGATCGTGTGATCAATATCTGAGATCAAGGTGTTCAAACAATGTCGTATCTAATAAAGAAAATCCCTGATAACAGCAGCTAACACGATATGTTTTGAGTTTACCGAAATAATAAACCAGCAAGCTGGTAGCCATTAACAGCTAAAAATATCAAATGTGCACCAACACTGCTCTATCATTGTCATGGCATGTCTGTAAGCAGCCGAACAAAGAACAAACAATCCTCACTAGTGAAATAAAGTGCGTGAGAAAAATAGAGCACCATATTTGCAAACAATATTTGCAAACAATTTAAAAGAAAACAGATATGAGAGACGTCACACGTAGCTGCGTAAGTGAAGAAACGTAAGGAGAGAAGGGACAAGTTGGCTTTGAGCAATGCACATTCTTCTTTCTCATCTTCTTTCTATCCGCAAGAAAATGGGTTATCCATTCTTGTATTGCTGTTCATATACAGGAATCGTTTATACAGCTTTTTTTTCAAACCGATAAGGTACTTCAAGAAGAGGTATTGTTTTTATAACTTTGTTTTCACACCTAGAAGGCTGCTAAATATGATTTGGACTCAAGTGAATTCTTCTTCGGCGTTTGTCTTGGAAAGGACGTTGTGACGTTGAATTGTAATTTACAGCGAAACTGCACTATCCACGTTTTTCGACCTGACATCCGATTTCAGCTGGATTGTTTGAGTAGTCTTTCCACTGCTATCCATATTCTCTTAGCCAGTCAACACTAGTGTAGGTGTTTTCTGGGCCGCCGCTTGGAAGCGAAATAGGGATTTGTCAGGTCTGCTTCGCTGACCCTGAATGACTTTATGTGCACATGCATACCTTTGTGATTCTTTTACAAGAGCGAGCGAGAGAAAGAGAGAAAGAGAGAGAGAGAGAGAGAGAGAGGAAGTACGCAATTACACTGCACGTTAGTTATCTCTTTTAACATTCTCTTTGCGTGGCAAGGGAACTGTTATCGTCAATGTTTTAATAGAGCCATAACGATAGCAAATCAGGGTTGGATAGATTATGATAAACAAAGTGGTCAGAGATGACACTGAAACCAGGATCAGTGAGTAATTGTATGGAGCGAGAATTGATAAGAATGAATTTAAGCAATTTATTGGGGATGCGCCAGATCAGTCAACATTATCATCAGCAGACAAGATCAGATTGTAAGGGAGTTCTTCTACGGTAAGAATGGTATTCAGAAATGGTCGCTCAAAACACATACTTGACGTTATCATTGACAAACAAAGTAAAACTATAATCAACACAACATTTTTAAGAAAGACACTAGACAAAGCCAACAAAGTGGGAAAAGAACCACACTGGCAAGCAAGCAGAATGTTTTGATGGATCGGTCAATATGGTGAGATATATAAACGGGAACCAATGGAGAGCGAGAACAAATACAATGCCTATATCATATACACATTAGTAAGATGAACATTAGACTAAGCAAGGACAGTGTACCCTAGATAGAAACACCATGGTAGATATGATCTAGAACCAAGCTGTCTCGATAATACCTGCATTATCAAGAGACACATAGATAAATGATGTTGTACCCCAGTAGGAAAGAATTGAGACTCAATTTCTTGGTAAACAAGGTTTATGACAACACTCACGCAGCATTTTAAATCTTAGACAAGCGCCACAAACAGATGGAAATAAGACCACTGGAACGAAAACAATATCCAACAGGATCGAATACCAAAGTGTCCCTCAAAAGTAGGCATACACCGAATATTCATGTTCGATTCGGCGCCGAATAATGCAATAAATGAACAATTCGTATTCGGACGAAAAGTGATTTGAAATCGAATACGATTAGGTCAACGGATGGCATAATAATTGTATTAAAAAATGTTGGGTAACTTTCAGTTTCAATTCCTTACTAGCCTTTCACCTGGTGGGTACATATGTTAGGCAGGAAACATCATAAAAATCAAAGGTGTAAATATTAGCATTTGTATTAGTCCCAGCATTGTGAATGTTGAATTAATTAAAATCGTGCCTTGTTTTTTTGTTGTAATGTTTTGTGGTTGTTCAAGTTTAAGAAATGCAGTTTATTATTCTATAGCAGCGATCACGATTACGGAAACCAATAGTCCAGTTTAACAAACTGACAGTGTATGTGAAGAGGATTATAAAAAACAGTGTGTTCGCTGTGTGAGGTAACTATATCACTAGGTGGTGTAACAGTCAATGCATATTCAATACCTCCACTCAACAATCACATATCATACAATCATTCAGAGGAATACAAACATGTTTTGTATCAAAGACAAATGACAAATGAAAAACAAATGATAGAAAATGTCTCACACGTTTTAAACACAAATTGCATTGCCAAACATTCACTTCTGGCCGAATAGTTCAAATATTCTATTCGTATCTGGCCGAATAGTTCGAAGATTCTATTCGTATCTGGCCAAAAAGTTTTAAGGAGGTACGAGGAGGCTTCAAAAAGATAAACCTTAAATTTATTTTTTTGGTTAAATTAATTTTGAAATATTGAAACACAACTTCATCATTATTCGACGTAGACGATTTCTTTCGATACACTTTCCTCAGCTAATATAAAGTGCATGGATTCCTGTAGAACAAAATTATCTTGGTCGCGTATGTAACCACTCATGCACCACCTGCTGAGCCTCTTCATCAGACTTGACAGTCTTTCCTCTCAATGCTACTTTTAGCCGTCTAAAGACGTGGAAATCATATGGAGGCTAGGTCTGGTGAGTACGTCGGATGTGATATACACTGAAAGTGAGGTTCTCGATGATTGCAGCCGTTGTACAGGCAGTATGGGATCCAGCATTGCCGTGTTGTACAGGCAGTATTATGGCAAGCATTGTCAAGTTGTACAGGCAGTTTGGGGTTGAGCATTGTCACGTTGTACAGGCAGTATGGGGTCGAGCATTGTCGTCTTGTACAGGCAGTCTGGGATTGAACACAGTCATGTTGTACGGGCAGTGGGATTGAGCACGGTCATGTTGTACAGGCAGTCTGGGTCGAGCATTATCATGTTGTACAGGCAGTATGGGATCGAGCATTGTTATGTTGAAAGAGGACACCTTTACTCAGAAGTCAACGTCGTTTGGATTTGATTGCGGTCATTTTTTAACTGCAATTACGACGCTATGTTGTTCTTTTGCTCCGTAATGGCTTAGGCAAGACACTCTCGACATCCTTAGCAACCATATTAACAAGTTTTAATACAAAGGCATGGTTTTTCTAATTAATATCTCAATTTTATAATTTTCATTTGAAGCCCCCTCAGGAAACACAGAACAATTACTAACACGCCAAAGAAATATACAGGAATACATAAAAAAAAGAGACAAATACATCCGAATAATACTGATACTCGGCTTCTACAGAAGCTCCAGGGCTTTCTGTCAAATGGATCTTACCTTATGCATCCAGGTACCTTCACAAAGAGGTCGATAGCAGGGGCCTAAAGGCTGGGTATACTTATTTGCAGGACCTTGTGAGCTTCTAAATAAGTTATTCTTTGCGGAGTAAAATCTGTATGGTTTCGAAACTTGTCCTCTGGGAAATATTTATTATTACAGCTAAATTATGGAAACATCTTTAGTTTCTGTCTTTAGATGTGTGTTTTCTTGTAATTCAAATAAATACATTTTCATGGAAGATAGAACTTCCTCCAAGTCAATATCAAATGTAGAAGATACTATTTTTATATACTCAACTAAAAAAGGAACTTACCAGTTTTGTGTGCATGTTTTTATGAGCGCTTCGCCAACAACTGAATTCAAGAGCGCGCTCGTCATGGCAATCGAGAGATTATGAGCTGGGGAGGAATCTGCATCAATCATCGGACGTACCTCTTTATCTTAGACTGTGTTGTTAGAGATGATAAGATCATGAAGAACCACATCGCGCCTTTTGAGGTGAACCATGCACCAGGCATTGTGCTTCAGCAGAACAGTGCCTGTCCTCATGTTGCCAGAGGTGTGCATGATAAAACTCCAAGCCAGAAACATTGCAATCTTGCCCTGACCAGCATTTTTGCCTGAGCTATCATCAATTGATCACACCTGGGACAAGCTGGAACGTGGACTTCAGCAACGACAGCATCAACCGCTGATTGGAGGGTACCTTCGTCAAGACGACGTGCAGAAGTGGCAGGTCATTCTACAGGATTCACTGAGTCGCTGAATTCGATCCATGAGGCGCAAATGTCAAGCCATGATCAACGCACGTGGTGGACACGCAGTCCTGAGCGTCATCATTTTAAAACAATGTCCTCATGCTCACAGTCGCTGAGGAGACAATCGTACGAGACACGAAAATGTCTTCCCAGTTGTTTCAGTTTCGAACTTTGGAATCAAGTTTCTTCTACCCCAAATTTCGTTGTTTTTGGATGATCAATTAAAATTCTATGATGACAAACATTATTTGGTATGTTATTTTTTTCGTTGAGTGTATTTGGATTTTGTGATAACATTTTACGAAAACTGGATTAAAAAGTCTTTCAAAGACTTTAAATAGTCCGCAAATGTGCTGTCATCAAAATAATTTGTTGGTGTCTGCAAGTTAGGAAAATGATAAATATTATCTATCCTTAGTTGACTTTCCCAGAGAGGAAGTCTTTTCTGAAATGACTTAATATGCATGTATAGCTAATGAACAAAGTGCCCTTGAGTTTGTTACTTTATTTCATTACGATAAGATGTAACGCCTAAAAGAAATGTCAGCCACAGTCTTCTGTTGTATTCTTCCAAATTTGTTTTACATATAGTGTCCATGAAACAGATATCTCACTTTTCAAATCATAAATGTACTGTAGGCTCTTCATCTTACTGAGCCATCGCACATCTCAATATCTCAAAAACAGGGGAAATCGTCAGGCTTAGATTGAACGTCCTATCGAAATTCTTAAAACTGTTTGTCGGTTAAGTGCTCTTGTCTTAAGAAAATGTATGCATGTACATATCGCGGTCAAGTCATAGGCGAATGAAATTGGCTTAGCTTACACCTTTTGTTGATTTAACTGCAGTGAAGCTCACACACGTCACCTATAGTCGATGCTCATATCGGGTATTCACATCTGACTTTACAACCTCAATGTTTGACTCAATTATTACTCGAGCTCCATTTAGCGACTACCACTGAAGTCAAATTTATTTAAAACATTTGTTACTTCTTAGAAAAGTCTTTTTTTACTGGTATCTTTCCTTGGTTGAATTACAAATAATTCTTTCCTACAATTGATTGTAGCATCCACAATGTGGCCAAATATACCCAAAAGATCGGTATCGGTTGCGTTTGTGTTCTGGTCTAGAGTAATGGAAAACGAATTTTATCTTTATCTATTTTAGTACGTGAATGAAAGCAGGGAGACAAACTTTGACAAAGTCTCCTTCTGATAATAGCATCGAGAGGATTGGCATCTTTTCTGACTGACAATAAAGTTTGCATTTGTTCATTTGTTTCTTCAAAATGTGTATCTTATCTTTTCTAAGCTGACTTTCGAAATCACTGCAGAAGACATACTTGGTATTATAATACCTTTGCAGGCTTCATATTTTCACAATAGAAATAATTTCACATCAAATACAATAACTCTGTATCCCGCCTGCGTGCCAACAAATAAACCAGTTCACTTCTATTGACATACACGACAGCCATTCCTTTCCTATTCTTCTATGATGGCATAATTAGAAATTTAGAACGCCGACACATTTGTAACAACAAACACAAACTAACATCATAATCTCAGTGTGTCGCAAGATACCAGCTTAGTTAAGTATAATACATTCCACATTACAACTTTTAAAGACACTCGATAAAATATTGACAGTGTGTGAATTGTGCTGCGTACAAGCATTGAAACAATTTCCTTTAAGAATTGATTTTGATTGATCGTATCTTACTGCGTTAGTTCACTCGTTCAATCTTAATTGGCTTTATTTGTAAAGCTCACAAGTTTACATTCTACAGACGTTAGAAGTAAAGGTGGACATTTCTGATTCCTGGAAAAGTCCAAATGAACTGATTATTATTTATTTGCTATAAATGTAAACGCCGAATTTAAGAGTAGGCTCTGGTAATTTTATTTTTCTCTTTGATTACAGAAAAATGAGGCAATCGGTGAGTAGGTGGCTGGCCAGATTCGGTTAAATGTGGCGCAGTCCTCGTGGGCTGATAAAATCAAGAAGGGGACCGGATACAGCCGGAGGGCGGCATGCTGCACATGTCTGTCTTAGACTTGATACTCATCGTTGTGAAAGTAACAATCTGAGATCAAGGAAAGAACCCAGTAGATTTATTACTAGAAACAAGCGCTCCCGCTACCTTGATGCTTATTGTGAGAGTAGTAGATCTTTTGAATGATCACAAAAGACACAACGGCAGCTCGAAGTAAGTGGACCTGCTTATCAAACGGCCATTGATGCGCTTAGTAAGTGACGCTTGGCCGCACTAACGGGAGAGAAAGTATCACAGAAAGTTTCAAAGTGTTTCCTATCGCAATGATGTGCCCGATAAAACACGGCCGTATAGTTTTACTGTACCCGAGATGCGCAGATTCAGTTTGCATATATAGCTAACGTATTTGTCGACAAAACATGTATTTCGTGTTAGTCAGTACTTCATCTTCTCTCTGAATTGATGCGCCTTAGGAAGTACCATAGAAACTATGGTTAGCGTACATTTTATGTTGTTTAGTGTTAAGACTTTCGGAGTTTTTTTTAAATAGTCTTTGCGGTCGTTTATGAGACTTTGAAAGCATCACAAAAAACCAGGCTCTGAAAGGACATGCAAAAAAAATAAATCTGGATATGCAAACTAATAAACAAAATGGACAGAAAATTCTCATCTTCATCTGGAAGTCATGAGTGTCTGACTAGCGTAGTCGTAGATCAGTAACTTTTTACTGCATATGTATCGGGTTCAACTCCCGTTATAGGCATGTGCCAGTCAATCAATCTTTAAATGGGTGCTTGGATTTCTGTAAGGTAATGCACGACAGAGAAAAGGGACATGGCTTTCTCTCACACCTCATAAAACGGATGTGTCTTAATACAATAACGTGTCTAGCATTTGGGATTTTGTACAATAAAGCGTCTAACATTTGTAACTTTATACAATAAAGTATTTTACATCTGTGACTATGTACAATAAAGTATCTAACATTTGTGACTTTGTACAATAAAGTATCTAACATTTGTGACTTTTAACAATAAAGTGTTTACCATTTATAACTTTTCAAAATAAATGTATATAATTTGTGACTATGAACAATAAACTATCTAACATTGGTGACTTTGTACAATAAACTTTCTAACATTTGTGATTTGGTACAATACAGTGTCGAACATTTGTGACTTTGTACAATAAACTATCTAACATTTGTGACTTTGCATAATAACGTGTCTATTATTTGTGACTGTGTACATTAAACAATCTAACATTTTTGACTTTGTACAAAAAGTATCTACTATTTGCGACTTTGTACAATAAAGTGTCTTACATATGTGACTTGGTACAATAAAATGTCTTACATATGTGACTTTGTACAATAAAGTATCTACTATTTGCGACTTTGTACAATAAAGTGTCTTACATATGTGACTTGGTACAATACAATGTCTTACATATGTGACTTTGTACAATAAAGTTTCTAACATCTGTAACTTTGTACAATAGTGTACCTATTATTTGATCAACTGCAACGGATTGCTTACTCTTACTTGCACAATTTCTAACATTAATGTTATTTAACTATTGATGTGTGTCCTATCTTCATTTAAACGGCGTCGAGTATCTTTCTCTTTGTTATATCTCGAATCAGTAATGGAACCAGGAGTAACATATTTTTGATGATAAAACTTTGCACTTGTGTGTGAAAATGATCACAAAAAATAGTTCAGTTGTGCACAAATACACACAAACCTTCAAACAAAAGCACAGGCAGTGGTAATTTTTTTACTTTATTGAATAAACTGGGTAGAAGAACACTCGAACGCATGTCTTTCCCTCAGTTAAAGTAATAATAATAAAGCTCTGTCTCTGCACAATACATACTGCATACATTTGTAAGAAATATTTAGGGAAGAAATGTTTAACACATTGACTTGATTTTGCATAAAAACAAAGCCATTTTGCACGGAATTAAAAAGTGAAACTTTTATTAAAAAAGAACAAATCAACACAAGTGAAATTTTATCAGAAACAGACCTTCTCAAAACTCAAATTACGCTAACAAATACAATTTAGATACACAAAAAAAAATTAATTCATTTAAAATATAAACAGATAAATAACAATTATCATTTATAATTTGTAAACAGGATTTTAAATCGATATTAAATTTAAATGTTACAAATAGATGACTGCAGAAGCGCATCACCAAAAGTGTGAAACATTAGAGACGTATTAAGACATAGAAACAAACCGACTGGTGCAGTGAGAGTGATTGATTATCATGTTAGCACATTTTAGAAAGCAACTGACTTGGCGTCGGAGAATCTTTCCAGCCCATCTCCAATGTGGAGACGTAAGCGAATATAATCTAGTACATGTAAAGGCACGGACAACGGACACAGGGGAAGGGAAAGACTAGAAGACCAAGGAATAGTTCAAGGTGAGAAACAATAGACTGTAAGATGCGGCGGGACACATGGGGATAGAAATATTGGTGAAAGAGAAAAAGAGCCGAAGGGAGTTCAATGCAGTGGCTTACATAAAAAGAGCAGTGAATGACTTGATAGCAGCAGCGAATCACAGCTGGCTGCCTGCATCTGGTCCACGAATCACAGCTGGCTGCCTGCATCTGGTCCACGAATCACAGCTGGCTGCCTGCATCTGGTCCACGAATCACAGCTGGCTGCCTGCATCTGGTCCACGAATCATAGCTGGCTGCCTGCATCAAGTCCACTAATCATAGCTGGCTGCCTGCATCTAGTCCACTAATCACAGCTGACTGCCTGCATCTGGTCTACGAATCATAGCTGGCTGCCTGCATCTAGTCCACTAATCACAGCTAACCAAGAGCCTTTTCTACCTCAAATTAGCGACACTGGAAACCGGCTGCGCTAGCCTCGTTTGGTTAGGGTTCGCAGTAGGAAGGCAAACCGAGTAACGAAATAAGCCAGCTTACATCAAATGTGTCGGGCCGAAAGGTGCAGGCTAGCTGTATACTACGACACAACGACACAACGTTCCTTTGAAGACGAACGCCGAAGAACAACAAGAAGAAAAATACGAAGAAGAAGAACAGATGAAAAAAAAGAAGAATGAAAAGAAGACAAGAAATGAAGATCAATTGACATAACGGCTGTGGACGCAGAAAGATTATCCACAACGATAACTAAAGTGCACATAAAACAATATTTTTGAAGGAATAATTTGACGACACACGATCCACTAACAGACATGAAACTCTTGACATGGTCACATGAAATAGCACTAAGTGCGAAGTGCTTTAGCCATTCACGCCCTTCACTTCTTCCCGCTTCACCTGAAAACTGTTCTGGTTTGTGCAATATCCACTCAACGTTTGGGAGGGAACAACAACTAAAAATAATACACCTGCATATTTTCCAGCCCTCCCGAATGCCAGGAATCTGAGATAACGACAATGTAGCGAGATCTGGCACGAGTAATGAGGTAATGGAGTTCTCAGTTTGACGTTTCTAGGAGTGCCAGACAGAAATCTGGCCGCATGCCTAATGGTGCTTTGTGTCAGGTGACACGTGAAGCTGACTTCCGCTAAATGAAACAAAAATGTTGTTTCGACAACAGGTATTCCCGTAATTGCTGAAATCAAACAATCAAACAACAGTCCCGCTAAGAAATTGGAGTCGGTTGAATTGTTAAAGATGGACTGATGAGCATGTCTCTAACAGAACTTGTTAAGTTTGATGTGGCAGGTGTCATTCAAACTGTTGTTAATTATCAAGCAGAACTGACCTTACCCATTTTCATGCACCAGTTGAAGGTTTACATCTGAGACACCACTTAAACTTAATTAGACATGGGAAGGATCCCTGCTCCACTATGCCACATGCTCGAGGAAACCTCTGGACTGCAGTGTTAAACAAGTCACATAAAATCCAATCCAACATGGCCATCTGGAGGCCAAGCCATTAACTCTTCCCATCGATATCAAGTGAGAGTTGCATAACAAATATTTCTCCTGAACCTTGACTGTTGGACTTATCCCAGCTACAATTGGCTGTGTATAACAAATATTTCTCCTGAACCTTGACTGTTGGCTGCGTAAAAAA
Source organism: Ariolimax columbianus (assembly GCA_036924085.1). Classification (NCBI taxonomy): domain Eukaryota; kingdom Metazoa; phylum Mollusca; class Gastropoda; order Stylommatophora; family Arionidae; genus Ariolimax; species Ariolimax columbianus. The sequence continues at coordinate 131,498,645 of JAVGWX010000003.1, read as the reverse complement.
AATAGATTTCGCCTGTATCTGGTGAACTGCCGAATCCAATTTCCCGCTACGGGTTGAAACCCATAACCATCAGATGCATTACCGGAAAGAACATACACCATCCCTCTTGTAGATGATATAGACGGGCATGTGCGGCTAAGATAGATTGTGACTCTTGTAGATGATAAAGACGGGCATGAGAGGCTAAGATAGATTGTGACTCTTGTAGATGATATAGACGGACATGATAGGCTAAGATAGATTGTGACTCTTGTAGATGATATAGACGGACATGATAGGCTAAGATAGATTGTGACTCTTACAGATGATATTGACGAGCATGAGAGGCTAAGATAGATTGTGACTCTTGTAGTGCACACCATGCCCCATTAGAACCCCATTAACTCGTATTGGCCGTTAATTAGCAAGTTGTGGTTTAATGTTAACTTAATGGAAGACATATTATTTAGGAATACAACGGGTAAGAACAACATAAAACATGCAATCAGACAACGTTATTTGATGTTAAATCGATTGCTTGTTGAAGTCTTATGTTTGGCTCGATGACACAGTTTTTGTGGTAACATGAATCCAAATACTGAAATATACTTGTCGCTTTCCATTCAACAGATCTTAGTGTTGTCACTGTGACTTCTTAACATTCCGGCTGTGGGCCGTCACAACCCATGACTTCCACTGCAGCAGTTCTCTTCAGTACATTGGCCTTGCCCGCCCTTCTCGCGACTGTGAGTTCCAATGTAGCACGTCATGAAGGAAGAGACACATGAAGACTGAGGAAGTCATGAAGTCAGCGGACAACGCTTAGGCTCCTTAACCATCTTCCCTCCTCAGATCTTCTCCCTTTCCTTCGATCTATTCCCCCCCCCCCTCTTTCCTCTGAAGTAATCGCAATGTTTACGCCTCCCATCATTTCCAAGATGCAAAAATAAGCCAGTGAGTAGCAATTACAATAAATTCTTCTGCCATCCACCTCACATTTCCCCTACATTCCTTATGCTGCTCCCTGGGGAAGACGCTTCACACATATTAAGGACCAGTATTCTAGAGAAGCTAGAATGACAAAAGGGGAAAAGTCCGTTTCAATCATACTATTAATAGTTTAAAGTGAATGTTTGTGATTATATTTTCTAGTGAGCATATTGTGGACTTAGTTATAAACGACTAGTCGGTGTCAGATAGACCATACATTTTATATTATTATATTTTTTAAATTCTTTAAAATCCCTGTGCGAAACAGAGTGAGGCAGAGAAACAACGACTGAGAGAGAGACATAAATGCGAGAGAGAGAGATAGAGAGAGAGAGTGACATAAAGAGAGATATATATATATAGATAGAGAGAGAGAGAGAGACTGCAGCGATGTTTTGGATAAAGCGATGTTTTGGATGAACTGAAAAAGGCAAAAGTATAGATTTTATCTAAACTTAGTTTAAAGTGAATGGGCATGTGTTATAGTTTGTGCAAGGTGCAATGGAAAGGCAAAATCAGATAGATACACAGGCGTCCTCTGTAAAGTAAAGAAGAGAAGAAGAAGAAGTGTGTGTGTGTGTGTGAGAGAGAGAGAGAGAGACGCGAGACACACAGAGAGAGAGAGAGAGAGAGAGGGGGAGAGAGAGGTGTAGGTATGTTCTTGATAAACGAAACTGACAAACGGAAATAAATAACATTGATTTGATATCATCTTATTTTGTCCCTTTATCACTCCAGCAGGAGTATAGGGCCACCACTAGAGTTTGCTTCTTTTTGGAAGCTTGCGCCAAGGCACTTTGAGTGCTTTTGTTGTGATTTCTGTAGCACTTTGTTCTACACGATAAGGCTGCTAACATCATGACTGTGTACATGTTTTAAAATGTCAGTGGGCGTTTGCGATCATATGTGTAGGGTGAATATTAATAGTAGATGGAGTAGGCGAGGTGAGAAGAGAGGTTTGTTATGTGAAGGAAACGGAGAGAGAGAGAGAGAGAGAGAAATATATATATGTATATATATATATATTGCTTGTCAGGGAGAATATCTAAATAATTTATATTCAGCCTTTCTGGGCTGGTGTGGATGTACTATTTTTGTTTCTCCCAGAGAACAATGTGGTGGTATTACATGCAATGTTATTTGCTTCTATATATACATATTGTATTTAAAATAATAACAATATATATTTATATTTGAAAGCCTGTTTATTGGTTATATATGTTATTTATTTCTCTAACAATTCTAACATCTTTTGGGGGAATAAACCGCGGTAGCGCAGTCGTTAGTGCAATGGCTGCAGCTAAGATATTTTGGTTCAATCCCCAAATGATGTAGGGGATTTTTACGATTGCAAACGGATGGACAGTTGTTGTTACGACTGCCAACAATGAGCAGGTCCATTCGTTTGTGCCCCCTGAAAAGGACATTTAGTGGCGGGTTGCAGTACCTTTCCTCGCATACTGAACGTACTGATGAAGGTGGACTTGGATCCTTTAGGCGGTTGTGCTATGCTTTATTTCACCTCTGTGTCAGTCTATACTACGGGGATCGCGTCGATCTCCACCTCGTTAGTTTGTCTTTCTACTTATGCCGTTAAGAGTTGTTGGGAGCTTAAGCCGTCTGTCCTGCGCCAAGTGCGTTGGGTCGATTAATATGAGCCATGTCGCTGCCCAATAACTCTGTCATCTACCCACCTGCTTTTCCACTGTCCTCTTGCCCTGTAGCCAGAACTACATACGTTGCAAGACAAAAGTGGAACTTCACGAAGGTGAATTCTCATGGGATGATCAAACCAACGTATTTTGTGGCTGTAAATGTTTTCTGAACAACTTAATGCCGACCATTCCGCGAATATCGTCGTTTCGCGTTGTTTTTTTTCCTGGTAACACCGATGACCTTCCTCTAACATTTCATTTCACACGTTAGGGGATGGCGTGGCCTAGTGGTTAAGTGGCACGGCTCACAACCCGAAGGTGCTGGGTTCGATCCCCATCACAGCACCGGCCGTTACCCAGGGGAAGCAAACCCTTAGAAAATGCAGAAGGAAGCAGACCCTTACATAAAATGAATGCTGAAATCGGATGCACTGGGTCGACAGGCGCAAAATAAAAATCACAGCGCAACGCACACCGCCTTGGGGATTATAGAAAATTAGAAAATTAAAAAAATTTCACACGTCGAAATTCTGCTTTTATGCGCACTGTACAGAGACAATGTTTGGCACTCATAGCACAGAGTCGTGCGCACTGTACAGAGACAATGTTTGGCACTCATAGCACCGAGTCGTGCGCACTGTACAGAGACAATGTTTGGCACTCATAGCACAGAGTCGTGCGCACTCACAGAGACAATGTTTGGCACTCATAGCACAGAGTCGTACGCACTGTACAGAGACACTGTTTGGCACTCATAGTACAGAGTCGTACGCATTGTACAGAGACAATGTTTGGCACTCATAGCACAGAGTCGTGCGCATTGTACAGAGACAATGTTTGGCACTCATAGCACAGAGTAGGCATACATATACTGTTTACCAGCTGTTGCTTTGTTTCCAAACTAATAATCGGAGGGCTAAGTTCTGGTGACAGCTGATAAACCACCACGGGTACTTTCTGACACATAGTTTTTATTTCCCTGTCGATTCATCCGAAAAAATACTGCCAAAACACTTGAACTCACGGGCCTGTTGAAAAGCAATATCATTTACCCTTATGTTGAGTGTACCAGTTGTTCTACTGATCTTCATAGTTTCTGTTTTCTTTTTGTTAATTCGCATATTAGTCCCACGCGCGTTTATGTGATTTTGCAGTTTATTTTCAACATTTTACATCGACAGTTACACACAATTTAAAAAAAATAATATTGTGTACGACTTTTCGAAAAATTGTCAAAGGCATCATAGTGATAAATGAACGGTGACTCCCGCGACCTATTTTTCTTGACTGGACGTCAAATGCGCAAACGCTCGAAAGCAAATGGAAAGCAAATTGAGAGTTATTAAACGCCTCGATTTTGGACTCCAAAATTGTGTTTTTTAAATTGTTTCATCAATAGATACTAGTTAAAATTAATGTATTGAAGGCTTAATATTAAATTGAAAAGGTACAACGAATGCGTAGGGTGAGTGGAGTCGGCGGTTTCAGGGTGGGCTACAGGCGAGGTGAACGGTTTTACAGCGAATGGAAAAAGTGTGCGGGGTGCACAGGAATGAGGAGATGAGCCGAGATGCCTTTAATGAGAATGAATGACTTCGGGTGTCTCACAAGATGGCCAAGTAACCGAAGCTGCAACTTGCACAGAATTTTCTATATGCGAATCCGTTAATCTCACCCTCAATTTTGAATAAATATTCTCCATTCGGAAAAAAAAAAATTACTGGCATTTGCAAGTGCATTCAAATATTATCTTCAGAGACAAAGCTGAAAGTTTCGGGTACTTGACAACTGGGAACACTTTCTTATAAAAATCAATTAATGAAACCTCCAAAATTGTTACCATCAGATCTGAGTTATCTTGAAGTTCAAACAGTTCCATTTACATAGAAGGGTTAGCTTTATTTTATCGGAGTTTACTTCATACGAAGAAGAACAAGTTTAAACATTTTCTTTTGTACGTGAAAATCATGAAAGCTGGTTTTGAATTCTTCAATCAAAAACTTAAATTCGCCCTCAAATGACTCACAATCAAAATCATTGTTGAGGTTGGCTAGTTGGAAATGATACGTATGGGCTATGATTGGTATAAATTCTCAGAGTTATTATGAAATACCTAAATATGCCCATACAGCTCATGAATCAACTATACTTGGGCTTGTACATTAGCATTTAGTTCATTAGGATGATTTGTAACGTCTGCAGGAAATACTAAATCAGAACTTCAGCTATTATTTTCTGACTCACACAGACATGTTCTTTCAAATCCATGAAAACAGATACCTTATCTTTTAAATCAAAACGCGCTTCAGGGTCCGCCGACAATAAACTTAACAATAAAACGTGAAGCCTTCAAACATAAATTCTCGACATTAGCGGTGGTTAGCGCTCTCGACTTTATAAAATATACACGAAACTACCGTGTTCATGGATTGAGCGAATTGAAATAATTTTGCACTCAGGTTTTGTAGAAAAATGCAATGAAAGGCGCACACATCATCTGCGTTGGCAATCGTTTCAGTTCACTCTGATCTGATGTTTAACAGAAATGCTCAATTGTGACCCATTCATTGCTGGAGCAGCGTCGATTGGTTCCTCATTCAACAACTCCCACTTAGATCTAATTTAATTAAAATATAATTTTTTTCTTCATTGTCAAAATCTTCTCTGCTTGTATGATCTTTCATTGTTTGAAAAGAAAGCATTTCGCACAACTGAATTTAGCAGACAAATCTAGCCAACTGACCAGCGCGATGTAGGCCGTTCTCTCGTCTAGAGCAACTGAACGGCGCGATGTAGGCCGTTCTCTCGTCTAGAGCAACTGACCAACGCGAAGTAGGCCGTTCTCTCGTCTAGAGCAACTGACCAACGCTATGTAGGCCGTTCTCTCGTCTAGAGCAACTGACCTGCGCGATGTAGGCCGTTCTCTCGTCTAGAGCAACTGACCAACGCGATGTAGGCCGTTCTCTCGTCTAGAGCAACTGAGCGGCGTGATGTAAGCCGTTCTCTCGTCTAGAGCAACTGACCTGCGCGATGTAGGCCGTTCTCTCGTCTAGAGCAACTGACCTGCGCGATGTAGGCCGTTCTCTCGTCTAGAGCAACTGACCTGCGCGATGTAGGCCGTTCTCTCGTCTAGAGCAACTGACCTGCGCGATGTAGGCCGTTCTCTCGTCTAGAGCAACTGACCAACGCGATGTAGGCCGTTCTCTCGTCTAGAGCAACTGAGCGGCGCGATGTAGGCCGTTCTCTCGTCTAGAGCAACTGACCGGCGCGATGTAGGCCGTTCTCTCGTCTAGAGCAACTGACCGGCGCGATGTAGGCCGTTCTCTCGTCTAGCCAACTGACCGGCGTGATGTAAGCCGTTCTCTCGTCTAGAGCAACTGACTGGCGCGATGTAGGCCGTTCTCTCGTCTAGAGCAACTGACCGGCGCGATGTAGGCCGTTCTCTCGTCTAGAGCAACTGACCGGCGCGATGTAGGCCGTTCTCTCGTCTAGCCAACTGACCGGCGCGATGTAGGCCGTTCTCTCGTCTAGAGCAACTGACCGGCGCGATGTAGGCCGTTCTCTCGTCTAGAGCAACTGACCAACGCGATGTAGGCCGTTCTCTCGTCTAGAGCAACTGAGCGGCGCGATGTAGGCCGTTCTCTCGTCTAGAGCAACTGACCGGCGCGATGTAGGCCGTTCTCTCGTCTAGAGCAACTGACCGGCGCGATGTAGGCCGTTCTCTCGTCTAGAGCAACTGACCGGCGCGATGTAGGCCGTTCTCTCGTCTAGAGCAACTGAAAACGCTTCAAATTGTGACGTAAGTTCTTTGATGCTTAAATCATCGGACATTCAGTGGAAACGTCTCGTCACAGTCCAACCAGAGAGACTTATTTGTTAAATGGTATTGCTTTTATTAGGACACATTATACTGATAGCACTGAGAGATTCTTTGACAAAGTATTCTTTGCAACACGGCCTTGTGATACTTTGTAATTTTTTCACAGGCAATAGAAAAGTTTGCCAGAACAAAATTGTTATCTTCAATAATGCTTTTTGTGGAAAAACGTCGTTTGAGTAGAAATACTCTTGTTTCAAATTTTTATCTAATCTTTTCTCAGGTGACTTTTCAAGTCCCTATAATTGGTTTGTTTGCCATTATAGTGATTTTGTATATTGTATTATTTCACCGCGAAACACATTTCTTTAAACACATAGCAAACAGGTTTTTGCATCTGCATGACAAAATAGTAATAATAAGCACACTTCTCTTGAAATACACTACACTCCTTGACCACTTTTCTCTTCTTCAATGACATCATCTTGATAATTCAAAATGCAGACACAGTTATAACACAATGAAATGAATATAATAAACAATAACTAATTTATAAGACGGTCAATATAATAGTCAAAGTTGTAGATGATGCAGTACCATTGCGATCACTCAAAAGAGTATGAATAACCGTTAGTTGGAGCGTCAGCCTCGCCACATTCAACCTTAACTTGCTTTACTTTTTAAAGTTCAGACAATGCACTTTTCATTAACCAGAAGGGATGTCAACGGCGTGTACTCATAAAACAATATAAGCGAACTCATTATTTATTTGTTTTTAATTTAATTCTTGAAATTTAGGAGTAGGTTCTCGTAGTCCAATTATTTTCAACAATATGAAACCCATGGTGGAAAGCCTAAGCAAAGCAATAATGCAAGCAGCCACTGAAACCATCCCAAGAGGGCCAAGGAAAAACTACAAGCCTTATTGGAATGATGAACTGCAGCAAGCGGAAGACGAAGTCTCAAATGCTAGGAACATAGCAGAGAGAGAACAATCTATGGAGGCAAATTTCGCCCCCAAAGCGACCACGGAGAAATACAAATACACTCTAAACCAAATAACAAGAGAAAGTTGGAAAAACAAAACAGAAAGCCTCAATTTAGACAAAGAAGGGAACAAACTATGGAAGTTAGTCAGATCCATGAATGACGAAACTCCATCAAACAAACAAATTACCATCAAGCAGGGCAACTACATGCTCACTGGAAAAAAGGCAGCAAACGCCTTTATAGAACATTATGCCAGAGCAAACCACATTGATGTCCCTACAAATAGGCATACAAACATTAATGAAGAACAAAAGAGGCACGACAACATCAATATGGCACCAGAGGAGCACATGATGGCAAAACTAACAATGAATGAAATGGAAGAGGCCATGAGAACATTAAAGAAAAAGAAATCGCCCGGAAAAGATGACGTAACAAACAAAATGCTGATGGGGTTGGGCCAAACAGCAAATAGAAAGTTACTATCAATCCTGAACCAAAGCTGGAAAATGGGAATTGTACCTCAGATATGGAAAGACGCTGTACTTATACCAGTACCAAAGAAAGAAAAAGATAGAACTGATCCAAATGGATACAGGCCTATCAGTCTACTGAGAGCTGCGAAGGAAAACTGATGGAGCGTATGATAAACACCAGACTGATGTGGCATCTGGAAGAAAAACACATACTAATTCCACAGCAAGCAGGCTTTAGACAGCACAGATCCACAGAGGATCAGATCACTCTCATACCACAGGAAATAGAGGATGCTTACCAGGAGAAAAAACACACAGTAGCGGTTTGGGTGGATTTAGAAAAGGCATTTGACAAGGTCTGGAAAGAGGAACTTTGACAAAATTAGCAAACACCAAAACCAAGCCATGAGAGTTATAACAGGAGGCATGAAGTCAACGCCAATTGTAGAACTGGGAAAGATTACAAATCTGCAATCCATAACCGACAGAAGAGACTGCAGAGCCCAGCAGCAAGCAGAGAAACTCAGAGGACGGACAGACCATCCAATGCATAAGACTAAATAATTTTGGAAATGGGAAACTAAAGCGGAGAAACTTGCAGAAATAGCCAAAGCAAAGATGAGCGAAGACCTTATGAACGCATTAACAACACAAAAGCCCATCCCTACTGTACGGAAACCTACCTGGAGGCAGGATATATTTCCAGAGGTGGTAGAAAATATACCAGGTATTGGAAACAAGAACAGCCAGACTGAAAAAGAAAGAAGAGACATAACCCTCAGGTACATAACGAAAAACTACTCAAGCATGGACTGGACCCATGCATACACCGACGGCTCTGTAACAAACACAACACAGAACGGAGGGAAAGAGGTATTCCTGAGCCTACCAAATGGTAGAAAAACAACACTATCAGTGACAACTGGAAAATACTCAAGCAATTTCAGAGTGGAGGCAGAGGCACTGAGGGCTGCAGTAGAAGAAATGGTGACAGGCAAAAGAAGTGAAAGCCATATAGTCTTGTTTACAGATGCCCTGGCCGTAGTCACAGTACTAAAAAGCCAGAAAAATACTGAACTTAATGATTTAAGAGCAGTACTCTGTCAACTATGCCAGCAGTCCGCACCAAAAACAGTAGTGGTACAGTGGGTTCCATCCCACTGTAACATCCAAGGCAACGAGGAGGCAGACAGATTGGCAAAAGAAGGTGCAAGACTACCACAACCAGATACTAGTATGACATACGAAGAGTCAAAACGGCTTATTAGATCTAGATACATGACCAAATGGGAAACAGAACATACTGGCTACACAATAAACGATGCCTATTACCAGTTGAACAGAAGAGAGCAGGTCGTGGTCTTCAGACTTCGCACTTGCCACAATAGACTGAGGTACCACCTATTCAATAAATTGAAGATAGGTGACACTAACGAATACACGTGCGGTACTTGGAAAATGACCGCTGAACATCTGCTGCAAAACTGCCCGACATACGAGGATCAGAGAAAGCAGATGTGGCCATCACCAGTGGCAACACTAAAAAAGCTCTATGGCAGTGTCGACAGCCTCAGGATGACCGCTCATTTTTTCGAAAAAATAAAGGTTGACGTCTAACAGTGTACGAAGAAGAAGAAGAAGAAGAATGATTTTCTTTCAGTACAGATAACACCTAGCATCATTTAGACGGCTAGTGTGACTTATTTAGTGAAATTTGCAAACGTCTCTGTAGGCCAGGTTATATAAGTGTGAAGTTCGGATGCCACCCACGGGCAGTGCGTTGGACATACAGGTTTTATATTTCCAAGTGAATATGCTTATATTTTCGATTAGATGACGAGTTTGTTAAGTTATGGAGGGGATTGACAATGTTAGTCAGGCAGTCTTAATTATTGTGCAGATGTCTGTCTTTCTGTCTGTCTGTGTGTGTGCGCGTGTGCGTGTGCGTGTTCGTGTATGTATGTATGTATGTATGTATGTATGTATGTATGTATGTATGTATGTATGTATGTATGTATGTATGTATGTATGTATGCATGCATGCATGTATGTATGTATGTATGTATGTATGTATATATGTATGTATGTATGTATGTATGTGTGTGTATATGTATACATGTACACATATATACGTGCATATACATAGCCAGAAATATAGGAGAAGGGATAAGAACGAATGGAGAATAATACACTGAACAGACAAAGTAAGGACGAGAGACGATACTGAGTGGTAGTAGTACGATAGCGACGAAAGCTACATCCAACCAGTTATATCACCAGCTCTCGCTAGTATAGGTCTACCCGATGATATTACTTCCAGCTTTCTCAGATATCTGTAGAGCTAATGGAATTTCTTCAACCGTACCTGTTCTCTGAAACTCGAGCAACTAATTCCCCGCTTATTGTGACAGGTGCCATAACACGAGAAGTCACCTGCTCAACAAACACATATTTTTCTAGCGAGAAAAAAGTGAGGGATTAGAAACTCCGACTGCAAGAAACTCCGAGGAATATTGTGGATAATCTGTCATGTTTTGTGGCCTTGTGTTTGAAAATAACAGATTTAAATTAACTGTATGCTTATCTCCAATTTGTCTATGTGTGTCAAAGTGGCGAGAATTTTAAGTAGAAGAATTAATTCATAAGAGAAAGTGTAATTCAATTCACAATTCAACAAAAACGCTGTTGACTTTAGGATTCTAATATTAGTTGCACAGACAAGATAATCTTATAGATTTATTTTCTTCATTCGGAACCCAAACACTCAGCTCTGGGATTTTAAACAAAATAGCTAAAGAACAAGATACGATAAAAATATTCTTCAATCCGGCAAAACAAACAACATATTAGAAACTTCATGGGGGCAAAGAGCAGTCAGGGTTAGGTGAATTATACTCGTCAAGGCACAATCCTACGTCCTTGTTCATGGTCCTGAAAACAGGCCGTGTCACAGAAGTTTGGTTAACGAGGTGAGAACTACATTCCAATCCACATAGTGGTGAGCTAACTGAGAAACTGCATATTGCACTGGAACCAGAAGGTTCCAGGTCCAGCTATTCAAGTACACCTCATGATGTTAGAAGAGCCACAGTAACCTGCTACAAAAGAAACATCAAGAGTTAACTCATCTGGGCAATAGTTGGTTCTAACAACAACATATAACATAGATGTACTTCACAATGAGATAACAGTCAAGCTATTAGAAGCTACAAGATGCTACACATATACCTCACAATGAGATAACAGTCAAGCTAGTACAAGCTACGAGATGATACCCATATACTTCACAATGAGATAACAGTCAAGCTATTACAAGCTACGGGATGATGCACATATACTTCACAATGACATAACAGTCAAGCTATTACAAGCTACTAGATGATACACAAATACCTCACAATGAGATAACAGTCAAGCTAGTACAAGCTACGAGATGATACACATATACTTCACAATGAGATAACAGTCAAGCTATTACAAGCTACGAGATGATACACATATACTTCACAATGAGATAACAGTCAAACTATTAGAAGCTACTAGATGATACACAAATACCTCACAATGAGATAACAGTCAAGCTAGTACAAGCTACGAGATGATACACATATACTTCACAATGAGATAACAGTCAAGCTATTACAAGCTACGAGATGATACACATATACTTCACAATGAGATAACAGTCAAGCTATTACAAGCTACGGGATGATGCACATATACTTCACAATGACATAACAGTCAAGCTATTACAAGCTACTAGATGATACACAAATACCTCACAATGAGATAACAGTCAAGCTAGTACAAGCTACGAGATGATACACATATACTTCACAATGAGATAACAGTCAAGCTATTACAAGCTACGAGATGATACACATATACTTCACAATGAGATAACAGTCAAACTATTAGAAGCTACGCGATGATACACACATACTTCACAATGAGATAACAGTCAAGCTATTACAAGCTACGAGATGATACACATATACTTCACAATGAGATAACAGTCAAACTATTAGAAGCTACGCGATGATACACACATACTTCACAATGAGATAACAGTCAAGCTATTACAAGCTACGAGATGATACACATATACTTCACAATGAGATAACAGTCAAACTATTAGAAGCTACGCGATGATACACACATACTTCACACTGCCATACTTACCGTTTGTTATTACATATGTATACATTCTTCACTCGAGGACATGTCAAGCCCATACTTTTCTACGAGACGTTTTCAAATGAAACCGGACCAAACTGCAACAAGTGAATATACGTACGATACTCATGATGACGTCCCTTCTGGTGCAAACAGCACAAACTGGACAACGATGTTTAAAAAAGGACGTGAGTTAACGAAAGATCTTCCGAGACAAGGTCAGGCGCATATTGTTGTGCTAACTCACGTCATCCTTTAAATATCGTTTACCAGTTCTTCACTGTTGTCTTCGACACACTTTTTGTCACCTCACACTGCCTACATTCTGCGATGAATGTCAACTGGTCGACATCCTTCAGCTGTTAGAAACCGAATCACCTCTTGCTGATCAACTCTGGACGGATTCCGTATCACACCAGCCATGTTTGCAATGGTCTGCCGAGAGAACTATTGAGTCGGAGAATAATGAAATTTTGTAAACTTGACCGTTATTAGGTGCTGTTTACACCAGAAGTGACGTCATCATGCGCATTGTACGTATGTTTACTTGTTGCAGTTTGGTCCAGTTTTATTTGAACACGCTTCATATGAATATGTAAAACCCACATTTCTCTATATACACATAAGCCAAATCTTCCAGATGGACTCTTCAAGCTCATACTACCATATAGACATGACAACCTCATACTTCTCAATGTACAGGTCAACACCGTACTACCATATAGACATGACAACCTCATACTTCTCAATGTACAGGTCAACACCGTACTACCATATAGACATGACAACCTCATACTTCTCAATGTACAGGTCAACACCGTACTACCATATAGACATGCCAACCTCATACTTCTCAATGTACAGGTCAACACCGTACTACCATATAGACATGACAACCTCATACTTCTCAATGTACAGGTCAACACCGTACTGCCATATAGACATGACAACCTCATACTTCTCAATGTACAGGTCAACACCGTACTACCATATAGACATGACAACCTCATACTTCTCAATGTACAGGTCAACACCGTAGTACCATATAGACATGACAACCTCATACTTCTCAATGTACAGCTCAACACCGTACTACCATATAGACATGACAACCTCATACTTCTCAATGTACAGGTCAACACCGTACTACCATATAGACATGACAACCTTATACTTCTCTATGAACATGCCGAGCACCATACTCCTCTCTTTATATGTAAATACCATATTTCTCTATGGGCAATCCCATACTTCTCTATGGACATATCAATCACATACTCCTCTTTAGACATATCAATTCCATATTTCTCTATAGATGTATCAAGGAATACTTCTCTATAGGCATATCAATCCCATTCTTCTCTATAGACATATCAATTCCATATTTCTCTATATACATATTCATCCCATATTTCTCCATAGAGATGTAAGTCCTTTACTTTTCCATGTACATATCAATCCCATACTTCTTCATATACATATCAATTCCATATTTCTCCATAGACATATCGATCGCATACTTTTCCATTCACATATCAACCCCATACTTCTTAGACATGTCAATAAAACGCGTGTGCTTGTACTTGTTAAAATGTACTCTTGATTTGATTCACTTGTCGTTATTCCGCTGTCGGTTGATCACTTAACATTTAAATCAGTTTTATATTTTGTTTTCATCTGTCTTTTTCTTGTTTATTTCAGAATCATATCTTTCTCTCTCCGCTCCTCTCCTCTCTTCCTCTCTCTCGTTCTCTCTCTCGCTCTCTCTATCGTCATTTTTTGTTTCTGACTTTCTTAATTCAAACATTCACGTTGGCACTTTATGTCAATTTATAAATCACTGAGCATTTCTTTCTTCAATTAAGTTTATAGACAGTTTGAAGACGACGTGCAGTACATGGTTTACCGTTTGTAGATATCGTAGAGCATGCGGGAAGTAAGTCTAGTCTTAGCCCCGACTAGACAACTTGGACAATACATGGAGACTAGTCCTAGCAATAACTCGACAGCCAGAATACTACGTGTAGTCTAGTTCATGCTCTGCCTAGACAGTAGACATCTTCGGCCACGACGTGGAGTCGTCCCTCCCTTGTGTAGACAGCTTGATCACAACGTTGAGTGAGTCCAGTTCCTGCCTTGTGAAGACAGCTTGGGCACGACGTGGAGTCCAGTACCTGCCTTGTGTAGACAGTTTGGGCACGAAGTGGAGTCCAGTCCCTGCCTTGTGTAGACAGCTTGATCACAACGTTGAGTGAGTCCAGTTCCTGCCTTGTGAAGACAGCTTGGGCACGACGTGGAGTCCAGTACCTGCCTTGTGTAGACAGTTTGGGCACGAAGTGGAGTCCAGTCCATGCCTTGTGTAGACAGTTTAGGCACGAAGTGGAGTCCAGCCCCTGCCTTGTGTAGACAGTTTGGGCACTAAGTGGAGTCCAGTCCCTCCCTTGTGTAGACAGTTTGGGCATGAAGTGGAGTCCAGTCCCTCCCTTGTGTAGACTGTTTGGGCACGAAGTGGAGTCCAGTCCCTCCCTTGTGTAGACAGCTTGGGCACGAAGTTTGAGTCCAGTCCTTCCCTTGTGTAGACTGCTTGATCACAACATTGAGTCCAGTCCCTGCCTTGGACAGACAGCGTGAGGACGACGTGGAGTCCAGACTCTGCCTTGTGTTGACAGCTTCTAGCACGGTCCAATTCACACTTTAATTAAGGCAGCTTGAACGCGACGCGAAGACCAGACCCAGTCAGTGCAGTACTATTATATTTAATTGACGCTACAGGTGCGTCTCAAGCTGTTGAGTTTTACAATAATGGGATTTCTGTACCTGACTCAAGCTAGATATTAATATGGGTGGACTGTTGTTACGTGCTGTAAGAATGTTTTAATACACTTAAAGCAATCTAGATAACACTCAGAATTAAGGGCATGGTTTGCTACGTCTTACTTCTGCCATACATCATTGTTGAGTAGTGATGTCATTTAATTAATTGACCTTGCTGATTGGGATTTATTAAAGTTGTGAGGTATCCTCACAAGAAACGAACGAAACAAAGAGTAAAACGGTCAGTATTCGAATTCCGCAATTCTCAGTAGTCCCCTGGTCTCAAGGAAGGTGAGCCATGTGCATTGTCCTATCGGAAACAGCCAATGCACTCAAAGGCCCGTGTACACGCACAGTCCGTAAAAAAAACCTTTGACAGTTCAAAAATCGGAATGATCAAGCTGTTAGCGTCTGTTTGGACAAAAATTCAAAAGGTAAGGACGTTTCTAGAAAATATGGGTACCTGCATAAATGTCAAAAAGAAAGCAGCGTCTTCGTCATGCAAAAAACAACCAATGCTAACCACTTTTCTGTCTGCATACTCGTTTGCAAGTATATACAAAATAAAAAATGCATTACATTCACAGGGAACAGGAGGAGCAAATAAGAGAAGAGTTTTTACTGGCCAGCTGCAACGAAAACAGAAAAGAGGTTCTGCACGAGTGTGCTGCGTGCTCATAGATAACATTAGATGATGTAAATCTTTTCTATAATTGGAGCGACCACTGTGCCCAGCTGTAATAGTTGTCCTATTTATTGCTTGAAGCGAAGATGTGAATGGTGTCTCTCACAACACTTCTTATCCAGTTGAAAGACACGGTTCTGTGTGTGTACTTTTTAATGTTTGGTTCAGTCTACTTATCAGCTCGCGCTTGCCAGACAACATGCCTACATGTTTGCACGTGCGGTTTCGATAATCACGCACGAGGCTTTGACTGCCACACCTATCTCGTGGAACTGTTATTCTGCCTTGCGACATTTGAAAGCTGGTGTCGGTTAGCCAGGATTTCACGCATTGCATTCTTGTTGCAACTCGAACGGAACTAAGTACTGACACTGTCGCTCGTTCTGGTCTATATTTTGGGCCATCTTCTAAAGTTTCGACGCTGTTGCTCTGGCTTCTTCATCTACTCTTCTCTTTTAGTTAGGTGTTCGCCTGCCTTTACACTTTCATCTTGGGTGCTTAGTCAAGTGCAGGTATGGCTATATTGTTAGGTAGTTTTGTAATGATAATCTATCTGACAATGTCCTCAATCCTTGCTTCCATCACACTGTGCTGGATGAGGCATATACAGACATGTGCGTATGTGGGGAGAATAAACAAGCCAGGTCTGTCGACTCTACAAGAGGGGCATAGGGACAGCATGTTCCTCTCCAACCCCATTGCGAGATAAACTGTATGGTGAGAAGAGAAGCTGGGAAAGGACCGCACACAAAGAACACAACAGCGCACAGATCTGAGATAAAGAACACAACAGCGCACACATCAGGAGAGTGTTGAAATCAAGTGAAGGGCACACCGGTAAATTGTTACGTTACGATATAAGTAGTTATGTAACTGATTGGAGCTCACATGAAGGGAGAAGAAGAAGCATGGAGGCATATCATTGGAAGAACTATGGAGAAGAAGACCAATTGCCCAAGGGAACCAGACGGCTTAAATTAATTGAGTTGATTCACAATATCCGAATAGATCGAGGCATTATTTTTCCCAGTACGTGTATTAGTAACGATTGAGATGGAGAAAGGACGAGGGGTATCCACTGAATTAGTGATAGATTTGTAAGGGCAGGGACTGAAAGGGGGGGGGGGGTGGGCGGCGGAATTATCGCTTCTAAACTACTTCATTACAATACACATACAATGACAAATAGCACTTTATAGCTTTGCAGTTAAATACTGTGACTTGACTTCAATAACTTCATCCTTCTGGTCCCACTTTCTTCTTTTAATGTCAGTCCGTCTGTGTCTCTTTATCTTCGTCGCTCACACTCAAACAATCACATCTATTTGCTTGATAAATGCGACGTTTTGTGGCAGGGCTCTCGTGTCACCATACAATTGATCTCTCAGCTGGGTGGAGAGGCTCATGTTGTCACAATGTTCCTCTTATTAAGTCAATAGAAACTGATAACTGGATTCTCTTTTTGACTGATTTTCCCACATGGGCACACGTCTATGTATGAGAACTGATTGTAATGTGTATCTGATCTTCCCATACGGACACAGAACTGGCTGTAATGTTTGTCTGATCTTCCCACACCGACACACGACTGTGTATGAGAACTGGCTGTACTGTTTGTCTGATCTTCCCACACCGACACACGACTGTGTATATCCGATTGTTAATGTTATGAGAAGATTCTGTCAGAGTATGCAATGATCGGTTGGAAGTTTTAACATTGTTACCCTATCTGTTCTAGGGACCGACAGCGCATCTGTTAAATCAGATTATGTTTGTTCTTTGTAGAATTTGTCGTCCTGACTGTGCTTTCCTATAGTTGTATTTAATTCTTGATATATTATCTTTTGATTAGTTCGGCCTGGGGGAGGCACCTACCCCCTACCAGGCGCGTCAGCAGGGTTGCGGATTGCTGAAAGGCCTCCTAATTTGGAGGTTAACTGCGAATAAATAAGCAGCCGTGGACAAAAACGGGTCGGCAGGCATGGAGGCTGTAAGGAGGCAGTCCCTCCACCATGCAAAGACACAACAGGCTAATCACCTATTTGTCTTACAAAACGATTACAAGTCAAAACACAGAGAAAACCGGACTGACCTCAACGGCGACGAACAGGCGAGAAATAAGGACCACGATTTACGGAACATGGAATGTTCGAAGTATAAACGGAAAAAAACAAGAACTAATAGAGGAGATGAAGAGAGCAAAATTGACAGTCCTGGCACTTACAGAAACAAAGAAAAAGGGACAGGGCGTTCTGGACCATGATGGCAACATGCTATACTACAGCGGAGTTCCCATGAGTGAACGAGCCAGGACAGGGGTTGGTTGTATAGTGATTGGTAACAGCAAAGCAAACATTAAAGGATGGAAGTTCATTTCAGAACTACTGATGGTTCTAAGTCTACAAGAGGAGGATAGTCAAATGCATATCGTCACTGTGTATGCACCAAACGAAGATGAGAGCACTGACATTAAAGATGAATTTTATGAGCTCCTTCAAAGGACCATTGACGATTGCCATAATGAAATACTTCTCCTTGGAGACTTCAACGCAAGAGTTGGAAACGACTATTCTAGATGGGACGGAGTGATCGGTAGGTATGGAGAAGATGTCTTAAATGACAATGGAAAACGACTGCTCAGATTCTGCAGGGAACAAAACCTTGTTATTACAAATACAAGGTTTCCACACAAGCGTATCCATGCCTACACAAGATATGAGCGGGCAAGAAATGAATGATCCATAATTGATTATGCAATAGTGAGGAAAACTGATTTCAAGTATGTAAAGGATGCTAGAGTGTCCAGAGGACCAGAGATAGGAAGCGACCACTACCTAGTTAAAATAAAGAGAGAAATTGGAAAACACTATCCAGCTAGGCAACACCTATCAGCAAGCAAGAAACATAATACATAAGGAGAAAATAAAATTAAGGCTTACAAACTACGAGAACCAGATGTTAAGAGAAGATACCAAGAGCTCATAACAACAGCAATAGAAAGGATAGAGGAATCTGAAGAAGATATGGAAATGCTTTGGGTAAAATTCAAAGACATCCTCAAAGACGCGCTGTAGCAGAGGCATGCTGGCAAACCAAAGAAGGGTGGAAGAGAAAAAGTACACCATGGTGGACAGAAGAAGTGAAAACAATAATACGAGAAAAGAAAAAGGCATGGAAGCAATACCTAGGGGCTAGGAATACAGGAGAACAAACAAAGAAATATAAAGAATGTGTAAATTTGAGAACAGAAGCAAAGAAGACTGTGCTCAAGGCCAAACAGAAATCCTGGGAAGAATTTGGAGAGAAACTGGAAAATAATGCTGGAGAAAACCAGAAACTGTTCTACAGGACCTTAAAGAACATGAGGAAGGAAAAGGAATGCCCCCTGAAATTTGTTAAAGATAAACAAGGTGCGATGTTGACCGCCCCAGAAGAGGTAATGAACAGATGGACAGAATATTTCTCAGATCTCCTTGGAGTGGAGGAAAACCAAGCTCTGGAAGTAACAGTCCCAATTCAAGAAGAGGGAGCCATGGAGGGAAACAATAATATCACAATGGAAGAACTAAAGGCAGCATTGGAGAAAATTAAGATTGGTAAAGCAGCAGGACATGATGGTATAACACCAGAAATGGTTAAATACACTTGGGAGCGGCAGGAGAGATGCTATTCATGAAGATTCTCAAGGCAGCTTGGCGCCACAAGAAGATACCAAGAGACTGGGAGGTTGCAATAATAATACCAATATTTAAAAAGGGCGACAATCGACAATGTGAAAATCACAGAGGTATTTTCCTTCTTAGTGTACCCGGGAAAGTCTACTCTAGGATTCTAGAACGGCGATTAAGAGGTCTAGCAGAGCCAAATATGGATGAAACTCAATGTGGGTTTAGGGCAAACAGAAGTACCCAAGACCTTATCTTTACACTCAGGCAGCTAAGTGAAAAGGCGCTTGAATATGATAAAGAGATGCATCTCTGCTTTTTGGATTTGGAGAAAGCATTTGATAAAGTTCCTTGGGGCAAACTCTGGGAGTGCCTGACAAGGAAAAACATCACAGGACCCCTGATCTCTGCCATACAGAGTTTCTATAAAACATGCAGAAATTATGTGCGGACATCAAATCAAAAGTCAGGAGAGTTCAAGACCACTAGCGGAGTAAGACAGGGGGACATTCTATCACCGTACCTTTTCATACTCCTCATGGATGAAGTCATCAAAGCCTGTAAGAAACGGACAAAAAAGTATGAAGTAGGGTACTGGAAGATGAGACCAAATTACATATCGGAACTATCATTTGCAGACGATGTGCTCCTGATCACGAAAACCGAAGCACATCTCCAGATCAACTTTCAGGTCTGGGAAGAAGAGTTGAAGAAGAGAGGAATGCACATCAGCAACTCCAAAACAAAAAACCATGGTGATCGTCAGAGATGAAAAGAGACATCAGATAACCCTGGGAACACGAGCACTAGAGCCGGTCAGCAACTTTAAATATCTAGGAGTGGTAATAGACAGCAGGGGAGGAATCAAAGAGGAGTTAACTGCACGAAGGGCAGCAGCAGGTAGACTGTTCCACGCAATAAACAGAGGTTTCCTCAGTAGAAGAGAAATAAGCAGGAAAACAAAGATGGATGTATACTGCTCGACCTATGTGCCTGTCCTGGCATATGGATGTGAGTCATGAGCAATGACTACAGCCCAAGAAAGGCAATTACAAACTTCAGAAATGAGGTACCTAAGAAAGGCGGTTCAGGTGACGAAAAGGGACAAGATCCGTAACCAGACAATACGTAGCAATCTTGAAGTTCAACCCCTGCAGACACGAGTGGAGCAGTCCCAACTACAGTGGTTTGGCCATGTCTGTAGAATGGAAGAAGATCGGATACCAAAGTGGTAATGGGAGATCAAAAGTCAAGGACGCAGACCCCGAGGACGTCCCAAAGTACGTTGGGAAGACAACTTACGACAGTCCCTAAGTGATAGAGGGCTGGATTGGAAAGAGGCCAGGAAAAAGACGGCGGATAGAGCAGTGTGGCGTTCTCTTTGGCAAACCTCTACACCTCACGGTAGAAGAGGAGCGACTAAGTAAGTAAGGTAGAAGACTCTACACCTCACGGTAGAAGAGGAGCGACTAAGTAAGTAAGGTAGAAGACTCCACACCTCACGGTAGAAGAGGAGCGACTAAGTAAGTAAGGTAGAAGACTCTACACCTCACGGTAGAAGAGGAGCGACTAAGTAAGTAAGGTAGAAGACTCTACACCTCACGGTAGAAGAGGAGCGACTAAGTAAGTAAGTAAGATTAGTTCGGAGTTTATGTTATCCCTCTTAGGTTATTGTCTCTGTCTCCTCAGTTTTATATAGATTGTATTGGAAAGAAATCCATTATATGTTCAGGCTGTTGAAATCTGTTCTCCATGTCTGCATCTGCTAGGCTATCCAGTTCATTGTATGTGGGGGTTTCTGATAATCATTATCTTACAGACAATGTGTGAGGAGGACTTTCTTTTCTTTGTAATAAATTTTTACCTACGATAGCTGCTGCAGTTGTTTGAGAATTGAGCCGTGGTACCTGAGATTTGGACATCATGTCCACCCTTGATTCTACGTAGATGTCCCCAACTACCTTTTGCATAGTTCTCATGAATTATCCTTGCGTATTTGCGAGGTCCATTCTGCGCTTCAGTATTTCTTGCTGATGTAGTCAAGACAAAATGGTTTCTCTCTCTTTACGCTAGACTGTCCTGTTTTAGTCGGTCTGTGCAAATAAAAGGACTTCATCTACAGTATGCTACTCTGTTCAAAGAAAGCACAACTCTAAAGAAACAAAATCTAGAAAGTATAGAAACGCTCGATTACTATTTCCGACACTAGCTATCACTGAGCTCATTATCCTCCCTTGGTTAGAAACACTGCCCGGGGTTATATACGCGAGCCAGGAAATAAACAGTGTGAGATTTGTTTATTCTAGGAATTAAATTCTGGGTTCAACCACAGTTGGATTCTAATGTGTGTATACCGTGTCCTTTTTGCAGAATAATAAATCCCACTTGGAACGATTTATTGATTGGTAAAATGGTTGGAATTGCTTGTTTTTTCTTCTAATTTCATGATAACCTTCACAGTGATTTTCAGTGACATGTGTAATGTACATGAATCTAGGTCTTGTCGAGTCGATTTAACATGACACGTGTCAGCCTGCAGATAATTTATCACCGGTCCCCAAACTATACTATACTATACTATACTATACTATACTATACTATACTATACTATACTATACTATACTATACTCATCATTATAGACGTCTCAGTCTCTATAGACCATGCGCGTGGCGCCCTGTACGTTTTGTCCAGCTCTATCTCTCTCTCTCTCTCTCTCTCTCTCTCTCTCCTGTATTTCGACACTATCCGCTGTGTCTGTAAAGGCCAATACCCGAGTGATAGTCCCTGCCACAGATGGTACAACCATACTGAGGAGGATGACTTGCATGGCTGTTCCTTGATCTCTTCAGTCTTTCTCTTTTCTCTGCAGCCAGAAGACCTCTACTAGCGTCAGCAGCCACTATGCCCCCTCCAACTGACTGTCTCTCGATCCTGAGAAATGTCTTCCCAGTCCTCGGATGGGATGTCACATGACTTCATGTCCCTCTTGCATATTTCCTTCAATCGCAGTGTGGGACGGTCGATTCTTCTTTCCTATGGCTAGCTGTCCATAAAGGATATCCTTTTGCAGCTTCTCGTCTTCCATGCGATAAGCATGTCCCAACCGCCGTAGACGTCACTGGCTCAACATCGAGCACATGCTGTGAGTGTTTGCTCTCTGTAAGACCGTATTATGTGGCACTCTCTTGCCACTCAATCCCCAATATACGCCGTAGACACATCATGTGAAAGGTGTTCAGCCGCCGTTTCTGTTTAGTATAAGTGCTCCATGTTTCGCTTCCATACATGAGAGTGTCAAGAACGCAGGTCTGATAGACCCGGACATTGGTGTGGTGAGGCAGCGCAGTGTTTTCGCAGACTCTCTTCGTCAGGCGGGCCATGACGGTACTTGCCCTACCAAGCCTACTGTCTATTTCCTTCTCGAGCGAGACAGTGTTGCTGATGGCAGACCCCAGATAAGTGAAACCGTTGACGACCTCCAGAGTGAAGCCATCAATCTTTATGGCGTAGTGGTAATGCCATATGCGTAAACCTTTGTCTTTTCCTGACTTATGGTGAGACCAAACTGCTTGCACTCCTCGGCGAATCTGTCTCCCAGTCTCTACAAGGCCTCCTCACTATTGGTCACTAGAACTGCATCATCCTCAAACAGCATCTCCCTAATGAGCACCGTCATCACCTTGGTCCTCGCACGCAGTCGGGACAGGTTAAACAGCCGCCCATCTGACCTGGCGAGCAGTCTCAACCTGTTTAGTAGCATGCGGGCGTAAACTTTGCCTACAACGCCCAGGAGCGAGATCCCTCAATAATTATTGCATTCCCCGCAGTCACCTTTGTTTAAATAGTTACAATGATGGCGTCACGCATATCTTGTGGGAATGCACATTTCTCGCAGCAAAGGCATTGCAGATGAAACATCGTCTGAGCTAGTGCTAAACACGGTAAAGAAGAAGAAAACCCAGCTCAAAAGAAAAGGCTTTCATTTATGCTATCATAAATATTATATGTGGCTATCCATGTTGTTTCCCATGAGATCGCTGATAGTTTGCTATAATATTGTTTGGTTTGCTATGATATTGTTAGGTTTGCTATGATATTGTTTGGTTTGCTTTTATATTCTTTGGTTTACAATAATATTGTTTGGTTTGCTATGGAATTGTTTGGTTTGCTATACTATTGTTTGGTTTGCTTTAATATTGTTTGGTTTGCTATGATGTTGTTTGGTTTGCTATGATACTACTTGATTTACTATGATGTTGTTTGGATTGCTATGATATTGTTTGGTTTGCTATAATATTGTTTAGTTTGCTACGATACTGTTTGGTTTGCTATAATATTGTTTAGTTTGCTACGATACTGTTTGGTTTGCTAACATGTTGTCTACCAGCAATACTATTATTCATCATTCTCTCTTCTGCCACAAAATATAATTTGTACTTGTACCATTCTAAACATTTGATGATCTGGATGACGAGGTGGTTTCTTGCTTTGATAATTATTGTAACTTCCTTGAACCATATCTATTGCTTACTTAAATGTATTTATAAACGGTCATTGCCTTCTGTCTGTATCGTTGCAGTTTCTCTTGTACTTGATACAGACAGTGCTAGGTGGAAACGCGTGAGTATACATGTCCCTGTTTCTATGTTTAACTCTATTATAACATATTCTGTTTTTCAGTCCTCATATCTTCTCAATTTCACTGATGACTCACTCATAGGTATTATGTTCTAGATATATTTACGGCAACAGTACAAGGTTTCACTACCTTTATTGGCATTCTGCAGTCGACCCAGGTGTAAATTTGTACTTGAATTACTCTTAGCGAAGAAATACAATGAGAAAGGCAACTGGCCATCCCACTTTATAAACACGCTACAATCTCATACAGTTATTCCACGCACACTTCATCCCAGACATCACTGCCTAATATAGGACAAAGTCAGCCTTCACTTATCTTTCCATTGTCTGTGGTGATGCACGTTGTAAACATCCTTCTGTATTTAGTTTGTCATTTCTGTTTTAACAAAGTTAAAACAAGTTTCTTGGTTCAGTGTTCGAATCCAGTTATCGATATACTTCAGTCAACCCACTTGTACATGTGTACTTGCCTTATTAGGAAGTAAATTTTGCGAGAAAGTAATCTGGCCATTCAACCTCATAAATGGCTGATGTCAAGTACAGTGGAGGCTTAAATACTTCATCTCTAAAAGCAGTGCTAGCTATTGGATTATCTTGACCTATTTAGCACAATTTATTTAATTATTTTGTCTTCTGCTCATTTCGCTTTCTTGTTCTTGTTGTTGTTCTTGTTGTTGTTGTTGTTGGTGTGGTTGTTGTTCTTGTTGTTCTTGTTCTTGTTGTTATTGTTGTTGGTCTTCTGCCGCTTGTTCTTCTTCTACTTCTTCTTGTTCTTATTCTTTTTCTTCTTCTTCTTCTTTTTCTTCTTCTTTTTCTTCTTCTTTTAGTTTCTTCGAGTTCGTCGTGAAATTGACGTTCCCATGTTGTATAGAGTGCTGCAATATTTGCGCCTTTCGCCCCGACACAACCGGTTTCAGCACAGCATTTTTGTTACCGAGTATCCCTTCCCCTTACGACACCTTTCTCTCATTCAGTCTGTATGGGTGCAGTCGGTTTCCAGTGCCCCCACTTAGGGGCAGAGTAGGATTTTGGTCAGCTATATTTCGCTGAATCGTATGCAAGGATCCAGCTATGAATCGCTGGCTGCTGTCAGTCCATTCACTTCTGCATCTTCGGTCCCATTTAATTATTTCAAAACAGGATATTTAAAAAACAAATACAAACAATCTCTGTCTGCCATCTCTTCATTGTGTACCTGATGGTATTAACATTACACGGTTTAGCTTCCTCTGTCCGCTGTTGCTGCAAAGCGCACCGGGGGAGCTAAGTTTCCTCCCTTAGATTAGTGTGTGTGTCTCAGATTGTTGCAGTACCCTGTACTGCTGTTGGATTTAAGAGTGTTATCTATGCATCTGCTCCGCGCGCTTCCTCGTGTCATGTAACCGGATATGCCGTTGTTCAGGTGTGGCATTGGTAGCCAGTGACATTCTCATGAGAAGATCAACCCAATTTAACAATACATTTTCCTGCTGATAAAAGCACATTTTGAATTTGGCGTCTTTACGTTGAAGTGGTTAACTTTAATGTGAGCTTTTTAAAGCTGCTACTCAATAAAAGCCGCTTGTACTTGTAGCTGATAACGCAGTGTGCATGCCTACATTTTTATTTCAAACTATATGTTATCAATTTTAACCTGACAGGTTTGAACATGGGTTCTCGATGGTGGTAGCTAGACATGCTTACCATTTTGTCACGTGCTTCTAATTGCAAGTAAAAAATGTCGGAATATGTGCTAGCTCTAAATATTTATTTCTAGTCTTCAATATTTTCTATCATGTATGATCGAACAGAAGTCTTACCAACAGCTACATCAGAATGGTTCACGAGAGCAACACTTTAGTCATCAAGAAGACAAGTGTTGAATGCGAATGAAATCGTGTACACATCTTGCAACGACCTTATTATAATCACAAGATTATTATAGACACATACTTAAAAATAGAAGGTCTACAAAAATAATTGTGACAACTGGAAAGATCAGAGATAAAATAAATAGAAGGAAGGAAATATTTGGAGATATTTTACAAGACCGCTGAAGTGCTGAAAGGAATATGGTTATAGGGAAGGAATCTATTGTCAAAGCCACTAGGTATTTGACATGATAATGATTAAATCTGAATGGTCACATCCATAATTATTAATTAAAGAGAAGCTTCCACTTCCAGGCGAACTGTTGGAAGCATATGCAAATAAACAGTACCTGGTTGTGTGAAAACACTTCTTTGACCCTTGTTTTGCTGGAAGCAATGTTCTCACCTGATGAATGGAAACCGCCCAAGTTTGTATTTTCTCATTGTCGTGTGTGCTGTTTTACTTCCAGTGGATCGGTCTCAAACTCGAGCCAGCTCAGGACCACACGCTCCGTATTTGTAGCTTCTTCCCTGTGACCTTAGAGGTTTACGAGGCAATGCATCTGGCTCTGTTATGAAACTTTTTCGGGTAGTATTGCATATCTAATTTAGTTGCTTAACATATGGCTTGTTCCAGTCACAGCTGTTTCCTCTCTCATTTTTCAAGTGACAAAATTGTGAATAGCCATTTGCCGTGTAGTCGCAGAGGCCAGCATTATACGCTTATAAATCGTTATTGTTCGAAGACACATTCGACGCCTGTCTTAAACATTGTGCCCAGATACTAAATCTCACATTTATGCAAGATTATTTTTCTTCTACGACCGCTACATTTTTGCACAACATGCTTTTTCGCGGAGTACAATCTTAAAATACTGGTTAATACTTCTTCAGGCAAAGTTTTACACGTATATAATGATACAGAACACGTTACATTTAGTACCGAGAATTGTATTATCTTCATGTTGTATAGTTTCATTATTGCCAACAACAGTTATTACAATAATAAATAAAGCGAGCACGATCTGTGCCATTGGATTCACTAAATAGAGATCTGTTTACTACAAGTACAGAGCCTCTACGGAGTTAAATAACTGTGTGCCACCAAACCAGCCAATGAAGGACAAAATAAATTAACATTTGAATACAGGAGCTTTGATCCATTCGTGAGAAACTTGCGTAAGATGGATTGAACGAAGATGAAGATCTTGATGAAAACATGATGATCTGAATATAGATTGGATTGTCATTCATTAATGTACATTTCAAGTTTCATTCAAATTTGTTTTCCCTGATATGTTTTTGAGCGCCGCATTGTTTTTTAATAAGAAAGATTGTTTTGGTGAGTTTATTTTTCGGTTTGGACAATTCTGCTATTTCTTTTCTTTCTTTTATGCAGTTCACACTTTGTGCTAATATGATTTTACTTTTGCTGCAATAACTCTTATTTGCATCGTAAACTTACATCTAATCAATGTTTTCTGTTTTCGTGACAATTTTCACAGCATGTCTGATATTACGGACTCATTTTTATGATCTCTTACCACACATTTCAGTGCAAAATTAGTTCACGGGCCAAAAAGAACGACTCCGTGGGATGCGTATTTTAAGACCGTTTCATCATATCTTTTATCGTCCTAACATTCATTTGTGAACCTGAATGGTGACCTAGTGGTTTATGGAGCTTTGTGTGTATTGGCTAACACGAGGCTAGGTCTACTTCCATCCTGAGAGAATGTCGCGAAAGGCGGTCGGCATTGTGGCAGAACAACTCTAAGGTAACAGTTTCTGCGACTAGTGATGTTAGACATTCCGACATTCACAATGGCCAACTCCCTGACATTTGCGTGTAGAACTGCCTCCTGGGTTCAGAAACAATCCCCTGCATATGCTTACCTAACATTTCTCGCCCACATGTACAGTTATGGGGCGTGGGGCGCTTTACCTTGGTCATCGGTCGTTGTGAGCATGTGTCGTTGAAGCATTTCTGTTACTTAATCTATTCATCAGGCGCGTGGTCGTCCTCCTGTTTTGTAATCAAATCTTCGTGTGATTGACGAGGCGTGATCAATTGAAATCAGTCCGCGCTGCGTCACGTGCGACAGCGCTTGATGAGCTTGGGACGTCACAGTTTACGTAATAAGCACAGACCAATGAACAAGCTAGCTCGTGTTCATCATCCTTGCTTGTATCGGTTCTGCTGCATATCGTTGACAACATGGCTGTTATGATGCCGAATCTGTCCAAGGTGAATCAACGATCGGGGATTCAGTTCTTAACAGCAGAATGATGTCAATCAGTCGACGTTCATCGCAGAATGTAAGCAGTGAATGGTCACAAATGTCTATCGAAGACAACAGTGAAGAAATGGAGGCGAATGTTGAGGGAAGGACATCAGTTAACTAAACATCGACCGCAGTCAGGTCTGGCGCATATTGTTGCGACTGAAGTAGCCATCGACAAGATTGATGTGCCAATACGGGTGGACTGTTGTCTGAGCTAGTGGAGAAAGCCACTGTGTATTCACGCATACATGATCTCCACACACAACCTTCACATCCATCTCCATACAACCCCTTCACATCCATCTCTACCGATCACCTTCACATTCATCCCCACACAAAACCTTCACACCCATCTATACCAAACACCTCCACATCCATCTCTACCAAACACCTCCACATCCATCTCTACCCATCACTGTGTATGTTTGGAACAATTCAAATGTTGCTACGGAAGGATAAGAATCATCGGGAGATGTGTTCTCAATGAGTTCCATGGATGCTGATCGATCACATAAGACAGAAAGCATGGGGTTGTGTTTCAATCAATTGCTACATTACGTAGCGGGGAGTGATCCATTTATGTTGCATAAAGTGGCAGGTGATAAACCGTGATGCACCACTTTGAACAATGCAGCAAAACAACGAGCAGACAGTCAAAACATCCAGGATCGTGAAAACGTTTCCGCTGGTAGGGTCATGACGACGGCATGTTTTCTAAAAACCATGAAGGGTTTTTTGTTGCGGACTTTTAAGAGCCTGGAAATGAACATCAGTGAATTAAAACATCAAGAATAAGCCAATCGGCATACTTTTACGTGGTGCGATTCTGTTGCACGACAATGCTCGTCCGCATGTCGCGAACATTGTGCAGGAATCCTTAGCATGGAAAGATTGGACGTTCTGTCACATCCAGCTTACAGTTCCGATCTCTCACCGTGTGACTTTCATGTATTCGGACCGTTACAGATTTCTAAAGGGACAACGATGTCATTCCAATGTAGACGTATGGCATCGGTGACCAAATTTTTCAATGATCAACAAAAGGCATTTTTTGTAGACGTTATCCACTGTCTCCCAAAGCTCTGGGATGCGTGTCTAAATGCCTACAGCAACTTGTTCTAACGACCCCCGGGGGATGCTGTCTGCCTAACAATTACTAATTTAATTTTGCTCTACCAGTTAGTCTGGCTTTTATAGTAATATTAATTGTATTTGACCATTGCAAGTAAAAATGCGACAGCACCAGATTTTTGCTGCCAAATGTGTTCTCGTATGCCTGTAAAGACCAATCTTGCAATGGAATAGGGTGCAACATTCGGAGCACACATGTGGGAGGTACCCTGTGGAAGCCTCTCGTATTTTGTATTTTCAAGGAGCACACTTCCAGTGAACCTCGGAGATAGCTTTACTCTCTGCGATCTGAGCACCTTCAGTGATACTAGCGTGCCAGGTTCTACAGTTGTGCGCAAGCAACTCCCAGGAGGTAACATACATATTGCAGCTGTTGAGATAAACTTTCAAGGAGTCTCAGTATCGTTTCTACTGTCCCCCCTCTCCTTCACCCCATCCTCATCTCATTGGTAAGCGTCTGTCTGTTATGAGATCACCGCATAACAGCTGTTTGGATATGCGCTTATCTGGCATACGAACATGTGACGTCCATCTTATCTGAGCTATTTACAGAAGTCTCTGGATGCTCTACATGTTAGTCATGCTAAGAATCTCAGAGTTAGACACCTTTCTTGACATTTTTACGAGCAACGAAGCCACTGGAACGAGTTCCATTTGATCACTTTCGTGTGCACTGGCAGTTGTTCAGCTTGCATTCAAATTAGACGACAGAACAATCGTTTCATGGTCTTGATATGTATTCAAGTTACAAAGTAGTTGTCACAATGTTTCAAGTGTCATCATATCTCATTCTATCGATTCTGCCGACATTAATGTCTTTTCTCAGACGTTTCATTTCACACCTTGTAATTTTCCACTCGTGTGTCTTGGATACAGACCACGCCTGACACTGTTAACATATAAATATGCTGTTCATCAGTTCCCGTTTTGTGACCAGACTAACACTGTATATAATTCAGAAATATAAGTGCTAATAAATCGTTTTTGCCGGAGTCGGTAGAATAGGTTATAACGGATGTTTATTTTGTGGTTAGTTGAGACTTTTTTTGGTATTGTTTGCACTGTTAACACAGATTATTAAGAGATAATTGACAAGTTACACATAGACACATATAGACACAGAAAAACACACAAATACACCCTTTTCCCATCACACATATATACACACATTTACACACGAGATTTGTCAACCATCACACACACAAATTGTGTAACAAATGTTGAGACTCTCTGCACATAATATCTAAACACATGATTCAATCTGCCGTTAGTATCATGCATTTTGAAACGATGCACGCATATATGATCTGCAC
Source organism: Ariolimax columbianus (assembly GCA_036924085.1). NCBI lineage: Eukaryota > Metazoa > Mollusca > Gastropoda > Stylommatophora > Arionidae > Ariolimax > Ariolimax columbianus. The sequence continues at coordinate 131,468,177 of JAVGWX010000003.1, read as the reverse complement.
ACACAACCTTCATATCCATCTCCATACAACACTTTCACATCCATCTCTACCAATCACCTTCACATACATCTTCACCCATCACCTTCACATCCATCTCCATACAACCCCTTCACATCCATCTCTACCGATCACCTTCACATTAATCCCCACACAAAACCTTGACACCCATCCCCATACACAACCTTCACATCCATCTCTACCAAACACCTTCACATCCATCTCTACCAAACACCTTCACATCCATCTCTATACATCACCTTCACATCCATCTCAATACATCACCTTCACATCTATCCCTACCCATCACCTTCACATCCATCTCCACACATCTTTTTTCAGACAATATTATAGAATGAACATATAAACTAAGTGTCTGAGTATCAAAAATGTCGAGTTTGGATCTCGTTATTGATACGCTCCAGTCGACCCAGCTGTAAAGGATTAGCTTGCTACAGTTAATGAACAATATCGGGACTTGGTAACCTGACCTCATACAAAACGTAGGCATAGTATATTGAAGTTTCTAACATTTCACCCCCCCCCCCCCCCCCCACAGCATTTGTTGTTATGGGGAAACTTGACCTTACAGAGAGACCAGCCAACAAATGATCTACATGAACCACATCATCAGCGACTAGTGTCAGCAGAATTGACACACAGAACACACACGCGCGTGTAATCTTATGTACGCTGTCCTATTCGCATACAGTCTGAGACACACACCCATACACAGATACATACACACAGCCACACACACAGACATATACACACATACACATGCAGGCATTATATACAGACTGCCCTACTCATCAATAGTTGGAGTCATACCACACACACACACACACACACACACAAACACACACACACGCACGCACGCACACACGCACGCACACACACACACACACACACATACCCACAAGCGATATATACGTGATATATAAATAGTTGAAATAAAACACTACACATACGCACAAACACGTATACACACGCGATATATACACAATGTCGACGCAGAAATTACCGAAACTACACACTAGACACACACACAGACACAGGCACACACACATACACACACAAATATACGCAGAGACACAATGATATATCCACACTGTCCTACTCGTCAGTTGCCAAAGTCATAAAACACAGACACTCACACACACACACATACACACACACACACACACACTCACACACACACACACACACACACATACACACACGCACGCACGCACGCAAGCACACACACACACACAAACACACACACACACACACACAGAGAGTAGTATATACACTCTATCCTACTCGCCAATAGTCGGAGCAATACATGACAAATATACACAAACACACGCACACGATATATACACACTTTTCTACTCGTCAAAAGTCGTATCCACACACTACACATACATATAGACGCACATATTCAAGCAATATATACACAATCTTCTACTCGTTGGAGTCACACAGAGACATACACACACACATACACACACAAATACGCGCTATATATACACACTATCCTGCTCTCCAAAAGTCGGTCTAACAGAGTGGCCAGTTCATCTGCTTCTCGCAGCATAGATGATGGTTTCGCACCCCGAAGCAATACGCTCCAGTCTATCCACATGTAATTTTGTATCCGACTTACAGTATAGTAAAAGAGGGCGTGACAGCGATGAACGGAATTTGTCACGTATTCGCACAATGGAGTCTGTAACACTTCAACCCCAACGGCATTGGCTGATACTTGCCTGCCTTGACCTTAAAGCGACAAGAGTAGGATACACATTGCTATCAAAACACACATGCTCTTTATTCTACGTGTTGAGATCCCCACCCTTTGTTCCTTCCACAGTGTCTTTGTTATTCCGTTTTCACTTTTATCTAATCCCAATTCCAGACACACCTTAGCCTTAGACTATCTTAGGCAATTAAGGCTCAGTTCTAAATTATAAATTATCATTCCTGCAATTCCGTTAATCTCAAGTTTCCAGAAACAAATGGGGATCAAGGTGCTGAGCAGCGCATGAGCTGCAGTGGTCAGCGACTCATAGCTGACTGCTAGCGTCAGGGCCAGAGAACCAAAGCTGCAAAGACCCTTCTACACCTCCACGCGGTGATCCTGGATAATAGGCTGCAGCAGGGCCTAATAGTGAACGGGTGCTGGTATTAGACCCTCGAAAGACAGGTCAGTTGAAGTGGCATATATCCAAGAAACGCACCTCAACAACAAGCACAAATTCTCAATCAGAGGATACCAGACCTTCCGTCTTGATAGAGAAGGTCGCAAATGAGGGGTTCTGATACTGACTCGTAACTGCATACCGAGTAGCGCGGTAGCTGTCAATCACACCGGACAAGCAGAAATTGTAGGAGTCGACATAATGACCAAAGAAACGAAGATCCGCATCTAAAACCTGTACGGCCCACCAAACAAAGACCTGTCGCTCTCGAGTATGGAAGTCAAGGACTCCAGCTGCATAGTAGTTGGAGACTTCAACAACCACTCGGAGAGATGGGGATACTCCGACACAGACCATCGAGGTGATGAAGTGGAAGACTGGGACACATCTCTATCTTATCAATAGGCCGGAGGATAGCCCTAGCTTCTATTCTAGAACATGGCATACCACCTCTACTCCAGACTTGGCCTTTTCCACGGTGGATATTCACCACAAAATAGACCGCCAGGTGCTCAACCAATTGGCAGGGAGCGACCACAGGCCAATTAGGCTAGAAATTGATATGGAAGTAGGCCCACAGGAAACAAAACCGCTCCCACGTTGGAACTATAAACGAGCCGATTGGGACAGAATTTTGGTCCTGACAGATGGGCTGTGCGAAACCATCAACACACGGAATAACAACATGAAACCCATGGTGGAAAGCCTAAGCGAAGGAATAATGCAGGCAGCCACCGAAACCATCCCAAGAGGGGCAAGGAAAAAACTACAAGCCTTATTGGAATGATGAATTGCAGAAAGCGGAAGACGAAGTCTCAAATGCTAGGAACATAGTAGAGAGAAAACAATCTATGGAGGCAAATATTGCCCCCAAAGCCACCACGGCGAAATTCAAATACACTCTAAACCAAATAACAAGAGACAGCTGGAAAAATAAAACAGAAAGCCTCAATTTAGACAAAGACGGGAACAAACTATGAAAGTTACTCAGAGCCATGAACGACGAAACTCCATCAAACAAACAAATTACCATCAAACAGGGCAACAACATGCTCACTGGAAAAAAGGCAGCAAACGCCTTTATAGAACATTATGCCAGAGCAAACCACATTGATGTTCCTACAAATAGGCACACAGACATTAATGAAGAACAAAAGAGGCACGACAACATCAATATGGCACCAAAGGAGCACATGATGGCAAAACTAACAATGAATGAAATAAATGAGGCCATGAGAACTCTAAAGAAAAAGAAATCGCCCGAAAAAGATTGCGTAACAAACGAAACGCTGATGGGGCTGGGCCAAACAGCAAATAGAAAGTTACTATCAGTCCTGAACCAAAGCTGGAAAAGGGGAATTGTACCTCAGGCATGGAAAGACGCTGTAATTATACCAGTACCAAAGAAAGAAAAAGATAGAGCAGATCCAAATGGATACAGGCCTATCAGTCTGCTGAGCTGTGTAGGAAAACTGATGGAACGTATGATAAACGCCAGACTGATGTGGCATCTGGAAGAAAAACACATACTAATTCCACAGCAAGCAGGCTTTAGACAGCACAGATCCACTGAGGATCAGATCACTCTCTTTGCACATGAAATAGCGGATGCTTTCCAGGAGAAAAAAACACACAGTATCGGTTTGGGTGGACTTAGAAAATGCATTTGACAAGGTCTGGAAAGAGGGACTTAAAGTCAAGCTACGAAGAAGTGAAGTTTGTGGGAAAATGTACAGATGGATCAGCAACTTCCTCAAAAACAGAACAGTCAGAGTTCAAGTACAAGGGCAGATGAGCAAAAAAGGTGACACATGAGCAGGGAGTACCCGTAGGAGGAGTACTGTCACCCACACTCTTCCTAATGTATATAAATAACATCGCAGAGAATATACCAAGAAGAGTCCACAGCTCCATGTTTGCAGACGATCTGGCTATGTGGACCTCTGAAAAAAATCTCTCCATAGCAAGTAATCGGATGCAGCAGGCCCTAACATCGTTGGAGGAGTGGGCCAACTCAAGGCTGGTCAAAATAAATGTGGAAAAAACAACGTGTACGATATTCACGCTTTCATATAAACCACAAAACAACCCAAACTACTTGGGAGTCACATTTGATCGGCACATGACATGGAAAAGTCAGATCGAGAGAAACCGAATGAGAGCCAGAGAAAGAATGGCAATCATGAGGAAACTTGCTGGCACAAGCTGGGGAGCAGACGAAAGTATACTAAAGAAACTGTACACTGGAAAAGTGAGACCAGTTCTCGAGTATGGCATTGCGGCATGGACAACAGCAGCAAAGGCAAACTTTGACAAAATTAGCAAACTCCAAAACCAAGCCACGAGAGTTATAACAGGCGGCATGAAGTCAACGCCAATTGTAGAACTGGAAAAGATTACAAATCTGCAAGTCATGACGGACAGAAGAGACTGCAAAGCCCAGCAGCAAGCAGAAAAACTCAGAAGACTGACTGACCATCCAATGCATAAGAGACTAAATAATTTTGGAAATGGGAAACTAAAGCGGGGAAACTTTGCAGAAATAGCCAAAGCAAAGATGAACGAAAATCCTAAGAACGCATTAACAACACCAAAGCCCATCCCTACTGTACGCAAACCTACTTGGAGGCAGCATATATTCCCAGAGGTGGCAGAAAATATACCAGGTATTGGAAAAAAGAACAGCCAGACTGACATAGAAAGAAGAGACATAACCCTGAGGTATATAACGAAAAACTACCCATGCATGGACTGGACCCATGCATACACCGACGGCTTTGTAACAAACACAACACATAACGGAGGGGCAGTGGTATTCCTGAGCCTACCAAATGGTAGAAAAACAACACTATCAGTGGCAGCTGGAAAATACTCAAGCAATTTCAGAGCGGAGGCAGAGGGACTGAGGGCTGCAGTAGAAGAAATGGTGACATGCAAAAGAAATGAAAGCCATATAGTCCTGCTTACAGATGCCCTGGCCGTAGTCTTAGCACTAAAAAGTCAGAAAAATACTAAACTCAATGATTTAAGAGCAGTACTCTGTCAACTATGCCAGTAGTCCGCACCAAAAAGAGAGGTGGTACACTGTAACATCCAAGGCAACGAGTAGGCAGACTGACTGGCCAGACTACCACAACCAGATACTAGTGTGACATACGAAGAGTAAAAAAGGCTTATTAGAGCTAGATACATGACCAAATGGGAAACAGAACATACTGGCTACACAAAAAACGATGCCTATTACCAGTTGAGCAGAAGAGAGCAGGTCGTGGTCTTCAGACTTCGCACTTGCCACAATAGACTGAGGTACCACCTATTCAATAAATTGAAGATAGGTGGCACTGACGAATGCACATGCAGTACTGGGAAAATGACCGCTGAACATCTGCTGCAAAACTTCCCGACATACGAGGATCAGAGAGAGCAGATGTGGCCATCACCAGTGGCAACACTAGACAAGCTCTATGGCAGTGTCGACAGCCTCAGGATGACCGCTGCTTTTTTTGAAAAAATAAAGGTTGACGTCTGACAGCGTACGAAGAAGAAAAAGAAGAAGATCCTGGATAACAGGCTGCAGCAGGGCAGATTGGCTAACGAGACAGGATCGAAGAGGGAATGCTAACCCGGTACTCAAAAATTCTTGCTGAAGTCGGATGTGTTGGACCGAAAGTTCCAAATATAGCAATCAAGCTGTAAACTACGACACAGCGCATTCTGTTCTCTGGACTACATTCTGCTACTTAAGCCCTTTCAGTGTTTGGTAGTGGGAGACTGAGAATGAACAAAGCCAAGCCAAGCCAAGCCATCTCAACAAATGCAATATTCTCACAATAAATGCCGAATCGACAAGTGGCTTACGTACGTACGATGGTAGCTGAGCAACTATAGTCCCATTTGTGTTCTAGGCCAACCATAGAATATCCACTGAAGGACGTCCTTTACAGTAAACATGTATTTTAGCACTACTGGGAGCTCACATTTGATATCAATTATGTGTTGATTCTGCATTCAAAAAACGGCCTGATACAGCACTCAGCAGAACATCCAAAGATGGTCCCACAATGAGTCCAATCCCACTGCAATAGTGAAGGACATGAAGCTGCAGACAAACTAGCAACAACATCCAAAGATGGTCCCACAATGAGTCCAATCCCACTGCAATAGTGAAGGACATGAAGCTGCAGACAAACTAGCAACAACATCCAAAGATGGTCCCACAATGAGTCCAATCCCACTGCAATAGTGAAGGACATGAAGCTGCAGACAAACTAGCAACAACATCCAAAGATGGTCCCACAATGAGTCCAATCCCACTGCAATAGTGAAGGACATGAAGCTGCAGACAAACTAGCAACAACATCCAAAGATGGTCCCACAATGAGTCCAATCCCACTGCAATAGTGAAGGACATGAAGCTGCAGACAAACTAGCAACAACATCCAAAGATGGTCCCACAATGAGTCCAATCCCACTGCAATAGTGAAGGACATGAAGCTGCAGACAAACTAGCAACAACATCCAAAGATGGTCCCACAATGAGTCCAATCCCACTGCAATAGTGAAGGACATGAAGCTGCAGACAAACTAGCAACAACATCCAAAGATGGTCCCACAATGAGTCCAATCCCACTGCAATAGTGAAGGACATGAAGCTGCAGACAAACTAGCAACAACATCCAAAGATGGTCCCACAATGAGTCCAATCCCACTGCAATAGTGAAGGACATGAAGCTGCAGACAAACTAGCAACAACATCCAAAGATGGTCCCACAATGAGTCCAATCCCACTGCAATAGTGAAGGACATGAAGCTGCAGACAAACTAGCAACAACATCCAAAGATGGTCCCACAATGAGTCCAATCCCACTGCAATAGTGAAGGACATGAAGCTGCAGACAAACTAGCAACAACATCCAAAGATGGTCCCACAATGAGTCCAATCCCACTGCAATAGTGAAGGACATGAAGCTGCAGACAAACTAGCAACAACATCCAAAGATGGTCCCACAATGAGTCCAATCCCACTGCAATAGTGAAGGACATGAAGCTGCAGACAAACTAGCAACAACATCCAAAGATGGTCCCACAATGAGTCCAATCCCACTGCAATAGTGAAGGACATGAAGCTGCAGACAAACTAGCAACAACATCCAAAGATGGTCCCACAATGAGTCCAATCCCACTGCAATAGTGAAGGACATGAAGCTGCAGACAAACTAGCAACAACATCCAAAGATGGTCCCACAATGAGTCCAATCCCACTGCAATAGTGAAGGACATGAAGCTGCAGACAAACTAGCAACAACATCCAAAGATGGTCCCACAATGAGTCCAATCCCACTGCAATAGTGAAGGACATGAAGCTGCAGACAAACTAGCAACAACATCCAAAGATGGTCCCACAATGAGTCCAATCCCACTGCAATAGTGAAGGACATGAAGCTGCAGACAAACTAGCAACAACATCCAAAGATGGTCCCACAATGAGTCCAATCCCACTGCAATAGTGAAGGACATGAAGCTGCAGACAAACTAGCAACAACATCCAAAGATGGTCCCACAATGAGTCCAATCCCACTGCAATAGTGAAGGACATGAAGCTGCAGACAAACTAGCAACAACATCCAAAGATGGTCCCACAATGAGTCCAATCCCACTGCAATAGTGAAGGACATGAAGCTGCAGACAAACTAGCAACAACATCCAAAGATGGTCCCACAATGAGTCCAATCCCACTGCAATAGTGAAGGACATGAAGCTGCAGACAAACTAGCAACAACATCCAAAGATGGTCCCACAATGAGTCCAATCCCACTGCAATAGTGAAGGACATGAAGCTGCAGACAAACTAGCAACAACATCCAAAGATGGTCCCACAATGAGTCCAATCCCACTGCAATAGTGAAGGACATGAAGCTGCAGACAAACTAGCAACAACATCCAAAGATGGTCCCACAATGAGTCCAATCCCACTGCAATAGTGAAGGACATGAAGCTGCAGACAAACTAGCAACAACATCCAAAGATGGTCCCACAATGAGTCCAATCCCACTGCAATAGTGAAGGACATGAAGCTGCAGACAAACTAGCAACAACATCCAAAGATGGTCCCACAATGAGTCCAATCCCACTGCAATAGTGAAGGACATGAAGCTGCAGACAAACTAGCAACAACATCCAAAGATGGTCCCACAATGAGTCCAATCCCACTGCAATAGTGAAGGACATGAAGCTGCAGACAAACTAGCAACAACATCCAAAGATGGTCCCACAATGAGTCCAATCCCACTGCAATAGTGAAGGACATGAAGCTGCAGACAAACTAGCAACAACATCCAAAGATGGTCCCACAATGAGTCCAATCCCACTGCAATAGTGAAGGACATGAAGCTGCAGACAAACTAGCAACAACATCCAAAGATGGTCCCACAATGAGTCCAATCCCACTGCAATAGTGAAGGACATGAAGCTGCAGACAAACTAGCAACAACATCCAAAGATGGTCCCACAATGAGTCCAATCCCACTGCAATAGTGAAGGACATGAAGCTGCAGACAAACTAGCAACAACATCCAAAGATGGTCCCACAATGAGTCCAATCCCACTGCAATAGTGAAGGACATGAAGCTGCAGACAAACTAGCAACAACATCCAAAGATGGTCCCACAATGAGTCCAATCCCACTGCAATAGTGAAGGACATGAAGCTGCAGACAAACTAGCAACAACATCCAAAGATGGTCCCACAATGAGTCCAATCCCACTGCAATAGTGAAGGACATGAAGCTGCAGACAAACTAGCAACAACATCCAAAGATGGTCCCACAATGAGTCCAATCCCACTGCAATAGTGAAGGACATGAAGCTGCAGACAAACTAGCAACAACATCCAAAGATGGTCCCACAATGAGTCCAATCCCACTGCAATAGTGAAGGACATGAAGCTGCAGACAAACTAGCAACAACATCCAAAGATGGTCCCACAATGAGTCCAATCCCACTGCAATAGTGAAGGACATGAAGCTGCAGACAAACTAGCAACAACATCCAAAGATGGTCCCACAATGAGTCCAATCCCACTGCAATAGTGAAGGACATGAAGCTGCAGACAAACTAGCAACAACATCCAAAGATGGTCCCACAATGAGTCCAATCCCACTGCAATAGTGAAGGACATGAAGCTGCAGACAAACTAGCAACAACATCCAAAGATGGTCCCACAATGAGTCCAATCCCACTGCAATAGTGAAGGACATGAAGCTGCAGACAAACTAGCAACAACATCCAAAGATGGTCCCACAATGAGTCCAATCCCACTGCAATAGTGAAGGACATGAAGCTGCAGACAAACTAGCAACAACATCCAAAGATGGTCCCACAATGAGTCCAATCCCACTGCAATAGTGAAGGACATGAAGCTGCAGACAAACTAGCAACAACATCCAAAGATGGTCCCACAATGAGTCCAATCCCACTGCAATAGTGAAGGACATGAAGCTGCAGACAAACTAGCAACAACATCCAAAGATGGTCCCACAATGAGTCCAATCCCACTGCAATAGTGAAGGACATGAAGCTGCAGACAAACTAGCAACAACATCCAAAGATGGTCCCACAATGAGTCCAATCCCACTGCAATAGTGAAGGACATGAAGCTGCAGACAAACTAGCAACAACATCCAAAGATGGTCCCACAATGAGTCCAATCCCACTGCAATAGTGAAGGACATGAAGCTGCAGACAAACTAGCAACAACATCCAAAGATGGTCCCACAATGAGTCCAATCCCACTGCAATAGTGAAGGACATGAAGCTGCAGACAAACTAGCAACAACATCCAAAGATGGTCCCACAATGAGTCCAATCCCACTGCAATAGTGAAGGACATGAAGCTGCAGACAAACTAGCAACAACATCCAAAGATGGTCCCACAATGAGTCCAATCCCACTGCAATAGTGAAGGACATGAAGCTGCAGACAAACTAGCAACAACATCCAAAGATGGTCCCACAATGAGTCCAATCCCACTGCAATAGTGAAGGACATGAAGCTGCAGACAAACTAGCAACAACATCCAAAGATGGTCCCACAATGAGTCCAATCCCACTGCAATAGTGAAGGACATGAAGCTGCAGACAAACTAGCAACAACATCCAAAGATGGTCCCACAATGAGTCCAATCCCACTGCAATAGTGAAGGACATGAAGCTGCAGACAAACTAGCAACAACATCCAAAGATGGTCCCACAATGAGTCCAATCCCACTGCAATAGTGAAGGACATGAAGCTGCAGACAAACTAGCAACAACATCCAAAGATGGTCCCACAATGAGTCCAATCCCACTGCAATAGTGAAGGACATGAAGCTGCAGACAAACTAGCAACAACATCCAAAGATGGTCCCACAATGAGTCCAATCCCACTGCAATAGTGAAGGACATGAAGCTGCAGACAAACTAGCAACAACATCCAAAGATGGTCCCACAATGAGTCCAATCCCACTGCAATAGTGAAGGACATGAAGCTGCAGACAAACTAGCAACAACATCCAAAGATGGTCCCACAATGAGTCCAATCCCACTGCAATAGTGAAGGACATGAAGCTGCAGACAAACTAGCAACAACATCCAAAGATGGTCCCACAATGAGTCCAATCCCACTGCAATAGTGAAGGACATGAAGCTGCAGACAAACTAGCAACAACATCCAAAGATGGTCCCACAATGAGTCCAATCCCACTGCAATAGTGAAGGACATGAAGCTGCAGACAAACTAGCAACAACATCCAAAGATGGTCCCACAATGAGTCCAATCCCACTGCAATAGTGAAGGACATGAAGCTGCAGACAAACTAGCAACAACATCCAAAGATGGTCCCACAATGAGTCCAATCCCACTGCAATAGTGAAGGACATGAAGCTGCAGACAAACTAGCAACAACATCCAAAGATGGTCCCACAATGAGTCCAATCCCACTGCAATAGTGAAGGACATGAAGCTGCAGACAAACTAGCAACAACATCCAAAGATGGTCCCACAATGAGTCCAATCCCACTGCAATAGTGAAGGACATGAAGCTGCAGACAAACTAGCAACAACATCCAAAGATGGTCCCACAATGAGTCCAATCCCACTGCAATAGTGAAGGACATGAAGCTGCAGACAAACTAGCAACAACATCCAAAGATGGTCCCACAATGAGTCCAATCCCACTGCAATAGTGAAGGACATGAAGCTGCAGACAAACTAGCAACAACATCCAAAGATGGTCCCACAATGAGTCCAATCCCACTGCAATAGTGAAGGACATGAAGCTGCAGACAAACTAGCAACAACATCCAAAGATGGTCCCACAATGAGTCCAATCCCACTGCAATAGTGAAGGACATGAAGCTGCAGACAAACTAGCAACAACATCCAAAGATGGTCCCACAATGAGTCCAATCCCACTGCAATAGTGAAGGACATGAAGCTGCAGACAAACTAGCAACAACATCCAAAGATGGTCCCACAATGAGTCCAATCCCACTGCAATAGTGAAGGACATGAAGCTGCAGACAAACTAGCAACAACATCCAAAGATGGTCCCACAATGAGTCCAATCCCACTGCAATAGTGAAGGACATGAAGCTGCAGACAAACTAGCAACAACATCCAAAGATGGTCCCACAATGAGTCCAATCCCACTGCAATAGTGAAGGACATGAAGCTGCAGACAAACTAGCAACAACATCCAAAGATGGTCCCACAATGAGTCCAATCCCACTGCAATAGTGAAGGACATGAAGCTGCAGACAAACTAGCAACAACATCCAAAGATGGTCCCACAATGAGTCCAATCCCACTGCAATAGTGAAGGACATGAAGCTGCAGACAAACTAGCAACAACATCCAAAGATGGTCCCACAATGAGTCCAATCCCACTGCAATAGTGAAGGACATGAAGCTGCAGACAAACTAGCAACAACATCCAAAGATGGTCCCACAATGAGTCCAATCCCACTGCAATAGTGAAGGACATGAAGCTGCAGACAAACTAGCAACAACATCCAAAGATGGTCCCACAATGAGTCCAATCCCACTGCAATAGTGAAGGACATGAAGCTGCAGACAAACTAGCAACAACATCCAAAGATGGTCCCACAATGAGTCCAATCCCACTGCAATAGTGAAGGACATGAAGCTGCAGACAAACTAGCAACAACATCCAAAGATGGTCCCACAATGAGTCCAATCCCACTGCAATAGTGAAGGACATGAAGCTGCAGACAAACTAGCAACAACATCCAAAGATGGTCCCACAATGAGTCCAATCCCACTGCAATAGTGAAGGACATGAAGCTGCAGACAAACTAGCAACAACATCCAAAGATGGTCCCACAATGAGTCCAATCCCACTGCAATAGTGAAGGACATGAAGCTGCAGACAAACTAGCAACAACATCCAAAGATGGTCCCACAATGAGTCCAATCCCACTGCAATAGTGAAGGACATGAAGCTGCAGACAAACTAGCAACAACATCCAAAGATGGTCCCACAATGAGTCCAATCCCACTGCAATAGTGAAGGACATGAAGCTGCAGACAAACTAGCAACAACATCCAAAGATGGTCCCACAATGAGTCCAATCCCACTGCAATAGTGAAGGACATGAAGCTGCAGACAAACTAGCAACAACATCCAAAGATGGTCCCACAATGAGTCCAATCCCACTGCAATAGTGAAGGACATGAAGCTGCAGACAAACTAGCAACAACATCCAAAGATGGTCCCACAATGAGTCCAATCCCACTGCAATAGTGAAGGACATGAAGCTGCAGACAAACTAGCAACAACATCCAAAGATGGTCCCACAATGAGTCCAATCCCACTGCAATAGTGAAGGACATGAAGCTGCAGACAAACTAGCAACAACATCCAAAGATGGTCCCACAATGAGTCCAATCCCACTGCAATAGTGAAGGACATGAAGCTGCAGACAAACTAGCAACAACATCCAAAGATGGTCCCACAATGAGTCCAATCCCACTGCAATAGTGAAGGACATGAAGCTGCAGACAAACTAGCAACAACATCCAAAGATGGTCCCACAATGAGTCCAATCCCACTGCAATAGTGAAGGACATGAAGCTGCAGACAAACTAGCAACAACATCCAAAGATGGTCCCACAATGAGTCCAATCCCACTGCAATAGTGAAGGACATGAAGCTGCAGACAAACTAGCAACAACATCCAAAGATGGTCCCACAATGAGTCCAATCCCACTGCAATAGTGAAGGACATGAAGCTGCAGACAAACTAGCAACAACATCCAAAGATGGTCCCACAATGAGTCCAATCCCACTGCAATAGTGAAGGACATGAAGCTGCAGACAAACTAGCAACAACATCCAAAGATGGTCCCACAATGAGTCCAATCCCACTGCAATAGTGAAGGACATGAAGCTGCAGACAAACTAGCAACAACATCCAAACAGACATACCTGAGAATCACATATAATCAGTCCAAGACCTTAAATTAAAGTCAACTTTATGGGAAAATGGGCAGATCAACACCCCCATTTCGGGAAAGAAGGTAACCATTATGATTTAACTAGAAAAGAACAAGACATCATCTTCAGGCTGAGAACTGGGAATAACTGATTCAATTGTTAACTTTACAACAAAATGAGGACTTGGAAAGTTGGCAGATATTTATGTGAGTAGCAAACCATGACCTTGGAACACATCATACAAAACTGCATGATCACGCAGGAAGAGAGAGAACAATACTGACCTTACGAGAAAGATATGAGACTGAAGCTGTATGGAGATAAAACAGTCTTACAAAAAACGGTGTCCCTTGTAAAAAATACCGGGTCCTTGATCTGGTGTTTAACGACGCAGAAGAAAAATAACAGCATTCAGAAAATAGCTAAATACTCAAAGCGAAAATGATAAACGCATATCGTAACAAAAATGGAGGTGAGTAAAGAGTAACCAGGGTCAGGTATAACATACTGATCAAGACCTCCACCTCACATTCCCTTTGGTGATCTTGGGAATCGAGCTGTGTCAATGAGGTGTACATCGTTACTTTCATTTCCATAATGGGGACCTTACTGAAAGGCCAAACATTTCACTGCTGCCACGGGAATCAACATGCTGAACAGTGCGTGAGCTGCAGCGGTTAGCGACCCATTGCTAACTGATAACGTCAGGGTTGGAGAACCAGAGCTGCCAAGACTCTTCTACACCTTCACGTGGTGATCCTGGACAACATGCTGCAACATGGCAGACTAAGGCGAAGTGATCGAAGAGGGAAGGCTAACCAATCAATCAAAGCGCGTCGCTCCTCTCGGTGCAAAGACCATCGACAACATCTCGCCATCGTACACTGTCCTGGGCTGTCACAACATCTCGCCATCGTACACTGTCCTGGGCTGTCACAACATCTAGCCAGGCGTACACGGTCCTGGGCTGTCACAACATCTCGCCATCGTACATGGTCCTTGGCTGTCACAACACCTTGCCAGGCGCACACGGTTCTGGGCCGCTTTGTTCTGCCTCTCTCCAGATGTCAATATTTAATTTGAACTCCTTCTCACATTTCTTCTCCACGAATTTGTGTGTCTACCTTTCTCTCTTTTCCTCTGAGGATTCCATGTAAGATCCTGTCTGGCTATGTTAGACTGTGCCTTTCACAGCTAAAATCTTATCCAGCCCCATTTTCTTCGCTTAATGTGTTGTTCCAACGGCTGTTGTTGGCTCCTTTCTCACAAGACTTTATTCTTCACTATGTCCTGCCACATTATGCCCATTATCCTTCGTAGACATATGTTAACGAAGGGCTGGATTCTTTGTTGTATGACCTTGGTCGTTCTCCATGTCTTCGCTCCATACAGCAACATCGACTTGGCACTTGCGTTGAATATTCTGATTTTGGTGTGAATGCTGATGGATCTACATATATTATTTAGTTTAAGGAATGCCCCTCGTGCCTTTCCAATTCTGATCCTTACATCTCCATCTGTACCTCCTGATGTGTCTATTGTGCTGCCTAAATAGGTAACGGTATCCACTTCCCCCAACTGCACTTCCTCCAGCGTAATTGGTTCTTTGCTGTTAGTGTTGAGTTTAAGGAGCTTGTTTTTTTTTTCATGTTGATATTCAGTCCCAGTTTGGCCGATTATTCTTTCACACTATCAAGTTTCTCTTACATTTGACTATGACTGTGTGACAAAAGTACCAGATCATCTACGTAGTCCAGGTTCTCCAAATGTGCCAATAGTGTCCACTGAATACCAATTTATTTTGGCTTTCGATTGATGTCTTCATTAAACAACCTATAGCCAACAAGAGCAGGAGTGACGAGAACAGGCATCCCTGCCTCACTCCTGTTTGCACCCCGAAGCTGTCAGTCAGTACTCCTTCATGTACCACTGTAATAACTGTATCTTTGTACATATTCTGGATGAGGGTTGTGTACTTCTCTTGTATCCCATAGTCTGTCAACAGTTGCCATACAGTACTTAGATCCACACTGTCAAACGCCTTTTCATAGTCTAGAAAATTTGAGGATATAAGGATAATTTCCATTCAATGCTTTGTTCTACTATGATACGTAGCGTAGCTATTTGATCTGTGACCAGCCACCAAATAAAGGTTGTCAACAGTTAACTCGAGACGAGTAGCTTCGTACAACAACAACACAGTACCACAACAAAAAACTCACTAACACGAAAGTCACTCGAGGGAATTTCAACTCAAAGTTTCCAAAATGCGAAGAATTCTTGTGCCGATATGATACCGTCTATTTTATCTTCCGCTTGTCTGGCGTCTGCATCTGATACGATTTTCAGCTTGTCTGATCAAATCTGCCTTCTATTGAGACACGAAAGCTATGTCCATCACACGGTAATCATCTAGGCAAGGTTAGTGTGGTCACGTGAGAAGTCTTGTCGTGGGCTATGTCACGTAATGGCACAGCACGCTATAATGAGTTCAAGCTTTTGTAATTCCTCTCTTTCTTTCTCCCTCTCTACTTGTTATTCTCTGTGTTTGTCTCTCTCTGTCCATTCTGTCTTCCTTTTTCTCTTTCTTGCACTTACAATTATTTGTTAACCTTATGAGGAAATGACGGATCGTTCACCATCATCATTATCTTCTTTCTCTCCTTCTTTTTCATCTTGATCGTCATGTTTCTTTTATTTTACCAACACGTGAATTCAGTTCTCTGGACAAAGGTTGCTGGGGGTTGAGAGTTTATTAATGCTATAAAATAGCTATGTTCGTATTCGTGGGCCAGTGCTCAGAACGCAGTTGACTTAGAATATCAAAGTCTATGCTGATTGTCCGAACAAACACATGATGTATAGGACCAATATTAGTATGTGTAAGTGGCTATTCAATCGGTTATGTCTTGTTCTCATGGAACAGGATCAACTGTTCATATCGTTCAAGGTAGTGATATCTGTTTCTTTTGGTATACTCCTTATGGCCTGCGTAAGTCTGGAAGATGATTGTTTGTTTTCTCTACTCTTACGCAGCTCCCTCATTTGCTAACCTGTCTACTCTCTCGTTACCTGGTGACGGCATTCCCTGTAGCATTAGTCTTATTGTGGCTTCTAGTTCGTCCAAGGCTTCTCCAAGCTCTGTCATGTCTATCAATTATGAGACATTGCAACACTGACATTACATCTGTAAGGAATATAATTTGCTGACATTGACTTCTGTTTTGGATTATTCTTATTTATGCAGCAATGGTTACTTCGGCCGAGCGGTGTCAACAACATTTTCAAGTGAGTGAACTAGTGGTTTCGTTTTCTTAATCTGGGTAGACAACATAGATTCTTGTGGCTCCATTCTTCACTGCTCTGGTGCTCATTCATCAGTATATGTCTGAATCCATGCTTCTCTGTGGTATAGTGTTTTTCAATCCTGTTCAATGCTGTTGTGTGCATTGGACGAGTATTTGCTCTCCCATGGGCCAGGTGGTTGTGATGAATGTTTTTATTATTGTTTTTTAGTGTTCTTCCCATGAAGTTAAAAGAAGCATTGTCATGATCATCATTAGCATCAGCTTTATCGTCACCGGCATCATTATCATCATCATCATCATGTTTCCGTCTGGTTCATAGGGCTGCAACAGATGCTCTCCATTTCATCCTATTCTGTGTCGATTTCTTGAGTTCCTCCTACGAGACCTCGATTAAACCGACTACCTCCTCGATAGTTCGCCTCCAGATGTTCCTTGACTTTCCTACTCACCTCTTTTCACGTGTGTTCCAATCCAGCTTATGTCTGGTTATGCTCGATATGATATCTCCTAAGTAGTGTCTGGTAATTTGTTTATATATGTTCTGATTAATTTGTTTTGGAGCGATGTGTAGAGCTGCTTCTATATAATATTCTACTGACTAGATCTCCTAATCTGATCTTTACTGATCGCGATGTCATGTGCTTGTACTTGTCTGCTTGTACCCTGGTCCTGGTGTCCCATGTATAGGAAATAGGTGTGCCTGGCATGTTGTCCATTTCATGAATTCTTGTGATCTGCAAAGAACCCGTAATCACTCGTAGCATTTCATTTGGTACCATATCTAAGGTTTGTATGTATGATTTAGCTATCGTGGGCCATGGTGCACATCCGTTGTCCACTATTGGTCTTATTAACCAGCGTATACTTTCTTGAGCGTCGTATCTTTCGATTCCCAATTTGATCCACCTATTTTCCTCAGTACACAGTTTTCTTTTTGCACTGGCCTTGGTTTTTTCAATGTGTGGCCTCCTCTTATATAATGTGTTGACTTGAGTTACTAGTTCGTCGTCTATTTGAACCTTCATACTTCTGAGCTTTATTTCTCCTGCGAAGTTTGAGGTAGAGGTATAATGTCGTCTTATGTAGTAGAAGGTTGCTGAGTAGTTAAGGTTGTTAATTAGGGTTTGATTGTTGTCCTCCTACTAAATTTCTATCTCTTCTACCCTTCTGTCTATTTTGCTATATCCCCAACATTTTGTGACAGACTGTTGAAACTTCTGACTGCTAGAAAATTGCAACTGGAGATCTATACTTACCATGCTCAGTGGTGTGTCGCTGTGGCAGTAGAAGTTGAGAACCTCCAGCTCTGGACTGTTCTGTCTTTAGATGGATTGTTTGGTGTTCTGCACATTCGCTTATGTGTAATTGATAGGTGTTCTTCTATGCCCTCAAGTCGTCTGCGTATAGAGCATCTCTCTTCCCTTGCGGTGTATGGTGGGTTAGGTGGTTGATAAAGACGAGTAATAGTGTAAATCTGCAGTAGTTTGTTTATTGCTGCGTGCCCAAATGGACGTGAGCATTTTGTTGGTTATACAAAAAGGCCTCGTGATTTCGTGTCTCTTAGATTCCACAAGCCAGTTTTTAGCTCATCAGTCGTAAAAGGTTTGGACATTACGCCCGGACTGTTTCCGTTGCTTTCAGTGTTAGTTTTTTCTTGTCTAATGTTTCTTTGTCTGCATGGTTTGTCGGTGATGTCACTCTCATTCTTGTAGGATTCTGCAATTATATGTTTGTTGCTTGGTAGCCGGTATGTAGATTACCTGTCTCTTCTAATATAATTTTGTTTGTCGAGAATTATTTTCGTCGCATTGTTATTTAGTCAGTTTCCACAACTTCTCGAAGTTTCATTCATGAGTTTTCTCTTCTCAGCTTGCCCTCTGAGCTTCTAGCTTTCCTTTGATGAATGTTCCTGTATCTTGTGTAACATGCTATGGTCCCGTTACCGTGATTGTGTCTCTGTGATGCGCTTCACCTTGATCATCCTTGTTTGCGATTTGTGCAGCGTGGGTCCCAGAGCGGTCTGCCGGTGTCTTTGTGTAGGACAAAGACATGAATAGCACTGCTGCCCCACAGATAGCATGTCGAAGATGCGACTGTGTGGCATGGCATAACACCGGCTAGGTTAGAAGGTTTGTCAAAAGCAGCATAGATGGCGCCTAACAGACTGCGTTCATACTTTGCTCTAGCGTTTGTATATTACAATTAACTCGCACATCAGTAAACCGACCTCCAAGAAACTGACTGTATACACACTTTTCAGTCTTATAAATCAGTATAAAGAGGTTAAGTTAAGTTTAGTTAAGTTAATAAATAATTATATCTCACTCCTCTTGATATTGTCTCTTTTGCTGCTCGGAGTACTGACTTCCTGGTGACACTGTTAATGTCTGTGTGTCTGTGTAGCACCCTAATATCATATGTGATTAGAGGGAACGGCGTGGCCTAGTGGTTAAGTGGCATGGCTCACAACCCGAAGGTGCTGGGCTCGATCCCCATCACAGCACCGGCCGTTACCCCGGGGAAGCAAACCCTTAGAAAATTCAGGAGGAAGCAGACCCTTACATAAAATGCATGCTGAAGTCGGATGCACTGGACCGACAGGCGCAAAATAAAAACCACAGTGCAACGCACATCGCCTTGGGGATTAGAGAAATAAGGCGACAGCAAAAAAAAAACAAAAAAAAAATATATGGTTAGTTATGCTCTATGTTGGTATGTGCACTAATTTGCATATTTCGTAATTCCATCTTGTCTACGCTGAGCTAATGTTTACTGTTCTTCTAATTTTATTGAATATGGGGGCGATCATCAGTTTGGCGGAGTGGGTCTCCTATTTCTCTTTTCCTGCCAGGTTCTGCGTGCAGAATGCCAAGTCTGGAGTAGAGGTTCTATGCCATCTTCCGAACTAGACTGTTGGGGGAGGGGGAGGGGGTGGGGCGAGGAGGGGTTAGTTAACGTTGATTATAAGAGTTAAATTTTTGTCTTCTTGCCATTTTTCGATCTCTTCTTCCATTCTGTCTATTTGGCTATATTTCCAGCTTTTAGAGTGGCCGTTGAAACCTCCCATCAGAAGGAAGTTGTAGCTGATGATCTGTACAGGCCATGTTCAGTGGTATGTGCATGCGGCAGTAGAAATTGAGGATGTCCAGCTCTTGAGTGTTCTGTTTTAGATGGATTGTTTCGTATTCTAATCATTCTTTGTATGCCTTGGTTTTTAGCGGAAATTTAGGTTATTCCTTTTTTTTATTAGTATGCCTCCCGTCTTTCGCTCTTATCTATCCACTCCGCGGTATTGTTTACCCCGTATCTTGGCCTATTTTCCTTCATGCAGATGAGTTTTTCGCATTCAACATGCAATGATTCGTTTCCGAAATAGTGCGTTCTCTAATTCTGTCTATTGTTGTTGGCTCCCTCTCCGTTACTTCACATGACGTATAGAGTGGTCGTTTTGTCTGGCTGGGCACTTTTTTCTCCCTTCCGCTTCCAGGCTTTGCATAGCGTGCCAAAGATGGATTCTGTGGAAACTCAGAACTCGGCACTGCTTCTTCCTGGATGCACGTCATAGTACCGGCACTTTCCGGTATGTGTTAGACTTTAGCTGTGGAGACATTAAAATAAGTTGGTCGAGTTGTATGTCACCATAGTTGCTGGTGTGCCTCGTGTCCTGGTACCTATGTCCACATAACCTGCCCTATGGAGGAATGTTCTCCACCCCGACCCACTTCTAGCTGGGGGTTTTGACACCGTTTTAGCCCCTAGCTTGGGTTAAAACGCAACCTTTAACAAGATGACTGTGTATAACAGAATCCACAACCCTATAGGTGAGATAAGCTAGAACAGGAGAGGCTGTAAGATTTGTGAGTTTTCCATTTCGCATTTCTGCCCCGTATTGCCCTCTCTGATTTGTCGTGATATTCTTCCTTTCAACAAGGGTATGACAACCTGGAAAGCCCGGAACCAATTCGCATGAGAGGACATTTATTGACATTTGGACGAACAAACCAACAAATTTGAAGACTCACACAAAAATAAAATACAAAAAATATCTTAGAGAAAACAAACCAAACAAAACGAACAATAAATAACACGTAGTGTCTAAAGAATATACTGCTTTAAAAAAAGCAAAAATTCAGAGCAGACAGAAAAATAACAATCAAACACATTTCACACACATACACGCACGTGTAAACCACCATGCAGCCCAGTCTTTGCCGAACCTCACTGTCATCACCGACGCCCTGTAAGACTCTTGATCTTCAGCCAACTTATTCGCCTCCGTCAGCGTCATCTTGAGAACATCTCTGTTGTCCGGTGTCCATCTCCTCTGTCTATCTCTGTCTCGTTTTCCGGGTACCATACCTTCCATTTAGGTTCTTTCCAGACTATTGTGGTGTTTGATGTGGTTAAATTTGTTTGTGTTCCCTTAATGTAAAGCTGTTTACCAGCTCTTTTAGGATGTCTGTGTGTTCTTTTTCGCTGTTCATGATAATCTGATAACTTTTTCTGTAGTATTTTAAATAGAAAGAGTCAATTTTTGTCTTTAGTGTTTTTATGATGTACAATTTTTCGGATCAGTACGTTTACCACATGGAAGATGCATGCCATCATAGTTTCCGTTTCTGTTGATTTGTACAATATACTAAAATTATACAAAAATAATAACACTAATAATGACATTAATAAGAAGAACATCCTACAATAAACGTATCACCTTGAATGTAGTAGTTACGCAGCACAACAATTGAGATAATGTAATAATGTACAATCACATCTGCTGTGTAATATAATATATCATATCTCTGCACATGATAAACATGACAAACATAGGATTCCTTCAACAGAACAGCACTAATTTGCTTAACAATGTTTATGGACTGGAATACAAGATTATGAAATTAAAGGGGAAAAATATACTGCGGCATTCATATTTCTGACCACAAAAAAAAAAAAAAAAATTAATCAAAATCGGCATCATTAAAGAATTCTACCATTAAGCAAATAATTACATTTATCATAAAAAGTATACCAACCTAGAAACGCATTATCATTCCTAGCAGCAAGACATCAACAAAATAATACGACCCATTGTTTCGCTTGAAATGTTCTAGCTGTGAATAGCCGCAAGCTTTAGCCAGCCGTCCTTCTAATGGAAGCAAGGAACAGAGCATAAATGACGGCAGAGTAGTCTCATTAATTAAAAACCTCTCAAAGATTAGAGCTATGATGAATCAATACTACACGATTCTAATTAGCCTAATTTAGAAACTGAGCAGCCACAGCGCCTTTAAGAGTGCCAGACTGGGGGCACTGAGCAGCGATAGCGCCGTTAAGAGTGCCGGACTGTGGCCCTACACGAACGAATCAAGATAGACGGAAGATTTTGGAAGGAGGGAGATATGTTTAAAATGATATTAATTCGGTGCTGTTACTTATAATTAGCTTCATTTTTTATAACAATCCATAAGGAAATGTCAAGGTCAAGGATATGGCCGCAAGGTAATGCTGTCATTAAAAACTCAAAACTCAAATCAGGTGGATGATAATAAGATTCGGAGATATTGACAGGAAAGACACGTGCACTAAAGACATTATGCCTTATTCTATCTGAACTTAATGCCCGGTATTATTGTTTCTGTATTCCCATAGTGTTTACTAATGTAAGAGCACTAGTATTTCTTATGTGAACAATGGTATACCTTATGTAAACACTAGTATACCTTATTTGAACACTAGTATACCTTATGTGAACACTAGTATTTTTTTATGCCAACACTAGTGTACCTTGTGTTAAGGTATACTAGTGTTCACATAAGAAATACTAGTGTTCACATGAGGTATACTAGTGTTCGTGTTTGATATACTGAGGTTCACATAGGGTTTACTAGCGTTCACGTTTGCATACTGAGATTCACATAAGGTATACTAGTGTTCACGTTTAATATACTGAGGTTCACATAGGGTCTATTAGTGTTCACATATTCTTCCTTCTTAGTCATTTAATGTTCGAAGCTACTGTGTTCTTCAATCTTTACTATTCGTAATTTGAAGCCAGTTACAGTGGCTTTACTTATGTCTTGATGCATACTGAAGGTTATGGGCCTATTCTCTCTTGACTGTAGTGCAATACAGGAATTATCTGTAAGATAACTACTATGTGGATTAATGTGTCCATCCCTACCTCGTTGACCAGGTTTGTGTAACCATCCTGTTTCTCTGTGCACGCCATGTCAGCATGGTACGTTGAACTTGACCCTAATGCTAGTCTTGGCTCCCTCATACTGGTTTGGGATAGTTTTTTATTCTCTCTTTCATTCCATCCCTGTCTCTCCTTCTGTCCCCCTTTCTTTCTGTTCCCTCTTTCTCTCTCCGTCAACCTCTCATTCTCCATCTCTCTCTTTTCGTCGCAGTCTATCTCATCTCTCTCTCCCACTCTCTCTCTCTCTTTCTCGCACTTCATGTTTCTCCTTCTTTCTCGCCATTCTTTTCTATCCATCTCACTTCCTCTCTCACGGCCCCCTGACTATAACGCTCTGACAAGCCAGTACTGACACAAAGATATGCATCTTCTTCTTTCTGTTCCACCTGAAGCATCAACCCAGCACAGCTGTTTGGTCCCAGCAAGCTGATCCACGTGTGCTCTAACATTGCCGATTTATGTAGGAGCTCAATTTAAATACGGATTTTGTTAGCTGTAACCACAGCCCTTCTTCAGTCGTATTTTGTTAGATTCGTGTAAGGTTGCAGTGATAATTCTTTCCTTCTCCTGTGCAACGTGAGTGAACCAAGATCAGTTACAGGTTAACTAATGTTCTCTAAAACACAAACGATCAATCGACTCACAAAAGCACTCATTTGTAAACCAACATGCACACACTCTTTCTCTCTCTCTTTCTCTCTCAAGAATTACACATCCTCTAACTATTTTGAACGTATTACCTAATACTCACATGTACACATACAAACACAACCACTCTCAAAAACGTGTACATTTCACACACACAAACACACCCGAGCTCAAAGAATATCATTCACACACATACATATCATGATATAGCGATAAAAAAATTGCGCAATCGCACATAATACAAACGCACCGGCACCAAACAGACGAGCACTAACACATTTAATACGGACAAGCCCGGACCAAACAGACCAGCACTAACACACATACAATACAAACACGCGGGCACCAAACAGACCAGCACTAACACATTTAGCACGGACAAGCCCGCACCAAACAGACCAGCACTAACACATTTAATACGGACAAGCCCGGACCAAACAGACCAGCACTTACACATATATAATACAAACTCGCCCGCACCAAACAGACAAGCACTAACACATATATAATACAAACACGCCGGCACCAAACAGACCAGAACTAATACATTTAGCACGGACAAGCCCGGAAAAAACAGACCAGCACTAACACACATACAATACAAACACGCGGGCACCAAACAGACCAGCACTAACACATTTAACACGGACAAGCCCGCACCAAACAGACCAGCACTAACACATTTAACACGGACAAGCTCGGACCAAACAGACCAGCACTAACACACATACAATACATATACGCCGGCACTCAAAAGCTATGAACCACACAAACTGAAAAAGAGTGCTAAAAGAAACATATTTTGTCTCTCAAACTCTCTTTCTCTCTCTTCCTCTCATACACAAACATAGACACATATACATACAAACAGCTGCGCACACATAGAATAGCACCCACTCACATAAACGCACACTAAAGACAGATCACTTTCATTCACATTTGCTCACCTGCCAACTAATCCACATACACATAATCTTATATTTAGAACCAAGCATGCACTCACAAACAGGCACACTCGAGACTTAGTGCTCCCATTCACTAATGAACAAGTACTACAGTTTCCCTAGGAGACACACGCCTAACAACAACAAAAACAACAACAACAAAGGTATGTGTCACAGTTAGTCACGTGAAGCCAAAGACTAGGTAAGCAGCGACTCCCCCCCCTCCCCCTTCCCCAAGACACACACACAAATAGTAAAGGGATTCTCTAGACCCCCGGGCACAGAACACAGAACAGTTGAATCAACCTTATAAAGACAGAAACAGAAATGGCTTCCTCGGAGCCATTGATGCGCACATATACTGGCGAGCAAGGAAGAAGATTACTGTCACATATTCATAGATGCAAGCTCGCGCACCAAACTACTACCCACGCTCGCGCCCGCATGTCGAGAGCACGCTCTGACTATATACGTTATGTAACACAAGCACGTCAATCAACGCGGATGGGGTGGTCATAAAGTTAGAATACTAGCCTTCCAGTCTGGATAACCCAGGTTCAAATTTCAGCAAGGACATCGATTTTTTTACAAAATAAATGGTTAAATATATACATAGACTGCACACTGTGCAACGAGGGTGAGACGAGCAACCTTTATTCTTCAACTATTTAAATCATCACCCCCTTCCCTCTCTGCAGGCCCACTTTATACTGTTCTCTTTGATCTATTTCTTGGTAACAAGCACATTTGACTGCTATGGTTTCCGTGATTAATTGTCGACTGATTCAATTATTCATGTGACGTAACATTTAGTAAGCCGCAAGTTGGCCCGAATTGGGGGCGGGGGGGGGGGGGGAAGCTGCAGATGTGATAGAGCTGGCAAGGACATGCCTTAGAAGAGAAGGTTATGAAAAGGGTTTAGAATAGGTTCGGAGGGTACTATCAAGACACAAACAATGTATGAGATGGTAAAGAAATGTCTTGGATCAACACAAGCAAGAGCATGGAAGGGATTGAAAATAGTTCATGAGAAGGTGCCATATAACAAGCAAGGTCACGGGAGGGATTGAGAATAGGTCATGAAAAGGTACCATATAATAAGCAAGGTCACGGGAGGGATTGAGAATAGGTCATGAGAAGGTATACCATCAAACAGGAGCACTGGAGGGATTGAACATAGGTCATGAAAGGGTACAATCAAACAGGCAAGGTCAGGGGAGGGATTGAGAATAGGTCATGAGAAGGTATACCATCAAACAGGCAAGGTCAGGGGAGGTATTGAGAATAGGTCATTAGAAGGTATACCATCAAATAGGCAAGGTCATGGGAGGGATTGAGAATAGGACATGAGAAGGTATACCATCAAACAGGCAAGGTCAGGGGAGGGATTGAGAATAGGTCTTGAGGGAGTACCATCAAACAGGCAAGGTCAAGGGATGTGTCGATAAAGAGACGTCGCTTAATCTGATTTTGCTAGTATGGTGCTGTAATAAACCGTATGTTCTCTGGTGGAATTGCGAAAGGCAGTGTGTACGTTCTTTTATGGAACAAATGTCATATTGAATGGAATCAAGTACATGTGTCAATAAACACTGAGATCACTACAAAAAATCCACAAACGTATTGTTTTGCAGATGAATTTTAGAATACCATTGTCAGAAATTGTGACTAACACGGATGTCAGGTGACAGGCGAATGCACAAACATAACTTATTATACTCGTGAGAGTAAACACGCATTCATGTTTTATGATGCTGATGTATTGTGGGAAGGGCCGGGTTGAAGCACACTGTAACCAGGGACAAAAATTAGCGGGGAAAGGGACATAGGACGATAAAAAGAGAATGTTCTGGACGGTTTAACATCATAGTACGGAAGGCGGTCAACAGGGAAGTTTATAAACGAAACTTGGGCCAGAAAGTTGTGTTCGTCTACGCCAGTTGGTGGGTCCAACGTTGATGTTGATGATCTTAGCTAGTGAAACGTGACCAATTAGTCAGAGTTTGTAGGTCACTTCATTTGAACAGCCGAGAAAATGCAAATGTTTGCCTCGACGTCATGTTGTGTATCAGTCCAGGTATTGCACCGGGAGATGGTGGGACGACTCACGTGCCTTATTGATC
The DNA here is from genome assembly GCA_036924085.1 of Ariolimax columbianus. Lineage (NCBI taxonomy): Eukaryota > Metazoa > Mollusca > Gastropoda > Stylommatophora > Arionidae > Ariolimax > Ariolimax columbianus. The sequence continues at coordinate 131,441,285 of JAVGWX010000003.1, read as the reverse complement.
CTGTGACCTCATTCGGTGAGAGACACGTGCCACTGATGCTCAAGCTAAGCTGAACAGGTCACTGATAAAAAAAGAGAGGGGAGGATAATGGGTCAGAGAGTTCACACGTTTCTGGCTAGAGGATAAGCAGGGCTTAACAAGTCCAAGTAATATCAGCTGAAGCTTCCTTTGGTGTTAAAGTGTTGGGAACGTCTTTATTACAGGTCGTGGACGTTTCTGTCGTGATGCACGTCAATCATTTCCCTTCCTTGTTGTCTGTCTTCAATGCCTTCCACAACTGTATTATTTTACAACCGGGTAGACTGCAGCGTGTTGGAAACAGTGATGGGTCTTGGTTTCTTTGCCGTGAGAGAAACCATCTAGCCTGATACGGATAATACCAACTAACGTTTTTTCCACTTCTTCTTCATCTTCTTCTTCATTTCCAGCTTCATGAAGCATACGCCCACTACTATAAGAATCCAGAAGAGATACGTTCTACTTTCTCCCACTTAAATTGTTACCTGACTTAATGTTCAGTAAGGTAGGACAGCGAGGAAGGGAACTGGTACTCCCACCTCATAAAAATCTGAGTTAGTACAGCGGAAATGTTAAAACCTCATCCCCAACGACTGTGTCAGCTATTGCATTGTCTTAGTTTTTTTTATTTCAGCAAGGAGGTAGACATTAGGATGTCCAGTAATCGATCGGATTAACTGGCAAGTAGTGTTTATTTTAGTATCTGTTCGTGTTTATTCTCACTTGCCAGTTTCACTGAACACATAGTCCATGTTTATGAAAGTGTTTGTCTTGGCTTGTCTTCGTTCGTTCCCAATATCCCACTATCAAACCCTGAAAGACCTTAAGTGGCAGAATGTATTTCAGAGAACGGAATGCGTTGTGTCCTTAGTTTACAGCTTGACTGCGATATTTGCACCTTTCGGTCCAACACATCCAACTTCAGCAAACATTTTTTGAGTACCGGGTTAGCATTCCCTCTTCGATCCCTTCTCCTTAGCCAGTCTGCCCTGCTGCAGCCTGTTATCCAGGATTATCGCGTGGAGGTGTAAGTGAAAGTGTTTACAAAAAAAAAGAGTACACATACACAATTTTCTTCGTTATATCATCATATACTTGCCACTGGCCTTAGTTTAATAATAATAATAATAACAAATAATTGTGTTGTGGTATGGTGGTATAGTGTCGACCCCCTGAAATCATTTACCAGTGGTTTGAGTTCTTATATTCTGTTTCTGGTGTTTTCTGGTTGATGTTTTTGTGAATAACAGACAGGTAAATACGAACCCAGCGATACAAGCGCGAGGAATGACCTGGTCATGAATGTTACAATCAAAAGTCGCAGACATAAGAAAGACATTGTTGATCTTTTCTCACTGGATGGAAAGCGTGCACCACACCTTCGCTAAGAGAGAGGAGAGCTTCCTTCTAGCTGAATGTGAACGTGTACATGTAGTCGCATATTAGACACTCCCCCAAGTGTTACTGGGTCCGAAAGAGAGCAGGCAGTAGTAGCACAGTAACCTGACAGACAAAACTCAAAAGGGTTTGACATGTGGATGGCTTCCTGAATCTATACAAACTTTGAGCCACATAAACTGCAATAGACATGAGCATGTCAACATATATTAAAGTGAGATGGAACTCACTGCACCACTACCCTTTTTGGTGCGGCCTGCTGGCATAGTTGACAGAGTACTGCTCTTAAATCATTAAGTTCAGTATTTTTCTGGCTTTTTAGTGCTGTGACTACGTCCAGAGCATCTGTATGCAGGACTATGTGGCTTTCATTCCTTTTACCTGTCACCATTTCTTCCACTGCCGCCCTCAGTGCCTCTGCCTCCGCTCTGAAATTGTTTGTGTATTTTCCAGTAGCGAATGAAAGTGTTATTTTTCTGCCATTTGGTAGGCTCAGGAATACTCCTGCCCCTCCGTACTGTCAGTAGGAATTCATGTATGAAGCTTTTATATCGCACGAAAAGCACAAATTCTTGAAGTGATCATAATCCTGCTGCTTGTAGGAATAGAAAAAATGTAGTCTAACGTAATACTGGTACAATGCCATTAAGGATCTGTATGAATAGTTATTGCTAGTGTGAGGAACCAATAGCTAACCATGATTCATGTGTGGATCCTGATGCCCCTAATGGAGAGGCCATATTATCTTACGCTATTCACAATCTGCAGCCGTGCATTTCAGGCAGACCCAAATGTGATCAGTCTCTGCAAATGTCGAAGATAATAGATATTGATGGTTATAGTAGCTTGCAGGATATACACACTCCTGCTCCTTCATCTCAGGTACTTATCCCTGCTCGACCTCCGACTAATGTCAAACTTCTGTGAATCGTCAATACATCGATTGCAGATAAGAATCGATTATTGATTGAACTCAATATATCCTCCCTAATCAGATTTTACGTGCATACAATTGATGCTTTCCAATGAATGCAGCTACTTTCCCTGTTGGAGAGGAAAGAATAGGCCTACTACACTATCATAACACTTATATATCACGTTATTATTTTTCGGCCTTCGACATGAAAAGAACGTTATAACATTGTGTCGATATTTACGCCGAGGCTGTGATATCAGCACCTTTCTGCTCAACACAACCGATTTTGCTGGCGTATTTGGGTTGAACTTCCCAATGCGACCCCTAATATCTTAACCCTATTACTCTAGTGTATCCTGTTTCCAGATCGGCCGCTTGGAGGCGAAATAGGGGCATAGTCAGCTCTGGATCGCTGACCGTGATGCAAGCAGCCAGCTGTGAGTCGCTGAATCCTGTCAACTCATTTACTGTACTGTATCTTTTGCCCCTCTAACACGATTGAAAAGGTATGTGAATGTGAATGACAGCTTCATAATATCAAGCAAAGTGCTACAGAATCAGCACTGAAAGAATACAAACATGCATGTTATAATGTCGGTACCGGAATATGTCATTACATTCTACTATTAGAGAGACAAATCAGTCCATGATTGCAAAAACACATGCACACCTTTATGTAAGTTTATCGCACGGTGGTAAAGCCTAGGGGTGGCCATTAGTACGGATTATTAGAGTGTGTGTGTGTGTGTATGTGTGTGGGTGTGAACAGACAAAGACTATTAATGTAATGTGTGTGTGTATGAAAAGGTAAGGACTATTAATGTCATGTGTGTATGACTGTGTGTTAGGATGTGTGCGCCCAAAACACGTTAAAAAAACAACCTAATATTAATATTCGATTAGAGAAACACGCGAGATTTGCGTGTAACGACAAACACTGTTAACTATCCACTTTTTTGTTCTTCCGTTAAGTTTTAACTTTCCCTCGGGTACCGCTAGCTAGAGCAAGCATAGACCGCTCGCTACAGATAAGACCACTCAATTTCAACATTACCAAATCCACACTGGCATGTGAAACACATTAACACCAGTAAGTAACGCCATTTTATGAAAGAAGGCGTATTTTCTTGTTACCGTCTGTTGGTACCTTTGATAATATTTACATATTTCCTGTACACTCAAATACCGAGACTGATGCATATGTTCAGTCCTTGCACGTGGCTTAGCGAAATATGGTACACTACTTCATCTCTGCATTCCATCTCTCCATCTCTCTCTCTCTCTCTCTCTCTCTCTCTCTCTCTCTCTCTCTCTTGAAATGTAATTTTGGAGGGAAACATTGGGGTAAATCATAGCGACTGGAAATTGGAGTAGTTAACCTAACATTCGTTATTTCTGACTAATTCGGAACACCATATTTTTTTACTACAAATTCTGGAGCGGGAAAAAGATAGAATGAATATTTATAGTCAGCGGGAATAAAAACGGCAGATATGATACAAGCACAGTTTCCTGCACGTTTGTAGAAGACAGTAACTCTTATGCAGTAAAAGAGAACGTAGAAGCGGCTATATATCAACACGAGCAAGAAGAACGAAATGCGAGGGACAGATGAAATAACAGACGAGTTATGCTATCCTGTCGAGAAACGGTAGCAGAATGGTTAGCCAAATTATTTAGCCAACATGGGCAGAACGAAAAGCAGATTGGACGAAGAAAGATAGTTATGACAATCTGCAAAACTGGCTAAATTAGAGAGAACATGGGATGTGCAGAAGCATGTAGCGCCTCTAACACATTGGTAACCTATTTATTCAAATCTGATAGTAAAATAGAAGAACAGGAAATGTGAAACCATATTGACAGTACAATTGTAACAGTTCTTTACAGAGCAATGAAATAGAAGGAAGAAGGAAATCTGCTCATCAGAAGGGGTCTCCACGACGAGCAACTGAAGGGGAAGGGAGCAGGACAACTTGGGTCATGATTTTTAGATGTTAACTTTCTGGTGCAAATTCTCCCTCCCAAACGTAGAATTGAACCCACAGCTTTCATGTTACCAGATCAGTATCTTATCCGTTGAGCGAGTTTGAGTGGAAGAATAAAATAGAGCATCAAACAAAACTTATTATCTTGCTATCTAATTAAAGCAACTAGTTTTAGTTAGGATAGTTGTGTGCTAATTTTGGAGAGGCACGACAATATCAACCGCAGACCAAGTTCTTTTGGTTTTATCAGGGTAAACTCTCTATCAGGGAAGGAAGACTGACGTCTGGTCAGGCACATCATACTGATCAGACATGTTAGTCAGGGTCAGGCACGACATACTGATCAGACATGTTAGTCAGGGTCAGGCACGACATACTGATCAGACATGTTAGTCAGGGTCAGGCACGACATACTGATCAGACATGTTAGTCAGGGTCAGGAAACATACTGGCAAGATCCTCATGTCGGCTTTCTGGTATTTGTTTTCATGGCAGCCTGGATAACCGGGTGGGGGATCGACATGATCCCCATAGAAGTGATCGACACGGAGATGAAGCCAAGCATAGTGCAAAACGCTTGGAAGACCCCGGTTCACCTTCATTATCAAGCTCGGAATGTGAGGAAAGTTACTGCAATTCGCCACTTAACGTCCTTTTCAGGGATCACAAAAGATAAACCTACCATTGTGGGCATTAAAACAACAACATCTCTCCATCTTAACAGCGGACCTGGGATCAGCCCTGGTATGTACTGAATGACTGGTAGAACATTGCAAATAATTATTACTGTTCCTGGGTGGCACACTGTGATTTTATATTTCGTTGTGTTTTGTTGTGTTTTAATTGTTATTGTTTCTCGTCCTCGACTACGGCCTTTTAGTTGTAACGTAGTTGTAGATGAAAGGTGGGGGGGGGGGGGGGGGGGGGTGAAGGGGAAGAAGTTTTGGGGGGTGGTTAGGGCGCTGCTCACAAACCAAACTTGCATGTGTTCAGCTTCATGAACCAGCAGGTCGTATCCGTATTGGAAGTGAACTCAATACAAAAACTCATGTCGGAGGCGCTGGGTTGTAAGGCTGAAAACGCATTCTTCCTTTGGAAACAGGACGAACTTAAAGGAAAAAGTGCGAAGTTTTCGCTTTATATCCAGTTGCAGCGTGGTGTCTGAACCTTTCCTGTTTTTGTTACTACCAACTAGTGATTTTTTAGTACTCCACATCTTCGCTTGAAATTTACTTTAGTGCTGCAACAGTTACACGACACGGATCTATATTTTAATGGCTCGCTTCAAAAGGTCCTGTACTCTGTAGTTTTCTTTTCCACGGTTCTCGCCAGGTGTTCTTTAGCATCCCAGGGGATATTCATCATGTGTAGGTGTGTGTGTGGGGGTATGTGTTTGTGTCTGCGTGTGTGTTTGTGTGTTCGTGCGTGTCTGTGCGTGTGTGTATATATAGTCTCACAGACAGCTACAAGAGAAGGAAAACTAACGTCTGGTCAGGCATAATATACTTATCAGACATGTTAGTTATGGTCAGGCAAAATGTACTGGCCAAGACCCTCACCTCGGCTTCCTAGTAGTCCTCCCTGGAAAGGGCTGTTTTCATGGCAGCCTGGCTAACAATGTGAAGGATCGACGTGGTCCTCGTAGTAGTGAAATCCCCGCAGATGAAGCCAAGCATAGCACAACCTGCCTGGATGATCCCGGTCCACCTTCATCAGCACACTCCTAATGTGATGAAGGCTACGACAACCCGCCACTTGACGTGTTTTTTAATACGCAGACAAGTGTAAACCTACTCATTGTGGACATTCAACAACAACAACAACAACAGACTGCTACGAAGCTGTGAGCAGAAGCTGTGTGTGTGCATGGAAGGGGCCAGTGGCCGTACCTGTGTATGTCTGTTTGTGTGTTAGTGAACTAATAGACTGCTAAAGAAGATATGAGTAAAGCGGTTGTAGCAGATGTCTACCACATCGAAGAATCCGTGGTCTCAACTTCTACCAAGATGTAAATTGGTACCTGGCAGAATTAAGGACTACGAATCAGTGTTAGTAGGAACTGGCCAACATACCTCGCGGTCGCGGTACGAGGTATCGTACAACGAAGTATACAACTCTTCATCCTTAACGGTTGGCCATATCGGTTGCGGTGCTGCCCCTACACCGACACGGACGAATGATAAGGAGTGAGATTAAAAATAGATAACTTCCAGACCTTTGATGCAGTAAGGGGCCACTTTTGTCAGTGTTAGTCATTGCATTGAGGAGAACACTTTTATTACGCTAAAGCATTCTTTATCATTTGATCCTTGGTTAAACAGTCTTTCATTCAGATGTCGTTCAAAGGACTATTATTTCTAAAGCGTTCTTTCATTCATGTATTGTACATTAGATATTATTTCTAGAGCTGTCTTTTATTTCTGCATCGTACATGGAGTATTAATATATTATTATTTCTATCAAACACTCCAGGTTACTCCAAAAAGCAACATTTCTGTTTAAATTGGTGAGTTTTCTATTCTAAAGGGGTTTTTCTGCTGTGTTAGTCTGTTCAATATGTCCACAGTGTGACAGTGGGCATGTTGTCAGTGTGACAGTGGGCATGTTGTCAGTGTGACAGTGGGCATGTTGTCAGTGTAGCAGTGGGCGTGTTGTCAGTGTCGCAGTGGCATGTTGTCAGTGTCGCAGTGGGCATGTTGTCAGTGTGGCAATGGGCAGGTTGTCAATGGGGATGTTGTCAGTGGGCAGGTTGTCAATGGGGATGTTGTCAGTGTGGCAGTACACATGTTGTATGTGGGGATGTTGTCAGTGCGATATTGTCAAGCTCTTACTCCAATAGCGGATTTATTCTGGATTTTGCTGCAAGAGCTTATCCGAAAACAACCTGGCTCAAATGCAGAAAGACATCCTCTTTAATCCAGTGGAACCACCAATATGAATTGGCTGTAGTAAAAAGTTCATTCATTTTGCCGTGGGTAATGTATTGGCTTAAGATGGTTTCCTGCATATGAAAATGGTAAACAACAGAGGTGATAGTTCACATCCTTGTCGCACATCGGTTGTTCTTCTTCTTCTTCTTCTTTTTCTATTTCTCTTTCTGCCTTTGTCCTGAAAATGATGGTATTGTAGTTTACAACGAGGCTGCGATATCTACTCACCTCGGCTAGACATATCAGGTGCAGTACGTCATTATTTTGACCTGAATTGCCTTCCATTTTATACTCATGCGCAGCCTGTTTCCAGTACCGTTCTTTCAGAGGCGGATATGGTCTTTGGCAGCTTTGATCCTCTGACCTTGACGTGAGCAGCCAGCTATGAGTCACTGACTGCTGTCAGCACATTCATTGTTGCGTCTTCGGCCAGTCGAACACCTGTTGTAGCGCCAAACCAGCGTGCGTCCATTTGACAATATCATGTTGCTATCAATATTTTGAAATAGTGCGTTTATGTTTGTTGAAAAGCTGTTCCTTAACTTAACTTAACGTCTTTATACTGGTTTAGAAGACCCTGCAGAGTCTGTATACAACCAGTTACATTTACATCACCTTGCTCTAAAATCTATGCGCATCCAGTTTATTCTTAAACGCATTAACTGTCCCTGCCTCCACCACCTCCCCTGGCAATGCATTCCAAGCAGACACCACTCTCTGACTAAAAAAATATTTCCTAATATCTAACCTGGACCTCTCTTTAATCAGCTTGTAGCTATGCCCTCGTGTTATTGTAGGTGGCTGAATTTTAAAAAAACTTGTTATAGTCTAATTTATCGATTCCTCTGATCATCTTATAAACCTGTATTAAGTCACCACGAATTCTTCTCTCTTCGAGACACTGTAGGCCCGTTTTTCTGAGTCGTTCCTCATAACTGTAATTCTGGAATCCAACTATCATCTTTGTCGCTCTTTTTTGTATTCTTTCTAGCATGTTTATGTCCCCTCTATGATAAGGACTCCACACCTGTACACAGTACTCCAATCTAGGTCTAACTAAAGCTTTATACAGTTTGACGATCACTTCCTTGCTCCTATGTTTAATATTTCTTTTTATCATACCTAACATTGCATTTGCCTTTTTCACTGCTACCTTAACTTGCTCACTCACCTTTCCTGTATGATCTATTATAACCCCTAGGTCCCTTTCCTTATCTATCTTTCTAATATTGTTTTCTCCCATTCTGTATTTATGTTCCATATTGGATCTACCCATGTGGATGACTGTACATTTATCTACATTAAACTCCATTTGCCAGCTTACAGACCCTTCTCGAATTTTATCTAGATCCGACATCAATATATCCACTTCCGCTTTAGATGAGACACTACTGCATAGTTTTGTGTCATCAGCAAATTTTGCAATCATGGATCTCATATCAATGTCCAAATCATTTATATATATCAAGAACAAAATTGGTCCCAAAACCGAGCCCTGTGGCACACCACTTTTCACTTCACTCCACTCAGAGTACTCCTTATTTATGCCCACCCTCTGCCTTCTTCCTGTTAACCAATTTTCAATCCATTTGGCAACTTCGCCACCTATTCCATGTGATTTTAACTTTCGAAATAATCTTTGATGAGGTACTCTATCAAAGGCCTTTGCAAAGTCTAGATAAATAACATCCACTGGCTCCCCTTTATCTATGATTTTAGTAACCTCCTCCATGAATTCTAATAGATTTGTTAAGCATGATCTCCCTCTAGTAAACCCATGCTGACTATTTCTAATTATATTACATTTTTCTAAATGCATTACAATGTTTTCTTTGATTATTGACTCTAACAATTTACAGACTATGCTCGTTAAACTCACCGGTCTATAATTTGCCGGATCTGATTTTTTGCCTTTTTTGAATAAGGGGATCACTCCTGCATCTGTACTTCAACATCTTCAATCATTCTCTTTAGTTATTTTCTGTTGATGAAATGTTTCAGTTAGTTAAGAAATACAATGTTATGTTCCCCATAGCACTCATGGTTCGATCGCAGATACGTAATTACGCATAAAAAAAGATCGCCCATGCCGTCTCTATCATTGCCCAATCTGGTGTGTCACATGTTGTTAGATGCCCACAAAGAATAGGATTACTCTTTCGAGTTGAATGGCGGGTTGCAGTAGCTTTAAACATACCCTAAGCGTGCTGATGAAGGTGGACCTGGGTCCTTCAGGCGGTTGTGTTATGCTTGGCTTCATCCGTGTTTCGCTGGCAACGAGTATCACATCAATTACCCCCTCACCCACCTCGTGATCCAGATTACCGTTAAAACAGCTAGTCCCTATAGAGAACTATGAGAAAGTAGAGGTGGGGAACTTGGTCAGTATATTTTGCCTGACCCTGAGTAACTGGGCTGATCAATATGTTGTACCTGTTAGTCTCCTCTCCGGAGCATCACTTAGATGGACAATTATGGACTTGATTCTTTTCTCCCAGAATGTTGACAACTAACTGCCACATACATATGTACGAAGGTATGCAGAAAGTAGGTGACGGCATTGCAATAGAGACATACCAAAGCGAAATTCAGTTTCATTTCTCTTATATACAAATACACTTTCAACTTTTTGGGGGGTTTTCCAGTTAATATACCTATCAACAAGTATAACAAGCACATGCTTTCGACTTTAGCTCCACAGGAAAAGAGAAAAGTGATAAGGGACTGGTTACCTTAGAACAGTGCTTTTCAACCTGGGCACTAGCGCCCACTAGGTGATTTTATCTTTCAGGTGGGTGGCAGCAGATTAATTACACCCTACTAAAATATATATTTATTATTATGGCAATGCTGTGGCTACAGAGCATGAGGAACCTATTACAGAAAACCAGCAAACCAACAACAGTGAACATTTTGAGAACCTATGTTTTTCCCGTGACAGTATTCGGTTGTGAAACATGGACAGTTACTCAAACCTCAACAATAGAGTCCTTGAAGTCTAAATGTTATAGAAAAAGTTCTAATAATACCATGGACCGAGAAAACGAAGAATGCGGACATTCGACAAAAGTTTGATATAGGGAAGAGCTAGTTCATAAATCCATCATGAACAAATAGATTGAAACACTTTGGCAACATGAAAAGACGCAACGGTCTTAAGAGAACTGTAATGGAAAGCATGGCGTCGGACAAGAGAGGCAGAGACAGACCAAGAAGGTGCTGGCACCAAGGTGTCATGGCATGCTTAGACATGGCTCTAGAGCAGGCTGGAGAATTTTGGATGAGATCAAGTTTCTTTCACACGGACTGTCATGGGAGTGACATTCTGCAAAGGATATATCACCTGATGATGATGCCGATGTACTAAAAACATCAGAACAATGCAGACTCGTTGGACGATTGGTAAATTTTTTCTAACTTAGATTATAGTGGGCAGTAAGGAAAATGTACTCTCCTGAAAGTAATAAAAGTGGGCGCCAGGTATAAAAAAGCCGACGAGCCCTGCCTGGAAGAACACCACAAAAAGAAACCAGTGCGTCGTAAACATAAAGAAGACGACACAAGATATAAATCATTGGCAAACATATTTACAGACTAGCCTTCCGCTTGGAGCGCCGAGGAAAGCTGAAAACGATTGACTGCATCAGTCATGCGAGCCGAGAAAGCGCTGTGACAGGACTGGCAAACATGATCTGTAGTTGCTACCGGTACTGCTATATCCTCTGTTCTGATTGAAGTACAGTTTTGGACCACACCTGTCCAGATTTAACAATTTTGAGTCATGTTTTCACAGGTGGTAATGTCTATTTAACATCACTTAAGAGACTCATTCAGTGTCCTTAAATGTTGTTTTGGGTGTCTCTTTTATATTTGTATTTACCTCAGCTCACATGACATAATCCTCTTTGGCATCTTTTCATTTGTGGCCAGCCCATATCAGTTGGGTTTTCTGCAAACGTACATGAATGCTCTGGATATGACGTCCTTATTTCTGACTAGTTTGGAGACTACTAATTCCCCCCCCCCCCACTCCCCCACCCGCCCTACCCCCACTTTTCATTTTATATATGGCTATCAGTTCAATTCGTCTGCCTGGGAGAAGCCTGCGGCAAAGCACAGAGTTTCATACATAACAGTTTGTAAGCCTTGCATTTTCTAATGTAATGTTTATTTAATATTTGATCAGTCTGCGTATTTTTTAATTCCCTCTTCAAACAATATCAGAAGTACCTGAAATGAGTTCGCGAAATACGGACAGACTCTCACCGGATTTAGCGGGAAAAGGGAACAGCATTTCGAGGAATACAAAGGAAGGAAGAATTTCCAAGAAGAAAAAAGTAAAAATATCTGACCTAGTTTCAGAATAGAAATATAGGGTAGGTAATCAATATTTTTCCGACCAGAGAATCAGCCCCAGGATGATTTCTGATAGCTCCGGAAATAGAGAAAAACACATCTTCAGAGCTTGAACACACAAGCATTAGGAAGAAAATTGACGAAATCAAAGAGCGAATATCGAGATGGTTAGAATACTTAGCATTGCGGCATAAACACAGATAACACAAGGCGACCATAGCAAACAGACAGAGAAGCAATGGGAGGCAATGAGAAACACACAAGAGATGCAGAAAGAGGACACAGAAAAGTGAGGCAGTGACCGAATATCATATACGTTTCTTTGATATGAGTAGTATAACAGAGATACAATTTGCAAATCGATCACAGTGCTCCAAATATATTTTGAATTTAGGAATTAGAATAAACATATGAATGAAAAAAGTGATACAATGTGAAGAGTTTGTAAACGCCACAAACGGGGGATTTATGAAAATGGTAAAAACGCCTTAATATAGTTACAGATTGCCTGTTGCGGATTTCGCATAAATTAATTTCTAACACTAAATATTGTATTGTCAATCTTCATTAGTGGCCGGCCACATTATTATTTCTGATACTCTTTCAAATTAGTTCTCTTTTGTTAGTTTGTGTCGTTTTCTTTTGTCCAGTCCTCAAGGAAAGCCTGTTTAGGTAGAAACGTTGGTTAGCGCATGTTGCTGTTCTCATGTCAAATGTCACTTACCGTCTGTTACTATTCTCTTGTCAAATGTCACTTGTCGTCTGTTATTGTTGTCTTGTCAAATGTCATCTATAATCTGTTACTGTTTTCTTGTCAAATGTCACTTACCGTCTGTGACTGTTATCTTGTCAAATATCACTTTTTGTCTGTTACTATTATCTTGTCAAATGTCAGCTAACATCTGCTACTGTTTTCTTATCAAATGTCACATATCGTCTGTTACTGTTCTCTTATCAAATGTCCCTTATTGTGTGTTACTGTTCTCTTGTCAAATATCCGCTATCGTTTGTTACTGTTCTCTTGTCAAATGTTAGCTAACGTCTGTTACTGTTTTCTTGTCAAATGTCAGCTAACTTCTGTTACTGTTTTCTTGTCAAATGTCAGCTATCGTCTGTTACTGTTTTCTTGTCAAATGTCAGCTAACGTCTGTTACTGTTTTCTTGTCAAATGTCAGCTAACGTCTGTTACTGTTTTCTTGTCAAATGTCAGCTAACATCTGTTACTGTTTTCTTGTCAAATGTCAGCTATCGTCTGTTACTGTTTTCTTGTCAAATGTCAGCTAACGTCTGTTACTGTTTTCTTGTCAAATGTCAGCTAACGTCTGTTACTGTTTTCTTGTCAAATGTCAGCTAACATCTGTTACTGTTTTCTTGTCAAATGTCAGCTATCGTCTGTTACTGTTTTCTTGTCAAATGTCAGCTAACGTCTGTTACTGTTTTCTTGTCAAATGTCAGCTAACGTCTGTTACTGTTCTCTTATCAAATGTCAGCTAACACCGATGACTGGTCCCATATCAATCTGATTTATCAACTAATTCGTTATCCTTATTGTTACTAAGTTTCATGTATCACTTCATACTTGTATCTGCTAATGTAACTTACAAGGGGTATGTACACGAAGGTGCGGTCAGTCGCCATACCTGAAGATGTTGCTAGAGAACATTCTGGCGTACCAGGAAACGAGAGAGCAGATTGACTGGCGAAAGAGGGTGCTGCAGATGAACAACCAGATGTGACAGCTTCATACCAACAGAAGATAATGATCAAATCAATCAGAAAGCTATCAACGGTAACACCAGATGATCAAATCAATCAGAAAGATAACGGAAACACCAGATGATCAAATCAATCAGAAAGTCATCAAAGGTAACACTAGATAATCAAATCAATTAGAAAGCTATCAACGGTAACACCAGATGATCAAATCAATCAGAAAGATAACGGAAACACCAGATGATCAAATCAATCAGAAAGTCATCAAAGGTAACACCAGATAATCAAATCAATTAGAAAGCTATCAACGGTAACACCAGATGATCAAATCAATCAGAAAGCTATCAACGGTAACACCAGATGATTAACACGACTAAGAACAGGACACAATTGACTCTGCAGCCACATGTACACAAAAATGAAGATTGACAACTCAGCCATGTGTACATGCGGACAAGCCCCCACCAGACCGCAAGCACATACTACAAAACTGACCAGAATATGAAATAATAAGAAACTCTCACTGGCCCATAGAAAGAACACTGGAAGAGAAACTTTATGGACCTGTATGTGAACTACAAAAGACAGTGAAGCTTATACAAGAATCAACATTGCAGATGTAAACAATATTTCCAAGCGGACCAAAGAAGAAGTCGAAGTACCTGAGAAGGTTACTGGCCGCTGTACCTGAGAATGTTGCTGACCGTTGTATCTGATGATGCTGCTGGCCGTTGTACCTGAAAATGGTGCTAATCGTTGCACAGGAGGTTGTTGCTAGCCGTTGTACATTCAGAGCTTTGCTAGCCGCTGAACATGAGGATGTTGCTAGTCGTTGTACATAAAGACGTTGTTAGCCTTATCCATATTTACAATACTAAAATCTATAATTAAAGCTCGAGGTACTTGTTTCTGTCGCCCAATGGCAATGACAGCTTGTGAAAGCCGCAAGAAAACTTGAGAGCTTTCCTACATCTGCTATGCATGTTCTCTCTCCAAGAGTAGTATGATTGCTTGTGCAAGAGCCACCAGCACGGACTACATCAGTCAGTGCAGAGAATATGATACCTATTTGTATGATGTCCGGTGAGAAAGTTGCAGAAATGCGCAATGTCATCGTGTTGCAAATTCGGGTCAGTGGCGCTGTCTAGTGAGGACAAAACCAAACATGTAAGACACGAAAGTAGCTTTCTAAAACTAATTTGAACATACTAATCACAAATGCGTACTAAAAGATCGGGAATTAGCTTTAGTTTTCCAGATAGCAGGGTGAGGTTAGGTGGGAATTTATAGGCTGCACAGGAAGGCAGAATGTGGAGAGCGTTATTCTGCACAAGATGCATAACCTTGACAGCCATCTTAATGAAACAATCCGTAGCAGTTATTGCAACCACATTTCCTTTTTGTCATCATTTTGATTTCGTTAGTGCAGACGTGTATTTCTAGAAACCCATTACACAGATGATTTTGAATGTTTACAGTCTTTACTTTGGTTGTGTGCTCGGTTGACCAGGACCTATATTGGTCCCCACGGACATGTTGTCCATTATGTGTAACAAATCTGCGCTTCTCGTTGAATTGGACGATCGATGTATTTTGCAGTTGTAATGGTGTCCAAAATACCTACTAATCATCTTAAACATCTTAACTTTTGTATGATTTCTCCAATTGGACAAGGTATTTTAAGAAGGAAAGGCGGCTTTTGACATGTCCAAATGCTCATGCTTCAGTGTGCGCAAGTGCAACCCATGATGACATCCCTGTTCCGGACGCACCAGATTCTTATGCTCTGGATTATGACGACAAAAGTAAAGCTAATGAACACCCGTCACTTGTGAAATCACCTACATCAAGAGATCCTGAATTCGTGTATATTTTATCATAGCTACATACAATTACCGAGAGTGAAATGAATGGTCTAATGAGAGGTCTGAAATTACTCAAATGTAAAGCGGAGCTGTTGAGGTCCAGACTTTAGGAACGGAATATTCTAGAAGAAAATTGTCTATGTTTCGGACTCAGACCCAAACAAAATAAATTGTGAATGCTTCTTTTTTCCAAAATAAGACATAACCTCAATGCTTGAGATAATATAATGATGGCAGCACCACACATATACCACAGATACGATGATTGGAGACTGTTCATTGATTCATCAAAGTCGGGTATGATAGCTGTGCTGCTCCATAATAGTAACGATTTACCATCTTTTCCCCCCAGGTATACAGTCCACGCGAAAGAAACTCACAGTATGAGACAACTGTCACACACCATCGACTACGACAAGCATCAGTGGCGTTTTGTGATGACCGGAAGGACATTGTCATCTTGATGGAACTTCAAGAGGATTCCCTCTGCAAGAAACAGGATTAGCCCTGTTGACGACTAGTTGAAACAGGGTAAATACAAATGCTTAGCGAACTATTTGCAGAATCCAGCAAGATCTTGCTCCATCCTCTTTATATCAAACTTGAGCTAATGAAGAATTTTGTACAGGCAAATCTATCGAAATGGGACATAACTTTTGTACCTTCGTGAGAAATGTCTAAGAATTAGTGCGGTTAAAGTAAGGAGCATAAACCTGTGAGCCACTGGTATGCGACCTCTTCAGCGATCAGCGTTCTGATGATATTCTCACATGTGATGAAATGTTAACATAGAATGTTTTCCAGCACACCTACACATTCTAGGAAACAATTACCAAGAGCTTCTAGAAACTCTCTTCCAGCGAAACGAGACTAGAGTGGAAAATTTAATTAAAATTATCCTTTCTGTATCTTCATCTTGATTTCTTTCCGGCTAACTGCAGGTACTAACTGTCTGTGGGAACAGCAGGAACTGTTTCATCGGGACACTTCTGCCTTCGCAAAAAGGCACCAATAGAAATGTAGCGCAAAAAAACTTTTCGAGGATTCATAGGCTATGTATTTGCAAATGTGTAACACTTTTAAAAAATAAGTGTTTCAAAAACGTATGCTCCTATGGTGTTTTAACGAGTGTAATAATATTCAGCAGCCCAAACAACTTAAAGGTAACTTGGTTTAATCTCAGATACACACAAAAGTCCAACATTTGTTGTTCAGTGTATTCTACAGTTTCCCGTGTTTTCTGTAGGGATTGTCTATAGTTCTGTAGCTGATTCTATACGTGCACGCAGATTGAACATTTCGTTTCACAAGATGTCTGAATTACATGAACAGCGGAATCAACATCATGTTGTGCTTCAGGCTCAGGAAGACGTTCACGGAGACTCATGAAATGTTAAAACATGTTTATGGGGATCAGTACGTGAGCGGTAGGCGTTGTTAAGAATGGTTTAAGCCGTGGTTCCCAAACTGTGTGCAGCGGCATCCTAGCCTGTCCTGGCTGGCTTTCAGGTGTGCCGTCAAACATTCCAATATTTTCACTGAAATGACACTTAGTTTTCGTGGTCTTAGAATGTGTTTATGCCAGAATAGGACTGACATCTAAGGACATTTAGCCGAGTAACGACAAAAGACAAATGGTTTCTTAAAATCTCTGAGTCAAATAAGCACGTGTTTGGAACCAGCTTAGATATGAAAGGCCAGTCAGCAACTGAGCCGACAACAATTTGTCTACGATCGGCAAGTCTCTTAGATCAAATACGTGATGGGTATCAAGATGCTGAGCAGCACATGAGCTGCAGTGGTCAGCGACAAATAGCTGACTGCTAGGGTCAGGGCCAGCGAACCATCGCTGCCAAGACCCTTCTACACCTCCACGCAGTGATCCTGGATAACAGGCTGCAGCAGGGCAGACTGGCTAAGGAGAAGGGATCGAAAAGGGAATGCTAACCCGGTACTCAAGAAATGCTTGCTGAAGTCGGAGTGTTGGACCGAAAGGTGCAAATATCGCAGTCAAGCTGTAAACTACGACACAACGCATTCCGTTCTTTGGACTACATTCTGCTACTTACCCATTCAGGGTTTGGTGGTGGGAGATTGAGAACGAACGAAAAAGAAGAAGAAGAAATGCGTGATGTAGCTTTGTCTTTGATTTCGGTGCGTGATGTCGCTTTGTCTTTGATATCGGTACGTGATGTAGCTTTGTCTTTGATATCGGTACGTGATGTATCTTTGTCTTTGATATCGGTGCGTAATGTAGCTTTGTCTTTGATATCGGTGCGTGATGTAGCTTTGTCTTTAGTATCGGGGCGTAATGTAGCTTTGTCTTTGATATCGGTGCGTGATGTAGCTTTGTCTTTGATATCGGTGCGTGATGTAGCTTTGTCTTTGATATCGGTACGTGATGTAGCTTTGTCTTTGATATCGGTACAGTTAAGGGGCTATGGATCGTGCAGACGGATGGAAATAAGGACGGCGCTGGAAGTTGATAAACAGCTCAGTGCATCAATGTGACTAGCTTATTCTGTGTCTGTTTCTAAGAATCGACGTCACTGCACTATGGGCATACGCATAAGTGCTCAGTCTCTTTCAGCAAATCTCTTAGGTATGGATACTGATGGTCCTTGTAGCTCACTGGTTGTACACTCTCCTGTTCCGTGCTCTCATGCGCCATACTCCGCTCGAACCTCGTTCAATGTCGATAGGTTGTTCTAATTCTTACTAGTTATTTATTTAACTTTCTCGGTACTTCGTGTTTGTACATAAATAGCTGTCTCATTTATTGAGCTGTCCAGCGATAGCACACTGAAGAGAAAATCTGGCCGCATGGAACTTTTGGATATCAGTAAAAGATGAATTTCAGTTGCTAAGTGTAAAGCTTTGCGAATCTTAATTCCATTTTCGACGCCATATTTGTGCGAAGCTGGGTTTTCCGCGGTCGCTGTAATAAAAAGCAAGTATCGTGTGAAGATCAACCCGGAACAGGAAATGAAGGTGGCTGTGGTGTCCAGTTTGATCCCAAGATTTGAGAAGATGTGCAGTGAATAACATGCTCACCCACTCCACTAATTACGAATATTTAATGATATGCTCATTCAAGATATGTTTACATAAACTGTTTGTGAATTTGAAATACGTGTAAAATTTTTTTTTTCGTTTTTTTTTTTCGTATACCAACCTAATCACACCAACTGCGCACTGCAACTGTTAAGCAGGATTATTCTTGGGTTGCCTTGGAAAAAGTATGGTACACTAAAGATACCGTAAACCAGACAGTCTGGGAACCACTGGTTTAAGCGATTTTGGCAGTTAACCGGTGATGACTCATAAGGCGACTCTCGTTTCACCTATGTTCGTGAGACGGTGCGTTCTAAACGGAGTCTGACAGTTTGGGAAATAGCAGAAGTGTAGGATCGTGCCACGACGTTATAAAAGAGAAATTACAAATACATCAGGTAGCAGCGGAGTTCGTTCCACGATTCCTGACACAAGATTAGAAAGACAATACCGATGCCATCTTTCAGGAACTTCTGGATCGCGCTAACGAAGATGACAACTTCATGAAGAAAATAACTGGCGATGAAACATGTTTCTACGGATACGACGTCGAGACGAAAATGCAGTGAGTCGGGAAGAATTCGACAAGACTGGAAAAACAGCAGCTGGTCAGGTCGAACATGAAATTTATGTTGGCGGTTTATTTTTGACATTTAAGGTGCTGTTCTCCATACATTCTTACCGTGGGGGCAAACAATTACCCACTGGTACTGCCTGAACATGTTGGAACGTCTCAAGAAGTTCTTCTCGAAAAAAAACAACCTCGAATTGCGGTTCTTTCCCAATGACAAAGCGCCAGTCCACATATCATTGCTCGTTCGGAAATTTTGAGCAAAAGCGAAGACACGTGTGCTTCCCCAGTCACATTACTCACTTGATCTAGTTCCAGCCGCCGTACTCACTTGACCTGTTCCCAGCTGCTGTACTCACTTGACCTGGTCTCAGCCACCTCGCTCACTTGACCTGGTCTCAGCCACCTCGCTCACTTGACTTGGTCTCAGCCACCTCGCTCACTTGACCTGGTCTCAGCCACATCGCTCACTTGACTTGGTCTCAGCCACCTCGCTAACTTGACCTGGTCTCAGCCACCTCGCTCACTTGACCTGGTCTCAGCCACCTCGCTCACTTGACCTGGTCTCAGCCACCTCGCTCACTTGACCTGGTCTCAGCCACCTCGCTCACTTGACCTGGTCTCAGCCACCTCGCTCACTTGACCTGATCTCAGCCACCTCGCTCAATTGACCTGGTCTCAGCCACCTCGCTCACTTGACATTGTTCCAGATACCGTACTCACCTGACCTGGTCCCAGTCACAGTACTCACTTGACCTGGTTCCAGCCATCGTTCTCACTTGACCAGATTGCAGCATACTTTTTTTCTATTTTCATCAAATTGAAATCTTTCTTGATAGGACAAGACATTCAGACAATTACAAAAATGAATTGTAGCTCGTGAATGAGCCCCATACAGGAATCTTCAGACATCATTTTTTCCAGAACTGAAGCTAGTGTTGAGAGCAATGTATTCTAGAGGAGGGGAGTATTTCGAAAGAAACAAAACCGACTATCAGATAAGGCCGATTTTGTTTTTGTTGTTCGAAGCTGGTCATGTTGACACGAGTTAACTCATCGCGATGTTTCTTTGGTAGTGGGTTTCAATGGCTCCTCAAAACGTACTTCAAAAGGCTGATCCGGGTCTTCTTTGCTGTAGCGCACCACTAGGTTATCAGACATCTCACTGATATACGGATCAAGGTGTCAATCTCCACCATGTTCGCCAGACTGCTGTGTCGCTGTCTGTTTCTAGGAGCACGAATGAGGACGTAAGATAGGTTCTTGCTCACCGGATCATGATTACTGTTTCTTCCGCTAAGCCTGAAAATGTTAGACCAAAAAGTACTGCAACATTTTGAACAGATCTCGTGCAAGTCATCACACATTTCCTGTCATATCTTATTTGCTTGTCATTATTTATATTCTTTTGTTTACGTGTCATGTCAAATGACGAAGGTCATCATTGATTTCCAAAAGCACCTGTATAGTAAATAATGTCAATGTTGTTGACCTTTTTAATGACATATCATCACATTAAACTATCTAATAACTTTTATTGTATTGTTTAGCTCCTTATCTTCTTCTTTCTATATAGGAATATCTAGTTAGTCGTTCGGATCATCTTCATTGTTATGGAACAAGTCAATTAGCACTAAGATCCCCTACTGTATCTCCACCAGGAGACTGACAGTTCCGGTCCGGTGTTGGTTAACAAAACGTCGTTTGATCCTCGTACGGTGTTCAGACCTCACCGCCTCTCGTTTCACTTATAATTCCACCAGTTGCGCCAAGAACGTAAAGTCAGGGTCGACTTCCAAATCTTTTTGACCAATTTCCCTAATGGTGTTCAGGATGTCGGCTCGGTCGATTGATCTGCCGCATGCCATCGTTCCTGTGCTCGCAAAACTGTCATCTCTCTCGTCGGCATCGACATGTGCTTGACCCGGTATGAAAGTGATTCTCTATAATCCTGACGGACAAATCGACTCCAACCTTTGGAGCCTCGCGTACGCTGATTTGCACCTTCCTGAGCATCCTCATTGAATCCCTGAGGATAGACACGTGTAGCGTTCAGTGTCTCCAGCCAGACTACCATCTACGTAAGAGCCATGGTCAGGCTACCTGTGATCGCCCCAAAGATTTCCCTCCTCCTTGACCGTTGCCCTATGACGTTGAACCCTAAAGGCACATGCACTCAGCAACCCATGGATGCCGGATCCGTCTGTGTAGACATTAACGTCACCCTCAGTTGAATTTTCGCTGATCAAGGCATTAACCTCGGAAACCATGTCAAATGGATTGAACTGGACACTCGATCTGCCACGCTGGACAAACACGTGGAACATTTGCATGAAATTCTCCGGCAACTTCGTCCAATCTTTGCCGTATGTTATGCCTCCCAAAGCACACGCACGGTCAACCACAGCCTCAGACGGCCCCATCCAAGTTTGTGTCGCTGCAAGGTTTCTGCTTTTCGTCATCCGTAGTCCCGCGTCAAAAATTATTATGTCTTTACCCGAAACCTGGTAGCGTGTGACATGATTCTATCGCCTCAATAGTATGTTACTTGTTTACCCGAAAAAACCTCACTGTATATGTGGCAAAGTAGTCAAGTCGTTTGTCTCGTGTTCAGACGGTTGGGGTTCGAATTCGAGCTACCAATGTTTGCAGACGATCTGGCTATGTGGACCTCTGAAAAGAATCTCACCATAGCAAGAAATCGGATGCAAACGGCCCTAACATCGCTGGAAGAGTGGGCGAACTCATGGCTGGTCAAAATAAACGAGGAGAAAACCACGTGCACAATATTCTCGCTCTCATTAAAACCCCAAAGTACCAAACTAAGCCTAAATGGCAAAATCCTGCAGCCAAACGACAACCCAACCTATCTGGGAGTCACATTTGATCGGCGCATGACATGGAAAAGTCAGATTGAGAGAAACCGAATGAAAGCCAGAGAAAGAATGGCGATCATGAGGAAACTTGCTGGCACAAGCTGGGGAGCAGACGAAGGCATACTAAAGAAACTGTACACTGGAAGAGTGAGACCAGTTCTCGAGTATGGCATCGCGGCTTGGACAACAGCAGCGAAGGCGAACTTCGATAAAGTTAACGAACTTCAAAACCAAGCTATGAGAATCATAACTGGTGGCATGAAGTCAACGCCAATTGTAGAACTTGAAAAGATTACAAAACTGCAATCCATGACCGACAGAAGAGACTGCAGAGCCCAGCTGCAGTCAGAGAAACTCCGAAGACTGACGGACCATCCAATGTACCAGAGGCTAAACAATTTGGGAACTGGGAAACTAAAGCGGAGAAACTTTGCAGAAATAGCCAAAGCAAAGATGCACGAAGATCCCATAAACGCACTAACAACACCAAAACCCATCACTACTGTACGAAAACCTACTTGGAGGCAGGATATATTTCCAGAGGTGGTAGAAAATATACCAGGTATTGCAAACAAAAACTGCCAGACCGAAAAAGAAAGGAGAGATACTACCCTAAGCTTCATAACGAAAAGCTACCCAAGCATGGACTGGACCCATGCATACACCGACGGCTCTGTAACAAACGCTACACAGAACGGAGGGGCAGGAGCATTCCTGAACCTACCAAATGGCAGAAAAATAACACTGTCATTCGCTACTGGTAAGTACACGAGCAATTTCAGAGCAGAGGCAGAGGCACTGAGGGCGGCAGTGGAAGAAATGGTAACACACAGTGAAAATGAGAGCCATATAGTCCTGCTGACAGATGCTCTCGAAGTAGTCACAGCGCTAAAAAGCCAGAAAAACACTGAGCTTAATGACTTAAGAGCAGCACTCTGCAAACTGTGCCAACAGTCCGCACCAAAAAGGGTAGTGGTACAGTGGGTCCCGTCACACTGCAACATCCAAGGCAACGAGGAGGCAGACAGACTGGCAAAAGAAGGTGCAAGGCTACCACAAATAGATACCAGTATGACGTACGAAGAGTCAAAACGGCTTATCAAAGCCAGGTACATGTCCAAATGGGAAACCGAACATACTGGTTACACCAAAAACGATGCCTATTACCAGTTGAACCGAAGAGAGCAGGTCGTTGTCTTCAGACTTCGCACTGGCCACAACAGACTGAGGTACCACCTCTTCAACAAATTGAAGATAGGGTGTACCGACGAATGCCCGTGCGGTACTGGTAAAATGACCACTGAACATCTGCTGCAGAACTGCCCGACATACGAGGATCAGAGAGAGCAGATGTGGCCATTGCCAGTGGAACTGCAAGACAAGCTCTATGGTAGTGGCGAGAGTCTCAGGATGACCGCCGCTTTTTTCGAGAAAATAATGGTTACTGTCTGACTGTGTACGCAGAAGAAGAAGAAGAAGAATTCGAGCTACGAGGGTCGGTTCATGGTGTCAAATTTCGAGAGTTCCCTGGGTTCATCGCTGGAGCTACGGAGCTCGTGCTTTGTGCGATGCTCTCGGCAGACTTTCTGCTGAGAGAGACTGAGCCATATGGGGAAACCCGAGGTGATGAAATCGAGCTCACGCCTTTAACCTTTAACCTGACTGTACGTGACATGATTCTACCGCCTCCATAGTATGTCATCTATTTACACAAGGAATCTGACTCTACGTGACAGGGTCCTACCGCCTCCATATTATGTCATCTATTTACACAAGGAATCCGACTGAATGTGACAGAATTCTACAACCTTTATAGTATTTAATCTATTTACACAAGAAATCTGTTTGGAAGTGACAGGATTCTATCGTATGTTATCTCTTTACTCAAGATATTGACAGAATGTGACAGGTATCTGCCGCTTCCATTGTATGTTATTTCGGTAATCCGCAATAGCCTTTTCCCAGTCTGAGTGTAAATATTTGATCAATTACTTGGCAATGAGTAGTTTGATTCAGCTATTTAAGATTCTTGTTGTTTTTTTTGGTTTTTATTTAAAGTATCTATGACGCAACGTTATCTAGATAATTCCAGATGTAGGTGTTTATATGATTTTGTAGAATTATTTGTGTGTGTGTGTGTGTGTGTGTGAAAACTTGAGTTGCAGCCAACTTTGATTTTAGATGTCCTCTGACTCCATTTTATTTAAAAAATCTTTTTTACTGAAGTTAGGTGGCCGATAAGATGATGCATTTAGGAAATTACTAAGAAGTTTTAGAATGTAAATGAACGAAGAATAAGTGTTGAAATATAAAGTGTAACATCAATTTGAAGAATTGACAACATACAGGAAGCAGCCACAGAGAAGTGAGTGAGTTAAGACGAGGTTTATACAATTACAATGGGCATCTCTGCACAGTAAACACGTGATCAAGATTTATAGATGATATACCAGTAAAGGAACGAACACAGAATATGCGATAAATTGGTTTGACAGTCAGAACGTTAGAAATCTGGCTCTAGTATTCTAACGTGGGGCGTACCCCCCACAGGAGAGGGATTTTAATATTTTTGGGGATAATTAGAAAATAATGTTGCATTCATCACCTCAGGACCGATATAATATCCCCCCCCCCCCCCACCCCCCGCCCCTCCCTCTCCGAAAAAAAACAAAAACAACTATTGTCAGTGATAAATTATGAGCGGAACAATCTTGATTTTCCGAACAAAATTCTGGAAACACTGGTACAGCAGCCAACATAAATACTTTCGGCGTAAGTGTGTTCAGGTTGGATCATAGCATCTGTCACTTCTGTAAGTAAACAGTGCCAATTTAACTTTGTGCGTTTTTGTTGTAGAAACAACGAGGAAAGCCTGTTAAATTTTGTTTATGTATTGTCAATGTGTTTTTTGTTGTTGTAATAGCAGTCGTATTTTACGTAACATTTTTACATGTTGTTAGTTTTTTGGTGCGTTTTTGAATGGCACACTTGATATGAAACTCCAAAAAACAGTTGATGGTTAAACATTTGTGAGAAACAAAAACTGCCAGACGGAAAAAGAAAGAAGAGATACAACCCTGAGGTACATAACGAAAAACTACCCAAGCATGGACTGGACCCATGCATACACCGACGGTTCTGTAACAAACGCAACACAGAACGGAGGGGCAGGAGCATTTCTGAACCTACCAAATGGCAGAAAAATAACACTGTCATTCGCAACTGGAAAATACACAAGCAATTTCAGAGCGGAGGCAGAGGCACTGAGGGCGGCAGTGGAAGAAATGGTGACAGGTAAAAGGAATGAAAGCCATATAGTCCTGCTTACCGATGCCTTGGCCGTAGTCAAAGAACTAAAAAGCCAGAAAAATACTGAACTTAATGATCTAAGAGCAGTACTCTGTCAACTATGCCAGCAGTCCGCACCAAAAAGGGTAGTGGTGCAGTGGGTTCCATCCCACTGCAACATCCAAGGCAATGACAGACTGGCAAAAGAAGGTGCAAGACTACCACAACCAGATACTAGTAAGACGTACGAAGAGTCAAAACGGCTTATTAGAGCTAGATACATGACCAAATGGGAAACCGAACATACTGGATACACAAAAAACGATGTCTATTACCAATTGAACAGAAGAGAGCAGGTCGTGGTCTTCAGACTTCTCACTGGCCACAATAGACTAAGGTACCACCTATTCAACAAATTGAAGATAGGTGGCACTGACGATTGCCCGTGTTTTACCGGGAAAATGACCGCTGAGCATTTGCTGCAAAACTGCCCGACATACGCGGACCAGGGAGAGCAGATGTGGCCATCACCAGTGGCAACACTAGACAAGCTCTATGGCAGTGTCGACATCCTCATGATGACCGCTGCTTTTTTCGAAAAAATAAAGGTCGACGTCTGACAGCTTAAGAAGAAGAAGAAGAAGAAGAAGAAGAAACATTTGTGAGTTTTTTTAAAGATATATTTTAAAAACTGAACATGTTAAATCAGCAACATAGAGGCATAAAACGAGCACATAAAACCGAACGGAAAGAGGAGGAAGAAATCAAGAACTGCAAGGAGCAAATAAGATCCTCGTTGATGCAAATGTTAAGATATTTTGATTCGTTGCATTTCTTCAATTACGTCAAAGGAATGTTTCAGCCAAAGCATTTGGTCAATTCTATTAGCTAAATAAGTGGGCAGTAACAGATGCAGACTTACTTGTTAATGTGGATTACATGAGAATATAAAATGGCCTGTACTTTAGAATGGTAAATTTTCTGACTTAAAAGAAATTGACTTTTCATCTCAGTCAATGCTAGTAAACTTAACTGTGACATTGCAGTTCAAGTAAAACTCAGAAATATAAAAGGATCAGTCTATTAGAATTGTTTTCAACATAAAAGGAACAATAACATGGCTCTGTGACCAGACAGTAACGAAATAATCAAATCCAACAAGTTTTGCAAGAAAAGCACTGTTGCAATTCTCGTTGTCATCTTTAGATGAATATGACTTTAGCGATGTAAATGATGTGTTGCTGAAAACTAGAAATCATCTGATATCACAAACTAAATGAGTATCTCAAAAACAAACAAAAAACTCGTTGCAGTAGGTATCAAGCTCTAGGATTAAAGGATCTTAGATTTTATTTTCCCGATGAGATGAGACCGATGAGACCAATGTGACTATTGAGATCGATGAGACTGAATAGATCGATGTGAGTGATGAAATCGATGAGATCATTGATACCGATGAGGATGATGAGACCAATGAGATCATTGAGATCGATGAGGCTGATGAGACTGATTAGATCGATGAGTGATGAGATCGATGAGACTGATGAGACCGATGAGATCATTGAGGTCGATGAGGCTGATGAGACTGATGAGATCGATGAGACCGATGAGACTGATGAGATCATTGAGATCGACGAGATTGATGAGACTGATGAGACTGATGAGATCATTGAGATCGACGAGACTGTTGAGATCGATTATATCATTGAGATCATTGAGATCATTGAGATCGACGAGACTGATGAGACTGATGAGATTGGTGAGTCCGATGAGATCGATGAGACTGCTGATACTGATAAGATCGATGAGACTGATGAGTGATGAGATCGATGAGACTGATGAAACTGATAAGATCGATGAGACAGATGAGATCAATGAGTGATGAGATCGATGAGATGATTGAGATCGATGAGACTGACGAGATGATTGAGATCGATGAGACTGACGAGATCATTGAGATCGATGAGATTATTGAGATCGATGAGACTGACGAGATCATTGAGATCGATGAGACTGACGAGATCATTGAGATCGATGAGACTGACGAGATCATTGAGATGGATGAGACATGAGATTATTGAGATCGATAAGACTGATGAGATCGATGAGATCATTGAGATTGATGAGACTGATGAGACTGATGAGATCGATGAGACTGATGGAACTGATAAGATCGATGAGACTGATGAGATCGATGAAACTGATGAGATCGATGAGATCATTGAGATCGATGCGACTGATGAGATCGATGAGACCGATCAGATCATTGAGATAGATGAGTGATGAGATCGATGAGACTGATGAGATCGATGAGATCATTGAGATCGATGAGACTGATGAGATCGATGAGACCGATCAGATCATTGAGATCGATGAGACTAATGAGATCGATAAGAAGATTGATATCGATGAGACTGACGAGATCATTGAGATCGATGAGACTGATGAGATTATTGAGATTGATGACTGATGAGATCGATGAGACTGATGAGATCGATGAGATGATTGAGATCGAGGAGACTGACGAGATCATTGAGATCGATGAGACTGATGAGATTATTGAGATTGATGAAGATGATGAGATCGATGAAACTGATGAGATCGATGAGACTGATGAGTGATGAGACTGATGAGACTGATGAGATCGATGAGATCATTGAGATCAATGAGAATGATGAGATTGATGGGACCGATGAGATCATTGAGATCGATGAGACTGATGAGATCAATGAGATGATTGAGATCAATGAGACTGACGAGATCATTGAGATCGATGAGACTGATGAGATCGATGAGATGATTGAGATCGATGAGACTGACGAGATCATTGAGATCGATGAGACTGATGAGATTATTGAGATTGATGACTGATGAGATCGATGAGACTGATGAGATCGATGAGATGATTGAGATCGATGAGACTGACGAGATCATTAAGATCGATGAGACTGATGAGATTATTGAGATCGATGAGAATGATGAGATCGATGAAACTGATGAGATCGATGAGACTGATGAGTGATGAGACTGATGAGACTGATGAGATCGATGAGATCATTGAGATCAATGAGAATGATGAGATCGATGGGACCGATGAGATCATTGAGATCGATGAGACTGATGAGATCAATGAGATGATTGAGATCAATGAGACTGACGAGATCATTGAGATCGATGAGACTGATGAGATCGATGAGATGATTGAGATCGATTGGACTGACGAGATCATTGATATCGATGAGACTGATGAGATTATTGAGATTGATGACTGATGAGATCGATGAGACTGATGAGATCGATGAGATGATTGAGATCGATGAGACTGACAAGATCATTGAGATCGATGAGACTGATGAGATTATTGAGATTGATGACTGATGAGATCGATGAGACTGATGAGATCGATGAGACCGATGAGAATGATGAGATCGATGAAACTGATGAGATCGATGCGACTGATGAGAGTGAAGAGACTGATGAGATCGATGAGATCATTGAGATCGATGAGAATGATGAGATCGATGGGACCGATGAGATCATTGAGATCGATGAGACTGATGAGATCAATGAGATGATTGAGATCAATGAGACTGACGAGATCATTGAGATCGATGAGATGATTGAGATCGATGAGACTGATGATATTATTGAGATCGATGAGACTGATGAGATCGATGAGACTGATGAGATCGATAAGACTGATAAGAATGATGAGATCGATGAAACTGATGAGCTCGATGAGACTGATGAGACTGATGAGACAGATGAGGTCGATGAAACTGATGAGATCGATGAGACTGATGAGAATGAGGAATCTGATAAGATCGATGAGACTGATGAGACTGATAAGATCGATGAGACTGATGCGATCGATGAGACTGATGAGATCGATGAGATGATTGAGATCGATGAGACTGACGAGATCATTGAGATCGATGAGACTGATGAGATTATTGAGATCGATGAGACTGATGAGATCGATGAGACTGATGAGATCGATGAGACTGATAAGAATGATGAGATCGATGAAACTGATGAGCTCGATGAGACTGATGAGACTGATGAGACTGATGAGGTCGATGAAAATGATGAGATCGATGAGACTGATGAGAATGATGAATCTGATAAGATCGATGAGACTGATGAGTGATAAGATCGATGAGACTGATGAGATTGATGCGATCGATGAGATGATTGAGATCGATGAGACTGACGAGATCATTGAGATCGATGAGACTGATGAGATTATTGAGATCGATGAGACTGATGAGATCGATGAGACTGATGAGATCATTGAGATCGATGAGTCCGATGAGATTGATGAAACTGAAGAGATTGATGCGACTAATGAGACTGATGAGATCGATTAGGCATGAGATCGATGAAATCATTGACATCGATGAGAACGATGAGACTGATGAGACATGAGATCGATGAGACTGATGAGATCGATGAGATCTTTGAGATGGATGAGAGCAATGACATTGATGAGACTGATGAAATCGATGGGAATGATGAGACTGATGAGATCATTGAGACCGATGAGATTGATGAGACATGAGACTGATGAGATCGATGCGACTGATGAGATCGATGAGATCGATATTTGTTGTATAATTTACAAAGTGTCTTATAAAATGTATATTCGATGAGAAAGTCAAATTTAAAAACAGCTTTGCCAATGTACTTTTTGATTGAACGTACTACTTTATATTATATTCCAGAACTTGGTTGACTATATGCTATAGGGAAGCACTAAAATCTTTGAGACGTTACTGTGGGGCTGGATAGAAAAAGGTTGGGGACCAGGCCAAGATAACATATAATACTGTGATGGTGATGATACCATAACGTCCGAAACATTAAGGACTAGCCAGGGGCCTGGACCACACGCACAAACCTGAGGCGAACCTCTCTACCAGAGATATGTGTAACAATCATGGAGGAAACTGCTAAGTGTAATTAAAATTCAGCATTGAATGTTTGATGTTTTATTACACAATCAATGTTTGCAGATCTATTACAATATTTGATATTTTATTACACAATAAATTTGTTGTATTATTATTTTATAAGATGAGCTGCAGTGGTCAGCGACCCATAGCTGACTTCTAGCGTCAGGGCCATCGAACCAGCTACGTAAATGAATCTGATGACTTGAATTCAGAATCCATAAATTGTGCAACAGGTCTTCTGAGAATATCAGTTTATTTAATTTTCCCATTTTTATTGTGCCTGTTTGATATAAATTTTATCTTCACCAAACTTTGTTTCAGCATTTTCCAAGCTAAGTGCACACGTGATGTAAACGTATGCAACAATGAAATAAGAATTGTCAATTCAAACATTTCGGGGATCAAGATGCTGAGCAGCACATGAGCTGCAGTGGTCAGCGTCTCATAGCTGACTGCTAGCGTCAGGGTCAGCGAACAAAAGCTGCCAAGACCCTTCTACACCTCCACGCGGTGATCCTAGATAACAGGCTGCAGCAGGGTAGACTGGCTAAGGAGAAGGGATCGAAGAGGGAATGCTAACCCGGTACTCACAAAATGCTCGCTGAAGTCAGATGTGTTGGACCGAAAAGTGCAAATATCGCAGTCAAGCTGTAAACTACGACACAAAGCATTCCGTTCTCTGGACTACATTCTGCTACTTAAGCCCTTTCAGGGTTTGGTAACGAGAGATTGAGAACGAACGAAGAAGATGAAGAAGAAGAATTATTCTATAAACATACAATCGATTATTTTCTCGAATACAGTGTTGTTTTAATACAATGTATGATAAGTTAAACTGTTTATATGTTTCTTTAATCTGATTTTATATTTATTCTTTTTTTTGTGTGTGTAAAAATTGCAATTGTGTGTATATGTTGAACATCGTGTGTGGTAAACTTATTTACTTTACTTTTTACGTGTCAGTTACTTACATTGCAACCATTTCTGGACCTGGTCGTCTTGTATCTTCTGATTGTGCGGTTTGTGGAACAGCAGTAAAACAGAACTGAGACGTTTAAAACGAGCATGGCTTATTCTTCTAGCTCCCATTAGAACATGCAACTGCAAATAGATCTTCACGGCCCATTCTTATTTGGACGAGAGAGTCTGAGACACTTTGATATTGTCAAACTGGAAACATGTAAGCTAACAGAGTTAAAATAGATACAAGTTAAAAATAAATACTTTGGAAAATTAAACAGACAAATTATTTACAATTAGCATAACGTAGCTTAACGTCTGTATACTGATTTAGAAGACCATGCAGAGTCT
This sequence comes from Ariolimax columbianus, assembly GCA_036924085.1. Taxonomy (NCBI): domain Eukaryota; kingdom Metazoa; phylum Mollusca; class Gastropoda; order Stylommatophora; family Arionidae; genus Ariolimax; species Ariolimax columbianus. The sequence goes on along the minus strand of JAVGWX010000003.1, from coordinate 131,410,046 downwards.
GTATACAACCAGTTTCATTTACATTTCCTTGCTCTAAAAGTTATGCGCATCCAATTTATTCTTTAATTTATTAATTGTCCCCGCCTCTACTACTTGTTGTGGCAATGCATTCCAAGCATTCACCCCTCTCTGACTAAAAAATATTTCCTAATATCTAAGCTGGACCTGTCTTTAGCTAATTTGTAGTTAAGTCCTCTTTTTCTTGTAAGGGGTTGTATTTTGAAAAAAACTTGTCTAATTTATCCGTTCCTTTGATTATCTTATAAACCTGTATTAAGTCACCTCGAATTCTTTTCTTTTAAAGACACTGTAGGCCGGTTTTTCTGAGGCTTTCCTCATTGCTGTACGTTAACAGACATGTTTGAGTTATAATCAAAATGACTGACAAGCCGTGATCTGTGATATGGCATTCCCAATGCTTATAGAAAGTGTTTTACAACAAAGTTAATTTTACAACGACATATTGATGACATACTAAAGACATACTAACGACATTTCAACACCAGAGGAGCTGATGGTTAAACAGTTAGGATACTGGTCAAGTAAATAAGGGACGCTGTTTCGAAGTCTAATAAGTTCTGCATTTGTTATTATGTTCTCTGGGGCTAGACTAATCTCTTCACTGTACGGTCAGAGCAAGTAGTCTTAGTTCACGTGAGAATGTTGGTGGTAGGAATAGTTAAAGAACAGCGGTTCCCATATTTGCTTCTCAAGGCCACACTTCCTCATTAAAATTAAGAAAATTGTGTTGATGAGTTCTGAAAAGACAGAAGGCACTAGGCGAAGACTTGGTCCCGGTTGAATGGGCTGGCATTCAACCAGCCGTTATACAACGCTTTACAAATTACAAGCAAAAAATGTCGTCGAAAGTGGAAGGATGAGAATGATAAATCCACGTATGAGCAGAATTGGGAAACGAAATATAAATTCCGAACAAGTGCTGGAATATCCATTTCATTTGGATCGAAAATTCACAACGCGAAACTACCATGAAAATTTACAGAACAAAGATGGAATATTGTTGGTCTTCATCAGTAAATCATCAGTGCATAGTACCTACAAGTAGGTCTTCAGAATATCCCAGACACGATCCAATACACACGGAAGTGAACATTCCGATCGAGTTAACCTACTAATGATTAATTGTTCACCTTTTTGATGGTAAAAGTGATACAGCCATGTTTCTACTCGGTAGGTCAAGAAGTGTGCGAGAAAATCTAGACAAAGCGTTGTCTGAAGAACTAAGCGAGCACCTCAAAGAAATACCTCCTAACAATGGAAAATAATCGCCGCAAAGAATTTGAAATCTAGATGGATACCAAAAGGTGCCTTATTGTTTTTCCATCTGATAAAAAAAAATGATTAATGAGTTACTGCAAACTAAGAATTATGGAGTAACATAACTAATATGATGTACCCGCGTGACCAAAATAGACCTCAGGGACGGTCCATAACTCGCTGGCGAGATTCACTAGAAAAGCACTACACATTCGGCCCCACAATAGACTACTAATCCACTGGACGACCCGCACTCGCGACAGAAACGATTGGATCCTGAGTTGGGACCCGCACAAGGACGACCACCCCTTGACGAAGATCGGGTAGTACTAAGAACTAAGATGTTTTTGTGTGAACTGGAAATACGTTAAACGCAGAACAGCTTCATGACTTAACATGTTGTTAAGATAATGTCATGATCTTAAACGTTTCGAATGGATATTTCAAGCAATTTGTTTCGCGTGGTTGGCGAGTTACAGTGAATTCTAAAGCTGTACATGTTTCGGAACCGGCTATAGACGGCTTAGAACACTTACTCGACGGAGAGCTCCTGCCGGTGATCAGATTGGCTCATGTTGCATTGCCCTATATAGAGTTTAGTAGCATCAAGAGTGAGAAATAATTGAAACACTTCAATCAAATCTGCTAACTTGTGTACACATCAACGGGGTTTCATACTCATATACTCCACATGCAAGTACATTCCTTCAGTTGTATTTTTGGTAGATTTACTTTTTTTAACGTCGCTAAAATCTTTTAAAAATATTTATTTATAACCCGTTATTTTATTAAGCGGAGCATAGCCTCAACAATGCCGGTGGATAGACCCTACCCAACTTATAGGGACACATGCATTAATTTCTTTGCAGTATGATTTTGTTGGTAATAGTTTTCATACAAAGAAGATCGTAAGCAGCATTGCAGCCCGATCTGGTGACTTTCCGCGACACACCGGGAGGGACAAGTTGCCAGTCTGTGTAAGGATGCTCTGAACACCCAGCATGCCTTAATTAACGCTAAGATCTACCTGGCAAACTGTCATCATCTAGTGTCTCAACAATGTGGCGCCCTACACCGCTTGAGAACCACTGGCTGCAAATGGAAAACAATATAAGATGAACGAAGAAGGAGAAGAAGAAATGGAAATATTATCATTTGGTTTTATCAACACGAACCAATTTTCCAACATAGGGCAAAACACATCGGACAGCATAGAAACGAGGCTAGATATGTACACAATCCTAACAGATGCAACTGTTCCCAGCCATGTGAGACAACACAACATGTGCTGCCGCTTGTCCAGCACCCACCAGAGACAAAGGACAGTTTGTCCTGGTCATCCCAGCATTCACCAACACTTTATAGAGCTCCACTGACTAGCTACACCAACACTTTATAGAGCTCCACTCACTAGCTACACCAACACTTTATAGAGCTCCACTCACTAGCTACACCAACACTTTATAGAGCTCCACTCACTAGCTACACCAAACCTGCACATCTTTTAAACTTGGCGTTGGCTGCGCTGGGTTGGTTGAGTAAATCAACAACAATACCATACCGATTCAAGCAGATACTCAATGATGCTGTCAGTGAGCTCAAATGTAAAGCTAGTTCAACAGCTAACAATCCTGTCGGATGAAGTGTTAGATACTTCATTGTGATAGGCCGCAACAGTATTAAGTGCCGTGGGAAGATGCATTCCTTCCTGTATTACCTTATCTAACAGGCAGCCAGGTGCACACTTTAAGTTATGTTGATTGGAGCCTGTTGATACTCTGGATTGCCCGTATACCTTCACCGAAAGAATCCATCGACATAACACTCCGCTACTCATCTCTGAATTCCAAGTCAATAAATAGATCGAACAGAAAATTGGTAGAAACTAATATTACAGAAGTAGCGAGCTCAGTTTGCACATACTAGGGTAGTGTTTGTTAGTTCACCTCCGCAACAAAGAGTTTCACTAGAAATAGAACAGGTAGGCACACGGAACACACGCAAAATATTGAATAAGCAATCGTGCTTCAAATAAAGGGCACACAAAGACATAAACGAAGGAATGAGAGGGGAAAACGTAAGAATAACCACTTCTTCACTTTCTCTTTCTCACACATACATACTCACACGCACACACACATCCGTAAATGCGCATAGGCATGTATAAAACGAGTGGCAGACCGTATGAGAAAGAATGAAAGAAAAAAAGAAGGAGAAATACATAACAAACATAAAATCAAATATGAATCTTCATTACTTCCCTAATATTCACAAATGCAAGTAGAGGCACGTGGTCGCAGTTTGCATAAATGTATGAAATTATACGGCAAAACCGAGAGCCTTGATTTGATTGGTGCCTTTGCTAAGGTCATTAGTGTGGACGTCTGATGACGGACGAGGACACAAAATAACAAGCAATGTCATGAATTTAATTAAGCATCAATATGGATAGCTTTCAACACAAACATAATTCCTGACTTTTTTCCATGAGGGCTCGTTGTGTAACATGTACAAGAACATATGTTCTGTCACCTATAACATGTCGTATGGGGTAACCAAGAATGTCATTCGATCCAAGAAGAGTAAACGACTCAAACATATTGTAATGATAGAGTGAGACGACTAAAGGGTTGGGCTTAACACTGGATAGTCAATACTGTAGAATCTATACGTCACAAGGAACATCAATGTACTAAACACTTCCTGTACAGTTTGGCTGGGAATGTCGGGGATTTTTCTTGGTATGGCCCCTTCTCCAGGTAATAAAAGATTGACAGCTACTGTACTGTAAAACTGTCATAGTGAGACAAATTACAGATACACATACGCATCTATACACTCGACAATATGTCTGAGGCTATGGTCTGAGGTTGAAAGGGCATACCCTCACCAGATGAATGCAGAATGGCAAACCTTTAATCAAACAACAATAAAGTTTTTGAAGTGACTATGTCAAGTTAGATACTAAACACATGGTTATGTTATTCCAGGCTATGAGATTAGCGACTTGGAAATCACCTACTCTGTTTAAACAGAAACTGGTGCTAAAGCAATCTACTCACGTGTACATGCCAATTCAAACTATGAGATTTTGACTCGGAAATCCATCTAATATGTTTATATTGTGCTCAAGTGATTTCTGGTAAGATGGCACCACTGACAACATTTCGTCAGTGCCAGCAAGCCATGTGGCCTAACACCGCTATAGAAAAAGCCTTTCTATGGGCTTGCGTCTCCATCCATTACACAGACCAAACGTCTGCTTATTGTGAAATAGCCTTTGGGTTTGATGGAACGCTCCAAACATTGCTTTCAGAGATGAAGTGTTAGAGATTGCATAATACAAGATCCCGATGTGTGTATGAAGTACAGTGGTCAGTTTCCTTCCATTCTGCCATTCCATTCCTAGTAAAGTGTCAAGTACCAATTCACAGCACGATGACTGAGAATGCCGGTAACAGGAGCTGAATCCATATACTTTTTCAATGAAAAGCTCTACGCTAATAAGACGTTCTTATCCCATAGATGACCCACTGAACACACGAGTTTTCGGTGGATTTGTAGAAAACAAGAAGAAGAGAAATATAGAAGAAGAAGAAAAAAAACCAGCAGAAGATAACGAAGAAGACGATGAATAAGAGGAAACAGATGAAAAATAAATCAGGAAACTGTATGCAACTTTCTGATGTCGAAAGCTAATTCCATGTAAACCCGCTCGGCTTTGTTAAGTGTTGCCACTAATATTCAACGTCACTGAATACGATGGTACAATACCTGTGAACATGGTAATCGATATATTCGAGATAAAACTGGAACTGAGAACATGAGAAATATTGATTATGTGATAAAGTCACAGCTGCTGCCAGTTATGGCCTAGACTAGCGATCACTATCCCATAAGTGTTGCTATATTAAACTGTCTAGGGTAGAAGGTTCTTCAATATTCGACATTACATACCTCGGCGAACAGGAACAGTCTACTGGACTAGAATGATTAACTATAGGAAAGAACGCAGTAAAACTGAAGACAGAAAATGAACGAAAAAAACAGTTAAAATGCGGTTTTATAAAAGAACAAAAGCAGTCGGAGGAATGACGTTTAAATACAATGAAGATCTTCACAAAGGACAGGGCAAAACGGTTTTCTCAATTTTTCATTACCAACCATTTTCATTATCTTGGACGACACATTTATTTTCTGGATTGTCTTCACTTTTATGTTCGGGGTTCAAATGTAGAATTACAAACACATTTATACAATTTCATAATTAGTTTCTCATGATATGGCGACATAGAGTTGGTCGTGTATAGTTAATGTGTAAAATGAGTAGATTTTAAAAATAATATAATAATATAATAATATGAACACTTAATTATGAGAATCACATATCACGCACGCTCCCTTTGTGTGACACAGTTCCTTTTCTACAAAATAGGAACAAATTTTGCCGCGTAAAATATTCTGTGCATACAAAATTCAGTTCTGAAATTGAGAAATCAATTTACATCTTCAATAATGGTTTTAAAAATTAAAAAAATTACAAAATTTGAAAAGGTTTCTATCATACAACTTGAATAAAAAATGTGAACCAATGACATTAGGATAAATAAGTTTTCCACGACAATTGATATGAGTGGATATTTAGGATCACGTGATTCTGTGACCTTTCAGTCCCGACAAACGGCGACAAATAACAGTGACCAACAAACAGTGGGAATTAAGAGATTGAATACTGGGAATACTCGAACGAATAGAACACGTTTTTCAGTGGGTCATGCGATGACAATCTGTTGCTATGTAATGTAACACGCTGTTTAGGTATACGTTATGTTTAAGACTTCCGAGTAGCAGAGTGGGTAGAGGCCTTGCCTTAACTGAGTTCGTAGAATAATTGTGTAACGTTGAATTCTATTTTACTGGAATGGATGACTGGGGTTAGGAAAAGCAATGCAGCTAGTAAGTGAAATTATCACTGCAGTTCTTGTCGATATACAGAGTAAGGCCCAATAACAGCCCTAGGACAGAAACAAACGAGCCCAGGGTTACCGTCATAAAGGCTCGTCGGAGAAACAGAACAAAAGATAATAATTAACAAATCAGAACAGAAACAAATACAATGAATATGACAATCATACAATACGGCTTTAGTTGACAGCCATAACTAAGAGAATGGGCAGGAACGTGTGAGTAAGTGTATGCCAGTAAAGTAAGACCTACAAGAATCCAGCAGAACTGTTTCTCAGCGCGACAATGTACCCCTTCACACAAGTCTAAAAGCAAGGGAAGCAGTCCCCACATTTGGTTGGGCTGCACTTCACCATCCATTCCATAGTCCCGAACTCGCTCTCTCTGATTTTTATATGTTTGGTCCACTTAAAGATGCACTTTTGTGGGCCAAGGTTTGAAGATGTTGAGGGTGGGATTCAGCCAGTGAAAAAATGGCTACCTGGGCAGGACAAAATCTGGGCAAGGCATGCATTCACTTGTTTCGGGCTGGATAAAGTCATTCAAGCTGATGAGGATTTTGTGGACAAATATATGTGTTTAGAGAAAATATCAATGCACATTGTATTCACATTTCATGCATTTCAAATAAAACGCCCCTGAGAAAAACATCGTGATGCATTACTTTATGACTGGCCCTCGCATAAAATAACACACACTTGTGTGTGTGTGTGTGTACATTTATATATATATTATTTATATGGAAAGACACCAACTCTTTAAAAAAAAAAAGCAACTCACATAGAGACATAGACACATTAAGAAAAGAATGGACAAATAAAATATGCTTGGAAGGTGTCAGTAGTCCTCTTCTTATCGGCGTTGTACTTGACCATGAATAGTGGGGCCATATTGCCAAATTTGGTCTTCTATAGACTCTGTCATTCAACGTAGACAGGGGCAATAACTATCCTTGTAATTTCTAACGGGGTTAACACTTTACTTCGAACAAATAGAAGCATCTGAATATTTCTGCCTTTGCAGTCGCCAAAAAAGCGATTTTCTTGTTTAAATCTCTGATTCGTCTTCAAATTATTAAATGAACCAACGAGAAAACAATGAGGATAAATTTTGCGTGAGTCATGTGACATTGTCTTTGATATCCCTTCAGCACCTTACTCCTCCCCCAGGCCTGGTCAGCCACATCTGAAGGAAACCTTCCACAAACTTATTACAAAAGCAAACAATGGACGACAAAACATGGGACGCCACGTTTAAATGGCCGACCAGGTGGATTACCAGAACAAAAGGATAGCTTTTTGCTACCTGGCATAATTTACTGACCTGTCAATACCAGGATTCCACGTGTGGATGGCAGGGGCGGTATAATAGTACCGCTGTACTATGCTATACATTTAGGGAAATGGGACTAAGTCAGGTTGTACATTTAGCTGACATATTATGTCATCAAGTACCACAGGATCCACCTGTAGAAGCGTGTATTAACGCGTTGAAGCAGACTTCATGCATGGAAACTAACTGGAATCGTTGCGCCGTGCTCTTGCTGGAGTATCAATTAAAACATTTATTGCTTTTTTATTTATTATTATTTCTCCCATAACAATAAGTCGCAAACCAAACTTTAAAAATCTCGACTCAATATAGTAATTGCAGCATGTGTTGATATTTTCCAGGAATCAGCTGTACCAAGCTAATACTCACAGTTCAATTAGTGTCACATTATGAATACATTTGCCTGTATCGATATTAAATCAATACAGAAAGCGAATATTATTTTAAGTAAATTGATTTTGATCTTGAGCTTAATTTACTGTAGAAAGAGTTACAAGTTGCCGAGTAACACATGGTGAGGTCCTTACTGATGTGTTAGAGCAGGAATGTCCAAGTTTCATTTACTAAGGGTCGGACCTAACAACTATGAAGATGCAGAGCGTATGATCCTTTCATTTATTGAAGCCCTTATATCAATCACTTAATTCTCATGCACAAACTAGCATGTACATTATCACGATATCTTCGGTGTCAGTCCGGAATGTGTGCCGTTTGCGAGGACATCAACAGTATTATGTATGCGTCCAGATTTTTCGGAAAACTGTACCGATGTCGGTTTTTGGACAGTCCATCTCGTTATCGTATAGGGGGGCGACCATGTCGACGTGCACTGGCATACGATCACTAACATGTTGTTCTACATGTTCATCTTTTGTTAGGCATGAGTGCCACATGTCCAGCTTTTGTCAGGCATTAGTACCACATGTCCATCTTTTGTCGTGCATGAGTTCCACATGTCCATCTTTTGTCAGGCATGAGTATCACATGTCCATCTTTTGTCAGGCATGAGTACCACTTGTCCATCCCAATGATGTATGTGTAATATCGCTTATTCCACAACGTCTGGAAACAACGTTTGATGTACAATTTCTTCGTTCAGGATCTTATCTCGTACATAAATTTTTGTTACGCTCCGTTCCATTGCTCTCAGAGTAACTATGAGGTTCTCAGCTTCCGATTTGCGCAAGTTCCACACTTGGCATCCGTCGATCATTCCTGGGATGACCATGGGATTGAAAGTGTCTGCTCTTGTCGTGTCTTTCATCTCTTAGTGTATTGAAATGCTTCAATCACGTCAACTTAAAACGGAAGCTGGCAAATCCACAAAAAATCTGATAGTTCTTTGGCCACGCTAACCTTCATTGGCATGAAAAGTTCGGTTTCAGTCGTACCCTCATATCGGCGCTTCATCTTTTTCTCTACACTTAACCAGTGATCATCACAATAGCAAAGCACTTCATCCTTTTCTCTCCACTTAGCTAGCGTTCATCACAATAGCAAAATAGTAAAGGAGTTTGCCATACTCGTACTCGAATTCTAAATAGGATTCTTGAAGCTGGCGACGGTTGAGTCATCTTGATTCTATGAAGTTCACGCACGACACTACGACCGCACTGTCAGCGATGTTAAACGCATTGGCACGCCAATTCTCTTGATGTACAATACAATGGAAGAATGAGACATCCGGATGACTTATATTCCAATTTGACAGGTGGGATTTAAAGATGTCAACTCGGCCTGAATATTGTCCGATCATAGCTCGTGTTCCGTCTGTTGTCACTCGACAAAGCTTGTCCCAATTTAATCCAAAATCTTTAGACTCGAACTCCAGCTTTTTGACAATGACGTAGACTGCAATGGTGACGTTGAATGGTTTTAACACTGACATGTTCTTCGTGATAATGAAGAATTTGTCAATACCCTAATAACAATAACTAACTGCTGTGTCTATTATTATATCTGTAGCCTCAATGCTATGAAAGGTGAGGCAAATTCTTTCAAATTTTCTAACATTTTGCACAATGTCATCCGTCCGTGCGGCTTCCGACATTTCCGCGAGATAAACCTACTTGCTCAAACAGTAAACTTCATTGAGCTTCATTGAAACACTGACAAATCATCGGAAAATTATTTCTAACTGTATCCATTTTGACACAGTTAAAACAGCTCAAACAGACAGCATTCTCTGGACATTTATTTGCATTGAATTCTACTGACCTTCCAAAAGTTTTTTTTAAATGGAAAATTTTATTATGTTCTTCTCCAGTGAAATGTAGCTTTCATGTTTGGATTGGAAATGATGTTTCAGGATGTATTCGTTATGAACATTTACTTTTTCATTACAAATATAACAGACGATATTATCGTGATACAGAAAAAAAGAAATAATCCTAAGTTGATTTTTATTGGAAAGTACGAAATTATGTATGCTTTTTCAGATTTTTACTTATTATTGTCATTGTGTAACTAACTTGTGAAGAGTGACTACCAACATTCATCACCTTCGTTTACACTACCTTGGTCCTTTCCCTTTGCCCATGTCGAAACCTACATCACTGTATTTATATCAGAGACTTGCCTACCGTAAGAAGAAGCTGTCTCAGTTTCTCATTATCTAAGACGCCGACTGACACTGTCTTCACCTGTCTGAGTTGGTTGTGAACAAATGTTCAACATGCACGATCAGAGAATCAACGAAATCATTTCTCTTTTGTCGGTACTGTTTAGCTTTATTTTATGAGCGTAAAAGAGAACTGGTTTATCAATTCAATTTTTAGCTAGAAATTGCAAATACTTTGGTCACACCAAGAGACATAACGGTCTAGAGAGAACAGTGATGGAAGGTATGGTGCCAGGCAACAGAGGAAGGGGTAGACGATGGCAACAAGATATCCAGGAATGCCTGGGTATGACTCTGGCGGAGGCTGGCGTTTTGGCAAGGGAACGAGTTTCTTTCAGACAGACTGTGATGAGAGCGACGTTCTACAAAGGACATGCTACATGCTAGGAAGTCGGTTACAATAGCTTGGCTGGCCGGTTGTGGCTTGCATGCTGTAGCTTTCACACAACTGCGATAGAGACTTCATGGTTCTGGGTCTCAGATTTGCTTTTCTTGAGATCTCCATTAATCTTCTTTATCATCATCCTCACTGAGCGATTAGCGGTTGATGATTCTGGATTAATAGTACGGAAAGTGGGGGGGGAGGGGGGAGAAGGGGGGGGAGAAGAGATTAGCGGTTGGAGATTCTAGATTAATAGTATGGACGGGGGGGGGGGAGAAGAGATTAGCGGCTGGAGATTCTAGATTAATAGTACGGACGGGGGGGGGGGGGAAGGGGAAGAAGAGATTAGCGGCTGGAGATTCTAGATTAATAGTACGGACGGGGGGGGGGGGGGAGGGGAAGAAGAGATTAGCGGCTGGAGATTCTAGATTCATAGTACGAAATGGGGGGGGGGGGATGAGGAGAAGAGATTAGAGATTTAGGATTCTAGATTAATAGTACGGGGGAGGAGAGGGGAGAGAAGAGATTATCGGTTGAGGATTCTAGATTAATAGAACGAACTGGGTGAGAGATTAGCGATTGGGGATCTCAGATATATAGTACGGTACGGGGGTGAGATTTAAGCGATTGGGAATAATTTTAGATTAATAGAACGGGAGGTCGGGGAAGGGGGTGTAGGGAGGTGTTCCTCTGACTTTTCTTACCACTCTTGTCAAAAGTCAGACACGTGTTTGTCTCCGTACAGACCACAGACAGAAGAAAATATGTGTCCAGTTCCATCCCACGCTAACTTGCTTTCTCTAACTGTAAGTGACGTGCCCAGTTACAGCTGAATCGACAGGGACGTATCTCTACCCGTAATGGAACCTGGTACATTTGCCACTAAAAGCAATCTCTCTAAGTACTTTGTCATTCACACGTTACGCAAAACTGCGTAACAATATAAATAATATTATTTGTAAAAATGCATGATTATACCAATGTTGCACAAAGAAGTTTAAGACATCGAAACAACATACCTGCTACATAAACTAGGTGTGAATGTTAACACTACAGCACAAACGTAGCCGTACTGGGCTTGTCAATCAGCTGAAACATGATTCTTCATTCTGCCAGTACATAACAAAAGCCAGGCTATCACGCGCCCCAGGTTGTATTCAGATTAACTTTTTAGTTCTGTTTACTGCAGTTGTGCAATGTGCTGGAAAATGTTGTGGTATAGAATATGTGATCACATTCAACAAACGCAGTCAAACATGAAAAAAATGACAAATTTAAATAGCTGGTAGACGTGTAGCATGGCTAGGAAAGATATTGTATGTCACATGACAACTAAGAGCAGACCAGCGTGGGCATACGGATAAAAAACAGAACAAATGAATGGGAGTAGAGGGGTATGAGAGAAAGGCAGAATGTGATGAGTAAGAAGGAGTGGAGACAAGAAGATGATGATATGGAAGAGGATGCACAATTTTCAGATAGACGATAATGAAAAGGAAGGAGGGTGGAAGAAAAGAAAGAGGAAGGAGATGATTATAAGAGAAACGTATGATGCACACGATGAAGAAAGGAAAACAAAGAGTGAAATCGCGAGGTTGAGGAGGACGAAATGAAGAAGGAAGTGAGCGCAGAGAAAGACGAGAGTCTTAGTTGTCTACATATGTTCACAAACGGCAGCTAGGCAAACATTCTTTGGCGACAACAACGGAAAAGAATCAAGAAAGTTTGACAACAATTGCAAAATGAAATGCAACTAAAACTTGATACTTCTGCTGCAGCTAAAATTGTTGACATTATTCCCTGAACTGTTTTGAATGGTCACATTTACAAATAACAAGTTCCTGGAAGAAATCCCCGCACATAAACAACCTACTCATGTTGAAGGTGCACATGTCAAGGTCATATCTACTAACCAATTAACGTATTCTGGCCACAATGAAGACAAAACAAGCAAGTTAAAAAAAATTGTTACAGTTAAAAAAAATTCAGTGAGGTAGCAACAGAGCTAAATTTCTGCTGTAACTCAAAGCCAAAAGTTGATACTAACGTAGAACTATTATTATTATTATTAAAACATTAATTATTATTAACATCCTAATATCTCTGAAAGTAACCAAGATATAAAACATTGACAGCAAACCCACAACAGCAGGAATTACTTTAGATGGCAACTATGTCACTGAGGATTTCATTGACCTGGGAAGTAAACAAAAGTCCCATGCACGAATCCAGGGACATCTGAAGAGTCGTTCTGGCTACCGCCTCCATGATCGCCCTGCACAGAGTTCTGAACTAGAACATACTTTCACTGAAAATCAAGCTACGAATTGATATAACCTGCGTCGTGTCAGCACCTCATATCCGAAATCTCCTTTTACCACAGCCGCCCCTCTCATCCATCTTGCTGTAGGGTTCCGAAACATGGACAATTCTGCTGAGCGATTAGATGAGAATTGATGCACTGACAGAAGCGAAATCTGACCATGGACCGGTATGACCGGGTCTCCAACAACGTGACGTGTATCAAGAGCACGGTAACCATGCTAAAGGTCACCAACATCAATCCTCAGAAGCGGCCCTCTCCATCATGGTTCCACCGTCTTCGCACCCACTGAAAAGACATCCTCACTCATGCAGCTGACTCAATGACTCATGGACCGTTTGCGCGACGGGCCTTTGCTGCATAAGCGGACTACCTAATTACCTTCCTACCTGCCTACCAATATACTTACCTACCTACATGCCTGCCTACCTAGCTACCTACCTGTTTAGCTACCTACCTATTATAAAAATTGACAGCAACATTACCTAGTTGAGCTGATCTAACAATAACGATGACGCTCAAAGGAACACAAACTATTGTGTGTATAGAGTTACACTATAGGATCGACGAGTCAACAATTGCAATATCAAGAAATATAAATCCTGAAGTTCTTCTTGAAACCATCTGTTGTATAGTTAAGAATAGAACAACTGTTTCGTGTATAGAATAATACAGCTGCTGAGAGTCGTACTTGGGGATAGCAACGGCATCATTTACTTCTTCTCTTTTACTTTTACTCAAAGTTCGAAGACATCAGCAAGAATAATGTTGGGCAGCAACAGTACAGATAAATGCATGATCACGGAACACGCAAAAGTAGTGCCACATACTGCTTATTTAGAAATGTAGCAGTATTAAATATGAATTATGTTTCTACGTCTCACATAATCCTGGAGCTTACATCGGCTTATATGCTAAAAATACGTGGCACAACGTACATCCCTGTGCGCATTAGTATGTGTGCATGTGTTTATGTGTGCATGCCTAACGTTAATTCTCCACCTCAATTAAATTGTGATTTGTGTTAATATTAACAGTCAATAGTGAAATCTAAGGGGAAAAACGTTTCGTAATCCCGAAAGTCTTAGGAAAAATCAAAACAACAAACTTAGACCATAAGTACACAATCATATTTAAATGTTTCTCAAAACTGAGGTTAAAGATAATCAAACTTCTGTTTAAATAAACACTTTTTAAACGTTTGAGAAAAATATAAAAGTGAAGACGACAAAAATCAGACAATAAATAAACCAGTGAAAGTACCTTTTGTGAACAAAAAAGGAAACAAAAACAAAAACCCACGAAATGTAAATGTGATGTTCTTCCTGCTGATTCACAAGTCCGCCATGTTTTCTCCCCACGACATTTCGTGTTCTACTCATCAGGAAATCGCGAACAGTGCAGAAAAATTAGGTGCTAAATATACTTGACGTGTAGATTTGAATCCTATAGCTTGGCTAAGTTCCAAAAACATGTTGGATCTCAAGATTTTCAGGCGCACATTCTGCTATCTCTAGAAATCTGATCTCACAGCGTGATATTACCCCACAGAATGTTGCAGGGTTTAGCCAGATCAGTCAATCGTACAGCAGCAATCTTGAAGGCTGAAAACATTGCTTTTCTTTCTGTCAAATAAAAATAATGCTGTCAGTTATCGTGGGAAAATGACTGTTCTCGATGGGTATCAGAGAAGGTAATTTAATATTAGATATCTAAAAAAAGTAATTTAGTGTTGGATAACAGATAATTTAATGTTGAATATAAAATAAAGTAATTTAATGTTGGAAATGAGAGAAAGTAATTTAATGTTGAATATCATAGAAAGTAATTTAATGTTGGATATCAAAGAAGACAATTCAATGCGAGATGTCAGAGAAGATAATGTAACAGTTAAGTTAATCTTTTTTTTTCTTCAGCTTTCCACTGATCAATTGTTAAAGTCCGTTTGACAACAGTTGCCGTCAATTGCAGTCTAATATCTCAATAACCCTTTCACCGATAAATGTGAATTTTTGCATATGGTCTTATATTTCCAATGTCCGAACGACTTTATAATTCACATTTTGTCTGGTAGTGCCGTTTTATTACAGCGGCTAGTTCCTTTTGATCTTTGTTAGCAAAGGATTCATTTTGTCCCAGCAGGAAATAATTTACCGTAAATTTAGAAACATGTCTGTCTTTAAGCATATGTATATATCCAATTCTAATGAGATTTTCTACATTAGGTACGACATAATGTCCTTTTTTACTGTAGTTCACGTCCTGTAGGTACTGTAAGAAGTAACTACGCATTTCGTAGAAATAATGTGTAAAGATGTACAAGCATATGCTTTAAAGAACATAGAAAGTATATATTTGAGATAGATTGGTCCAGTTTTATAAATAGATGCTGGAGAAAACAAATAAATGGTTATAATTCAGTTCTGTGATCCATATTCTGGATTGATTGTGGTGAACCGTTTTGCCAATGTGATGGAAACTTCTATTTCTCGGAAAACAAACATGGAAGTTAATTTCTCAAATAATTAGAGTCAGACAAAAAAATTATGACTGCTCTCGACTGAACGAACGACATTCTATCTTTTTTCCAATAGCCTTCTTCCTCTTTGAAGACATAGTTCTCACAACTAGCCCAATAATCGTAGTCTATAATTTCAGGTCAGGTCATCCCGTGACCAGTGAGGTCGTTGGGGCACACATGAAAACATCCTGACAATACCACGCCACCCCTCTCTGTCAGCGGCCGCTGCCTGTGCCTCTTCTGGTCGGAGATTCGTCCATTCTTTTATATTATCCTCCCACCTCTATTTGGGACGGCCTCTTCGCCGTCTGTCTTGCACCTTTCTGTGGAGGATTATATTTGCAAGACCATTTGATCTCGATATGTGACCGTACCAAGCGAGTTTCCTTCTTTTGACAGTTGCCAAGAGGTCGTCAAAAGGCCATATTGCTGTTGTAATTCTATCTCGTATTTCCTAATTTGTAACTCGATCTTTGTACGGGACGTTTAAAAGTCTTCGGAAACATCTCATCTCCAAGGCCTGTATCCTTCGTTGAAGGTCAGCTGTAAATGTCCATGTCTCACAAGCATAGAGGAATTTCGACAGGACCAGTGTACGCATTAATCTGATTTTCGTGCTTAGTGCTAACCGTATATCTTGCCAGATTTTGTTAAGCTGTGCAAGTGCCGCTATTGTCTGCGGTATTCTGGCAAACACCTCACATTTTGATCCTTCATCACTGACAATCGACCCTACATATTTAAAACGGTTAACCACTTCGAGTTCCTGACTATTAGCTTTTATCCTGCTGTTGAAGCCCTCGGCGTTGTTGGTCATTAATTTTGTCTTTCCAGCGTTTATCTCCATACCATAGTCAAGAGCTGTTTCATCGAGCCTTCTGACCCATTTCTGGAGTTCTGCTTCTGAACCCGCCAACCCGTCGATATCATCTGCAAAACGAAGGTTGGTAATCGTTCGGCCCCCCTATCTTGACATTATCAACGTGACCTTCAAGTGTCTCACTCATAATTCCTTCAAGAAATATATTGAAAAGAGTTGTAGAGAGTGTACACCCCTGTCTCACACCAACTCATGTGCGAAACCAGTCCACTCGCCTCCCATTTACAAGAACTGCGCTGGACGCCTTGTTATACAGGTGTTCAAGGACTGTTATAATATTTCCGTTCATTTTACATCCTCATGGTTGCCCATAGCGCTTTACGCCATACCCTATCAAACGCCTTCTTAAAATCAACAAACACATGATTCAGTTTTTGCTGCTGTTCTAGATATTTCTCGCTTAGCAGTCTTAAAATAAATATCTGTTCTGTAGTGCTTCTTCCCTGTCTGAACCCTGCTTGATCCTCGGCAATGATGTTCTCTGCTTGGGGTTTCAATCGGTCTAGGATTAATCTAAGCATGACCTTGCTAGGGTGGCTGATGAGGCTTATTCTTCTGTAATTTTGGCCCAGCTTTAGGTTTCCAGACTTATGTAACGGTATAACCATTGATTTCGACCATAAGTCAGGCCAGTTTCCTGTCGCCCAAATTTTGTTGCAGATGTGTGTCAGGCCTTCCACAACTACATCACCACCTGCTTGTAAGAGCTCTGCTGGTATATTGTCCACACCGGCCGCTTTCCTTCTTCTCAATGTCTTTACCGCTGCAGTTACCTCTTCCGTCGTTATCAGTTGGTAATCCTCTTTAGTTGTTGATGTTGGAGGGATTGTTTTCTCAGGTTCGTTTCGTCATTCATAGTTATATAACTCGGAACAGTACTCTGTCCATCTTGCCAGTACGTCATTTTTCTCAATAAGGCACTTGCCGCTTTTATCCTGGATCATAAAGTTCCTGCCTTATCGTGGGGTTATTAGTTCTTTGACAACCTTGTATGCTCCTTTAGCGTCATTTCTGTTTAATCTCTCTTCAATGTTTTGTACATTGCTCACATATCCACGCTTCTTTCGCCTCTCTCATCTTTTGTTGTATCGCTTTCTTGACCTCTTTAAATCTGCAGACCTCATCAGGTGGGTGTTTTTGGTTTTTCAGTGACCTTCTTCTATCACAAAGAGGCCGGCAAATGTTAGTTCCTTCATATCGCATAGTGTGAACGTTTTATTGTCAACTGCTACTTATTCTTTAACTTTCGCCGAAACGAGTTCAATTGCTTAAGTGTGAATGGTAAGGTGGCAGTCTCAAACATATATGGACCACGTGCTTGGATCAGCTTGTCTATGTGAAATATTTTTTTCATTTCGTGTTTGCTTAACAGGGGAAATCAATTCATGTTTTAGATACGTTTCGTTAAATGGTATGTGTTCTTTTGTGAGCCATATCTTTTATTGTATCTGTTGTACTGCATGATGCTAGGATTTTGTCTTCTGGTGTCACTGCGTTGGGGTATGGTGTATTGTTAGAGTAGAACAGTTGTTTGTTCAATCCACTCTCTCTATATGTTACAATTCATCTCGGTACGATAGTCGCGATTGTACGTATAATTTGAAGGAAATACAATTTATACATTCATTACCAGCCTATTATGTCTGCTACCTGCATGTGCTATTATGCACCGTTCTTTGCCAATTGGTACTAATTTATCAATCGTTACACACGCAGACTGCCGTTCCTTTTCACTTGTGTGGTGAGCATTTATCCAAGTTTCATGCACATACACAATATCATAAAATTGTTTACGCATTTCGCGTATTTTACGTAAATACTTGCTTCTCATGGATACTAGATGCGGCTTCTCACAGATGACGTTTCTCTCAATAACATAATTTCTAACGTTAAAGCACACGCCCCTTACAGTTCTCCACAACCCAGATTTCGATTCATCAATGTCATTGTATGTTCTCAGACTCCACAACCCAGATTTCGATTCATCAATGTCATTGTATGTTCTCAGACTCCACAACCCAGATTTCGATTCATCAATGTCATTGTATGTTCTCAGACTCCACAACCCAGATTTCGATTCATCAATGTCATTGTATGTTCTCAGACTCCACAACCCAGATTTCGATTCATCAATGTCATTGTATGTTCTCAGACTCCACAACCCAGATTTCGATTCATCAATGTCATTGTATGTTCTCAGACTCCACAACCCAGATTTCGATTCATCAATGTCATTGTATGTTCTCAGACTCCACAACCCAGATTTCGATTCATCAATGTCATTGTATGTTCTCAGACTCCACAACCCAGATTTCGATTCATCAATGTCATTGTATGTTCTCAGACTCCACAACCCAGATTTCGATTCATAAATGTCATTGTATGTTCTCAGATGAGACTTCAGTTTCCATAGTGTCACTGTTTCTTTACAATCAAACATTCCACAAATCTTTCTTCTAATCATATCCGTGTCAAAGCTATCTACCCTTTCTTTCTTCCTTGTGTATTTGTCTTGATAGAACACGAACTTCCATAGTCTTGGAACATTCGATCAAATGACCGTTTACTTAAACCCAAACCATGAATAGTTTGATCCTTTTAGGGTTTGAGGTACTCCGATATAATTTACAACGCTTAGCTTCTCTACAAAGATATTGAATCATCTTCAAAGCAATTGTATAGAGTGTAAAAAACTTGACTTTCAGACTCATTGTATAGTGTAAAAAAACTTGACTTTCAGACTCATGGAAGTTGCGAACGTTAACGACTAGTTAAGCTACGCCTATCACACAATTTATATTGACACACTGGTAGGCTCAGCAGAACTTAAAAATCAGTGATCCATGGCCTACTACAGTTGGCTATGAGTGTGTTTTGGGTTGAAATTGTTAGGATTTCGTGAAACACGTGGAAAATGTTATTTCAAAAAATACTCACTGTTATGAAAGGCTCATCATTTTAAAAGACTGGTTTCATTAGGAGGCTGGTTTTTGTATACCCCAAATAAAGAACATTTTATACTATATGGTTGTGGGCAAGAACAAAATATTCGCCATTGGGACATTGTGATCTGCAGGTTATTTGCAAAATTTGAAATATTTTGTTTATATAGAAGCTGAGATTTTCAATTTTAAAACGCAACAAACATTGTGAAACGCAGTTTAGTAATTTTTCTTACACTGCATTGATCTGATCTAGTCTAAAACCATGCCTGATTGTAAACCAAGACAAAGTCAAAACAAACATTGTTTGGTTTTACATTTTAACTACTTCTTTGGTTAATGTTCGTGGCATTTCTCTTTCCTTTACCGATGCTGACACATTGCAGAAGACACAAAACTCACTTTGGTCAATGTGTCCACATAATGCCAGCTCATATGCAGTCTGCCGCCATCAGCAGGACATACAAAGAAAGTTGAATGGGTAGGCAGGCACTGTCTGGCTATGTTTAAAATAACTTTAAAAATAGATAGTTGAACAAATGAAGATAATTCTGTTGAAACAACTTGTAAAGTTTCATTTAAATATGACACGCCGGTGCTAATTAGTGCCAACCAACTTCTCATGTACTCCACTTTGTCTGGGAATGGGCCATCGTCTGTTCCTATAGCGGTAGCCTTGAATGATCTTCCAAGCGGGACATGCTGAAGGATCGGTGCAAGAACAAAGATAGTCACTAGCCAACTATTCAGCAGGCAGATTGGGGACAGTCAAGGACTGGAGAGGGCAATCCTAGCAGAAGCGTTTGTTGAAAATGGATGCAATGGGAAACAGGTCTAACAAAATGGTGCATAGTTATATTTTTGCTTGGCGAGGAATGTGTAGGATAATGATACTGACGATAAAGACGAAGAAAAAGAAGATACAAAGAAGAGAGAGAGAGAGAGACATAGAAAGAAGAACATAAACATAAAGAGAGTGGCGTAGCAACCTAAAGACAATCCTACTTTCAAGTATATATATATACACATGTTTATGTTTGACTAAATCCGTTATTTAGTTAGTTTAACGATACTTCTATCACTGTCAACAATACTAAATAGTTTAACGTTAGGTGTGAGAGTCGTATGTGAGTCAATACGGCAATAGATGATAGAGTAAACATGACATTACACGTGGAAGAATGTTTGTTTTATCACTTTGATTGTTTTCTCATATTTATATGTATGTATTTTTACACATGAATTTTCGCAGCATTTCTATTTTTAAATGCTAATTGTGAAATGATAAAATGTTTGAAGGTCTATTTATACGGGAGCATGAATCGATCCAAGTGTATGTTACTAGAATGTTATTTTGAGCATCTGTGTGCTTATAGATACAGCACGTGTGTGTGTGCGAGTTAATGTGTGCGTGTGTGTATGTTTGTTTATGCGTGTACTTGAATATGTAAATTACCATGTTGAAAAGTAACTATCTCTACAATGCTTGCGTCAACTCAAATTACATTATATGTTTAGCTAGGTCAAATACGTGCGATGGCTTCCGACTGCCTTCCAACTTTTATCTTGTAATTTACTCAGGCATCCTTGGGAGCGCCATTATCTCATCTGCGAGACCGCAGGCGGTTTGAAATCAGAGTTTTCCATCTTCATGTATGAGTTATTGTCCAGTTGTATGTGCCTTATCTACCGGAAGCGTCTGGTTACATAGCTCCAGAGACGCGTCGCTCGCCCATTCTGTTAGTACATACAGTTACTTACGTGCGACTAATGCTATATGAGAAAGCGTTTGGTTTAGAAAACTGTTAGAGCACTTATCTCTAGAAACAGAGGAACTAGAATCGTAATCAATCGTATCACGCTGTAGCTTACCCACTGGTAAAATGGGAATCTGTGTGAGGAAGAGAGCGAACCATTCCGTCACATTAACCTACTAAGTGTGAGAGTGTACTCGTACATGTGTGTGTACATGTGTTCGTGTATAGTGTTGATTGAACGTGAAATTAATTACCTATTGTTCACACACATTCTAATGAGATGCGACAACATGAATCGGGACAAACGCCCAACTTAAACTTCGTGAAAAACAGAGATGGATGGAGCACAAGAAACAGATAATGGCGGATAAGCGATATAAGTGGTTACGGAAATAGTAAATGTGAGAGAGTGACGGAGAAAGAAACACGAACGAGGTATATGAGATTAGAAGGATGCCCGTAATGTGAAGGTTTTGAAAAAGATATATATATATATATATATATATATATAGTACATTGACAATGCCATTCAGATGGTGCAGTGGGTTAGTGGGAACATATTTTCAGGGTCTATCACAGAATATCATCGCTTTGTATTTTGCACTAGAGGGAGCATAGAGGCTACAACTACAAATGATGTGTTTGCGTGAAGCTTGCATCAAATATGCTAATGTATAACTTTGTTGTAATAGTTGAGCTAGCCAGTCCAGTGGACATCTTTATTTTTTCGTCTCTGATAACATGCACAGTATAGTCAAATAGTCTTTCCTCTCTAATAAGAACAATACAGTCATCACGAGAAGTCTTACAAACATTAACCTACTGTCTACTTATCCCACGTTTTCACTTTATGTCATTGATAGATCCGTTGTTAAGAGTGTACTTCTCCCACGTCATCTCTCTTTGTCATTGACAAATCGTTGTTGAGATGGTTAGGAAGACTAACATCTGATAAGGCACAACATACTGGTCAGAATGTTAGTCAGGGGCTGGCAAAATTTGCTGGTCAAGACCCTGACCTTGGCTTTCTCGTAGCCCTTCCTGGTAACGGCTGTTTTTATGGCAGCCTGGCTAACACTGTGAGGCATCAACTTGATCCCCTTAGTAGTGAGAGGTACGTAGGTGAAGCCAAGCATGGCACAACCGCCTGGAGGATCCCGGTCCACCTTCATCCACACGCTCCGGATGTCAGCAGAGCTACAACAAACCGTCACTACATGTCCTTTTTAGGGCACACATAAAGGGTGAATATACCCATTGATGGCATTCCTTCAACAACAACAACAACAACAACAGCAACAACAACAACAACCGTTGCGGAAAGCCTATTGCTCCCACTATATCATTCTATACCACTAACAGACCGTTTTTAACAGACTACTGCCCCCACGTCGTCACTTCATGTCATTGACAGATCCGTTATTGAGAGTTTACTGCACCCACGTCATCACGTCATGTCATTGACAGATCCGTTATTGAGAGTTTACTGCACCCACGTCATCACGTTATGTCATTGGCAGATCCGTTATTGAGAGTTTACTGCACCCACGTCATCACGTTATATCATTGACAGATCCGTTATTGAGAGTTTACTGCACCCACGTCATCACGTTATGTCATTGGCAGATCCGTTATTGAGAGTTTACTGCACCCACGTCATCACGTTATGTCATTGACAGATCCGTTATTGAGAGTTTACTGCACCCACGTCATCACATTATGTCATTGACAGATCCGTTATTGAGAGTTTACTGCACCCACATCATAACGTTATGTCATTGACAGATCCGTTATTGAGAGTTTACTGCACCCACGTCATCACGTCATGTCATTGACAGATCCGTTATTGAGAGTTTACTGCACCCACGTCATCACGTCATGTCATTGACAAATCCGTTATTGAGAGTTTACTGCACCCACGTCATCACGTTATGTCATTGACAGATCCGTTATTGAGAGTTTACTGCACCCACGTCATCACGTCATGTCATTGACAGATCGATTATTGAGAGTTTACTGCACCCACGTCATCACCTCATGTCATTGACAAATCCGTTATTGAGAGTTTACTGCACCCACGTCATCACGTTATGTCATTGACAGATCCGTTATTGAGAGTTTACTGCACCCACTTCATTACGTAATGTCATTGACAGATCCGTTATTGAGAGTTTACTGCACCCACGTCATCACGTTATGTCATTGACAGATCCGTTATTGAGAGTTTACTGCACCCCCGTCATCACGTTATGTCATTGACAGATCCGTTATTGAGAGTATACTGCACCCACGTCATCACGTTATGTCAATGACAGATCCGTTATTGAGAGTTTACTGCACCCACGTCATCACGTTATGTCATTGACAGATCTGCTGTTAAAAGTCGACTACACCCACGTCATCACTTTTTGTAATCGCCAGATCCACTGTTGAAAGTCTACTGCTCCCTCAAATGGTGAACATTATCGAAGTACAGCTCTCGCTTTGCTCTCGATGTATTCAGAAATACATAAAATAGAAAAGCTATGTAATGATAAATAAAGACACACATAAAAAACGTAGTGAGTAATGTACAGACATTGATAAGAAAAAAAGATGATGTGTGGAGATTAATATTTTGTTAAGGAAGCATGACAAACATTGACAGAGATATAGAAATGAGGAAGTAGTGAGAAATGTCCAAAAATGTAGCATTTGTCACATGAAATAGAAAGGGGGGAAACAGCATCTACAAACAAAGATATTGGCAGACAGAAAAACACAAGCGCAGAGAAAAAAAAACTAAACTCACAAAGATATATTTATTTCTTGCGAAACGTTAACACATACACAAAAATCTCGAATGACACTTTGTGATGGAGACCGACTGGATCAAGCGTTTCTAACAGACTGTCATTTAGACATATGTGTACCATCAAATGGATGTTTTAATCTCTATTATTAACTCTGTGGAAACGTTTGCAAGAAAGATTGCACCACAAGCACAGGTAACGTGTTTTAAACTGAATTTAAAAAAAATGAAGTTTCAGATTAAGTTTCTGACATCAGTGTTAGTGTTCCTGCTTTATAAAAGACCAACGTACATCAGAGCATGACAACAAGAGGGTTGTATGGGGTTGAAGAAAATTCTAGATGAAGGTTAAAGAAGTCGAGGATAAAATAGAACTCGAGCAATATTAGAAAATAACATGTTTGAATTGTATACGGTTTGCCTTCATCTAAAAATATGCTTGAGATATCCTGTTCAGATATCTTCCGTATTTTACTCTCCAAATATTTCTCCATATCTCAAATTCTTTTTTTTCATTTTCTTCTTCTTCTTCTTCTTTTTTTCTTTTTCTTTTTTGCTTCTTCTTCTTGTTCTTGTTCGTGTTGTTATTGTTGCTGTTGTTGTTGTTGTTGTTCTTCTTCTTCTTCTTCCTTCTAGTTGTTCGTTCTTAAACTCCCGATACCAGGCGCTGGAAAGGGCTATACAAATAACAGGATGTAGTCTGGAGAACGGAATGTGTTGTGTTGTAGTTTATATGTTGACTGCGATATTTGCATCTCTCGGTACTAAGCAGCCAACTTCAGCAGACATTTTTGCGTACCGGGTTATCCTTCCCTCTTTGATTCCTTCCCCTTGCAGCATGTTTTCCTAGATCATCACGTGGATGTGCAGAAGGGTTTTGTCAACTCTGGTTCGCTGGCCCTGACCCTAGCTGTCAGCTTTAGGTCGCTGACCGCTGCAGCTCATGCACTGCTCAGCATCTTGATCGCAAACTATCCCGAAATCTGCTTGCTCTCGTGGTTTGTTATCATCCAGTTGTCTCTCTAATCTGCAGATAATGACATTTGTAGTTGGCCGGAATTTCTCTTTCACCTTTTTGTGGATCAGGATTGTCTTGAAGTACTTCGATAGGTCTGGAGTTCGTCTTGTGTGAAGGCAGATGTGAAAACGAATGACGAGTTAGCAAATGTTTTTCCGCAAGCCTGGAGTATTTCTGCAATGATTCCGTCCAGAGCAGGCGATTAGCCTGACTTTAGGCGTTGGGTCTCGTGCAGGACCTCGTCGTTAGCTATATCTGGTAGTGACTCGGAATCTAAATTGAATGGTTGATTGGTGACTTCTGTTTTTGATACGAAGACACCCATGTAGAACTTTGCGCATTCTTACTCGATTTGTTTTCTATTTCTTATCATTTTCCTTCTGAAGAGGCTGTTCTTCTGTTAAAATGTAATCTTGCATTTATGATGCTACTTCTTGTCTCAGCGACCGTTATTGGATACTGTAAGCTACATTGCTCATAATCTTCTTTTTGCACTTCTGTTCTTTTTGTTTATTTGGCAAAGGACGATCCCTTCGAGCGAACTTCTAGTCTTGAGCATTTTTCTAGTTGCAAGAAATTTCTGTTTAACCACACTGAGGCAGTTTCCTGCTAAGTGTGTGTGTGTGCGTGCCTGCGTACGTGCGTGTGTGTGTGTGTAAGTATGTATGTATGTATGTATGTATATATGTATGTATGTATGTGTGTGTGTATGTCTCGTATGTATGTATGTATGTATGTATGTATGTATGTATGTATGTATGTATTTATATATGTATGTATGTATGAATGTATGTGTGTATGTATGTATGTATGTATGTATGTATGTATGTATGTATGTATGTATGAATGTATGTATGTATGTATGTATGTATGCATGTATGTATGTATGTATGTCCCGTCTGTATGTATGTGTGTATGTCCCCTATGTATGTATGTAGGTATGTATGTATGTATGTATGCATGTATGTCCCGTATGTATGTATGCATGTATGTATGTGAACATGCAGGTTGGAATGGACCAGTTCTCTGCCGCATGCGAAAATTTTGGTCTGACCATAAATGCCAAAAAAACAGAGGTCATGTACCAACCAGCACCTGGCATGCCGTACACAAAACCAGAGACTACAGTCAGCGGGCAGACGTTGAATGCCGTAGACAAATTCACATATCTGGGCAGCACGCTGTCGAGATCTGTCAGCCTAGACGATGAGGTGGCAAACAGAATGGCAAAGGCCAGCACAGCCTTTGGTAGAATTGGCTCGATGGTCTGGGCACGTCGTGGCATTAGCGTCAAGACCAAACTCAAAGTCTACCGAGCAACCATCATTCCAACCCTACTATACGCTTGCGAAAGCTGGACTGTATACTCTGGACATGCAAGGAGGTTAAACCACTTCCACACAGGTTGCCTGAGACGAATATTCCACATCCGATGGCAAGATCGTGTCACTGACATCGAGGTTCTTTCGAGGGCTAAAATGCCCAGCATCCATGCACTGCTAGAAAAAGCACGACTAGGATGGGCCGGACACCGCGTCCGTATGTCAGACGAGCGGCTCCCAAAGAAGCTTCTCTACGGCGAGCTGAGAGAGGGATGGCGCGAGAGAGGGCGCCCAAAGAAACGTTTTAAAGACTGTCTGAAGGACTCACTAAA
Source organism: Ariolimax columbianus (assembly GCA_036924085.1). Lineage (NCBI taxonomy): Eukaryota > Metazoa > Mollusca > Gastropoda > Stylommatophora > Arionidae > Ariolimax > Ariolimax columbianus. The sequence goes on along the minus strand of JAVGWX010000003.1, from coordinate 131,383,583 downwards.
AAGTTGCCAGATAGACATCGACACTTGGGAATGTCTTGCGAAAAACAGATCTGACTGGAGAAGCGCAGTCAAATCGGGTGTAGCTGCTGGTGAAGATGACCGTGTTGTGAAAGCCCAGAACAGACGCGAGACGCGGAAATCCCGAGCAGCGGGAACACCATCCCCTTCTACAAAGGTCGTGTGCCCGATATGTAGCAGATGTTTTCGTGCTCGCATTGGCCTGTTCAGCCACATGCGCACCCACACCCAACAGGGAAGTCTGTGACAAGGATGATGTCGGCGGTCCTCATCGACAACGATGGACAGCTATTAATGTATGTATTATGTATGTATGTATGGCCCGTATATGTGTATGTATGTTTGTATGTATGTCCCGTATGTATGTATGTATGTATGTATGTATGTCCCGTATGTATGTATGTGTCTATGTCCCCTGTGTATGTATGTAGGTAGGTATGTATGTATGCATGTGTGTGTATGTGTGTGTTTGTGTGTGTGGGTGGATGGGTAATGTATTGCGTGCGTGGGTGCGTGCGTGCGTGGGTGGGTAGGTGGGTATATGTGTTTGTGTGTGTGTGTGTGTACGATGTTTCTCTCGGTACCTCTAAACACAACCATCAAGCTTGGTTTGATAAGACCTGTGAATTGATCAAGTCCCTGCTAGACGCGAAGCACCGAACCCACCGAGCATACACTAACGATCCTCAATCTGTGGCCAAAAAGAATGCTTCTACAAGAGCTCCAGCGACTATACAGCGACAGCTCCGTTATGTGCGTGGCTCAGATGTAATACTGATGAGATTCAGACTTTTCCTGACATCCATAATATAAGGAATTTTTACAGTGCTCTGCAAGTTGTTGACAGTCTGTATGGATCTGATCTTCTATAGCTATTAAGCGAAGATGTCAATTATTTAATCAGGGAGAAAGAAAAGCTACTGGTAAGATAACCTACCCTTTACTGCTAATGAGAAGGCAATTGATAATCTGCCGTAAATAGAAATGCAGGAGAGCATGGATAATCCTTCGACCGAACAGGAAACTAAGGCCCTCAATTGGCCTTCTCTCAAACGATAAAGCTTCGGGAGCCAACGCCATCCAAGCAGATATCTACAATAGGTGATTGGGCAGCTTAATCATTTGTTTGGCGAAATGTTGAAGAAAAAGAGCATCCCAGAGGAATTCTTAGACGAGTCCATTGTTCATATATATAAACGGATAGGTAAAAGTTGATATAGCACAAAGTGAGGCGGGTCGGATAGAATCCTCACCCCCATTGATACAATATATCCCATATTTGGCATATCACCACCCGATATTCGAAGAAGCGTCGCAGCAGAAATGGAACGAGAAAAACAGGAGCACGACCTAAGGCACTCAATGTTTGAACATCTGGTACACAGCACAAGACTCAAATCCAGATATAGCTTCCTAAAATTAGCACAGCTCAAACAGACAAATCCTTAACGTCGCCGCACCGAGAGATGGCACGAATTGATGCAGGCCCCAGAGATGGAACTTCGGGAGAAACCTGCCCATGGACATCATCCACCATATATAACACGAAAGTCGCTGAACAGACTCCGAACTGGTTTATCATGATGCAAGAGGAATATGAAACGGTGGGGATACACAGATGATGACACGTGTGACTGCGACGCAATACAGAACCCAGACCATCTAATGACGTGCCCCAACTTCCAGAAAACATGCAATAAGTGTAATATGCTGGAGGCAAATGACAAGGCAGTCCATGATTCTGAATACAGCATGCATACTGTATAACGTGGTGCTTGGACACGGAAAGTAAAGCAAGTAAGCGTAAAGGTAGTAAACAAATATGTGATAACTACAGAGGGATATCTCTGACATGCGTCGGAAGAAAGGTGCTTGCAAAAATACTTCTCCGCAGACAAAATCTTCACCTGGAGCAGGGGTTACTGCCAGAGATTTAATGACCTTAGAAACAACCATGGGGCCATTGATATGAACTTTACTGCAAAGTATATATCCAAGAGAAGTGTCAAGAACATAATGTTTGTGCTCCTTACTAAGGTCTTTGATACCCTAAATCGTGCTGGTCTGTGGATAGTTATGGCCAGGTTGGATAGTTATGGCCAGGTTGGATAATTATGGCCAGGTTGGATAGTTATGGCCAGGTTGGATAGTTATGGCCAGGTTGGATAGTTATGGCCAGGTTGGATAGTTATGGCCAGGTTGGATAGTTATGGCCAGGTTGGGGTGCCCAGCAACATTCGTTGCAATGGTTCGACAATGTCATGTTGAAATGCGTTCCCAGGTTATTGATCAGGGAAACTACTCTGTCCCCTTTGTTGTTACTATCAGTGTGAAGCAGAGCTGTGTGCTCGCCCCGGCTCTGTTCAGTTTGATGTTTTCTGTCATGCGGTGGAATGCCTACAGCGCTTGCGTCGTCGGAATATGGTTTCACTACCGCACTGGCGGCGGGCTATTCAATCTGATACGGTTCAAGGCCAAAATCAAAATTCCCATTGTGACTCTACGTGATTTACTTTATGCGGAGGACTGTGCCTTACATTCAAATACGGAGGTTGACATGCAACAATGCATGGATACGTTCGCCACAGCTTGAATAAATTTCGGCCTCACCATCACTATCGCAAAGACAGAGGTTCTACATTAATTAACCTGCTCGAGATAAGGCCTATTCAGAACCTTCAGTCCGGGTACAAATATTTTAACTATCTAAAACATGTTTGACGTACCTTGGCAGTATTTCTTTCTCAGGTTGTTCACATAGATGACGAAGTGAATTCAAGAATAGCTAGGGTTGGTGCTGCGATAGACTTCGATGTAAGGTGTGGGATAGGCAAGGGATCCGAACTAAAACAAAATTTAGATCTATACTGCAGTTGTTACAGCTACCCTTTTATATATGTGTGAGACATGGACCGTCTATAGTCGTCAAATTAAATCACTTCAACATTTACTACTTGCGAAAACTACTGAGGATTAGATGGCAGGACATGGTGCCAAATACATATGTGTTAGCTCGATCGAGCATGTCAAGTGTGCAGTAAAATTGAGATTGACTGGCCATGTGATACTCATGTCTGATCAATGTCTACCTAAAGAGCTGCTCTATGGTGAACTACAAAATGACAAGAGAGCAATCTGTGGTCAGCGGAAATGGTACAAGGACACGCTTAAGCAATCACTTATCCAGTGCGGTATTAACTGCGATGACGGAAAGTATCGCCACCAATCGGACAGACTGGTGCAGTACTATTGCTGAGGCTGTTCAGAGACATGAGGCATTACGAATAAATGAGGCTTTACGAATAAATGAGGCTTTACGAATAAATGAGGCATTACGAATAAATGAGGCATTACGAATAAATGAGGCTTTACGAATAAATGAGGCTATACGAATAAATGAGGCATTACGAATAAATGAGGCTTTACGAATAAATGAGGCTATACGAAAAAATGAGGCTTTACGAATAAATGAGGCTTTACATAGTCGATAGCTCCGCAAGTCTTCTCACATCAACCCTTCTTCACCCCCGGTTTTATAGGCTATCCTATTTCCTTGTACTAAATGCGGGCTCCGATTCGCTTATTTAACCATTGACGAACTTATGCGATCAGTGAATGCTGACGAAGTGGTTGTCGTCGCTTACGATGGACGAACAAAATATATATAATGTCTGACTATGTCCCCATACTTCTTTTGTTCGCTTGTTGCTCGAAGAGTTATCACCATGATCAATTCTAACTCATATGATTATTTTTAAATGCGCAGTATATGTATTAAGTGTTATCAAATGCAGTTTAATACAATATCATGCTGGTTGATATTTATGTTGTGACTTATGCAACAATCGCAAATATAGCGATGGCATTCCTGAACTTCCCACTCCCGTGGTGGCTCGGGATGTTCATTTTTATTTTTAAGCGATTTTAAATAAATAATGGTTTTCAAATGGCAGGATTTATCCCCGTGAGATTACCTCTGCTGGTAGAATTCACCTGGTCCCGACGACAAACGTGAACATAAACAGATTCAAATCGTACAGAAGTAGAAAGTATTTTTTTTAAATAGTGCAGCAAAGAACTGAATAATTTTGCCGTCTGGAGAGTAGATAATTAGTAATCGGATCTTAACCCGCACAATAAAGTACCGCTTATCCTGCAATTATGCAATGTATTGCGGAGGGAGGGAATCGTAATGTCCCCCTAAAGAACAGCAATTTATTCAAACAGTATATTGAATAGTAGAATTCGATAAAAACATTTACATTTATGGTTTTTAGATCTCACAGGTTAGGAAACAAAACGTAACCCACATTACGATCACAAAGTCTTCGTTGGGAAAAAAACAAACCAAAAATAAATACATAATGAATCAAAAATAAATAAAGACAACCAGTATATTTTATAATTTATATTATTTTTTTAATAAATGTATTTATTTGTAAAGTTTATTTTCTGATTTGTTAGTGAGCTTGGTATGTTCTTTGTTCCTGACTAAGATCTTTAGAGTTTTGTTTCGTCTCTGTCCCGGTACGATAACTGTCTCATACCTATAAATGTTCCTATACAATTTTGCCCCTCAGTATCGCCGCAGCTACGTTTTATTTTGACGAATATCTACATCACAGTAGAATATGTAGAAAGCCAAATTAGACTGAGTGTCTGGACCTTGCAGCAAAGGCGCACAGTTCGAAGTCTGTTATCATCTTGCTCTAGTCGACCCAACCAAAAATGGGTATCTGTTAGAGGAAAAAGAGGCAACGAGGAAGGACACTGGCAACGTCATCTTATTAAACGCTAATGGAAAGTACAATGAAGTCTCTAACACCGACAACATTGTCTGCTATGAGACAGAAAAACGGACATACTTCTTCTTCTTCTTTTTCATTCGTTCTCAATCTTCCACTACCAAACCCTGAAAAGGCTTTAGTAGCAGAATGTAGTCCAGAGAACTGAATGTGTTGTGTCGTAGTTTACAGCTTGGTTTGCAATATTTGCACCTTTCGGTCCAACACATCCGATTTCAGCAAGCATTTTTTGTGTACCGGGTTAGCATTCCCTCTTCGATCCCTTCTCCTTAGCCAGTCTGCCCTGCTGCAGCCTGCTATCCAGGATCACTACGTGGAGGTGTAGAAGGGTTCGCTATGGTTCGCTGGCCCTGACGTTAGCAGTCAGCTATGGGTCGCTGACCGCTGCAGCATCTTGATCCCAAACGGACATACAACTTAATACCAATTATGTTTGAAAAGCGACACACACACACACATACGCACAAACGTTTATAGTACAATATTTCATAAGGTCAATAATTGATGTTCTTATATTATACCATATTATTTTATCATTATGAAATTTCCGGATAGATTCGTATAATGAGTTTTGTATTCCTGCAGTGAAAACCATTCAAATGGAGGTCAAAACCAGCACAGCAGTCATTTCGATTTTGGACCAATAGTTTGTTTATAGTTATTTGGTGGCACTAGATAGCCATTGTTAGTAACTCCAAGCCGGTAATGGAAGCACCGAAGCACACCCCGTCTAACAAAAGTTAATGTTTAGTAGGGGAATGATCAAGAACATAATGACGTCCGTGCGGTTAAGGTTAGCATGTAATTAATCCCTGGGCATAGCCAGCTACCAGAAAACAAGATGACTGGCAGACTAGCAAACACAGGAGTCTCCAAAGAACAAAAGAATATACGTTATTGTAACAGCACAGTTAAACAGATCATCAGAAACAGTGAAAGGAAAGTCTAGCAGAATATGTAGACGGCAGGGATATCTGTCACAGTGTGTTGGTTTTAAGCGGATTATCACAGCCAAAAAACAAATGATGGCATAAGCAGACTGTCCACAATAGAACCGAGTCTCGCATAACAAATATGTACAGACTATCCACAAAAGAACAAAGTCTCGCCTAACAAATCTGTACAGACTGCCTAGAAGAGAACAAAGTCTCGTCTAACAAATCTGTACGTACTGCCTAGAAGAGAACAAAGTCTCGCTTAACAAATCCGGACAGGAAACACTAGTGTCGTTTAAACCATAACCTGATCAAGTCCTAGAACCTGCCCTTCTCCAGACACTGTTCTCACGTGAATGAATCAGACACCTGCAGATTAAGTGTAAAGTGCTTGCAGACATGAGGAATAAATCCTTATAAGTGCCTCTGACAATTGCCCATCAACTGTACAGCAAAGTGGAACATCTGAAGACGATCTGTATTTATGCAAGTGAGGCATTGGGCAGCCAAGGGCGGGCCTGTTCAGCTGATATGGGATAGCAAAAACAACATGTAACATTTGTTCGGATAGACTGCTCTTTTAATGGCAAACTATTTTGCAGCACCGCACAGGTGTTCAGTCATGAGTGCTTGGAATACTTGCAAACCTGGTCTGCGGGGTTGGAGCTGAACAGAGATTAGTATCAGTGCAAACTGTCAAGAATGTAGCAAGAGGCAAGTAAGAATGGTTGGAAATGGGGCTGGTCCTCACAGCCTGTTAGAAACACTTTAACAAATATAGTCATGTAAACGTTTAATCAGTTGACTTCTATTTGTTGAAAACTCATCATGTTCAGGCACGATATACTGACCAAGACCACTATCTCTCTTCCATGAAGCTTTACCTGGAAACATGTTATTACTCAAGGCACTTTCGCAGGGGAAATGTTGATCGACGTGATCTCCGTAGTAATGAGCAACACGCAGATGAGGTCAAGCATAGCACAACCGCCTGAAGGATAACGGTGTCATCTTCATCAACACGCTTGTGATGTGAGTAAATCTACTTATTAGCTCTGTCCGTCTTGTCTGACGATAGTAATTGTGCTTTGAAAAATGTGTGCTTCTTCTTCTTCTTCATCGTACGCTGTTTACAGCGATATTTACGTTGCACTGTTTTATTTTGGTAAGCCTGTGGCTCAGTGCATCCGATTTCAACAGGTGTTTCTGTAGAAATGCCCTACTTAGCCTTTGGCTGTCCCCAGCCTAACTGCAAGGCAGCAGTTGTTTCTGGTCAGAGTTGTCTCTCTTAGGGAAGTTGTCTTGCAGGACTATCGAGTCTTCCCCTCTCGTGTCTATAGGGTTTGGCAATGATATGATGGACTATGTACTAGTTTGTACTATCCCGGAAGAGAGGCAGTCCAGTGTGACTGTGTCTCAGGATCGTCACGTCCTGCCAGAAACGTAGCATATGCATGTGAGTGAGGTATCTCTTTGCTCCCTTTATTTTCTCGGCTCATCTGCAGTGATGGCACGCCTAGCATTCCCCTCCACCTGGGACGTTGTCACAATAGGGCAGAGGTGCAATGTCCACTGGACTGCATCTCTTCTGCGTCCATTGGGATGGCTGAAAGCAGACAGAGGTAAAGAGCGAGGCAGGAATGCATTTGGCCAGGTGCATTTCTGCGGCTCGACCGGGCGGGCTGAGACGAGAGCCCCAGGTCACAACCATATCGTGGCCTCCCATCACAGCGGTGCTGAGATTTAGGGCGGGATTCTGGCTTAGAGGCATTCGGACGTAGTCCCTCAGGTTGTAGCTTCACACCATTGGCTTATCAGCCAAGCACGTGGACCAAATGTCAGCGACATGCGATTCCTCTCGAAGGAGTGCATTTAACCAGGGGACAAGCCTGGTAATGGTACGGAGATGTTGTTCGCCTGGTGTGCGGACATATCTCATGATCAAGGGGCTGCGTCTCGACAGTTCGCAATGAGGTGGCTGCTCTACTGCTTACGACACCCCGACCGAGAACTAAGTCTTCTACTAGTGGTTTCATACCTCATCGCCGTATGGGGTGAATATCGGGCAGCTTCCCGGCCGCTTTGATTAGCGGACGGCAGAGACCTCTTTCTGTGGCTCGACCGGGTTGGGTTGGGACACGAGCCCCAGGTTCAAACCCTATCGTAGCCTCCCATCGTAGTGGTGCTGAGATTTAGTGCGGGATTCTGGCTTAGAGGCGTTCCGCCGTAATCCCTCCTATGGTAGCCTCCGAGCCGTTGGCTTATCAGCCTAGCACGTGGACCAAATGTCTGCGATTTGTAACGCGGCAATACGAATGCCCCCGTTTGTCGCTGTTAATCATTACCTCCAGTTCTGAAAACCAACAAAATAGAACCGAGGTTCTATTCCATTATTCCATGCACCATTATTCAGGCAGCCGAGGCCTGCTTTGAACACTCTAATTATTTCAAAGTAAACGCGCCGGCCACCCAGGACGCTCAGCGAAGAGCACCCGTGGGAGAGAGCCGGCAGACGGTAGGGCAGGAGACAACGGGCAGGACCGCCCGCCTGCGCCTGAGATCCAACTACGAGCTTTTTAACTGTAACAACTTTAATATACGCTATTGGAGCTGGAATCACCGCGGCTGCTGGCACCAGACTTGCCCTCCAATAGATCCTCGTTAAAGGGTTTAAAGTGTACTCATTCCAATTACGGGGCCTCGAAAGAGTCCCGTATTGTTATTTTTCGTCACTACCTCCCCGTGCCGGGAGTGGGTAAGTTGCACGCCTGCTGCCTTCCTTGGATGTGGTAGCCGTTTCTCATGCTCCCTCTTCGGATTCGAACCCTGATTCCCCGTTACCCGTTACAAACATGGTAGGTATGTCACGTATCATCGACATTTGATAGGGCAGACATTTGAAAGATGCGTCGCCGGCACATGCGTCCATGCGATCAGCACAAAGGTATCCAGAGTCACCAGTGGGGACGCCGCAACCCCGCGAGGGGAAACGACGATTGGTTTTGAGCTAATAAAAGCGCTCTTACGGCGAGGATCGGAGCTTGGTAAGCATGTATTAACTATAGAATTGCCACATTTATCCAAAAAGGATCGTGTCAAATAAGGAACCTCGACTGATTTAATGAGCCATTCACGGTTTCACCGTGAGATAGTGTGAACTTAGACATGCTTGGCTTAATCTTTGAAGAATCTGGGCAGAGCGGATCCCAACGGCCCCGGCGATGAATTTCACAGGGACTAGAGACAATTTTTGCCTGCCGTCCTGCCCTTCTGCCGAGGGTTGGTCGGGCGAGGACAGGGCCTTTAGGCTGTATTCCTGCTTTCCATTTGCCGGTCACAAGCTCTTTTCGAGAATCTGACCACCAGCGAGACGAACTGTCGAGCTCTGCTATAAGCCTTCAAAAAAGCGCCACTGACTGTCAAAGTTTCTCGATACGGGCCACAGTAGCGCACCTATGCCGACGGCACGACACCACAAACGGCGTCCCGCTACCTAACCGGGGAGAGGCGGGCGAGCGTTTTCGACAAGCCCGCTCTATCGCTCCGTCTGGCGGGACTGAGATCGCTGTACAAATACTGGTGAGAGTCAATCGCGGCGGCGAGAGACCTACCCCAGGTGTGCAACGACAGTTCATGACGGTAACGAATGTGACCCGTAAGACCAATCCGGGCAGAGAAGCGTCTTCCACATTGTGTGCAAGGAAACTCAAGACCGTTTGCGGCATTACAGGGTGTGGCGTGTCTTCTCAAACGCGGAGTCTTTAGCCTATCAGCAATCAGTATCTCCTTTATATGTATTCCATGATTAGTCCTACCCCTCCATGTAACACGATCCATGGCGTCATGCTCCCATGATTCAAGATCGATGACTGCACCATTCATATCCCGCTTGCATACATCCTTGTACCGAAGTAGTGGCTGGCCCAAAGACCTTTTCCACAACTGTAATTCCCCATAGAGAAGATACTTTGATATTCTGCCATCATCCATCCCCTGAGTGTGTCCCAGTCATTGGAGCCTTCGAAGACTAAGCATGGACAAGATTAATATTGTGACAGTACCTGTTCTCTCCAACACCTCTGCGTTGGTGATCTTGTCTTGCCACCCATCTCCCCAGGCACCTCATGTGATAGCTGTTTAGCCGCCTCGCCTGGTACATGTAGGTAGACTATGCCTCACTTCCACGAATAAGGGTTCTGAAGACACAGGTCTGGAAAACAGGTGTTTTTGTTTGAACAGTGAGCTTCTTGTTCTCCAAAACCATTTTTGTTAATCTGCTTATTGTTGTTACTGCATTTCCTATCCTGATATTGATCTCTTGGTCCAGGGATAGTTTATCTGAAGATCCCAAGTACGTAAAATGATTCACTACATCGAGAGCCTCATCATCAATAGTGATTACTGGTGGTTTGTTTGCACCCTGGACCATAACAAGTGTTAACCCGAACTCACAGCAGACATCCGAAAATGCAGATAGTAATCTTTGCAGTTCCTCCTCTGAGTGAGTCGTAATTGCGGCATCATCTTCAAAGAGCAGTTCTCTCATCAGCACCCTGTTTATTTTGGTCTTGGCTTTCAGCCTTTGCGAATTGAATAGGCCACCATCTGTGCGAGAATGAATGAAGATACCACCTTCCTGGTCACGAAATGCGTACTTCAAGAGAAGTGAGAAATACATTCCAACGAGGGTTTGAGCAGGTATATAGCCTTGTTTTACTCCGCACTTGATTGCGAACTCCTCTGAGGACGCACCGTCAAATTTGATGGTGCCTTTCATGTCAGTGTGGAACGACTCGATAATGCTCAGAAGAATCGGTGCGCAGCCAATCCTACTGAGCGCGTTGAACAGACCCACACGACTGACCAAGTCAAATGCCTTTGTGTGATCTATGAAGGCAATATACAATTGTTGCTTTTTTTCTCTGCATTTTTCTTGCAACTGTCGTAACAAGAATATCATATATGTGGTAGACCTATTCCCACGAAAACCGCACTGTGACTCAGGGTAAACCTGGTCTCGTAGGACCTGGAGTCTGCGTAGAACAATTCTGGCAAGTACCTTTCCAATGGTACACAGATGCAAAATACATTTGTAGTTGTTGCAGTTACTACGGTCCCTTGTTCTTGTACAAGGTTACAATGTCCTTCATGCCAGCATAATGTTAACAACTGGTGTATCTGTGGGGCATGTATGTCTTTTTGACTTCTGATGACTTCTACTGGGATTCCATCCTTTCTTGGAGCTTTTTCAGAAACAAGGTTGGCAATAGAAAAGTTAACTTCTGCCATGGTTGGCAGTGCGTCCAGACGGTCCAGAGTTGGCATGGCTTCGATGTCAATGAGAGCATCTTGTTAGCTCTGTCTCGCTTAAGTAGAGTTTAAAAATCGTGCTCTTGCGATTTGTCTAACTGCTTCCTAACTGCTTTTAGCAGAGCACTCTTTTTTCACTGTTGGGCAAATAACTTTTTTTTATCCCCTCATATATGCCTCTGATGTTGTCATTATTGAACGCATCTGATCTTCTCACATAACTGTATTCAATTGTCATTTGCACACTGTCTATGTGTCCTTTGCACTTCTTTTCTCGTTGTTTCAATACATTGAGAGTGTTCCGTGTTGTTTTATCTTTGTTTCTTAGTAATGCTGCCTTTTCTCTGTCAATCAAAGGCTGATGTATCCCACTATTTGCCTCAAACCTGTCTTGATTAATGTGTTCTCTAATGCCATAAGCTGTTACTGCTGCTTTGAGGGTAGCTTCTTTGATTACATTCCACCTTTCACTAGCTGTACAATCTCCTGATGTACCAGTGAGAACAACTACAAGCTGCTGTTGGAACCTGAAACACTTTTCTGGATCCTTGGTGTTGACTAAATTTATTCTCAAAATGGGTTTGTGCTTCGCTATGAAGATTCTCTTAAGTCTCAGCTTGATGCATACAACAACCAGCGTGTGGTCAGTATCGTAGTAAGCACTCAGATAGCTGCGTGTTAATTATGTGTGATTGAGATGTTGTCTCCTGATAATAATAAAGATTTGGTGCCAATATCTAGATCTTTGGTGTTTCTGTGATACCTTAAGGCGATCTTTTGTTGCAAAGTAGGAGTTTGTGATGCAGAGATCGTTTGTTGTGCAGAATTCCAGCAGCCTTTGTCCATTTTCATTCATGCGCCCAAAATTATGTTTGCATAAACAAACTGGCCATGAATTCGAATCAAATCCCACTTTTAGCATTTAGATCACCAAGTATGTTTAGGCAGTCCGATTTTGGAATTGCATTTACTGCATTGTACATAGAAGGAATCCTTTTCACCTTCTGCTGATGTGAGCGTCGGAGCGTAGGCAGCGATAAGTGTTATGAATCCACACGAGGTAGACAATTTCATTGTTAACAAGTCAACAATCCTACAGACAGTCAAACAACTACTGAAGACTATGTACAAAGAGGCCTAGCTGAATAGATGGGCAATGGGAAATATTGGGTAGAGAAATCTACAAACATAATCCCAAATCCCAAAGACAACATCAACCTCCTGAAAAGGAGAGACCAAAGCACCATTTTCCTACTTCGAACTCAACAGATACAACTTAACAACCACTTAAACAGAATCCAACCAGAAGCTACTCCAGAGTGCTGGCTGTGCACACATCCCTGTGAATCTGTCGAATATCATCTTTTTCAATGTCCGGCGCTTGCTGGTGTTAGGAAAGAGCTTCTTCCTCCGACGCCAGACAAATGGAACACTTTGTACGGAACTAAAGAACAGCTTACAAACACTTGCAGATACCACTATTTGGCATTGGGCCAAAGGACCCATACAATCCTTCTTCTTCTTCTTCGTAAGCTGTCAGACGTCAACCTGTATTTTTTCGAAAAAAGCAGCGGTCCACCTGAGGCTGTCGACACTGCCATAGAGCTTGACTAGTGTTGCTACTGGTGATGGCCACATGTGCTTTCTCTGATCCTCGTATGTCGGGCAGTTTTGCAGCAAATGTTCAGAGGTCATTTTCCCGACACCACACGCGCATTCGTCAGTGCCACCTATGTTTAATTTATTGAATAGGTGGTACCTAAGTCTATTGTGGCCTGTGCGGAGTCTGAAGACCACGACCTGCTCTCTTCTGTTCAATTGGTAATAGGCATCGTTTTTTGTGTAGCCAGTATGTTCCGTTTCCCATTTGATCATGTATCTGGCTCTGATAAGCCTTTTCGACTCTTTGTAGGTCACACTAGGATCTGGTTGTTGTAGTCTTGCACCTTCTTTTGCCAGTCTGTCTACCTCCTCGTTGCCTTGGATGTACCACTACTCTTTTTGGTGCGGACTTCAGGCATAGTTGTCAGAGTACTGCTCTTAAATCTTTAAGTTCAGTATTTTTCTGGCTTTCTGATACTGTGGCTACGGCCAGGGCATCTGTAAACAGGACAATATGGCTTTCATTTATTTTGCCTGTCACCATTTCTTCTACTGAATCCCTCAGTGCCTCTGCCTCCGCTCTGAAATTGCTTGAGTATTTTCCAGTTGCCACTGACAGTGTTATTTTTTTACCATTTGGTAGGCTCAGGAATACACCTGCCCCTCCGTTCTGTGTTGTGTTTGTTACAGAACCGTCGGTGTATGCATGGGTCCAGTCCATGCTTGGGTAGTTTTTCGTTATGTACCTCAGGGTTATGTCTCTTCTTTCTTTTACGGTCTGGCTGTTCTTGTTTTCAATACCTGGTATTTTTTCTACCACCTCCGGAAGTATATGCTGCCTCCAGGTAGGATTGCGTACAGTAGGGATGGGCTTTGCTGTTGTTAATGTGATTATACGGTCTTCGCTCATCTTTGCTTTGGCTATTTCTGCAAAGTTTCTCCGTTTTAGTTTCCCATTTCCAAATCTATTTAGTATCTGGTGCATTGGATGGTCTGCCAGTCTTCTGAGTTTCTCTGCTTTCTGCTGGGCTCTGCAGTCTCTTCTGTCGGTCATGGATTGCAAATTTGTAATCTTTTCAAGTTCTACAATTGGTGTTGACTTCATGCCTCCTATTATAACTCTCATGGCTTGGTTTTGGATTTTTCAAATTTTATCAAAGTTCGCCAATGCTGCTGTTGTCTATGCCGCAATGCCATACTCGAGAACTGGTCTCACTCTTCTAGTGTACAGTTTCTTTAGTATACTTTCGTCTGCTCCCCAGCTTGAGCCAGCAAGTTTCCTCATGATTGCCATTCTTTCTCTGGCTCTCATTCGATTTCTCTCGATCTGACTTTTCCATGTCATGCGCCGATCAAATGTGACTCCCAGGTAGTTTGGGTTGTCGTTTGGCCGCAGATATTTGCCGTTAAGACTTATTTTCGTGTTTTTGGGTTTGTTTGAAAGCGAGAATATCGTACATGTTGTTTTTGTCTCATTTATTTTGACCAGCCATGAGTTCGCCAACTCCTCCAACGATGTTAGGGCCTGCTGCATCCGATTACGTGCTATGGTGAGATTTTTTTCAGAGGTCCACATAGTCAGATCGTCTGCGAACATGGAGCTGTGGATCCTTCTTGGTATATTCTCTGAGATGTTGTTTATATACACCAGGAAAAGTGTTGGTGATAGTACTCCCCCTTGGGGTACTCCCTGCTCAAATGTCACCTTTTTGCTCATCTGCCCTTGTACTTGAACTCTGGCTGTTCTGTTTTTGAGGTAATGGCTGATCCATCTGTACATTTTCCCACAAACTTCACTTCTTCGTAGCTTGACTTTCAGTCCCTCTTTCCAGACCTTGTCAAATTCCTTATCTAAATCCACCCAAACCGATACTGTGTGTTTTTTCTCCTGGTAAGCATCCTCTATTTTCTGGGCTATGAGAGTGATCTGGTCCTCAGTGGATCTGTGCTTTCTAAAGCCTGCTTGCTGTGGAATTAGTATGTGTTTTTCTTCCAGATGCCACATCAGTCTGGTGTTTATCATACGCTCCATCAGTTTTCCTACACAGCTAAGCAGACTGATAGGCCTGTATCCATTTGGATCTGCTCTATCTTTTTCTTTCTTTGGTACTGGTATAATTACAGCATCTTTCCATGCCTGAGGTACAATTCCCCTTTTCCAGCTTTTGTTTCAGGACTGATAGTAACTTCCTCTTTGCTGTTTGGCCCAGCCCCATCAGCATTTCGTTTGTTACGCCATCTTTTACGGGCGATTTCTTTTTCTTTAGAGTTCTTATGGCCTCTTCCATTTCATTCATTGTTAGTTTTGCCATCATGTGCTTCTCTGGTGCCATATTGATTTTGTCGTGGCTCTTTTGTTCTTCATTAATTTCTGTATGCCTATTTGTAGGGACATCAATGTGGTTTGCTCTGGCATAATGTTCTATAAAGGCTTTTGCAGCTTTTTTTCTTCCAGTGAGCATGTTGTCACCCTGCTTGATGGTAATTTGTTTGTTTGTTGGAGTTTCGTCATTCATGACTCTGACTAACTTCCATAGTTTGTTCCCTTCTTTATCTAAATTGAGGCTTTCTGTTTTGTTTTTCCAACTGTCTCTTGTTATTTGGTTTAGTGTTCTTTTGTATTTCGCCATGGTGGCTTTGAGGGCGATATTTGCCTCCATAGATTGTTCTCTCTCTGCCATGTTCCTAGCATTTGAGACTTCGTCTTCCGCTTTCTGCAATTCATCATTCCAATATGGCTTTTAGTTTTTCCTTGTCCCTCTTGGGATGGTTTCGGTGGTTGCTTGCATTTTTGCTTTGCTTAGGCTTTCCACCATGGGTTTCATATTGTTATTCCGTGTGTTTCACACAGCCCATTCTTCAGGATTGCAAATCTGTCCCAGACGGCTCGTTTGTAGTTTGGGAGCGGTTTTATTTCCTGTGGGCCTACTTCCATATCAACTTCTAGCCTGATTGGTCTGTGGTCGCTACCTGCCAATTGTTTTAGCACCTGGTGGTCTATTTTGTGGTGAATATCCACCGTTGAAAAGGCCAAGATGGAGTAGAGGTGGTATGCCATGTTCTAGAATAGAAGCTAGGACTGTTTTGTGTCTATCTCCCAGTCGACCACTTCATCACCTCTGATGTCTGTGTCCGAATATCCCAATTTCTCTGAGTGGCTATTGAAGTCTCAACTACTAGGCAGCTGGAGTTCTTGATTTCCATACTCGAGAGCGACAATCAAATCTACATCCACTATCTTATATAAATATATAATGGCAAACTTGTATTATTGACTTTTTGCTACAATGCAAATCATAAATCAAACTATCACTGCAGCATTTTTATCCTCTCTGCTGGGGTCGCTGTGAAGATTTATTAAACTTAAAAATAAATGTCTCTAAGTCCAAGAGTCGTAACGTGGGTCGCACGATAGATTTTTATTTCACCGCCTGAAAAAACTAGACCCTGCCGGGATTTGAACTCGTGTCTCTAGGTTAAAGAGATCGGGTCCATGACCGATTAGCCAAAAACTTCTCTTCATGAAAATCTGTAGACTTGATATTATAATTGAGTATATCATCTCATCAGTAGAGAAGTGTCATGATAGTTTTAGGGTAAGCTGAGTCATGAACATAAAGTTGCACACTTAACGATGTCGAAAAGAATGTTGAAAAGCGTTTCGTGTTTGTGCTGAATGAGGTGGTGGAAATCCATATTATCGACGTACTTCTGCACAGCTGACGCAGCCTCATCTATTTTATCATCTGCCGCCAGTGTGGTATGACACACATTGGGGAAACTGGTATGGAACTACGGGAGCGTTTCCGCAAACACCTCAACGATATCCACACTCGCACTGGTTCCCCAATTGCCAGCCACTTCAGTAGTCCTGAGCACCGGGGTAAGGCGGACGTTAGTGTCAATGGTCTAGTTTATTGCTTCTCTGACGATCGTCATCGATTCGCCTTTGAGAATAGACTTATCTCCAGCATGGGTTGTCTCCAACCGCACGGCATTAATATC
This sequence comes from Ariolimax columbianus, assembly GCA_036924085.1. Classification (NCBI taxonomy): domain Eukaryota; kingdom Metazoa; phylum Mollusca; class Gastropoda; order Stylommatophora; family Arionidae; genus Ariolimax; species Ariolimax columbianus. The sequence goes on along the minus strand of JAVGWX010000003.1, from coordinate 131,366,908 downwards.
TTCTATACCTTTTCTTAATACCTCACACGGCCCCCCTCTATTTGTCTTCCCCCCCCCCCAATTTCTTGTATTAGTTCTCGCTCCCCCCCTTCCTATATTAATTTCACACCCTCTCGGCTTTTATCACCTTTTCTTTGTTCTCCCATCTGGATCACTATTTGGCCGTTTCCATATATGGCCACCATTGGCTTATCCGGCGCATTCCCCTCCAATTCTTACGCTCTCCTGGCCACCTTGTGTTTGACCGTTCTCCGTCATTTTCAGTCAAGCATCTGGCCCAACCGGTCGCTTAGACAGACTGGGTCTACTATAAGATAAGTTACCCATTTTTTCCTTATATGTTGATTTGTTAGTTCAGTATTGTTGTCCCTGATGAAGGCCTAATTGGTCGTAACATAGGTTTTGTTTGTGTTCTCGTCTCAGTACGGTATCTGACCATACCCATTTTTAAATATGGATTGAACTTAAACTTAATCAACTTTTACATTTTTTTCCACAATTTTTTCCCTCTATGTTTTCTTGTAAATCAGTTATACGCGTCTTTGTTTCATTTATGGAAAAAAATACATATCACCTAATCCTTTGACACGTGATCTTGAGCGCACTTACAAGAACGTTCCTTTTCTATTGAAATATTAGCCAGATTGAATCGTCTATTATTGATCATAGAAATACGCAGATGTGTTATAAATCTTTTCAAAGTACTCATTAAAAGTTCTGCAGTAGCCGAGCTCACTGGAATACTGAGAATCAGTTGTAATAACTTGCCCGTCTGTTCATATACTGTTTGGAGATCGTTATCTACAATGAAATTCAATAATTTAATGCAAGGTTTGGCTTTGTCATCTGAGCTGTAAATATTTTCCAGTTCATTGTGTAGTAATATCAGGTTAAACACTTTAGTGTATGTGTTTTTAAGTTTTTGAAATTGACTGTTGGGTAAAGATTTTTTAAGTGTGTAAATTCTGCATGGTTCAAGAGCTCAACAAATGAAACGTCGTCAAAGTTAGCGAATCGTTCCTCTAACTGAACTATGATGGAGTAAAGAATTTCAAATGCAACGCGTTTCAACAAAATCTTGCGATTGGAAGTCTGTTCAACACCTTAACTCTCTTGAAGCCACGCTTGTAAAACCGTATCTGAACGAAAAGAGGAAATGTGTGGCTTGTCTAGGCTTCGTTCATTCTCAATCTCCCCCTACACAATACTGAAAGGGCTTAAGTAGCAGAATGTAGTCCAGAGAACGGAATACGTTGTGTCGTAGTTTACAGCTTGACTGCGATATTTGCACCTTTTGGTCGAACACATCCGATTTCAGTAATAATTTTTTGAGTACCGGGTTAGCATTCCCTCTTCGATCCCTTCTCCTTAGCCCGTCTGCACTGCTGCAGTCTGTTATCCAGGAGCGCCGCGTGGAGGTGTAGAAGGACCTTGGCAGCTGTTGTTCGTTGACCCTGACGCTAGCAGTCAGCTATGAGACGCTGACCACTGCAGCGCATGCGGTGCCCAGCATCTTGATCCCCGAAATGTTTGAATTGACAATTCTTATTTCATTGTTGCATACGTTTACATCACGTGTGTCCTTAACTTGGAAAATGCTGAAAAAAAGTTTGGTGAAGATAAAATGTATATCAAACAGGCACAATAAAAATGGGAAAATTAAATAATCTGATATTCTCAGAAGACATGTTGCATAATTTATGGATTCTGAATTCAAGTCATCAGATTCATTTATGTAGCTCACGGCATTTCGTAACTCAATGTAATGATGTTTGATAGTTTTCGCAACGCGTAAATTGAAGTTATATCTTGTTTGTGCTGTATGAGGTGGCTGAAGCCCATCCTGTCGAAGTACTTCTGTACGAGATGTCAATCTATGAAAGAAAAAATGAAATGCAGCGAGGTTGCAGATATCAAATGTAACTTCTATAATTGTTTTGACATTGTGCAAATGTACCAAGTTAGCTGGTGCACATACCAGTGTACACACATTGCTTTCAGGTATTTTCGACGAATGATAGTTTATACTGCACCGCGACAGACAGCCATAACCGGTGCCCCCTCATTTGTCTGGCAAATAAACTTTTTATCCAAATTGTATTTCTGTATAACGGTAAACGATTTCTTGGTTGCCTCTCATCACTTTTATTGCTCCGGACATAATGAAACCCCATTTAACTTTCTCCAATGTTTTGCTCATGAACATACCTAACAAAAATGCTGAGTTGTGCCTTAATAGAAACGTCAGTAGATTCGTCATCTTGAATCGATACAAAACCTGCCTCATCCATTTCACTTTGAATTTCCTCATCTATGGCAAAAGTAACTGATTCGATTAAGTCTCTCCGAATATCAGAGTTAGTTCTCTAGAACACCGTGCTGTTATGTAAATGGTCCTGTCTTAACCCATCATACATGGCAAGCACATCTAAGGTGTCTAAATAATGTCCTTTTATCGAAAGAATCTAAGCTCTCATTGTGTCCATGAAAAGCTTGTTCTTATTTTCTAAGTGACACACCACCTCAATGAGACGCTCTGCAACTTTTTTATTAAGCAAAACGTTACTGTTATGTTTAACATCTTGAATTCGACCATTTTCTGAAATACAAAAATCATTTCTGTATCTTCCCAACATATGATAAGGCTTGGCAATGTTAATGTGCGATTTGCTAGTAGCATGTTTTGCAGATTTAATTTATTTCAAAATTGTTTGTGTAAAATGACCAATTATACTCTAAAATATTCTTAGTTTTATAGTGATGCCTCCTCCCTCGTTTTCAATGGCATCTTTGGCTGAGCCATCCGTATAGGTATGTGTTCAGGCTGTTGGTTGAAATTTTTGGTAGATGTAATTTGAAACTATGTGTTTTATTTGTTCCTGTTTGTGATTTTTTGTCTTCGATGTTGGGGATATTGCGTAAAAGATCAGGGAAGGGTCTTCCTTTCCAGAGGCAGCGGATGGAGTATGCTGGTATTGGTTTAATTTTTTCGTTTAAAAGTGCAGCATTGTTTTTAATCTTTTTTTAAGCCTGGACTGTAATCTTTTTCCTTTTTAGTCTGCTGCGTCCCAGCCCATTTAGAAATATATAATTTTGTTCTTGCTATTTTTACTTTTGCTTGGACTTTCTGTTCAAAAGACAAGGTAACAGTATAATTTTGTAACAAAACGGCAACCTAATTGAAAGAATCAATGTTTATGTCTAGAGCGTCTCCAATTTGTTAACGGTATTTTCACAAAATCATAAAACAATACTGATATTATAACACGCAATTTGACACAACTTCAATAAGCTTAATAAAATAATAAAATTCAAATTGCAGTCACGAAACTAAACAACACTGCACTGTAATAATATTTGAAACACACGATGAGAGCTTGGAATTTAACACTCTTCATCATAGAAAACCAGCCTAATTTATGGCTAGTTGGATAGCTACCAATTGAGCTGATTCATTCGCTGTGTTAGTTTGGGTGCAGTCAGTTTACCTTTACAGTAGTATCTGACAAATTTACATTGGTGTTTTGCGCGTTTGCTAACATGTCACTAAGCTTAAACACAAATGACCATTACAATTTCAATTTCAAATTGTTTTCCAACCTGTTTTATGCAATGGGATGTCTTCTCGAATTCTTCAAAACCGCTTGGAATAGCTTATACTGCCTTGCCTGTTTAACGCTTCGCTTCTGCACCTCATACATTTGCATGCTCATCATTCGATTGACTTTTCTAGAGGTTGTGCCAAATCAAACCACAAAATGAAAAGTGCCGACAAGGTTGGCACACACTGTAGAAACAGGGCTACAATGTAATTTGACAGGCACTTACATGAAACATGCAAGGACAACGAACAAGAGGAAAACAGTACAGCACACACAGTGACACCCGTCAAAATAATTGCATTTTGACTTCGCTAACTGTGTAATCCATCAGATACTGGATGTCGATCATGTTCTTTCTGAGTATTCTTTGGCTAGTTTTGTCCTTTGGGATTCATTCAATTTCAAAATGTAACCAAACGACGTGCAAACACGCCTTGGGACACGCCATGACAGAAATGAGGGATTGATGACAAGCGTTAGGTGAGTTGGTGAAGGTGTAAAGAGGTGACACTATTAGAAGCGTGTTGTTATTGACCTGAGGTCCTAAGGGAGCCAGCAGATTTGTTCCATTGATTTTTACAGAATCCCTATTCTTATTTTTCCATGTAATCCAATTACGTGTTTAACTAAATATAGATTATGGTTACTATTTATCTACCTTCGTTTTTTTTTCGTCGTAGGCTCTCAAATAATTTTTTTTTTCTAGCTTCAAGACTGTGCAGTCTGTTTCGAATGCTCTCGTCGCTATCAAGTCATTGCTCAATTCGGATAGTCAGGACCAGGATGTAACTATGCTCTTCTCGTGGAGGCGACAGAACTAAAGAAATATGGGGACATTTCTGTGTTTCAGATTTTTTAAATACTTGAATAAATGATAATTCATTATACAGTAGGATATTCTCAGTCTGAATATTGTCGCTGGATCTACTCTTGGCCAAATGTATTATCGATCTGTAATATTAGACTGCCAGTGTTTTCAAAATTAGATTATTTTGGAAGATAATTGTACTCATTGCTTTTCATCTCTTCATAAATGGCTTTTGCGTGATAGCCTTACGGTGTTATCGCATATATTGATAAGGCGATGTTAAATAACATACACGTCTGGAGCAACATAAGCGAAGGAGTGCACAGATTTACAGCAGGGAAGAGACACTGCCAACAAGATGGTGAAGCATTTCAGGATGATATCGTGAAGATTAAAAAAAAGAACCAGGCAAACATAAATCAACATCAGCCCAACATGAAATCAACAGGTTTCTAATATGAAATAAAATGTCGCTGTTAAATACATATTTCCTACTCTCTCTCTCTATCTCTCTCTCCATCCCAATTTTTCTGTGTCTATGTATATATATATAAGCACAATAAGTAGGACAGATGTGTTTAACAGCGAAATTGGGGAGGAAGAGTAACGTCTGGTCAGGCAAAATATACTGGCCAAGACGCTCACCTCGGCTTCCTAGTAGCACCCCCTGGAAATGGGTTGTTTTCATGGCAGTCTGGCTAAAAAGGTGAGGGATCGACGTGATGACCACAGTAGTGAGCGACACGCAGATGGAGCCAAGCATAGCACAAGCGTCTGGAGGATCCCGGTCCACCTTCATCATCACGCTCGGGATGTGAGGAAAGCTACTGCAACTCCCACTTAACGTCTTTTTTAGGCCGCACAAAAGGGTAACCTACTCATTGTGCCCATTCGCAAACAACAACAGCGAAATGATATAATATATGAGCGCATAGAATCAATAATATCAGCTATGCTGATGATACTATGTTAATAGCAGAGGATCTAGTACATATGAAGAACTTAATGGATAAGATAACCAGCAAAAGTCTGCAATATAGGTTAGAAATCAAAATTTAAAAAAAAGTTACTAAAGTTATTATTTTCACCAAAAAGAAAGAAAGCTTTCATCCACATAAAGGGAACAATTCTGGAAAAAGTGTAAATCTATGAATACCTTTGCCAATCCATTTCAGTTGATGGCAAATACGAAAAGAATTTACATTAAAATACATTTAACAGCATGAGAGATACACTTGTGTCAAAACAGATATCTCAGATCTTAAAAATGAGAATCATAAAATATTATGTGCTTTCAGTTTTATTGTATAAAGCAGAAACCTGGACTCTGACAAAGAAAATGGGGTAAGATATTGAAGCCTTTGAAATGTAGGTATTCAAAAGACTTGGGCGAGTTTCGTGGATAGATAGGAAAACTAATAATAAGGTTCTGGAACAACTCCAGGTATTTTTGTCATGTCAAGTGCTATGACAGTCTGCTAAAAGTTATTTTGGAGGACAGAGTACAGGACAAGAGAACCAAAGGGAGACAGAGGTACAGATGGACAGACAACATCAGGATGTGGTCGGGGCACAGCTTGACTGCGTGTACCAGCCTGACTGCGTGTACCAGTCTGGCGCGAGACAGAGACAGATGGATGGGAGATCCATTACCGTCAACCTCCATTGCGGAGACGGCACTTGATGATGATATATATATATATATATATATATATATATATATATATACATATATATATATATATATATATAATTCTGCATATCAGATGACCAATATAAATAGATCTATGAGAAACCAAACCACCAGTGTCTCTGGACATTATAAAGAAATTACAGATGGACATGACATATTCTCAGGACACAACCAATTAGTGTAACCGACATGCCGTCGACTGGAATCCACGAGGGAGAAGAAACGTGGGAGAAACAAAAGATAACCCAGCCAATAGCGGAATCGGGGTAGACAAAGACATAATCAAACTTCCGTGGGTAAATCCAAACAAGTATTCACAATATATACAATTCTATCCACAAGCATTTGCAGCTCTAAATGCCTCAGGGACCAAGAACGAAAAATTATGATGGTAAAAACATATCTCATACGTGCCGTTTATTTTAATACAGTGGATCGGAACAAGAAGGGAACCCTCCCCACCCCCAACCAACATATATCTTCAGTCCGTGGAAATTATGTAGTTTGAAAAAGGTGGGGGGGGGGGAGTGGGGGGGGGGGGGCGGAATATGGGACATCAGCAGATTCAGACTGTTGGAATATTCATCTTTCCACATACTGCGTATAATTCCACAGATTGTACATAACCTACAGGACATCACACTTGATTGCATTATGACAATTTAACTTACTTGACATCACATTTGTTGTATTGTGGCAACTTGACTTATTTGACATCACATGTGATGTATTGTGACAACTTGACTTATTTGACATCACATGTGTTGTATTGTGACTACTTAACTTTTTACTTTCACTTCCATCTGTCACTCTGATGATTTGTGGAGATTGAGAGCACACTAGATTACTATATACAATTGCAGAAACTTTGATCAATCCGTGCGGTCTCAAAGTGGTGGCAGTTGTGTTGGGAAATGCGATGATTAAAAAACGTGCAGCAGTTTCACTATTAAATAATACTGTTCTAAGGAGAGCCAACAACACAGTCGTTGACATCAGAGATCAATTTGTGCATCAGATCAAGACTGCAGCGTTTGGCCTATTTTCAATTCAGCTCGATGAATTGATTGGTGGTGTATCGTGTTTCCAGTTGCTAGTTTTTGCAAGATATGTTCATAATACAAGTTAATTTAAATCGGAGTTTCTCTACTGTTTTTCTCTTGAAACAAACACCAAAGCCGCAGTTATTTTGGAGGAAGGTTGAATCATAAATGTCTGTTTGAGCCTTAGATAACTTGAGGCCACAATCCGGATTTAAATTTAGCCTGAAAAAGTATACTTTCGTATGAAATACATTCATTTTATCATTGCCAGGCTCTGGTCTCCAAAACATTTTCAAGCTCTGTTTAGAAAAGCTTTCGATCACACAATTAAAATTGTAAATTTTGTCAAAAGAGCATCTCTTAACCGACGATATTACAAGCAGTTATGTACTGTTATGCGTAAAGGAGATCATTTGCTTCTTTTCTGCACACATTTCTATGGCCTTCAAGAGGACATGTAACTTAATGAATGCTTATTTAGACTTAGAGATGAGCTGAAATGTTCTTTTTGAAGTTCAGGGTAGGAGGATTCACATTTTGCCTTGATGGATGATGAGGAATAACATTCTCCAGATTTGATTTTTGGAAATATATTATAGTCAGAGAGGGGTGAATGCTTGAAATGCATTGCCACGGGAAGTAGTGAAGGCAGGGACAATTAATGCATTCAAGAATAGATTGGATGCGCATAATTTTTAGAGCAGGGAAAACTAAATGAAAATGGTTGTATACAGACTCAGAAGAGTCTTTTAAACCAGTATAAAGACGTTAAGTTAAGAATATGCACTGCTCATTTAGTTGAATTCTTGAGCGGCTGATTAAACTGAATCTTCAGATGTAAATGAGAAATACAGTCATCATCCAATGAATTAATTCCCTGTAAGCTTTTTCGAGCCAACTGGAATATTGGGAGAAAAGGTCGAAATAACATAATATTGTAATATCTGATAAAATGTTATCAGCTCTGATTGCTAGTGGTGATGACCATATTCTTCATAAATTTGTTTAAAAAAAAAAAAAAACGATGCGACTGCAAAATGAATTCAGGAAATGTTTTCCTGAACCCAAAGATGTGTAGCTGGATTTAGTACAACATTCATTGAGTTTAGAAGATTAGAACAAAGTGCCTGATTATTGTTATTTTGAATGTATGCCATTATTCGGTCGGACGATTGCTACATAAAAGTTGCAGAAGGATTACCCATGCATTTTCTATTTGTGTCATCTCATTCTTGTAAGGCAGGTTTGTCTTCTGTTGCATGTGAAAACGAAGCAGCAATGTCGATTACAGGTTTAAAATAACATGTGTTGTGCCCTTTCAAGTATTCCTCCGCACAATCCAAAATTCCGATGAAAAAAAAAAATCACAGGTTTATTTTGTTGCTGTTGTAATCTTGGTCTGAATAAACAGTAACCTGTAGTTTAATGCACCTTTTTGTTAATTGATATATGCTTTAATTAAGTCTATTAAGTAAGCAGTTCAGTTCAGTTCATCCCGTAACCCATCAGATCGTTGGGGCACACATTAAGACATGAAAATCCCACGCCAGCTCTCTCTGTCTGTCGCCGCCTGACGTATCTCACCGTGAGGAAGGCCTGACCACTCAACGATGTTGTCCACCCATCTCTTGTTGGACGTCCTCGCCCTCTCTGTCCCGGTACGGATCCAAAGAGTATCGAGTTGAGAATTCCGTTGTACCTCGCGACGTGCCCGCACCAGGCCATCTTTCGTATTTTGATAGTTGTGAACAGATCTTCAAAAGGACCAATAGCGTCTTCAACTCTCTGACAGATGTCGACGTTCGTGACACGATCCTTATATGTAACATTTAGGAGTATTCTATAGAGTAAGTAGACTAAGTAAGTAGTAATGCACTAATTAGAAATAATCTTATTTAAGGTTTTAAAATCCGTCAGAAATGTTTACTACTTATACATTTGTAAAATACATTAAAAATAATCGATGTAAATGTCTTGTCTGGTCTTATCCACTTATGCCGTTTGGCGCCGTGTGGAGCCGTAGTTTTCTGTCTAGGAACAGACGCGTCGCTGAAATATACGTCATCCCAAGACGATTATTTCCTATTCATCTAGTACTCGGTCGGCCACGGTTTCGAAAACTCGAACGTCATTGCGTTATAGGCGACACAGGGGTAGTTGGTCAGGTTGCATCCTCATTAGGTGGCCGAACCCGTAGACCCTCTCCTCATCAATCTATTTAGCGCAGGGTCTTGCTTCAACTATTATCTTCACATCTTTATTTCGCATTCTATCTTTCCTAGTTACGGTGATTGTTTTCCGGAGCCATCTCATCTCACATGTCGTGGTCTTTCTCTAGATATTTTGTTAAAGTTCACGTTAGGCACTGGTAAGAGAGTTGGTATAAATATACTGTTGATGAGCATTTATTTTTTTGACATATTTATGTTAGGTTGTTTCAATAATTGTGACAGCTGGTATGCAGTTGCTTTTTGGCACCTGATGTCAATTTCTCTATCTCAATTTTTCGATATCATATGCATATTATTTGGAATGAATATTTTTAGTCAGCTAATCTTGTAAAGGCGGGAATTACCATAGTGCGAAAAGCAAATATGACTGAACACCACTGACTTAGCAGGCTTGAGAATATACCATGTTCCCACTGAACAATTACCATCTGTACCTATCAGGTCTAATAATCATAGGAATAAAATATGTATGCCCTAAAATGATGCACATTTCTACTCTCCATGGATGTTGTATGAGTCATTACAAATTTCCCATTTATTTTATTTTCAATTACAATATACTTGTTGTTGTTGTTTGTTGTTGTTCAATGCACACAATGAGGAAGTTTACTCTCGTGTGTGTCTTGAAGAGGGTGTTAACAGGTGAGTTTTAGTAGCTTTCCTCACATCTCGAGCGCGTTGATGAAGGTGGACCGCGGTCCTCCAGGCATATGTGCAATGCTTGACTTCATCTGTATGACCCCCGCTCACTACTACGATGATCACGTTGATTCACATCTCGTCAACCAGACTAGCTTGAAAACAGCCTGTTTCCAGGGAACTCTATATGGAAGAGAGATAGTGGTCCTTGCCAGTATGCTGTGCATGACCGGACTAGCGTCTCAGTTCCCTACAATATACCTAAAAATTGTGGATATTACATAAAAATGTAAAGTTAGTCCAACAACATTTATTATTAGCGGGAAACAAATCTTAGAGACTTCTCAGATGTTCTATCTTGACGTTGCCTGCAGGGATGCCAAGTTCTATGATGGCTACATTCTTCTTCTTCTGCGAACGTCCTAAATGTCCCGCTACCAAGCCCTGAATTGGGCTTTGCAAGTAGCAGGATGTAGTCCGGAGAACGGATTGCGTTGTGTCGCTAGTTTACAGCTGGACTGCGATATTTCAACCTTTCGGTCCGACACATCCGTCTTTGACAGGGGTGGCTCTCTCTTTCTCTCTCTCTCTCTTTATATATATATATATATATTTATACATATATATATATATATATATATATATCTATCTTTATCACCACCACCATGTACAATGCCGCTGTCGTTGGCGACGAATTACCTCCACTATCACGTGTCATTTAATATATTTCGAACTTAGGACACGCATTTATTTTACAATGGCCAACGTCCCAGAGGGTATTTTAAACCCGATTATGGTCAAAGGTGAACCCCTGGAAAGTGTTACGCAGTTCAAATATATGAGAGCAGAAATGAATGCAAAGAGGTCTTGAGCGGAGACCCAGTCAAGAACAGTGATGGCCATAGTCGCCCTGGCCAGACTATGGATAATCTGGAAAGACAGGAAAATTAGCCTTAAATCGAAGCTGACTTTAATGTATGCAATGGTCACCTACGTGTGTGAGACTTGGACTCTGACGGCTGCACTAGAACGTAACATTTCCGCAATGGATATGAGATGCTTACGAAGAATTCTTGCCATTTCATATCTGAAATGCGTTACAAACGAGAGTGTTCTTTAAATTGTTAGGAATGAGTTAGGCCAGTTTAGAAACCTACTGACTTCAGCAAAAACGCGTAAAGTGATATGGTATGGACATATATCACGATAGGTGGAGCTGACCAGAACCGTCCTGCAAGGCACTGTACCTGGGAAGCGTGGGAGAGGGAGACCAAAAAGAGATGGGAGGACAATATAAAAGAGTGAACGGGAAGGTCTATAGATGAAGCTAATACCCTGGCAAAAAATCGAGACGTATAGCGTGAACTGGTACGACAAACTGCAATATCGGGGCCTCAACGACCTTCTAGGTTACGGGACTGATGATGGTGATGAGCTTGGCATACTTCCCTAAAAGATCTCCTCTGTTCTGCTCTTTTGCCCTCTGCTCTCCTTTATCCTGCTTTGCTTATTTTGTGTGTTAACGTTCCCGCTGATAAAAGATTTACCAGGTTCTAAATTCGAATGTTTCGATAGTTAGACTAGGCAGAGGCCAGACATCTTAGGAATAGTGTTAGAGCTATGCGCATGTACACTTGTGTGAAATAAAAAGGAGAGTGTAAAGACGTCAATATGAGTTTGTTTACCAAATCAAGCCGTGTTTCTGTCATGAAGAGTTAGTGTCAGTGTGTCACGGTTGTGTAGTACATGTACATAAATCAAGGTGATTTATAGATTGTTACGTAGGTTTCAGTGTGTTTATTGATGCAGACATTGATATAGATGTTAAGCAGCTCTACTTTATGTGATAATTAATGGTTCCATGACCTAGTATTCAAAGAGCATGTTGTCAGAGGTGTCGTGGGCTTTGGAGTCTGCTTCAGTTCAATATTGTGCTTCCGGTTGATAATTATAATAAAAATGTTCGCATAGGCATGTAAGGTCCATTGCGACGAACGGACCTCTATTGTTCATGTGCAGTGTGCCGATCGAAATCCCTACAGACTCCCCAGGGGGAGCCAAGTACTCCGCTTCTTTGGGATGAAGGCAGCGAGGAGTGTGTGTTTGACCAATGTTTGTATCGGGCTTTCTTTGTCCGCTTTTCACTCCCTGTTTTTTCGCTTTCCGCCCCTGAGACCTCTGGATTGTGTCCATATTCGGGTTAGCGAGGCTCTTGCTGTGCTGAGCATACGAGGTTGGGAGAGGTATCGTTTAACCTCTGGGGAAGGGGGGAGGGAAGAATGTGGCGTCAATCCAAGTAAGAAGGTCCTTGAGTAACTATCACCTGGGCTGAATTCTGGTGTGCAGAAGCGGAACGTTGAACGCCATCATGGTTTGGTTTCCCACGGTTTAAGACAGGCACAGCCGCAATAAGATGCAGCATAACAGACAAAATAACCGATCGAAAGCACATGAATTCCACATAATAAAGTCCTTCACGCCCCATGGTAAAGGAGTTTTCAATTATATTCCGGACAGGAACTACCAAACTGCAGAAAATAACACAAAACATTGGAGCGAGTCGAGAGCGCAGCCAGTCAGGCGCGGCCATCTTAGTTGTTGTTATGGTTTATTCTGCGTGTATATTTAATTTATGAGTTATTTATTATATACTCACAATTCAATTTTTAAGTTTTTTAAGAAATGCTCACAATTTAATTTCTAAGATATTGATGAAATGCTGACAGTTTAACAATGTTTTAGTCTTTTATAAAATGCTCCAAGTTTAATAGTTTCTTAGCTGTTTATGATATGTTCATTTTGTCATACGGAACCTAAATCGTGCAGCAGCAAGTGATTTATGTTTATTCATTCATTGTTGAAGATTCAAATCCATAACGTAGTTGTTACTTCTACTTAATACCCTAAGCTATCTTTTTTCTATTGTCAGGAACGTGTTTGCTACTAAGTTTGTTTTAGATTTCTTACTGAAATTCCATAAGGAAGAAAACAATAAAAGATACTAAATATTTGTGGAAAATGTTCGCCTGAAATCTCTACTCAGATATGAGACATCCATTTTATAAGACATAATAAATGCGCCTGTTTATCCGTCTTGCTAAAAATAACGGCAAGTTCTAGAGGAATGAGATTATATGCAAATGGATGATATTTATTAATGTTTACAGCGCTAGAGTTTTAAAGGTGAGAAAACCCAGAAACGGTGCTCACGCGAACACACTAAAATTAACCAGATCATCAAAGAAAAAATCCAACCACACGGAGAGCGGTTAGAAGAGATGGATGCCTTTATTTTCTTGGGTAGCACAATTGACATTTCAGGGCGTAAATACCAGAATTGGAAAGGCAAGAATGTCATTCTTGACACTAAACAACATATGGAGATTTATCAGAGAAAGCAAGCTCCATACCAGAGTTAGAATATTCAACGCCAGTGTCAAAACGGCGCTGATGTATGATTCGGAAACATGGACAACAATCAAGGTCATTTAGCAAAGACTTTAGTCTATAATTAACCGATGCCTACATAGGATAATTAGTATAAAGTGGCAGGACATGGGAAGAAAGGAAGACATATGGGAAAGAAAAATCAACAGCTACCGGAACAACAAATGGGCCAGGATAGGACCCACTTTGAGGTAGGCAACGTTGAACATAGCCAGACAGTCTATCACATGGAATCAGCGAAGGAAGGCAAAGAAAGGTAGACCTAATAATGCATGGAGACGAGAATGTGTTAGGTAACAACGATTACCTGGTTACACCTGAATAAAAGCAGAAAGAGTAGCCCAAGACCGTTAATGTTGGCCAGATGTGGTCAATGGCATATGCATCGAGCGGAGCAAGGTTTTTAAAAAATTGATTTGAGGCACACACATTTTAAACACACACGAATGCACACACACATACTTATATATGTATCTCTAGATCAGAAGGAATATCAGTAGCAGTTGAGGACTATGTTTGCCAGTCGTGTCACAGAACTCTTTGTGGTGGCATTGACTTGATCAGTCACAAGCGCACTCACATACTCAAGGGTGCAGTTTGTTATGGGATGATTTTGGTGGTCATCGTCGACAACTGAGGACGAAAATTATTATTATTTTTATTATTATTATTATTTTATATATATATATATATACATATATATATATATATATATATATATATATATATATATATATATATATATATATATATATATATATAAATATATAACGCCACATTTGCGAATGGTCGCATCACCTAATATATAAACAAGGCTGCGATATCTGCGCCTTTCGCTGCAACACATCCGTTTTCAGCTGCCTTTTGTCAATACTGGGTATGTCTTCCAACTGCGATCCGTCTTCTAAGGCGATCTACACAAGTGTAGACTGTTTTCAGAACCGCCGCTTGGCAGCGAAATAAGGTCTTGATCAGCTCAGATTCGCTGACTCTGATGCAAAGTGCCAGCCATGAGTCGCTGGCTGCTGTCAGCTCATTCATTGTGTTTATATAGGGGACGTCGTGGCCTAGTGATTGGTGACACGGCTCACAACTTGTAGGTGCTGGGTTCGCTCCCCATCTCAGCACTGGCGTTACTTCGGGTCAAGCAAACCGTTAGAAAACGCAGGAAAAAACAGACCGTTGCATAAAAAGCATGCCGAAGTCGGATGTACTGGGCAGAAAGACGCAACAATTGAAATGCACATATCCTTGGGGTATAGGGAAATAAGGCGAACGAAAAAAAAAAATTGTGTTACATCATCGGCTCAAATACACATTTCGATGCCATTGAAAGACCAACTATTTCAGATTTATAAATATGAGCTACGCAGTTTAACTGAAACCATAGAAAAACAATACTGTAGGTCATATAGTATTCCTAGACAAACATACGTGTCAGTCTCGTTATAGACTAATACTTTCCGAGTGATTTTCCTAGTAATTATGTGTGTAGCAGAGACGAGAATAGAACAACTGGGAGAAAATTGTAAGTGACAACCACCAGTTTACCATAACTAACCAACAGTAGAAGACACATCATTTCATGGCATTACAAGCACAAGATAGTAACACAAGTGAAACGTTTGCTTAGTGTTGAATAGCCTTCTGAATTTGACAGCAAGCTATTGTATTTGATACGGGAATAAAAGATTTAATAACTCACTTTATCTGGGTTCGAAGAACAAGAGGAACTAGAAGATACAGAAGCGAAACTAGAAATGAAGAAGAAAGAAAGGAAGAAGAAGAAGACTAAGAAGACAAACAAGAAGAAGGAAGAAGAAAAAGTATAAAATGAAGAAGGACAAGAATAGGAAGCAGGAAAAAATGAAGAAGACGCAGAAGAAGAGGATGGAGTAGAAAAAGAAGAAAAGCTTGATATAGAAGGAGAAAACTAGAAAAAGTAGAAAGATGATATAAGAGAAGAAAACAGAAGAAGAAGAAGATGAAAAAGATAATATAGAAGGAGAAAGACTAGAAGAAGAAAAACTAAGGAGGAAAACTAACACAATGAGAAGAACGGAGACAAAATTAGTAGAAGATGAAAAAGATGATAAGGAATTAAAGAAGAAGAAGAAGAACACGAAAGATTATATGAAAGGAGACAAACTAGAAAAAGAAGAAGAAGAAGAAGACAAAGAAGAAGAAGAAAAATGATTAACAGAAAAACTAGAAGAAGAAGAAGAAGAGGTAAAGTAGAAGAATAAGACGAAGAAAGATGATATAGAGAAAAACTAGAAGAAGAATAACGATAGTATAGAAGAAAAAACAAACAAGAAGAAGAAGACAAAGAACCAGAAGAAAGTAGGTGCAGAATAAGAAAAAGATTGAAAAAGCTAAGAAAAAATGAATGCTAGAATAACAAACAATCTGAGATTTGTCTAGAATCTTTTGAAGGTCGTAACTGGCGTAAAGGTTTCTGTCACTCTTCGCCAGATTCCAGGTTCTGATTATGTAACTGCAGATAGCATGTCATTTCACACGTGTAGCGAACACGCAGAATCTGATACCAATCAGAATGAGTGGCGAGTTTGGAACACACAGAAAATCTCTGAAATACAATCCCAGGTTACAATGGCTGAAATGGAAGCGGTGGGCGATCGATGTGGTAGACAATGAAACACGGAAGATTAGATCAGTTAAGCTGGCAGCAGAAGGTCTATTAAATACATTAAAAAAGGAAATTTAAGAATATGAAAGAAAAATAAGGTTTGATAAAAAGAAATGCACTTAGGAGTACAAATGGGAAATGGCAAATGGATGTAACAATTTAAATAAAAATTGGTGTGACAGTAAAACAAATGGTGATGTGAATACATATGCGAAATAAATTAATGGCGGCCTTTGGGTTGCCAGCTTGTTTTACAACTCCATCCTTCCAGGTACAAATCAGTTCGACAATCCCGGTATGTCAGGGTTTTTAGCATGGTGTTCTCACTTCTTTCAGTCGACCCAGCTAAAAATAGGCACCTAACTTAGTCAGAAGAAAATCTGGCAGTTGCCGAACAAGCTACGGAGTTCATACTCTATATCGTCGGCACTTCCAGCAATGAAAGGGACTGGGCATGCGGGCGCTCAGATACAATAAAGTTTGTTCTGTGAACGATTTTCCATTTGTTGAAGCGAATTCACGTGAGATTTGTACGCGTGCTTGTATGAATGTGTTAATGACAGTACGCATGTACACGAAAATATGCATGAAAGTGCATGTGCGCTGGTGTACGTGCATAAATATGTAAAAGGTAAATGATGTGTCATATTTGACACTGCTGTCAGGGATGGAACGTTAGTTGCTTCATTGCCCCCCCCCCCCCTCCCTTTGATGAGATGGAGTGAACAGCTCCCTTTCTCGATTTATGACCGTCTGTAACACATGTATCCATTTAAGACTGGGTCGACTGGAGCGTGCCGAAAATGTGGATCGAACCCAGCATCTTTACCGTGAGAAGCGAACCCACTTCTAAGAGATCCATTTGTATATTAGTATGTCTCTGTGTATGTACATGAGTGTCTGTGTTTCTCTCTGCGCATGATCTTGTGCCTGTACTTATGTATATATGTGTTTATGTGTGTCTGCGGGCGCGCGCGCGTATGTGTGTGTGTGTGTGTAAAAGTAACTAGAGAGAGAGAGAGAGAGAGAGAAACAACAGAGATATACAGAGAAACTAAGGTAGCACAGACAAGCAGGAGCTGTGACATTTAAACTGCGAAGCTCCAGCTGACTGAACACTGGTGAGCTCAGTACTGGGAGGAGTTGATGATCCGGAAGTTGGTCACAAAAGGATGCTGAATGGGTAATTTTTTTTCATTGATCTGTTCGATTATAATTGACTAAATTTTTAATTAGCCAGGAAAGGTTGGCGATATGTGTATGCTCCTGAGAACTTACCAATGGGAGTGGAGTTAAGGTGTGAGAAAGTATAAGAGAACCATGGATGTGGAAAGTCGAAAGTCGGGGGGTTGGGAGGTGAACAGGAGTGGCTGTTGTTGTGAATGTCCGCATTGAGTAAGTTTACTCTTTTGTACGCTCTGAAACAGCCGTTAAGTGACTGGTTGCAGTAGCTTTCATCACATCCCGAGCACACTGGTGAAGATGGACCATTCCATCCAGGCGGTTGTGCTATGCTTAACATTATCTGCGTATCGCTCTTTCCTGCGGAGATCACGTACGTCGATCTCCCACTTCGTTAGCCAGTCTGCCATGAAGAACAGCCCGTTTCCATGGAGAACTGCGAGGAAGTCGACGTGGAAGTCTTGACCAGTGATTTGCCTGACGCTGGCTAACATGTCTGACCAGTATGTTTTGCAAGACCCTGACTAACATGTCTGACCAGTATGTTTTGCCTGACCCTGACTAACATGTCTGACCAGTATGTAATGCCTGACCCTAACTAACATGTTTGACCAGTATGTTTTGCATGACGCTGACTAACATGTCTGACCAGTATTTTTTGCCCGACCGTAACTAACATGTCTGACCAGTATGTTTTGCCTGACCCTGACTAACATGTCTGACCAGTATTTTTTGCCCGACCGTAACTAACATGTCTGACCAGTATGTTTTGCCTGACCCTGACTAACATGTCTGACCAGTATTTTTTGCCCGACCGTAACTAACATGTCTGACCAGTATGTAATGCCTGACCCTGACTAACATGTCTGACCAGTATGTTTTACCTGACCAGACGTTAGTCTCCTCTCACCAACATGAATTGTAGAGACATGATGACCAAAGGTAAAAGGAAGATGAGAATTACGGGAGAGAAGCACGTTGTGAATGAGAGAAAACATATTCAAAAGTTACAATCAGTGAGAGAGGAAGCTAATTCAAATTGTGACACGTGACACTACCTTTGCTGTGTTCTTGTCGACAGGAAGGTGGACAGATATACGAGCAAGTCAGTTGACAGGTCACCACTGAAATGGGATAGCAGGAAATTGTAATTGATTGTTTCAATTTGATTTCCTGGATAAGATCTTTAACAAGGACATATTTCCTCTGTACCGTAAGAAGTGGTTGTCGGGTAACGAGACAATTAACTAGGTCAACACATTTTCTCATGATCGTTACATAAATACTGATGTAGGCAGACCTAGTTGTCCAGTCAGATTGCCACAGACACATATGTACCGAATATGGAACGTAGATAATCGAACTGACTGGCAACAAGTGTATCAATGTTGGTAGAGATTATGTTGAGGGAAAATGTCAGTGCAAAAATAAATAGTTTTTGAACTGTGTATCGTACTGAGCTTGTTTAAAAAAAAATAATCATTTGTGACCAATTTACTGATTTGTCTTTGTGCAAAAAGAGGTGAATATTGACAACATCAAGATTACAAAATGGACATGGACAATATAAGGACTCGGATATTAATCAAACACAAGTAGAGTTGTAGAGTGAACATGGAAAATTTCTAGTGTAAAGGAAAGGCTAACATGGATCCATATGGCAGTGTGTGGAAGAAAATAGACCGATTTGTCATTGAGGAAGTCCATTAACATGTTGGTCAGTTTCTATAGGTTTGTGAAAACATTTTACAGTGGGAGGAAGTTAATGAACATATTTGACAGTGGGAGGAAGTTTATGAGAATATTTGACAATGTGAGGAAGTTAATAAACATATTTGACAATGTGAGGAAGTTAATGAACATATTTGACAATGGGAGGAAGTTAATGAACATATTTGACAATGTCAGGAAGTTAATGAACATATTTGACAGTGTGAGGAAGTTAATGAACATATTTGACAGTGTGAGGAAGTTAATGAACATATTTGACAGTGTGCATAAGTTAATGAACATATTTGAATGTGGAAAGAAGTTAATGATCACATTTTGCAGTGTAAGTAAGTTAATGACCCTATTTAACAGTATGAGGAAGTTCCAGCACATATTTGGCAGTCTTCTTCTTCTTCTTCTGCGTACACAGTCAGACAGCAACCATTATTTTTTCGAAAAAAGCGGCGGTCGTCCTGAGACTCTCGCCACTACCATAGAGCTTGTCTTGCAGTTCCACTGGCAATGGCCACATCTGCTCTCTCTGATCCCCGTATGTCGGGCAGTTCTGCAGCAGATGTTCAGTTGTCATTTTACCAGTACCGCACGGGCATTCGTCGGTACACCCTATCTTCAATTTGTTGAATAGGTGGTACCTCAGTCTATTGTGGCCAGTGCGAAGTCTGAAGACAACGACCTGCTCTCTTCGGTTCAACTGGTAATAGGCATCGTTTTTGGTGTAACCAGTATGTTCGGTTTCCCATTTGGTAATGTACCTGGCTTTGATAAGCCGTTTTGACTCTTCGTACGTCATACTGGTATCTGTTTGTGGTAGCCTTGCACCTTCTTTTGCCAGTCTGTCTGCCTCCTCGTTGTCTTGATTTGGCAGTCTAATGATACCTGTTTGACATATTTAAGCCTGCGGAGTACATTTCATAAAAATGCTTTTCAATGCATACATAAAATACAAATATTTCAAGGTGAAATTGCTAGATTGATAGACGTTTATAAGGATCTCTACGGGTGCTGCCAGTTTTCCTGTGGATTGTTTCCTGCATTCATAATTGAAGAGCGTGATTTATTTCAGTTATCTGTCCGTCAAACTAATGTCGTAACTATTTCCTGTCAAAGATTTCCAGAACACGAAATCCTCTTGTTAAACGATACCCCTGGGTTTCTTGTGGATGTCATGTTCAGAACCTTTGGACTAAGCATTAACTCTGGAGCCACGAATCAACTTCACCGCGACTGAAAAGTACCTGGAAATAGGAGCGAACACAATTGTAACTTTCGAAGTCGGGTAAGTCGGAACGTGTTGACCCCACAAGGCACTTCAAAGCTATTTCAACACAAAGACTTGAAACAGATCTGTGACGATGGTTGTCAGAGCTCTATCCATAATCTCTTGAGCAAAGATAGCCACAGATCCCATGTACCAGATCGTATACAGTTGGGCGATGTCAGCTCTGGCCCCATTACCCTGTCAAGCACCAGGTAAAGGTCTTGCACAAATAATGTCACTATTATATTTCAGGCGGAGTGACTCACTTATACCATCAATAGTGCTGTCTCACTCTCTCAATTATACCGTCTTTCCATTATTCTATCAAACAGTGTTGCCCATTCATAGTCTTCTTTAACAGAACTCTCTTACGTTTCTCTTGTCGCCAGTATCTCTCATCTATCAATGAATTGTTCCGTTCCCGTGTACACACGCTATTTCATTCTCCTGTTTAATATTTTCGATATTTCTGCTCCCCCCCCTCTGTAATACTATTGGTTTAACCAGAAAGGTTTTTTATGAACACTTAACATTGTAAACGCTTTCACTGTATAAATGTCTTCAGTAGCACTTCGTCACCTTTTATAAACAAATATCGCTCACTTCCTTACAGGGATGGTACTGATATATTTTCCTCATTTATTGTTTTGTTGCTCTCTCTCTCTCTTATTCCTGATTTAATTTCAATTTTATTATGTAATTTTATTAGTGTATAAAATAAGTTTCTCGAATTTACAGCATTGCTCTCCTATTATCCCTATTACTTTCCCTCTTCTACTTTTTTGTGATACGCGCCTTTTTATGTTTCAGAGTGTAGGAGAGTGAAGGATCCTCACTCTGACTTACAATTGTGCCAGCTAAGGTTGAAACATGTCGCTCTCCCTCTATGTTTGATAGTGTAACATCCTCACCATCTCTGTCAACGGCGGTATCTCACGCTTATATATGACGCATATCGGCCTAGGAAGGCTCGATTTGTTAGTAGCTTTCTCAAGATAGACAGTTCAGGCAGAAATAAATGGATGCCTTGCAGGAAGGTTGGTGACAGCTAAAGGTTAGAGATGGAACCCTAGAACATCATGCTGAAGGCGGATGCACCTGTTTTTGGGTACAGAACATAGTGCAACGTAACCCGCCATATAAACACAGACAGACACATGATTTTGGTGACTGATTTGTATGTCTGACACAGACATGATTTTGGTGACTGATTTGAATGTCTGACACAGACATGACTTTGTTGAAGGCACTGATATCAATGTCTGACACAGACATAACTTTGATGTGGTTGACTGATGTGGATTTTTCTTCTTATGCTTTCTCTTCCTCTACTTCTTCTCCTTCTTCTTCATCATCTACCTCTTATTTTGTTTATTCATTTCCTTCTTCGTCTTCGGTATTCATCCTGTAAAGGACGTTTCGAATCTGTGTCTTAGTCTACACTGACTTTGTGATATCTGCACCTTTCAGTCTGACAAATTCGGGTGACAGTGCAGCATCTTTCAGACTTGATTCGTCTTTCGTCTTCGACCCCTATTGTCTTAGCCAGCTGCAAGGTTGTAGTCTGTTTCTATGTACTCCACTTGGAAGAACAATACGGTCTTGATCAGCTATAGTTGGCTGGCACTGATGGAAGTAGTCAGATCTGAGTCGGTGGCTACTGTCAGCTCATTAACTACTCCGTCTTCGGACTCTCAAAAGACATACAAGTATATATATCATAAATTTCAACATTTCAATTATCAATTTCCTTCTATAGTTTTGTGCAGTTCGCTAAGCGGATCAATATTACTCTGATGTGGCATTCCGAAATATATGTTTTCTTTGAAAACCTTTGCAACAGAGGTTTTCAGAAGGCATTTTATGATGACAGTTTTTTGTAATATTTCTTGTCTCTCGTTCTGATCAATCATTTCTTGTTGCCCGTGTTTGCATGCCGATGTTAAGATTACATCATTATTCAGTGTATCGGGAGAATGAAAATGTGATTGAACGTGTATGTATGTCTCCGAGCACATATTTGATAATTATCTAACTAAACTATGAAGGTTGGTAGAATATCATGTCAACTTAACAAACATGTAAACACTATCAAACTTAAGCAGGCCCAAATGTTCAAATACATGAGAAGTGTTTTACGGTTGAAGGAAGATTTGATAGAGAAAATCGAAATGAGATGGCAGACAGCCTCCAGTATGACTTATCAACTGTCACTGTTGCTTAATTGAACACCCGAAAGTTAGTATGGGATCACAACAACTAATCAACTAACTCTATGCTACAAATGTCTTACTTGGTCCTTGTCGATTATACATTAGAACGTGTAAAATGACAAGTCTATGATAATTTATTACCGTCACTAAAAGAGATCAAATGATTAACGAGAAGATTGAGGATATGATGAAAGCTATTATTTGGATGAATAAATATGAAGATAAAGATAGATTGGTCATCTCAGGAGAATACGACCTGATCAACTACCACAGCGTATTGTTCTACAAGTACATCTACTTATCAGATGGATGGAAAAGATAAAAGAAATCCGACAACAAAACGACTTACAACAACCGACACAACACACTTGACCCAAGAAATGCAACTCAAACTCCATAGGGCGCTTAGCGGCACGAGTGGATTGACAAGTAAATCAATAAGCTAAACTGTCATGAGAGTTACCTCACTTTGGAGGGCGTTATTTATATATTCCTATGAAATTGGAAGAAAGTTGAAGTAACTGACACCTGATATTCCGTAGGGTTATAATGAATCGTCTCTAGGCGTCCCCTGGATTTAGGTACTGTGTTTGCAGACTCACATTACTGGATCGTCTCCAGGCGTCCCCTGGATTTAGATCCTGTGTTTGCAGTCTCACATTACTGGATCGTCTCCAGACGTCCCCTGGATTCAGGTCCTATGTTTGCAGACTCACATTACTGGATCGTCTCCAGGCGTCCCCTGGATTCAGGTCCAATGTTTGCAGACTCACATTACTGGATCGTCCCCAGGCGTACCCTGGATTCAGGTCCTATGTTTGCAGACTCACATTACTGGATCGTCCCCAGGCGTCCCCTGGATCCAGGTCCTATGTTTGCAGACTCACATTACTGGATCGTCTCCAGGCGTTCCTGGATTCAAGTTCTATAGTTACTGAAGCTTCCATTAATGGATCTCCACATAGTCCCTTGGATTCAAGTCCCTTGTTTACAAACTCCAATCGATGGATCGTCACATAGAGTCCCTTGGATTCAGGTCCCGTGTATGTAGACTCCAATTAATGGATAGACTCACAGTGTTTCTTTGATTGAAGTAAAGTGTTTTTTTATACACTCCCATTAATGGATCTTTACATAAAAGTCCCTTGGATTCAAGTCCAATGTTAGCAAACTCGCATTAATGGACTATCACCACGTCATTTTTCCGATCACTCTTCAGTAATAACGTACACTCTTTAGTAATATCGATCACTCTTCAGTAATATCGTACACTCTTCAGAAATATCGTACACTCTTTAGTAATATCGTTCACTCTTCAGTAATATAGTTCATTCTTCGCGTCTCTCACATTGTTTCCCACTCCTGCGTGTTCTGCTCATCTAATAAATCGTCGCCTTCGTTCCCTTCATCTTTGATTTATTTACTTATATCTTTTGCTTATTTAATTCATTGTTCTTCTTCTTGGTAAATGCCGTTTTTTCCCCTCTGTATTTCTCTGCTCTCCATCCTTTCCCGGGCTACTCCATTCTTTCACTCTCATTTTAGACATCTGCCCTTTCACTCCCTATGTATGTACATCTCCGGTCATATGTTGCCCCTATTATAAACAATTTTCTTCCTCTTACCTCTATCAGTTCTCATCCCTCCTATCTCAAATGCTAACATTTTATATCGGTCTGCCATTTCAACATCATTCTTCTTTTGTCACCTCTTCACCTCACACTATCTTCAATCTCACCTCTCCACCTCACACTATCTTCAATCTCACCTCTCCACCTCACACTATCTTCAATCTCACCTCTCCACCTCACACTATCTTCAATCTCACCTCTCCACCTCACACTATCTTCAATCTCACCTCTCCACCTCACACTATCTTCAATCTCACATCTCCACCTCACACTATCTTCAATCTCACCTCTCCACCTCACACTATCTTCAATCTCACCTCTTCCAACATGTCATATCTATCGCTCTCTGCCTCCCTCACCTCTCCACCTCACACTATCTTCAATCTCACCTCTCCACCTCACACTATCTTCAATCTCACCTCTCCACCTCACACTATCTTCAATCTCACATCTCCACCTCACACTATCTTCAATCTCACCTCTCCACCTCACACTATCTTCAATCTCACCTCTTCCAACATGTCATATCTATCGCTCTCTGCCTCCCTCACCTCTCCACCTCACACTATCTTCAATCTCACCTCTTCCGCCGAGTTATATCTATCGCTCTCTGCATCCCTCACCTCTCCACCTCACACTATCTTCAATCTCACCTCTCCACCTCACACTATCTTCAATCTCACCTCTTCCGCTGTGTCATATCTTTCGATCTCTGCCTCCCTCACCTCTCCACCTCACACTATCTTCAATCTCACCTCTTCCACTGTGTCATATCTATCGCTCTTTGCCTCCCTCACCTCTCCACCTCACTCTATCTTCAACCTCACCTCTTCCGCCATGTCATTATCGCTGCCTCCCTCACTTCTCCACCTCGCACAATTTTAATACTCTCTACGTTAAACTCTTCCTCCCTGTCATATCTATCGCTCTCCGTATTCTTCTCCTCTTCACCCACTCCTCCTGTCTCGCTATCTTTTTTACATAGTACCTGTTACTGTCCATCGCCTCTATTTTCCCTATCTCTCCCTCACTTCGTCTCCACCGTTGACTGAAATTTTTTTTCTTTTTTTCCATTTCATTGCCTATCACTCTCTCTCCTTCTCTTCCCTTCCTTTGTCTCACGGTTTTCAAAACCTTCCTCTCTACCTCACACAATCTCCCTCGTCTCTTACTCCCGTTTCTCTCTCACCAATCCATTTATTATTGCATGTACTCTCTCAATGTCTCTATACTATCCCTTTCACATCTCAGTCTCCATGCCTCTCTCTCCTTTCGTTCAACTCACTTTTTGACCTCCTCCCTCCCCATCTCAACTTTCTTATCTTCCTCCTTTCCCACCTCTCACTGTTTCTCCTCTCATAACTCCTCTATCCCTCCCTTTTTTTAATTCTTCAAAACTTACCGCCTCCTCGATTTTATATCCATACCTGCTCCTCCCACCTCAACATGTCACTATCCTTCTTCTCTATTCTCCCATTCTCTCACTCCCTCTGTCTCCATTTCCCACTGTCTTTTTCCTCTCCCTTTATCTTTTCAGCACTCTCTCCTTTCTCCACCCCTCACTATAGCTCACCTGTCACTTCCTTTATTCCTCCCTTTTATCTTTTCGGCATATCTCTGTCTCTTACGCCTCTTTCAGGGACAATTCTATCTCCCTCCCCACCTCTCACGGTCACCTCCATCTCACTTTGGCAATCCATCCCTCTCTCTCTTCTTCTCTGTGTTTCTACAATCTCACTTTGTTATCCCTCTCTCTTCCTTCTTCGCCTGTCACTATCTCTCCGATCTCACTTTCTCTAATCCTTCCTCTCTCTTCTCACCTCTGTCTGTCTCTCTCTTCTCACATCTCACATTTTCTTTCTTTATTTCTCTTCACAACCTCTCACTGTCTCTTCTGTCTCACATTTTCTATCCACCCCTCAATCTTTCCAATCTTTACGTCTCACTGCCTCTTACCTCTCGATATATCTTGTCCTTCCTACCTCCAATCGTCATCTCCCCCGATCTCCTCCTCTTTCCTCTCCACCTCTCCATTATCTCTGCACCATCATTTTATATTTCCAGCCACTATTCCTTTTCCATCTTTCATTCTACTCTCTTTTTCTCTATCAAATCTCGTCCTTCTTCTCCCTCCTTTTATTTCCCCCCGCTCTCTTGTTTCTCTCATACTTTAATTTTCCACACTCTCTTGTCACTCTCATCCTTTCATTTTCAACACTCTCTTGTTTCTCTCATACTTTAATTTTCCACACTCTCTTGTCACTCTCATCCTTTCATTTTCAACACTCTCTTGTCTCTCCCATACTTTCATTTTCCACACTCTCTTGTCTCTCCCATACTTTCATTTTCCACACTCTCTTGTCTCTCCCATACTTTCATTTTCAACACTCTCTTGTCTCTCCCATACTTTCATTTTCCACACTCTCTTGTCACACCCATCCTTTCACTTCTCCCATCCTCTGTCGCACCCATTTTTTTTCTCATTTTCCTCACCCTCTTTCTGTCCTTTCCTTTTTATGTCATTTCTCGCCAGCCATCAAATTATCAAGTTGGCACGTGAGAAATGTATTGATGAATACAATTTTTCTTTGATGTAGTTTTGTTGATCGTCGCGTTCCGCTCAACACATCAAAGCGTCATCCACGTTTGTCTCAAAAATGGGGCAAGAAGTCTTTCCTCTTGATCTGTTGAGATTCTCTGATGTTCTTCAGTGTAACTAAGGCATTTCATGTTTCTACTGCACTTGTCATAGAATTTGATGTGTGCTGCCTGTGACATATATGCTGCTTCAAATGTGTTTTATTCCGTCACTCGCTGTAGTAAAGTAGCTCTTTCTACAGCTTTGACCGAGGGCTTTGTCTGTGACGGAACGAGAGCATTACGTCAGAGGCGTCTAACCGTGTGGACAAACCCCTTCTAAGAATACTCTCGCTCTCGTTTTCTCTCGCTCTCTCTCTCTCTCTTTACAGCTTTTACTGGGAGCTCTGTGTGTGATGGAACGAGAGAAGGATCATTGCTACTCTGAGAGCATTACGTCAGGCGACTAACCGTGTGGACAAACCCCTCTAAGAATACTCTCGCTTTCGTTTTCTCTCTCTCTCTCTCTCTCTCTCTCTCTCTCTTTACAGCTTTTACTGAGAGCTCTGTGTGTGATGGAACAAGAGAAGGATCATTACTACTCTGAGAGCATCACGTCAGGCGACTAACCGTGTGGACTAATCACTATAGTTTAAAATACTCTCCTCTCTCTCTTTCTCTCTCTCTTTATGTATGTGTGTGTGTATATATATATAACGGAGACGAGAATAGGTTCACTGCTACATTTGACTCTGTCCAACAATCACACTCTTGCACAACTTTCATACGCGCCTTTATGGCCAGGCCCTTCCATTGCACTTTGGTTGGGCTGGCTTCTGAGAGCGCATACAGATGCACACATTCATCCAAGCACTGGTTTATGTGTCTTGATATCGCCCAATTGACTACGGTCTAGGGTGGAATAGGAGCGCCTCCGCCAGTAGAAACTAGTGAGGCAAACACGTAAAATAAAAAAAAAATAAAAAAAATAGTTCACTGCTACTCTAAACTGAAAGCATGTCGCAGTATTCTTACTCAACGGTAGATGACTTGACCTTCCCGTCAATGGACTCGCTATGCTATTCACACAGACCAAAGCTTACTAGAGTGTAATGCAACTTCCTGTGTTTCAGAGAAAGCACTATCAATAATACACTCACATTTCTGATACAAAGAGTTCGCTGTCCTGTCGATTAGAAAATGGAAGAGGAGGAAGCAGAAATAGTAGAATATCACTTCATAAGCAATATTTAAGAAGACATGCAACTTCCGGTTCAACATTCTATATTATTATTAGATATAGGACCCAATTAGGTATGAGTAAATAATTTTTTAGGCAGAGAGTGGTGACTGCTTGAAATGCATGGACACGGGAAATAGCTGAGGCAGGGACAATTAATGCATTCATAAATAGATTGGATGCGCATGGCTTTTAGAGCAAGGAAATGTAAATGAAACTGGTTGTATACAGAGTCTTCTAAACCATTATAAAGACATTAAGTTAAGATACCATTTGTGAGAAACAAGCTAGCAATAGAGAAACGGCATGACCTTTACCAGGAATGTGACCTACAGCTCATAAGTTGACAACGGCTAATTGGACAATGGCTAATTATCCCTAATTGTTGCACGTTGGGGACGCAGTGGTCAAGCTTACATTTGAAGTTACAGTAAGTGTGTGTGTGTAGGGGGGGGGGGGCATGGGAACATTTGGGTGAACTGATCAGAATTTAATTATCATTTCGGATGGAACGTGTTGGTTTTGATTCATATCTGAACACGATGGAAGCCAACAATGGCGTTCAACACACGGTTTAGACCCCATCTAATCATTAGATCAGTTCCAAGATTCCGACATAGACTCCACCTCATTGTTAGGTCAAGTTCAATATTCCGTCCTAGATCCCACCTCATTGTAAGATAAGGTTCAACATACCGTCCTAGATCCCATCTAATTGTAGGATAAGTTTCAACATACCGTCATAGACTACACCTCATCGTTAGGTCAGGTTCAATATGCTGACCAAAACGCCACCTTTGTTAACTTAGGTGCAACATACCAAGACTGGTTAAGATCACATGTAAAGTTAGGTGCAACATACCAAGACTGGTTAAGATCACATGTAAAGTTAGGTGCAACATACCAAGACTGGTTAAGATCACATGTAAAGTTAGGTGCAACATACCAAGACTGGATAAGATCACATGTAAAGTTAGGTGCAACATACCAAGACTGGTTAAGATCACATGTAAAGTTAGGTGCAACATACCAAGACTGGTTAAGATCACATCTATGTAAAGTTAGGTGCAACATACCAAGACTGGTTTAGAGCATATCTATGTAAAGTTAGTTGCAACATACCAAGACTGGTTAATATCACATCTATATAAAGTTAGGTGCAACATACCAAGACTGGTTAAAATCACATCTATGTAAAGTTAGATGCAACATACCAAGACTGGTTTAGGTCACATCTATGTAAAGTTAGATGCAATATAACAAGACTGACTAAGATTACACCTCATTTCTAAGTCTTGCTCCTGGAAACAGGCTGTCTTACAGCAGCCTGTCCAACACTGTGACCCTTATAATGGTAAGCGAACGGTGAAACCTCACGTTGCACTACAATAGTACGATTTTAGAGCAAGGAAATTTAAAGGAAACTGGTTGTATACAGACTATGCAGAGTCTTCTAAGCCAGTATAAAGACGTTAATTTAAGTAAGGAAAGCTTTGATCAACCTTCTTTAGGACGCCTCGGTACACGAGTAGAACAACTGAAACCTGCTGTCAGAGAAACATGGTAGGAGTGAAGAATTCAGCAGGAGTTGCTTCAAACAACATCAGCAACAACAACAACAACAGCATCGGAACCGAATACAACCAAGAAGACTGTCTGTGGTTGAACATTGTAAATGTTGACGTCAGGGCTGTTAACCTCCACTAATCAGCAAAACAAAAAGAGCCTGCGAGACTAGGAAATAGACAAAGAAGCGACGATAATTAAAAAATTAAGGATTGGTTAAACATTCTGAAAAAATATAGAGCAGAAAACAAATAGCTTCAAAAAGTTTACAGAATTAGTGAATTATATAGAAATAAGTTACAATCGAATTATCTACAACTGCATTTCATTAAAATTAGTTCCCTTCAGCACTTACACACGTTTGCGAATGTACATACAGCTGTTGGAAACATTTGTTGAACCCATTCTTTGACACCTCTCTCAGCGGTCGTGTCGCATTCGTGATAAAAATCCTCGGCATTCTTGAATCACTGTCCTTTCAGTGCCGATTTCAGTCGAGGGAACAAGAACAAATCAGCCGGTGCAAAGTCGGAAGAATACTGAGGATATTCCAAGGTAATCACTTTGTGCTTTGCGAGGAACTGGTTCACCAGTGGGAATCAATGTGCTGGCGCGTTGTCATGCTGCATTATCCAACTGTTTGTTCTTCATTTTTCTGGTCGCTTTCTTCTGATTGCAACTCTTAGACGACGGAGGAGATCAACATACATTTCCTTGTTAACCGTTCGGTCTTCAGGAATGAAATCATGGTAGACAATACCCAGGGAATAAACACAAAATTCCAATATAACTTTGCTCTTGTCCAAACGAAATGTCTGTGTCCGGGGAAATGGGGGAGATTTCTATTCAGAGGACTGCCGTTATGTCTGAGGATTGTCCCACTCAAATACTTGCAATTTCTTCATTGCGGTATCACCATATGCTTTATTGACGTAAGCAATGTTTGGGACTCAAGCAATGAGTCCAATCCATGACATATTCAACTCCGACGATGCAACGAGCACAACAAACAAACAAACTTGTGTAACTTCGAGAATATATGCGAAGGTCACGTCTGCCATGTCCTTTCGTCAAAGTCGCTACCAACTTATAAATACATATTCACCATAACATCTTCTTTCATTCAAGCACAAGTCGACTATTCCGAAAACTTTTTGAAGCTACCTCGTAAAAGGCACAGTAATAAACATTCTGGTTTGTAACCATTTGGTGAATGCGTCTTGTTGGAAAGAAATAGTTAGGGGGTCCTAAAAAACCTGACGCCACCAATCAACAAAAACCTGTACAACTGTCTACGCTTAACGTCTTTAAAACACGTCGCTAACAATAGACATGACTGACTATCGACCTATCATCGAACTAGACTCGATCTTCATCTTCGACGTTCGTCGTGAAAATCACGTGAAGTTGTGTCGTAGTTTACAGAGAGGCTGCGATGGTATCTTAGCATGCCCGCCGGACACACCCGATTTCAGCTGGTTTTTAAGATACCAGGTTTGCCACTGCGATCCCTATTCTCTTAGCCACACTAGTGCAGCCTGTTTCCAGGGCCGCCGCTTGGAGCCTGCATAGAGTCTTGTTCAGCTATTATTCTCTAACCATTATTTCAAACAGCCAGTTGTGAAAGACGGAAGCTGTCATCTCATTCACTGTCTTACATCTTCTGTGCTTGACTAGATGATTAGAATGATAACAAAGGGTGAACTGTATATATCTGAGCACTAGCAGAACGAAGAATGATTTATTTGACTCTAGGTAAGTATATTTCCCTCCAGGTAAGTATATTTCACTCCAGATAAGTAAATTTCACTCCAGATAAGAATATTTCACTCCAGATAAGTATATTTCACTCCAAATAAGTAAATTTCACTCTCTTAAACCATCCCTTTCGTTTTCTTAGTTGGATATTCTCGTGTTGTCCTTAGTTTCTTGTGTCTCGACGGCAGAACAATTGTCTCTCATGGCAATAGGCCGGGGATTATTCGCCGGTCTCGGAATGCTCAAGACTGTCCAGATGTAATTGGTTTTCTGACTTTTACTTAGGTATTTCAATACGGTATTGGAATCGAACCTGTCATCCCATCTCAGAAGTAGCTGGGACTCATTACAGTGACGCTTCTTACACTTTGTCTCCGACAGCAGTGTCTGCTATTGAATTGTCTTGACTTATCTGGCACAAGTGAAACGATATAAATTATTGTTATTGTTGTTGTTGTTGGAAGCTACTTCTGCTATCTCTTGGTGACATTACTTTTATAGCAGGTTAGAGTGGCTCTTCTAATAA
This sequence comes from Ariolimax columbianus, assembly GCA_036924085.1. Classification (NCBI taxonomy): domain Eukaryota; kingdom Metazoa; phylum Mollusca; class Gastropoda; order Stylommatophora; family Arionidae; genus Ariolimax; species Ariolimax columbianus. Next base: position 131,335,113 of record JAVGWX010000003.1, on the reverse strand, counting down.
CCCGAGATGTGGTTGAGAAGGCGGACTTGAGTTTTTCTGGCGGTAGTGCAATTGAAGCTGCCTCAGTAAACTCACCACTATGGAGATTATCGTTTCAATCCCCATATCGTTGACCAGAATGCTGTGACACAGCCTGCTTCCAGGAAGACCGATGAGAATGTGATAAGTATGTTTTCCCTGATCCTGACGTTAGTCTTTTCTTTTGTCAAAGACAGATGTGTCGGACCGAAAGGTGCAAATATTACAGTCGGGCTGTAAACTAGCAACACAACGCATTCCGTGCTCCAGACTACATCCTGCTACTTGCAAAGTCCTGTTGCAAGTTGATAGCGGGAGTTTGAGAGCGAACGCAGAAAAAGAAGAAATGTTTTCTTACAAGTAACAGTGGCCGAAAAGTATATTTTGTTCTAATCATCACAATCTATATCATTTAGAATAGTAAAATAGTAGTATCTCAGTACGAGATAAAAATGATCTAACCATACTGCAGGTAGTAGTTGTTCGTCATGCAGTTTGTAATCTGGAATCCTACTACTGAATCGAACACAACCAGAATCAGATGACACGTAGTGAAATATTGTATTAAACCATTTCTGTCTTTTCCCTTGGATTACAATGTTGGACTAACGGCTTTGCTCGGGTCATCTCTCAATCTCATTGGTGTACGGTTAAAGTTGTTGAGTCACAAGAACGTTACTTTTCCTGTTTATTTATTTATTATCAGGCATGCGCACCACATGCCTGGCTAATCTGCATTTTTTTTTAAGCAGCATAGTATCTTTGATGTTGTTGAAGGAGGTTTGGTGCCTGATGTCTATGTTGTCAATTCGGTAACAAATTAAGCGAGGATAATGAGGCTGGATATGACATACGCCGAGGAAGGCACGTCTAACATAGCTAGACAGGCTCTCACTTAGAATCTTCAAGAGAAAAGAAAGAGAGGTAGACCTAAAAGTACACGTAGATTGTGATAGGAATGTGCAATTAAATGGTTGTGGTCTAGGAGTAGTGAACTTGCAATCCAAACGTACCGGCTTCACATCACGCCGTGCTAGAACAGGACACTTCGTATGGCTATTCCTTCTTCTTCAAGTCGACCCAGGTGTAAATTGACACTTTTCGAAGTCAGAAGCAAAATTTCAAAATCGCCGTCAGAGCTACGGAGATGGAACTCTGTTACCGGCACCTTCAGCAATAAAAGGGACTGTGCACATATAGGGCCGCCCAAGTGTCATGGAGTCGGTTCTATGAAACCTTACTCATTTTTCAGAGGCAGAAAGAGTCGCCCAGGAACGTGTATGCTGGATGTGGTCAATGACCTATGCACCGATAGGAGGTTGATTGATTGAATTCGGTCCTGTAGTTTGCAACAATGGGGATTTAGTGGCGGAGTGGTTAAACCGTCGGCCTCGTGATCAGGTGGTGTGGATTCGACTCCGGACTCCTAGTCGTCTTGTCCTTGACATGCCACTGGGGTCAGGCGGCTCGAGACGAGAGAGTGAGGATAAAAAGTAGCGCAGTTAATGCTTACTAAAAATAGCACTAGCAAAATTAATTATGCCATCATCATCTACGATGGACGGCGGCCTTTGCCTTTGTCTGCCTTGAGTTTGCAACATGCTCAAGTATAACACGCGCTCTTGTTTCTTGTGTTTTGTACTTATCGTAATAAATACTGAATTCAACTGTCTTATTTTTCTTTTCGCTTATCTGTCCTGCTTGTGCCTTTCAGTGTCATATTAGGAAGAGGTTTCTTGACCGGTTCATAGTATGTGCTTCGTACACGGGAAGCTTTACTGGTTCTGTTATTTCTTCTATCAATCTTTTAATGTGGACGATCCTTGGCTGTGTGTTCATTTTATCAGTTTAGCATTGCTTTCTGAGAAATACTGTCTGGTGTTTTACATGTCACGTCGTTGAAACATTTCCTTTGCTGTCTCTTAATGAGGCCTAGCACAGGTGATGTACCTGCTTGTCTCTTGATGAGGTCTAGTACTGGTGCTGTACCTGCTTGTCTCTTGATGAGGTCTAGCACTGGTGTTGTACCTGCTTGTCTCTTGATGAGGTCTAGTACTGGTGCTGTACCTGCTTGTCTCTTGATGAGGTCTAGCACTGGTGTTGTATCTGCTTGTCTCTTGACGAGGTCTAGTACTGGTGTTGTACCTGCTTGTCTCTTGATGAGGTCTAGCACTAGTGGTGTACCTAGTTGTCTCTTGATGAGGTCTAGCACTGGTGTTGTACCTAGTTGTCTCCTGATGAGGTCTTGCACTGGTGTTGTACCTGCTTGTCTCTTGATGAGGTCTAGCACAGGTGTTGTACCTGCTTGTCTCTTGATGAGGTCTAGCACTAGTGGTGTACCTCCTTGTCTCCTTATATCTTCAATTATGATTATATCTTTTCTTGTTACCACAAGCATTCTATGCAGGCATTCCATTTCTGTTGCTACGATGTTTCTGTAATGAGGTAAATGTCCACTTCTGGCACTGATAGCACAATGTGGATAGGAATATTGTGCTGTGTATCGTTCTTTTTTGTATCCATTGTAACGTTTTTACATTGTAATATTGGAGATATTTGCCTAATAATTTGCATTATTTTATTGCATCTGTTTTTAAAATTTCGGTTTCGCCTTTGCCATCTGTTGAGATTATGTTACTCAGGTACGTGAACAATTTTCACTTGTTTTTCTTGTTTTAACTGTAGAATATGTAATTACCGAAAAAGGCATACACAGCACAGCCTCAACTGACTTGTACCACCATGATGAACATCTGCAAACAGCTCTGCTATTATAGGATCTTCACTGCTTCATTAGAGCTCGCCAGATGTAAATGGTGTGTTTGAAAACCTGCTAGTGTATCCCGCTGTTTTCGCAAGCTGGAGACAATAGTGGGATTTCTGCGTGAGCGGTTTAAAAACTGGCTGTCGGGTTTGTTTGTCCTTTCCGTAGGAGAGCCAACGGATGTTATTTTGGAGGAGGACAGAGAGATCAATTTGGAGAGAGGCAGATTTAATAAGTTTAGAGAGAGAGAGAGAGAGACATCTTGCAAATAATTAGAGATCGGCATATGGAAGAAACATGGGATTTAAGAAGTCTGGAGAGAGACGAATAGAAAATGTTCGTAGATAGACAGAAAGTAGTAATTTAGAGAGCAACGCTGTGAAGAAGTTTGGAATTTGTTTGCAGGGAGACATATTAAAGACGTTCAGAGATAGATAGAGAGAGAGAGAGAGAGAGAGAGAGAGAGAGAGAGAAGTTGTTAGTGTAACTTAATATGTTTCGTTAGAGACATATTGAAGACGTTCAGAGAGAGACATATGTCAGATATTTAGACAGATAGAGACATAGAAAACGTTTAGAAAGAGAGACAGATATAATATGCTTGCTTAGAAACATATTAAAGCCATTTAGAGAGCGAGAGACAGAGAAACAAATTCTAGAGAGAGAGAGAGATAGGCGGATGGAAAGGGTAGCAGATATAAGACAGATTAACAAATAGTAGATGATTAGAGAGAAAAATATAGAAAATGTATGCAGAGAGACATATTAAAGACGCTCACATAGAGAGAGAGAGAGAGAGAGAGAGAAAGTAATAGAGAGAGGAAGACAGAAGAAGTTAAGAGAGAGAGAGACATACTATGTTTGTTTAGAGACGTATTGATGGTAATCAAAGAGAGGAAGAAATATTATGTTTGCAGAGAGATACATTGAAGACGTTTAGAGAGAGAGAGAGAGAGAGAGAGAGAGAGAGGGGGTGAGAAAGAGAAAAGTTTGCAGAGAGAGAGAGATAAAGAGCGAGAAAGAGACGTTTGGAAAGAGACAGATATATGTAGTTCGAAGAGACAGAAAGTTGTAATTGACAGAGCAACAAATTGAATAAGTGTGGAGAGAGACAGATAGAAGAAGGAATGAACGATTATGAGATCTGGCCTAGTTGTTAAAACATCATCATTAATGTATGGAATGATGCATGGAACAGACTGTCTGTTAATCTGTTAACACAGAGTGAGATTGGACAGAAGAGAAGAAACCAAGACATCATGCTCTTGGACGCTGGGACGTTTTTGCTGACTTTACTGAGGCGGAAAACAAACGCGGGACTTGCTGCTTTAACCACAGGGTCGAAGGTCATATGATGGTGTGAGAGTAGGAAACAAATGACTTAATGAAGTGTTAGACCTGTCCTGAGCATTACATGAGAACTGTCTTGTGACAGCCATCCTGTAGAGTGATTTGCACAGGCCTGCCCCATGCCATGTGTGAAGTCAATATAACCCAAACCCAAGAGAAAAACTCAGAAATAACAGCAACAAAAATAATCCCACAGGAGATTTTTAAAACTCTTAGCAACACTCCCATACCAAACCACCCACCCCGTCATTCCCTCCAGCCCGTCCAGGTCACACCCTGAAAAGTAAAACTGAAAACGTAAACGGCTCACTCAAACCTTCAGTTTCTTATTCAACGTGTACTCCTTCATTTGAATGCAGTTTTTTCTGAGCTGAGTTCTAAAGGTGAGGTGCAATATTTGCGCCCAGCTATAGACCAAAGAACATTCGTTTACAACAGCAAACCATTTGAGTCGGTACAGCTCTCCGAAGCCGTAGACTGACTCCAGACTACCTGGAAGGTAGCAGGTAGTTTGTAGTATGATGAATTATGGCTTACAAGTTTTACTATCCCAGAACATTCTGCTGTTAGGGTCATCACAGACTTGCATATGACCTCTTCATCTGGTTAAAGTATGAACACTTCCGCTGGAGGAAGGCCAGGAACTGATGTTTAGAGGTTATAAATTTGCTCTCAGAAATTATATGTCCGCTATCAGAGGTTATATGTTCGCTATCAGAAGTTATGTGTTTCCCGTCAGAGGTTATATGTTTGCTGTCGGAGATTATATGTCCGCTATCAGAGGTTATATGTCCGCTATCAGAGGTTATATGTTCGCTATCAGAGGTTATATGTCCGCATTCAGAGGTTATATGTTCGCTATCAGAGGTTATATGTCCGCTATCAGAGATTATATGTTTGCTGTCGGAGATTATATGTTTGCGGTCAGAGATTATGTTTGCTGTCGGAGATTATGTGTTTGCGATCAGAGATTATATGTCCGCTATTAGAAGTTGTATATTTGATGTCAGAGATTATATGTCCGCTATCAGAGGTGATGTGTTTGCTGTCTGGGGTTACATGCCTACTGTTTGAGGTTTTATTTGGCTGTTTGAGGTTATATGTTGCTATCTGAGGTTATATGTTGCTGTTTGAGGTTATATGTTGCTACATGAGGTTATATGTTGCTATCTGAGGTTATATGTTGCTGTTTGAGGTTATATGTTGCTACATGAGGTTATATGTTGCTGTTTGAGGTTATATGTTGCTACATTAGGTTATATGCTGCTATATGAGGTTACGTGTCTCCTGTTATAGGTTATATGTTGCTGTTTGAGGTTATATGTTGCTACATAAGGTTATATGTTGCTGTTTGAGGTTATATATTGCTACATGAGGTTATATGTTGCTGTTTGAGGTTATATGTTGCTACATGAGGTTATATGTTGCTATATGAGGTTACGTGTCTCCTTTTAGAGGTTATATGTTGCTGTTTGAGGTTATATGCTGCTGTTTGAGGTTATATGTTGCTACATGAGGTTATATGTTGCTGTTTGAGGTTATATGTTGTAATATGAGGTTACGTGTCTCCTGTTAGAGGTTACCTGTCTGCTGTCAGAGGATATATTTTTGCTGTCAGAGGTTTCATGTTTGATCGAAGATACTATATGTATGATGTCAGAAGTTATATGTTTACTCGAAGAAACGCAACATGTTTTTGTTGGAGGCTATATGTTTGCTATCAGATGTTATATATTTTTTGTCAGAGTTTATTTTGCTGCCTGTCAGACGTTAAATGTCTGCTGTCAGAGGTTATATTGTTGCTACGGGAGACTATACGTTTGCTCTCAGAGACTATATGTTTGCAGTCAATAACCAAATGTTTGTAGTCAAAGAATATATGTTTAATGTCAGAGGTTGTACGTTTACTGTCAGAGACTATATGCCTGATACCAGATGTACTTTTTACTTTCGGAGACTATATGTTTCCTGTCGGAGGTTGTAAGTTTACTGTAATCAACTATATGTTCCAGTCAGAGATTGTATGTTTACTGTCATAGAATACATGTTTGCTGTCATTGGTTATGTGTTCCGCAATGCCGTGGGGGTAAGAATAGAAAGCGCATCCTTAGTTTCACTTCCGGAAATGACAACATTAAGAACCTCCTTGAGGATTAAAATAATAGTATAGCAATCATTGATTGATACGCACACGCATACACACACACACACACGCACCCACACACCTACAGATACATGCCCACATACTAACTCTCACGCACACACAGACAAAGAAATGGAGGCTCCTAGAAACGCTATCCTCTCCTTCCTTCACCCCGCCCGCAGCGAGCAGTTTCCCATGGTTCCCAGTTCCCATCCACTTCCGCTTGTAATTGGCCAATGAATTAATGGGCGCCTATAATTTCATCTGACATTTGACTGCTGTGACGGGGTGGTATGGGAAAGGGGGGGGGGGGGGGGGGGGCTTGGCTGCGGAGAACTTCGCGTGAATTCAATATGACAAGTACTGTTTTGTGGGCTTGTGGGGATTATAGTGTACGGGGCGATGTGTGGAGCTGTATTGGTGTGCGCTCAGTTTAGTGGGTGTCGGTAGGTTCAGGTCAATATAGGTGGAGTGCTGGTGTAATATCATTGTGGTTGACTGGTGTACCTTTCTTTGTGGTTGTGGTTGGCTGGTGTGCATGTCTATGTGGTTGTGGTTGTGGATGGCTGGTGTTTATGTCCATGTGGCTCTGGTGTGTTGGTGTTCATCTGGTTCTACATACAATATCGGTTATACGTTTATCATATTCTCAACTAAAGGTTGATGTCTGACTGCGTTCGATGAAGAAAAAGAAGAATATATTCTCAACGTGTGTGGCAGTGTTGAAAACAAAATAGGAGTGAACTTGTTTAGATAGGTGTGGTAGTGTGTAAATATGTGTGGGAAGATGTTTAGATAGGTGTGGTAGTGTGTAAATATGTGTGGGAAGATGTTTAGATAGGTGTGGTAGTGTGTAAATATGTGTGGGAAGATGTTTAGATAGGTGTGGTAGTGTGTAAATATGTGTGGGAAGATGTTTAGATAGGTGTGGTAGTGTGTAAATTTGTGTGGGAAGATGTTTAGATAGGTGTGGTAGTGTGTAAATAGGTGTGGGAAGATGTTTAGATAGGTGTGGTAGTGTGTAAATATGTGTGGGAAGATGTTTATATAGGTGTGGTAGTGTGTAAATTTGTGTGGGAAGATGTTTAGATAGGTGTGGTAGTGTGTAAATAGGTGTGGGAAGATGTTTAGATAGGTGTGGTAGTGTGTAAATATGTATGGGAAGATGTTTAGATAGGTGTGGTAGTGTGTAAATATGTGTGGGAAGATGTTTAGATAGGTGTGGTAGTGTGCAGATATGTGTGGTAGTTTGTGAATATGTGTGGGGTTGTGTGAAGATAATGTGATAGTGTGTAAATATGTATGGGAGTGTGTTTGTAGATAGGTGCGGTAGTATGTAAATATGTGTGGGATTGTGTGAAGATAGATGTGATAATGTGTAAATTTGTCTGGGATTGTGTAGGGGGATAGTGGTCTGTGTAGATGAGCACGGAAATGTGTAGATAAGCTTATTGTGTAGATAGGTCATAGAGTGTGTAAATGAATGGGAAGGTGTGGTAGATGAATGTGGACGTCTTTAGATGGGTGTGGGAATGTTTCATTGGGTCTGGAATTGTGAAGATGGATGGGGAGTGTGTAGGTGAAAGCGGAAGTGTGTAAATGGCTGTTTGTGTGTTTCGAATTGATCTGATATGTATGCTATTTTCTCATATAGTTTTTCTTCATTTCACATCTGAATTTAAATGTATGGTTATGTGTGGAACACACGCAAGATAGACATTTATCCATAGACTACTCGCCCACTCACACTGCCAGTAATAACATGCTGAACATAGGTAATTGGTGCTATCCCTTAATCAAGCAGATGTTGCCCGATCTCGGCAACAAACAGGCGAGAATGCGGTCATTTGAACACAAATACGACGTTCGTACTCATGAAAAGGGTAATGGGGACAGACAAGGTGAGTGCATGATTCTAACACTGTAAACATGTGAAGCATGTCGTATGATGGGTTGGGCATGGGATTGGCTACCTCTTCCTGTAGAAATTTTATGTGACAAAAACTTCAACAAAAATAGACAAGCCATTCAAAAGTAAAGAACAATTCAACCATACCAACAAAGCACACGAGTAAGGTCAGCAGGACCTGACGTCTATACATATATATGTATGTATACATGTATAGTGGTTAGGCATGGAGTCGGCTAACTCAACACATATAAAATATAAACTATAAGAAACAGACCAGAAAAAATCTACACTCCATGGTAGAAGTGGTGCGACTGGTCAAGTTATATTAGTGGTCGAACACTCAATTCTCACAGCTTAAATACCAAGTTCGTTAGACGTTACTGACATGCTTTACCTAGATGTATATGGGTACCTGATTATAAGTTAGGGAACAAAAGGACGCGAGGACGGAAAATCCCCTGCATACGTCAATTTAAAAAAAATATGTAAAAGAAACTGTAACACTGATGTCAGAAACAAGAACTCGTGCATACCAGCTCTCTCTTCTTACCTCACACTGTTTCATTTGACTCTGTTCAACAATCAAACTCTTACATAACTTTCATACCCTCTTTCACTGTGACACCTTTCCAAAGCATTTCGGTTAGGTATACCTCTGAGATCTCCTTAACTAGCATATATACATGCAGACATACACATGCATCCAAGCACTGGTTAATACGTCAAATATCACATACAAGGCTGCGGCCCGAGGCGGGGAGGAGCTGGCTTCCAACAATAGAATACAGAGAGGCAAACACTTTACACAACAACAACACAATGCCCGATTGGGGTGGGAACATTTCCTTCAAATAGATCGGAATTTTGCGGTCTGGAATCTGGGGCCTCATTTAGAGAAGGAAATGTGAGCTTCAGTGGGTCATCTAGTTTACAAGTTGTAAAAGGCGATTAGGATTTTGCATGGTCCAGGTGGAACGACTGGATCATGTAAGAAGCAAAGTGCTACAGAATTTTCATTTCAAAGAGCATATATATGTTTGACACATGCTTTCTGTTAGGATGTCAGCTGTAGTGGGTGCGTTTTGCTTTCACTTGAATAAAAATGAATATATATATATATATATATATATATATATATATATATATATATATATATATAGAGAGAGAGAGAGAGAGAGAGAGAAAGAAAATTGCAGGGATCTTCTTCTCCATGCTCCTATCCTACGCTTACGACACATGTGGACGGTGTTTATCTGCACACCATGAAAGATGGGTGGCTGCTTAATCTATCCCGACTGCGTGCGAGGACAAATGTGAGGACAGTTCTCATTAGGGAGATGCTATTTGCGGATGATGTAGTCTGGTGACAAAATAAGGAAGAGTCCCTGCAGAGACTGGGAGACAGATTCTCCGAGGGGTGCAAGCAGTTTAGTCTCACCATAAGTCAGGAAAAGACAAAGGTCTGCGCACAGGTCATTACCACTACGCCATCCATAAGGATTGATGGCATCACTCTGGAGGTCGTCAACAGTTTCACTTATCTGGGGTTTGTCATCAGCAACATTCTCTCGCTCGACAAGGAGATAGACAGTAGGCTTGGCAGGGCAAGTACCGCCATAGCTCGCCTAACGAAGAGAGTCTGGGAAAACACTGCGCTGTCTCACTGCACAAAGGTCCAGATCTATCAGACTTTCGTTCTTGGCACTCTCATGTATGGACGCGAGACTTGGAGCACTTAAACTAAACAGGAACGGCGGCTGAACACCTTTCACATGAGGTGTCTACGGCGTATATTGGGGATTTTGTGGCAAGAGAGTGCCACATAATATGGTCTTACAGAGAGCAAACACTCACAGCATGTGCTCGATGTTGAGCCAGCGACGTCTGCGGCGGTTGGGACATGTTTATCGAATGGAATACGAGAGGCTGCCAAAGAATATACTTTATGGACAGCTAGCCATTAGAGTTAAAAAAATCGGCCGTCCTGCACTGCGATTCAAGGACGTTTGCAATAGTGACATGAAGTCATGTGACATTCCATCCGAGAACTTGGAAGAAATTTCTCAGGATCGAGCTATCTGGAGACAGTCAGTAGGAGGGGGAATAGTGGCTGCTGACGCCAGTAGAGGTCTTCTGGCTTGAGAGAAAAGGGAAAGACTGAAGAGATCAAAGAACAGCCAGGCAAGCCAGCCTCCTCAGTATGGTTGTACGATCTGTGGTAGGGACTGTCACTCGCGGATCGGCCTTTACAACCATAGCAGACAGTATCGAAATACAGGAGACAGAGCTAGACAAAACTTGCAGGGCGTCACTCGCATGATATATAGAGACTGAAACGCCTATGATGATATGTGTATGTAAAATAATAATAACAATAGTAATAATAATAATAATAATTATAGCAGAAATGGAAAATGTTTCACACAACCGCCATCAGGGCGCCCCTATCTCTGCTATTATTTTCAACTTGTTCTATTAGAAAACACCGGGGAAAACTTGCGGCATATCTGAACACCATGTGATTCGTTGGTACCGTAAACCAAGCTTTCGAACACTAGGACACCGAATCTCAAAAAATAATAATACATAAATATTGGTTATAATAGTAATGTTTACGTATCTATTTGCGGTGATTTTGGGCATGCCCACTGCAGGTTCTGCTCCTGAGTTCAAATTTCAAGGACATACATTTCACATGAATGTCATATATATATATACTCAACGTTCTATAGGCAGTTATATTGTCTATTAAAGTCTTTTCGATTCTAAAAGTACACCTCAGGAATTTAAACAGACAACATGGTGAGAGTTTGTGTAATTAATTGTTTTAAAATAGTCAGTATTGATATTATGTCGGGCATGTGGTTAAAGAGTATCAGTTGCCTTCCATGTTTGTTGTTTTTCCTATTATTGTAGAATTTAGCAGGTAAATGGGCAAGAATAAATGCCAACAATAAATGTTTCAACAAATAGACGCCAGCGCTGAACAATAACAAAAACACAACAACACTGACAGATGGAGAAGGAATGAAACGGGTAGCAAAAAAGTTCTTAATTTACCAACATTCCAGCAATGTGAATTCACCTACACACTATCTCGGTGTTTGGCTTGTGATTGACAACGTCTACAATGAATCCAGAGTCACATTTGTAAGATTCTTGTTGAGAAAGGGACTTATTGTTTCAATCCCAAAATGCTTCTCCATATTCAGTATGATTGTAGTTTCAGTGAAATGCCCGGAGTCTGGCTATCCACACCGTTAGTTACCGCTAACGACATGTTGTCACTGAAGGAGTATTCCTTTTTCTAATATCTCTCACACAGAGTCTTTGCCGGTAACACCTCAGAGGCATTACCTATTTGAACTAATGGAATTCCTCTCTTAGTCAGCTGGCTTATAGCCACTCATGTCGTGGTCGTTAAGGCAGTTTGCAACTTGGTTTAGTCTCCTTCTACCACTTTAAGGGGTAGGCCACTTTTTCATACTCCTTGTGGCTTGCAGCTTCTGAAGGATCGGGGAGCCAGTCACATGCTCGACTTTCCGTTATCGCCTCTTACGGATTGCCAAGCAGGTTAGATGGCTATTCTTTCTAGCTCCCCTTTTAAATCTCGGTAACAGACGCAGGCGGTGAACAGTTTTTTTCAATAAAAATACATGAAGATGATGTTCAGTGACCCCCATCAGGACAATAACAAAACTATATCTACGATACTACCCCATAGCCTCCGCGGGGACCTAAAAACAATACACAGAAAAAACCCAGATTAATGAGTACTAACGAGCATTTTCGAAAGAAAATAAAAAGTACCACAACAACCTAAAACACATATTGTAATAGGATTCTAAATTGGAAGTTGTTTTGAGCTAGCAACTTCATCCTTTATATTCAACATTACTTTAGAAATCGTCCTGCCAGTGCACAGAAAGTGCTTCCGCTGGAGGCCAGCTGGGAAGGTGGTCAGGCTTTACAACGATCACAATGGACATTAGAAAAGCTTAGGTTGTGTCGAATTAGTCAAGCCACAAAGTACGCATTCATACCAAAATATAACCTATGTTTTGTATTCAATCAAATTTGAAACTGATGTACATTTATCTAATTTTCAACTTTTCAACTTGCGTCGAAACCTATGGAACACATTCACCGCGTACATCGAAGACATATTGTTAAGTGATATATATCCACGTATCAGATCATCTCGTTTTTGTGTGGCCACTATGTAGTTAGGTGTCGAGCGAGGTGCGTTCAATTATGCCGTTATACGTCACGCAGGGTTGCGTCCAATAATGTCATTACGGAACGAGAGGAGGTGCGTCCAATGAAGTCGTCAGATGGTGCGCAGGTGCTTTGCATTATATGGGGTACACTGCTTCATCGCGATTAATCTGTCTGAGTTTCCTTTTTCCAGTTTGTGCCTATGCAGTGTTTTACCAATCTATCTTGTTCTCATTCTTCGCTTACTCTGAAGCTATCTTATCTGGTGTTGCAGCATTGTGTGACAGTAGGTTTGGATACGTTCTATCATTCGCCCAATCAACGCACTTCTCTTTCTGTCTATGTGTATCATGCATGAAGTTGTTCAGACTTCTTGCTAGATTTCTTCATTGTTCACTTTCTGTATTGTTTAGATGACCTGATTGCCTTTGCAAGCATACAATTTTACATGCACATATTGTTTGTCCTTGAGTCTGGGCCAAGATTGCTGGATGACACTGATGACATAGAATTAACAAAATCCCCTGACGACCAGACACAATAAGATAACTATAGATATTGTCAAACATCATCGCTGTTACTAGATATGGTAATATGTTATCAACAACGATTGTAAAGGCAATAATTTAATTTGAGCAGTCGGGAAACATATATTCATTGAACAATATAAAATACAGTGAAGAAATTGGCACTCTGAAATTGAATTGGCCCGTCCAAAAGACGAACGTGCCTGGCTGCAAGAAACGAGATGAGTTTGTGGAAATTGGGCCAACTTAATACCCCAAAAGTATTTATTTTGGCACATCCTTTCTCACGCTCAATTTGCAGAAATGGAAAATAGACCAAGCTTGAGCCAAAACTATTACTTCCCAATTTCTCTAGCTGCGTACAAGACAAGAGCTTAATTACAGCCCCCACTCTTTAACATTAGGCTGAATCTACTTAATAGTTCATGCACTGTTATGGTTAAGGATGTTTAGCAATGTTGTTCATGTAGCGGGTTTGTGTGTATCTGGATGCTTCGTATGTAAACGTACTAACATGGCCATGGGGGAGATTTGTTGTACAGATGTTTCCTATGTAACTATGGTAACGTCGTCATGTGACAGTTATATTGTTTAAATATGTGACAGTGCTAACGTGGTCATCTGAAGACAAACAAACAGCACAGTTAAATAATGTTTGTGTCAGACCTTAGACAACAGCACAGTTAAAGAAGTGTGTCATGAGTGTACACATTGAATGTTTGTGTCAGACCTTAGACAACAGCACAGTTAAAGAAGTGTGTCATGAGTGTACACATTGAATGTTTGTGTCAGACCTTAGACAACAGCACAGTTAAAGAAGTGTGTCATGAGTGTACACATTGAATGTTTGTGTCAGACCTTAGACAACAGCACAGTTAAAGAAGTGTGTCATGAGTGTACACATTGAATGTTTGTGTCAGACCTTAGACAACAGCACAGTTAAAGAAGTGTGTCATGAGTGTACACATTGAAGGTTTGTGCCAGACCTAAGACAACAACCATAAGACGATAAGTCAACGTCTTTAAGAGGTAGGTGATAATATCCATTGCCCGGGTATCTCTGGGAGAGCTTAGTTTTGTAACATAAACCAGAAGTGAACCACCATGTCGTAAGAAAATATATTAATAGCGTGGTCTAATCCCTCTTGAGTGGAAGACTTTGCCCTAATCGTTTTGCACACACAAACTAAATGTCTGCTCATTGCGGAGTATTTTGACCGATTTCAAAGGAAATTCTAAAAACCATACCATGGTTGTGCGATAGGAAAATAACAAAGGGAATAACTCGTTTTCCGAGGATTAGAACAAGAAGAAAATAACAGTAAACAGCAGACAGTTCATCCTAGGCAATAGACAATAGACAACAGACAATAGATACCGTATAACAAAACAAAAAAACCTGTCATACGACTTATTCTAATTTTGATATAGTCGAAAAGTTTTTAGGCTGAGAACTACATACCGCTCCGCCACTGCTGTCGCCACGTCGTGTGCTGGCTATATTTGTTTATTTCACCAAATCAGAAAAACACGATATGCCATACCAGGGATTTGAACCCCTGCCGTCCTTGTCGTCAAGCATGCATCAACACCATGATAAAAAGAATAATAAACCAACATCACGATGCAGCAAGTGTGATTAGATTCAATGCATGTTCAGTTTTTTTGTTCTTTACCTTCTCTTAACGTGGTACGCCGCCTTCAACCACATATAACGTCTCTCTATTATGTTGTGATACATTTGTCATTGATATACATGCATGAACGATGTTTGATCAGCGAAGAATAAATCAGCACTGGAGAGGATGACTAGCGCTCGTGAGGAATACCAGATCAATGTGGATATCAATGTCAAATTGTTTGATACGCAGCTCAGAAACTTGGTCGGGTTCATCATGTCCCATACCGACAGTAGTAGATGATGATGGATCTCTACCGAGTGCTGGCACTAGCACTGTAAACGCATGATTTGTGTCGATGAGTTGATTCCATGCCGAGATTATAAAATGTCCAGCATCTTCTTCTATTGTTTATCTATGCGTCGTTACTAAGCAGTTTTTCATGTTGTCAATTTCATGTTGACCATACACTTCCCATATTTGTAAAAAGTATGGAGGATTTCTTCAATTATACATTTCTTTCACACAGCACAACCTCATGATCCATTTTACCTGTGGGTGGGATTCTTAACACCTTCTGTACAACACAATTTCTGAAACTTTCTTCTTTTTCTTTGTTGTTCTTTATTCACAACTACTTCCCTAAAAACGGTGATGCCTGTTTCATACTCTTCTAATAACCTTACAGTCTACACGATCTCGCGCATCTCTCGTCTGCAGATATCTCTGTGACCCCTAGCAATCTTCTTGTTGGTCTATTCATCAACCGGGTTTGGATTCCACAAAGCAGAATATGCTCCGTTGAATACAGATGACCTCTATTTCCACCTTCCATTGACAAAGTTCAGAAACAAACGAACAGCCTAAGTTACCACCAAGGGCGCTGTAGAAAAACCTCGAAGGTCAAGGAAGAACCACAATAAGCGAGCCCATAATTTATTCTTTGCGCCTGACACGGTTTTTATCCGTTTAAGAAAGCTTCCTACACGCTTGAAGAATCAACTAAGGGGCATACTCTGGTCTTAAAGCGATATTCTGTATTCAAGACATGGGAACGGCAGACAATTCTATCAGACAAGGGTGAGATACGGTGACTTGAAGTCTACTGCCGTCAGAGAGAAGGAAATGTGTGATCGATCATCCAAAAAATTAACCCCCTAGGCTGACTTTATCATATACCTGCTGCTGTTGATGAGTATGGCCTTGACAAATGAAGCGGCTACGTAGGTGGGTCACGTAGTAGGTTTGGTAGAGAGAAGAAAGAGGGTTAAGGAGCAGGTGAGAAACGTTTTTGTCTGTTTTATGTCTTTATTTCGTTGCTCGGATAATCTCTGAATGGACGCTATTATAAGGCACATGGGACATCCAACACTAATAAGCATTCACTTCCTATGCTCAACAGAACAGTGTTTTTTCTCGGAGCGCACCCGAGTAGGAGTGGAATACTTTTAGAAAGTGCATAGGCGTTTGAACGGTGCATAGGCGTTTGAATGGTGCATAGGAGTTTGAACCTATATGTGGTCTATTTGATGTACGATTGCGCGCTCTAAAATAAACACAGAGAAAGTGTGTGCTTGTTAGGAGAGAGCGAGGAGGGGAGACTAACGCCCGGTCATGTAGAACATATCAGATCAGATTATGGTAGTTAGGATCAGGTAAAACATACTAATCAGATTATGGTAGTTAGGGTCAGGTAAAACATACTGATCAGATTATGGTAGTTAAGGGTCATGTAAAACATACTGATCAGATTATGGTAGTTAGGGTCAGGTAAAACATACTCATCAGATTATGATAGTTAGGGTCAGGTAAAACATAATGATCAAACTGTTAATCAAGGTCAGGCAAAACATACTGATTAGACTATGTTAGTCGGGGTCAGGCAAATTATACTAATCAACTTATGTTAGTCAAGGTCAGGCAAAACACACTGATTAGACTATGTTATTCAGGGTAAGATGAAATATACTGATCAAGACCGCCCCCCACACCCCCCCCCCCCACTCCGAAGCAGTTCTTTCTGGAAACGGGTTGTTTCCTGTCAGTTTGGTTAACGAGTTGGGGATCGGTAATGTGCTCTGAAAGAGGAAATTGAAGAAGCCAAATAACACATGGATGAGAAAATTGAAGAGGCCAGTCAACATCTTGATGAGAAAATTGAAGAGGCCGGCCAACACCTGGATGATAAAATTGAAGAGGCAGATAAGCACCTGGATGAGAAAATTGAAGAGGCCAGCCAACACCTGGATGAGAAAATTGAAGAGGCCAGCCAACAATTTGAGGAGGAATTTGAAGAGGCCAGCCAACACCTGGATGAGAAAATTGAAGAGGCCAGCCAAAACTTTGAGGAGGAATTTGAAGAGGCCAGCCAACACCTGGATGAGAAAATTTAAGAGGCAGATAAGCACCTGGATGAGAAAATTGAAGAGGCCAGCCAACACCTGGATGAGAAAATTGAAGAGGCCAGTCAACACCTGGATGAGAAAATTTAAGAGGCAGATAAGCACCTGGATGAGAAAATTGAAGAGGCCAGCCAACACCTGGATGAGAAAATTGAAGAGGCCAGCCAAAACCTGGATGAGAAAACTGAAAAGGCAAGCCAACACCAGGATGAGAAAATTGAAGAGGCCAGCCAACACCTGGATGAGAAAATTGAAGAGGCCAGCCAACACTTTGAGGAGGAATTTGAAGAGGCCAGCCAACACCTGGATGAGAAAAGTGAAGATGCCAATAAGCACCTGGATGAGGAAATTGAAGAGGCCAACAAACACCCTGAATGAGGAAATTGAAGAGGCCAACAAACACCTGGAAGAGGAAATTGAAGAGGCCAGCCAACACCTGGATGAGGAAATTGAAGAGGGCAGCAAACACATAGCTGAGAACCGTGGAAGAGGAATTCCTGGATGTCATGGACAAAGCTGAAGCAAACTACATAATAAGCAATCGTGTCTTCTTTTGCGTAAGTTCTCAATCATTCGCTACCAAGCCCTTTAAAGGGCTTTACAAATAACAGGACGTAGTCCGGAGAACGGAATGAGTTTTATCACTAGCTTACAGCTTGACTGCGACCTTTGCATCTTTTGGTCCAGCACATCCGTCTTCGGCAGCAGCAATCGTGTATGATCGTACATGGTTCTGTGTTAACTAATATAGTGTTATTTTTGCTGCACGTGAAGAATATATGCATTCATTGACACTGAAACTGGTTCACTTTCAGGAAGTCTGTAACAGAGCAGAGCACTTAGTGTATTCTTGCAGTGGTAGTTCATTTAACGATTCGTTACACACTCGAGCACATTCCTCGTTAGTTGCATTTGATGGCACGATTGGATTGAATTTTGCAGTGGACGTATTCTTTTATCCCCATGTGCAGCTGAGGTGATTCGCGTGTGTGTATGTATCTATATATGTGCGTGTGTTTGTGTGATGTGTATGTGTCTGCGTAGATGTGTGTGTAGAGGTATGTGTGTAGATGAATGTAAATTTGTATGTCTAGATATGTGTGTACGCGTGTGTGTATAGATGTAGTACAGATTGGATTCTCGCTGCACTGATAAGTATCCCGTATACATGTGTTGAATGCATGTTAAATCAAGTAACATGTTTACCTAGAGCTGTTTTTAACACGTGTGTACTGAGAGGAGAGGAGCAAAACCTCATGTTTACACGCTCTGCGGTATTCTGGTAATATAGTGTTAAACCTTCATTTTCTTTACTAACGGCAACTAGGGTACCTCATTTTTTAGGCTGGGGTCCGTTAGTAATCGAACAACAATTGGAAATTGAACAACGATCGATAGATTTGGCAGCAAGCGAACCAACCAAGGAGATATTGTGGATGTTATTGTGTTTGTATTTCAGAGTGTAATTCAACGATGTTTCGAGGCATGTCAAGGCCAAAGTCGTTTTTTTCTTTTAAATATGCCGTGCGTGACGTTGTTTTTCACAGCTGACCTTGTTATTCGTTTGTCACTGTGACTTTTATATATACTCATTTAATTTGGTGTCATCGTTCGTTCTTAGCCAGGGCCCATATTTGACACTGATATCTGTATGAAAAAAAAATAAAGATACCGTTTTCACGTATGTGTCACAAATTAGCAATATGGTATTAGGCCCATATTCTTCTTGACCAACGGCACACTAGAAATCATCTTGTAAAAACTACGCCGGCCGCATTTAGTTTTCTAGATCATTCTGGTATCTACACTTTGAGGCTATGTGGACCCTGCAAACCGTTTTTCGATCAGGAAAAATCCCGCATCAAATGGGTACCGAACCCCGATCACTCAGCTGGAAATCCAGCGCACTGACCACTGGGCTACCTCGGCTCTCTTAAGCTGAAAATAATAAATTGTTGATCATTTGATCTTGTTGATTATTTTGCAATGGTAGCTAAGTAAAGATAAAAGTTTGTCCAATAGATGTTGCACTCGCGTGTCTGTCTTGCAGGATACCTATTTACTGGAAAAACTTTGGGATTAAGCTCTGAGGAAAATTTGCATTCTGTCCAGTCGTCTCGTTTACTGTCTTGCCACTGGTCTAAGAAAGCCCGGGACCAGAGAGTGAGGTTGATGACCAGCGCAATTTCTTCTTTACTTTAATCCAAATACAGCGTAAGTAACGTCATCAAGATGATACAGTTTGATGATGTCGCAACTAACAATTGGGATTGTCGTGAGAGAGGAACCCTGTACTTTTGACGTGAGAAGCGAATACTCTACCCTACAGTAATCAGACTTTTAATAATTGGAATAAGCTGCATGCGGGGCACATTTCAAGGCCAAGAAAAAGATTAACTAACATTGTTAAATAAATTCTACAGTAGCGTTGACTGAAAATAAAAACATCGATTCAGATGGCCCAAACTCCAATATGACAACGGCTACACAGATGGTCCAAGAAAGATGAGTGAACCTCCCCACTTTGTCCAGTAACATAAGTGGAGTGATTTAGGTTGTTGATAATGATGATTCAAGGCGTACACGCCAAATCACTATAATTTTCATCTTATTGATCAGACAAGAGAAATATAAGTGCCTCACAGAAAATAGATCAGATATAGAGCATGGCCTGAAACGAAGACAAACGATGTACATAATAGCCGGAAATGAGCCCGCAAAGTGGCTGGAAAATTGACGACATCTCCAAACACGAGATGTTTTTGGCTTTTAGGATTCTGAAATTGTTTCAAAAACTTTTACATTTGATTTTCGGTTATTTGCTCATCGACCATATTTCCGTTAGTTGGCTTATTGTTTAAAACGGAGAAGCTGTTTCATCGTATAACTCCTTACTTATTGATTTAAAACTGAATAATCAATGTTGAATTATGTAGTTTTAACTACCATAATCCCTCATAGTTGAGCAAAGTCATTTGAAAAACTTCTTTCCTTGTATTATTGATTATAATCATCAACATTCAAGTATTTCTATGATCTATGTCTTCTTGTTTCTCGACACTTCTACAACGCTTTTCAATATTACCAACTGCCACTTCTCAGTCTCAGGTTCCAACTGCCCTTTATCTGTCTCAGTTTCTAACTGCTCCTTCTCTATCTCAGGTTCTAACTGACCAAACACTGCCTTTCTCAGGTTTCAACCATCCTTTCTCTGTTTCAGGTTCAAATTGCCCTTTCTCTGTCTCAGATTGTATTTGCCCTTTATCTATCTCAGATTTCATTTGCCCTTTATCTCGCTTTCTCAGGTTCCAACTAGCATTTCTCGAACTATTTCACGTTCGAACTGCCTTTTTAAAAACTGTCTTACGTTCCAGCTGCCATTTCTCTAACTGCTTCACGTTCTAATTGCCCGTTCTCTGTCTCATATTCCAATTGCCCTTTCTCTGTCTCAGATTCCAATTGCCCGTTCTCTGTCTCATATTCCAATTGCCCTTTCTCTGTCTCAGATTCCAATTGCCCTTTCTCTGTCTCATATTCCAATTGCCCTTTCTCTGTCTCATATTCCAATTGACTTTTCTCTTACTGTCTCAGGTTCTAACTGACCATGCACTCGCTGCCTCAGTTATCAGCTGACAATGTACTCGCTGTCTCAGGTTTCAAGTACATTTTATCTGGCTATCTTAGGTTCCACCCGTCCTTTCCCTCATTGTCTTAGTTTTCAACCGTACCTTCTCTCATTGTCTCAGGTTCCACTCATCCTTTCTCTCATTGTCTCAGGTTCCACTCATCCTTTCTCTCATTGTCTCAGGTTCCACTCATCCTTTCTCTCATTGTCTCAGGTTCCACTCATCCTTTCTCTCATTGTCTCAGGTTCCACTCATCCTTTCTCTTATTTCTCAGGTTCCACTCATCCTTTCTCTTATTTCTCAGGTTCCACTCATCCTTTCTCTTATTTCTCAGGTTCCACTCATCCTTTCTCTCATTGTCTCAGGTTCCACTCATCCTTTCTCTTATTTCTCAGGTTCCACTCATCCTTTCTCTCATTGTCTCAGGTTCCACTCATCCTTTCTCTCATTGTCTCAGGTTCCACTCATCCTTTCTCTCATTGTCTCAGGTTCCACTCATCCTTTCTCTCATTGTCTCAGGTTCCACTCATCCTTTCTCTCATTGTCTCAGGTTCCACTCATCCTTTCTCTCATTGTCTCAGGTTCCACTCATCCTTTCTCTCATTGTCTCAGGTTCCACTCATCCTTTCTCTCATTGTCTCAGGTTCCACTCATCCTTTCTCTCATTGTCTCAGGATCCACTCATCCTTTCTCTCATTGTCTCAGGATCCACTCATCCTTTCTCTCATTGTCTCAGTTTCCACTCATCCTTTCTCTCATTCTCTCAGGTTCCACTCATCCTTTCTCTCATTGTCTCAGGATCCACTCATCCTTTTTCTCATTGTCTCAGGTTCCACTCATCCTTTCTCTCATTGTCTCAGGATCCACTCATCCTTTTTCTCATTGTCTCAGGTTCCACTCATCCTTTCTCTCATTCTCAGGATCCACTCATCCTTTTTCTCCTTGTCTCAGGATCCACTCATCCTTTCTCTCATTCTCAGGATCCACTCATCCTTTTTCTCCTTGTCTCAGGATCCACTCATCCTTTTTCTCATTGTCTCTGGTTCCACTCATCCTTTCTCTCATTGTCTCAGGATCCACTCATCCTTTCTCTCATTGTCGCATGTTCGAACCATTCTATCTCTCATTGTCTCAGGTTCCACCCGTCCTTTCTCTAACTGTTTCAGGCTTCAACTGCCCTTTCTCTCGGTTTCTCAAGTTCCAACTGCCTTTTCTCTGTCTCACGTTCCATCTAACGATACTCACTCTATCACAGGTGCAAACTTCCTTTTCTCTAGCTGTCTCAAGTTCCACCTACCTTTTCCCCAGTCTCTTTTACCAACGGACAATATTTTGAAAGCTGACAATAACTATTCCGGATTATAAAAGTTCCAGATTTTCTATTTTGGGTGTCTTCAAGTGCCCTTGGATTATCGAAACATTTTGTAGAAATAGTAAAAGAATAGTAACAACACCAGTAATTCGTGTTTGCGGATGCCATAAATTGTCTAACCACTTTGTTGGTACGTCTCCGCTTACTATCTTGACCACTTGTCTCGTTTCGGACCGTTTTGCTATATTGCTATTGATTTCTTTTTTTTCTTTTTTCTTTAATGTATCTCTCAAATTTCCTTCCTGATTTTTACGTTCCTGAGTCTTCGGCCAATATGTTCTTGTTTTTGAGTAGTCAATCAAAATCTATTGTTCAGATGTTTTCAGTCGCAGCCTTCCTCGTTCTAAATCTTCAAATTCTATAGCTCCGATTTCCTTTTCTGGATTTTTGTATTTAGCCAGATTTCTTTAATCTTCGATTAACATCTTCTTGGTTGTGTTTTTTCTGTATGCATGCTCAAAATTTTCTTGTTTCTGTAATGCACAATCAAAATAATTTTTCTTCCCATCTAAACGCGCGATGAATATCGGATATTTTTAATGCTCTTTTTAGCACCAATTTATGTAATGTGTGTTCCTTCTTTTAATGTTGTCTCTTTTCTATCCTAGCACGCCATAAACGCCCACTAACCATAATATCTGTATCGTTTTTCCTGTTCTTGTAGTCTCTTTCTCTTTCTTTCTTTCTCTCTCTTTGACTCTTTCCTCTCTGACTCCTCCCTGTCCCTTTAATATTCCCAGCCGTCTGTCCCATACCAACATAAAGCAGATACTTAGGTCTTCAGTACTCCCTTTGTTTATATATCTAATCGACATCGTGGGAGGTCTAGTTTATGCCAGATGTGTGTGAAGTAGTTCTCAACTCTACGCTAGTGTACCAAACGTAAACTTGTCACGCGAACACATTTTGTTCCGTAAAAAGTACTAATTTAAGTTAGCTGTACCAATTTCGTTCAGTGACTTGCGCTGAAACTTGGCGTTAGTGTTCTTCTGCTTCACATGTCAGACACAAATTAGTTGCATTATTTTGAGCAAACCTCCCGTATGTGGCATTTATTTTATTTTATTTCCATAGAACGTCAAACTTAAAGAAATCAGTAAATATTAAAGAAATGATTATTTATTGTAATTGTCCAAATTGTAAAAATGTTGCCTTTGAAAAAAAACACGATTATTTCATGAGGTACTTTGAGACTTACTGGAATAGTAAATTATATATCAAATCTGGTTACACGTACGTTCTTGCGGCTTTCGAAATTCAAAGAAATGTGTTTTTATTGTGTTTAAGCTGTGTTTGCAGGCGTGATATATGGAGAAACAGAACTGTAAATCGAATGGAGAGAGAAAATTGCAGGAAAACCTGAAGCGATATTTAGAGAAAATTAAACAAGTACATAAATTTCGAAAAGTCTGACGATGGTGAACATTTATTCATGCATATGAACTATGGCGATACCGTGGAGCAGGGAACATGCCTGATGCACCTAACAGAACACGTGGCAAATTCGACTAAATTAAGATTTCCTGCAGAATGGACCAGACATTTAAAATACATTTTTGCTGAGCGAGAGAATAGCTGCAGAACAGGCATCCTATTGATCGAAAAATTGAAGCAGTCCATCAATACTTATTGAAAACAGATCAGATCAGTTACCATCTCTATATCGGGGGCCGACTGCAATGGATATCTCCCATGTCCTCTGTCTCTTGTCTTTCATGATAGTATAGTGGGACAGACCTTAAACCATCCATGTATTAATGTTAATCTCTTACATATAACGTGCTGTTTCTCTGGCATGTTTACCTTGATTTTTTAGTGACTATTTTCACCAAGATGTTGTCTTTTAATATGCCAACAAAATATCTTTGATGTCTGCCTCTGCTTTCGTTCACAATTACTCTTTATGTGTCAACTTATTTAAGACCTCCTTAACTGTTTTTTTGTTTTGTTTTATATTTTTCGTTCGCCTTATTTCTCTAATCCCCAAGGCCGTGTGCGTTGCACTGAGGTTTTTATTTTGCGCCTGTCAGTCCAGTGCATCCGACTTCAGCATTCATTTTATGTAATGGTCTTCTTCCTCCTGCATTTTCTAAGGGTTTGCTTCCCCTGGGTAACGGCTGGCGCTGTGACGAGGATCAAACCCAGCACCTTACGTTGTGAACCGTGCTACTTAACCACTAGCCCACCCCGTCCCCACTCCGAAATTGTGTTATTTTGTTCTTTACGAGCTGCTAATTAACAAAACTTCAGAGAGCAAAACATAATTAGGCTATGACCATAGTAGCAGGGGGCTTGTATCGCTGAAGTCTCACACTCCTGTCCCGACATGCTTCAGTTTATCTCCCTTAAATAGTACCTGACTAAATATTAGGAAAGGAAAGACAATGAGGAACGGAACTGGTCACGATACCTAAAACAAGTGAATAACAATACAATAATTTGTCAAAGCGCTTCATCCTCAATGGTAGTGTCTGATGTAGGGCCAGTTTTATCGTCCAAGACATGAAAAACCACGTCAAGAAAAATTACTTGAGCTGGAAATGATACGTTTAACACGTGCTGCAATAACAGACTAACTTTACTTGAGCTGGAAATGATACGTTTAACACGTTCAACAGTAACAGACTAACTGCACTAGCGCTGGAAATGACACGTTTCCCACGTTAAACAATAACAGACTAACTCTACTTGAGCTGGAATTGACACGTTCTTCTTCTTCTTCGTACGCAGTCAGACAGTAACCATGATTTTTTCGAAAAAAGCAGCGGTCATCCTGAGGCTGTCTAGTGTTGCCACTGGTGATGGCCACATCTGCTCTCTCTGATCCTTGTATGTCGGGCAGTTTTTCAGCAAATGCTCAGCGGTCTTTTTGCCGGTACCACACGGGCATTCGTCGGTGCCACTTATCTTCAATTTGTTGAATAGATGGTGCCTGAGTCTATTGTGGCCAGTGCGACGTCTGAAGACCACGACCTGCTCTCTTCTGTTCAACTAGTAATAGGCATAGTTTTTGGTGTAGCCAGTATGTTCGTTTTCCCATTAGGTCACGTATCTAGCTCTAATAAGCCGTTTTGACTCTTCGTATGTCATACTAGTATCTGATTGTGGTAGTTTTGCACCTTCTTTTGCCAGTCTGTCTGCCTCCTCATTGCCTTGGATGTTGCAGTGAAATGGAACCGACTGCACCACTACACTTTCTGGTGCGACCTGCTGGCATAGTTGACAGAGTACTGCTCTTAAATCATTAAGTTCAGTATTTTTCTGGCTTTTTAGTGCTGTGACTACGACCAGAGCATCTGTAAGCAGGACTATGTGGCTTTCATTTCTTTTACCTGTCACCATTTCTTCCACTGCCGCCCTCAGTGCCTCTGCCTCCGCTCTGAAATTGCTTGTGTATTTTCCAGTAGCAAATGAAAGTGTTATTTTTCTGCCATTTGGTAGGCTCAGGAATGCTCCTGCCCCTCCGTTCTGTGTTGTATTTGTTACGGAACCGTCAGTGTATGCATGGGTTCAGTCCATGCTTGGGTAGTTTTCCGTTATGTAACTCAGGGTAGTATCTCTTCTTTCTTTATCAGACTGGCAGTTTTTGTTTCCAATACCTGGTATATTTTCTACCACCTCTCGAAATATATGCTGCCTCCAGGTAGGTTTTCGTACAGTAGAGATGGGCTTTGGTGTTAGTGCGTTCATGGGGTTTTCAGGCATCTTTGCTTCGGCTATTTCTGCAAAGTTTCTTCGCTTTAGTTTCCCATTTCCGAAACTGTTTAGTCTCTGGTGCATTGGATGGTCAGTCAGTCTTCTGAGTTTCTCTGATTGCAGCTGGGCTCTGCAGTCTCTTATGTCGGTCATGGATTGCAGTTTTGTAATCTTTTCAAGTTCTACAATTGGCGTTGACTTAATGCCTCCTGTTATAACTCTCATGGCTTGATTTTGGAGTTTGCTAACTTTATCGAAGTTCGCCTTTGCTGCTGCTGTCCATGCCGCAATGCCATACTCGAGAACTGGTCTCACTCTTCCAGTGTTCAGTTTCTTTAGTATACTTTCGTCTGCTCCCCAGCTTGTGCCAGCAAGTTCCTTCATGATTGCCATTCTCTCTCTGGCTCTCATTCGGTTTCTCTCGATCTGACTTTTCCATGTCATGCGCCGATCAAATGTGACTCCCAGATAGTTTGGGTTGTCGTTTGGCTGCAGGTATTTGCCATTTAGACTTAATTTGGTGTTTTGGGGTTTGATTGAAAGCGAGAATTTTGTGCATGTGGTTTTTTTCCTCGTTTATTTTGACCAGCCATGAGTTCGCCCACTCTTCCAGCGATGTTAGGGCCTGCTGCATCCGATTTCTTGCTATGGTGAGATTGTTTTCAGAGGTCCACATAGCCAGATCGTCTGCAAACATTGAGCTATGAACTCTTCTTTGTATATTCTCTGTAATGTCATTTATATACAATTGACACGTTCAATAATAACAGACTAACTCCACTAGCGCTGGAAATGATACGCCAATGGTACTTGAGCTGCGAAAGACACGTAAATGGTACTTGAGCTGCAAACAAGAAGTTTAATATGAAATTAGCAACTGTAATCCTAAGAAATCAAAAGCGGCAACGCTTCTCTACACAGGGATTACATGTGTTTGTGTAGTCTTTGCATGATGATGAAAGGTAAGTAGCATGTTCTTAGCAGAGCGTCACCTCTTGCAAGAGCCAACCTATTTGGCTGTTATAAGTTTCTTGTCAAGTGTACAGTACGGTAGGTTGCCATTACTTTCGGTACGTGGAGCAGCGAAGACAATCCATGTCTACCAATCTGGACACGAACGTGGTTCGAAAGACAGCAAGAAAGGGAACTAGACACCCCTGTAAGACAGCAAGAAAAGGTACTGGGTACCTTTGTAAGACAGAAAGAAATTAAACTAGACATCACTGTAAGATAAAAGGAACTAGACACCCCTGCAAGACAACAAGAAAAGGAACTAGACACCCCTGTAATACAGCAAGGACCTAGACACTCCTATAAGACAGCAGGAACTACACACCTCTGCAAGACAGCAAGAAAGGGAACTAGACACCCCTGTAAGACTGCAAGAAAGGAAACTAGTCACCCGTGTAAGACAGCAAGGAACTAGACAACCCTGCAAGACAGCAATGAACTAAGCACTCATGTAAGACAGCAAGAAAGGAGACTAGACACCCAAGTAAGCAAGAACTAGACACCCCTGTCAGACAGCAAAAAAGGGAACTAGACACATCTGTAAGACAGTAGGAACTAGACACCCCTGTAAGACAGCAAGAACGAGAAACCCATGTAAGACAGCAGGAACAAGAAACCCCTGTAGGACTGCAAAAAAGGGAACTAGACACACATGTCAGACAGAAGGAACTAGACACACCTGTAAGACAGGAGGAACTAGACACCCCTGTAAGACAGCAACAAAGGGAACTAGACACACCTGTAAGACAGCAGGAACTTGACACCCCTGTTAGACAGCAAACAAAGGAACTATGTACACCTGTGAGACAACAGGAACTAGGCACCTCTGTAAGACAGCAAAAAAGGGAACTAGACACACCTGTAAGACATCAGGAACTAGACACCCCTGTAAGACAGCAAGAAAGGACATTAGATAACCTTGTAAGACAGCAGGAACTAGACACCCCTGAAAGACAGCAAGGAAGGTTAGTAGATACCCCTGTCGAGAACAAAAGCAGGGACAGAGTGACATTTCTTACACTTGATCACCGACGGCGATTGTTGCTAAAATAGACTGCCGTTTATTTTCTCCAAAAGAAACTTTTTGTTATATGGATCAATGTATAAGAACATTTGATCGTGATTTGTCGTAATCAGGATTACTAATACCAGCTATCAGGCTAGAGATATTTACCATCTTGCAAATTGATTTGACCAGTTTTTAGTACAAAGTGTAAGGAGATGTCTTTCTTCCGAAACACAAGGACAATGAAGCGCATTAAGGGAACGGGCTTCAACTACAGACATTAACAAACTGCAATATTATAAAAACGTGTTTTCATGGACATGGTACACATATTTCCATTTCCCAAGATTTTTTTTACCATATGGCGCATATTTTTTTTATCAGCGCAGGAAAATCGATGTCTAAGAAGCTGCACTCTTGAACAGACTATGGCATGGAGTCTAACAATGAGACGGCATTTCTAATAATAGAGCTCACGTGATCAGACAGCCTAGCCTAAAGGGGAAACACAACTAGACATTCTAGCAGAGTAGACGCCCTGACGTCTGAACTACATAATGGAAAGACAATCCACGTGGCAGAGTGGCACTGGGAAATCTAACCTCATCTGACGTGCTGATTAGCCCACTAGTGAAATGTGACCTATAGCCAGATGTGGGACATATGTGTCATCGCGTCATTTAGGCGTGTAAATTACAGCATATCCAAAATGGTGCCTTGCTGAACGAATAGGGCGCTGTAACCTTCCAAGCAAGGTTCAACTGAAGAGGATTAGGACAAGCAAACTATTCACGTGAAACCTTCACTAAGTGAAACTGTCACTGCGCATGCTCGGATACAGGCTTCATGTAACGTGACCTTAACTTAACTTAACTTGACGTCTTTATACTGGTTTAGAAGACCTTGCCGAGTCTGTATACAACCAGTTTCATCTACATCACCTTGCTCTAAAAGATATGCGCCTCCAATTTATTCTTAAATGCATTAACTGTTCCTACCTCCACTACCTCCCCTGGCAATGCATTCCAAGCATTCACCACTCTCTGACTAAAAAAATATTTCCTAATATCTAACCTGGACCTCTCTTTAGTCAGCTTGTAGCTATGCCCTCGTGTTATTGTGGATGCCTGTATTTAAAAAAAAACTTGTTATAGTCTAATTTATCCATTCCTCTGATCATCTTATAAACCTGTATTAAGTCACCACGAATTCTTCTCTCTTTGAGACACTGTTGGCCGGTTATCTGAGTCTTTTCTCATAACTGTAATTCTCGAATCCTACTATCATCTTTGTCACTCTCTTTTGTATTCTTTCCAGCATGCTTACATCCCCTCTATGATAAGGACTCAACACCTGTACACAGTACTCCAATCTAGGTTTTTAACTAATGCTTTATACAGTTTGACGATCACTTACTTGCTCCTATGTTTAATATTTCCTTTTATCATACCTAACATTGCATTTGCCTTTTTCACTGCTACCTGAACTTGCTCACTCACCTTACCTGTAGGATCTATTATAACCCCTAGGTCCCTTTCCTTATCTATCTTTCTAATATTGTTCTCTCCAATTCTGTAATTATGTTCCATATTGGATCTACCCACGTGGATGACTGTACATTTATCTACCTGTAGTAGATAGTGGTGTCCTCATGCTTCACTTGGAGCGAACAGAAGAATCCCGTTCATATTATCCTCTGCGTCGCTATGGCAGATGTGCCGTATGCGAGAAAACCAACAATATTCTGTGTGTCTCCCGACCTATTGCAACTCTGTATCAATGCGGGTCTAGGTCTTTGGTTAGTCCATCTCGCTATAGCATAGGTGGGCAACGACGCATATGACAACCACCAAAAAGTTGATTTACGTGTCCATCTGTTGCCATGTATGAAACATATGTCCAGCCTCCTCGACGATGTTTGCGTGATAGTGTTGTCTCCACAACGACCCGAAACACAGTTTGATGTCGAACTTCATCGTTCCGGATCTTATCCTTCGTCGACATTTTTAGTGCGAATCATTTAGCTGAATCAATATCAAATTAATGTTTCACTTTTGAATTAATAGTAAGAGACAGAGGAATGCGCGTTAGCCCATATGCCTGCTTTTATATATAATATATGTATGTGAGTGTGTTTGTGTATGTGGGTGTTTGCGTTTGTGTGTGTTGATAGACATATGAAAGGTACATGTTTACTTATTTCCAATTGAGCCTCTAAACATCTTAGTTCTTTTAGACAAAGTTTAGCTCACTGTGACGAAGAATTTCGTTTATGAATGTAATAAATTCAGTTGCCTCGCGACCGTCATTGTTTCCTCTGAAAGGATGAAGATTTTAATGTGAAGTTCCATTCAAAATAGACGTCTCTACAACATGACAATCATCAGTCAGTTCACAAAACAAGGATAAATAATAAAACTTCATCCTTTGGTTTCTAAATTATCGAGATGTTCCATTGTAGAAATTCTTTGTGGCACACTACAAACAAGACTTAAACTATGATGGCATTTTGGTCTAAACTCTCAATTGTGGAATACACTTCATCTTGATGCATTGTAAAAGCCACCATTCACACACTCGTCTATTCTAAACATATCACCATTCCACACATGTCACTATTCCACACACGTCACTATTCCACACACGTCACTATTCCCCACAAGTCACTATTCCACACAAGTCACTATTCCACACAAGTCACTATTCCACACACGTCACTATTCCACACACGTCACTATTCCCCACAAGTCACTATTCAACACACGTCACCATTCCACACACGTCACTATTCCAGACACGTCACTATTCCAGACACGTCACTTTTCAACACACGTCACCATTCCACACACGTCACTATTCCAGACACGTCACTATTCCAGACACGTCACTATTCCAGACACGTCACTATTCCAGACACGTCACTATTCACACACTCCAGTTTTTACACATGTCATTATCTGCATACGTAACTACTCACAGCCACTATTTTTAACATGCACCTCTACTCCCACACGTCACTACTCCCACACGCCACTACTCCCAAACGTCACTACTTCCACTAGTCACTACTCCCACACGTCACTACTCCCACACGTCACTACTCCCACAAGTCACTACTCCTGCACGTCACTACTCCCACAAGTTACTACTCCCACACGTCACTACTCCCACACGTCACTACTCCCACACGCCACTACTCCCACAAGTCATTACTCCCACACATCACTACTCCCAAACGTCACTACTTCCACTAGTCACTACTCCCACACGTCACTACTCCCACACGTCACTACTCCCACAAGTCACTACTCCTGCACGTCACTACTCCCACAAGTTACTACTCCCACACGACACTACTCCCACACGTCACTACTCCCACACGCCACTACTCCCACAAGTCATTACTCCCACACATCACTACTCCCAAATGTCACTACTTCCACGAGTCACTACTCCCACACGTCACTACTCCCTCACGTCACTACTCCCACAAGTCACTACTCCTGCACGTCACTACTCCCACAAGTTACTACTCCCACACGTCACTACTCCCACACGTCACTACTCCCACACGTCACTACTCCCACACGCCACTACTCCCACAAGTCATTACTCCTGCACGTCACTACTCCCACAAGTTACTACTCCCACACGTCACTACTCCCACACGCCACTACTCCCACAAGTCATTACTACCACACATCACTACTCCCAAATGTCACTACTTCCACGAGTCACTACTCCCACACGTCACTACTCCCTCACGTCACTACTCCCACAAGTCACTACTCCTGCACGTCACTACTCCCACAAGTTACTACTCCCACACGTCACTACTCCCACACGCCACTACTCCCACAAGTCATTACTCCCACACATCACTACTCCCAAACGTCACTACTCTCACACGTCACTACTCCCACACGTCACTACTCCCACAAGTCACTACTCCTGCACGTCACTACTCCCACAAGTTACTACTCCCACACGTCACTACTCACAGACGTCACTACTCCCGCACGTCACTACTCCCACAAGTTACTACTCCCATACGTCACTACTCACACACGTCACTGCTCGCACACGTCAGTCACTACTCACACCCACCATTTTTAACACACGTGACTACAGACACACCCCTATTCACAGGTGTCACTACTCACACATACACACCACTACACACACTCATACACACCCCTAGCCACACACACCACTACACACTCTCACACACACACCATTACACCCACACACAGCAGAAGACTACCTAGAATACATTGAAACTTTCTGCGTTTAATATAATTTTCTTGAAAACAGTATTCTCGTTGTGATGCATAAAATCTGATCAAATCTCTTTCTATGTAGCTATTCGCATGATCAAACAGTCACTCTGAAGTGTTTCTTCGATTTGAAGTAGCTCTGTCTGATGTTATATACTTGTGAGTCGAATATATTTTAAGGCGTTCTTGTAATGTGTCTAAACCATTTTCGTCATTACACGCCAGTATATTTCATGCAAGTCCTTCTACAAATTGTCTGTCTCATGTCGCCTTTCTTTTCTACTCTGTCTTTTTTTTAATGGCCTTGTCATCTTGTATGAAGAACACTAAAAAGTGTATAAGTTGTCGTTGCCCAATGATCTAAAGAAAGATATGACGATTAAAGAGAATAATAATAAGAAAACCTAAAAATTAATATCACCTCACCCCTTTTCCCCCCTTCCTCTCAACAATGTCTACAGCCTCTAAGAATATTAACGATTCAAGCTCACCAGATCCATGATGAAAAGAACTCTGATGTACCAACCTGTCATCTAAGACTCAGTTTACCACCTGTTAACCAGGGATGTCGCTATTCACCAGACAGCTGTGGCTAATCATCAGTCAGTTGTCAATAATCCTGGAAAGTAGAATCCAGAAAGGCAAATCTTTAACCAAAAGAAAACTTAGTTACGTTTATGACAGATATATTACTAACAGTTTATACTTGAAGATCCTCAACAATTTTACTTTATTTCTCTTACAAGTATTCAATTCCCCGCACTATGCCATATTTGTGATGAAACACAATGATTGATTGACGTAAGCGTAAAATTAAATCTAACGAAGTTAATTGAACTGAATTATTGTACACTTTTTTATTGCATTTTGAAGTAAATATGTTTACAAAAGTTATTTATGTATTTTATTTTATTTTATTTTGTCTATGGAAAATGTAAAATCTTTCTTTATTATAATGTATTATAACGTCATAACTAATATTATGTTATGATTACCTCACACGTTTACGTGCGTCAGTAGTCTTATCAAACAAAAGCAAATACACACACACATATACTTGCACATACACAGGCAATCATACAATCTTGTCAACATGAATACACAGATCAATAAAATGTAGGCAATGTGCAACAATTGTCTCAAATTGTCCCAACAATGTCCTCAAAATATCACTGAAGTATATCGTCATCGGGTTTGTACCTGTCCTGAAAGAGACTTAGCTCTTCAGCTTATCGGAAGGCGTCTTGAGGTTCTCAAATACAAGATTTCATCAAACGGAAAATATTTGTTTAAATGTCATTTTAGATCCGGTATGAGGCAAGGAGGTGTACTATCTCCTTTACTGTGTATCACATATATAAACGAAATATGTAAAAACAAGTTTATTTAAGTGATCACTTAAGTTAACTTCTCTTTGCTGATAGCCACACACTAATAACAACCCCAAATAAGCAACTGCGGGAACATATTAACAATATTAAGGAAATATGTAAAGATTGCAGCATGAAAAGCAACATAGAGAAAACCGAAGTTATGACAGTTGGAATAAAATAAATACAAACAACAATATTCATACAAAGCCAACAAGTAAAACATGAAAACGTTCACGTACATGGGTAACATAATCTCATCAGATGGGACAGGCTACACCGAGTTCCAAGACAGGCGTGATAAAACAAGCCAAACCATTCGACAAATGCCCCTGACATTACAATGTAAACACGTAACAATGGCTACAAAAATAAGGCTGTACAAAACAATATTCCTACCTATATTGTCATACTAGTGCCAGTAATAGGCATAAACAAAGATAAATGAAACATCCTAACAATAGAGATGAAGCGTCTGAGAAGAATGCTTCGAGAACAAAATTGGTTAGGATCAGAAATGACGATATTAGGAGACATGTAGGTACAACACCAGTGCTAGACCTCATCAAGAGACAAGTAGGTACAACACCAGTGCTAGACCTCATCAAGAGACAAGTAGGTACAACACCAGGGCTAGACCTCATCAAGATGGTTCGTCCACGTGACACAGCAAACACCAGATAGTATCCCTCAGTAAGAAATGCTATACAGATACAATGGATGTAGAGCCATAAGACCGCTTACGCAAAAGATGAACAGCAGAAACAAACAAAAGCAGTGAAGCTTGCCATGTACCACGCATATTCTAAGGCAAAGTCAAGAAACATCTTCATAATCTGATGCTGGAAGTCACGAACAGAACAAAAAAGGGAAAAGAAGAAGCAGTAAAGCTGACCATGTAACACGCATATAGCAGGGCAAAGTCAAGAAACATCTTCATAATCTGACGCTGGAATGCACGAACAGAACAAAATGCCAAAAGAAGAAGCAACAGATTTGAACTTCAATAACTAACAATGGAAGTTAAATAAAAGCATTCGAAAAGACTGATTTCCTAATCGTTCCACAAGCAACTGGCCTGTCCATCAAGATAACTGAACTGCACAAAATAATAAGTGATACACTTCAGCTTTTGTCCTTGTTGAATGCATTCGGTAAGTATGTTTACTCGTTTGTGCGCCCTGAAAAGGGCGTTAGATCGCGAGTTGCAGCAGCTTTTCTCCCATCTCAAGCGTGCTGATGAAGGTGGACTGGCATTCTAGGCGACTGTGATGTGCTTGGCTTCCTCTGCATTTCGTTCACTACTACGAGGATCACGTGATCCTCACTTAGAATGCTAAACTGTTTGAAACAGCCTGTTTCCAAGGAGAACTGCATGAAAACGAGGTGAGGTCATCCTCAGTACGCTCACCTGACACTTAATACCATTGTCTGATCAGTAGGTTGTGACTTACCAGACGTTAGTCTCCTCTCCCCTTACGCCTAAGTAGAACTGTATGAAATTGGTTTGCCAGGAGCACACGCCTTTGGTACGATAATTAATGTCTACCTTTAAAGAAGGGAATGAAAGTTGTGCATGTTGTTGATACCTTGTGGACTTTAGCTCAAAAGGTGCGATAAAGCGATATGGCAATCATGATAAACACTTGAGAACATGATGGAAATGTTTCAAAGAAGATTTACCCTGCATGTTTTAGATCAGTCCTAGAAAATGGGACAGTATCGTAGACAACTGTAGTTAAATTTAACTTTGCAAAATCAATCCAAACCAGACAATGGAGATCATAATAGTGGGTATGAGGACCACATCCATTTGAGACCTACAAAAATTACGAACCTGCAACAAATTAATGATACAGCGACAACAGTGCGTATCAAGAATGTGAGAAATTCAGAGACTTATAGAACACAAAATGTAGAATAAGATAAATGGGCTTGGAATGGAAAGATAATAAGCCAAGTTACTTTGAAGCATCGGTGAAAGCAAAGTGCATAACAAATCTTATAAATCACACATGACAAATTTAACCCAAAGACCCTACATACATACATCCAACCTGGAGGAAACAACCTTCCGCAGAGCTAATAGAAGACATTACCGGCATTGAAAAAACAAAACAGCGAACAGCGAAGACAGAAAACCTGAAGATGAGTAATAACTGTAAAATACATAGAGAAACATTATCAAAGCAACAGCTGGGCCTATGTATATATAGATGAATCAGCAACAAATGCAACAGAGAAAGAACGAGGAGTAACCCTTTTGAGTCTAAGAAACAATACACACAGAACGTAATCAACAACAACATTTTCAAGTAACGAACAAAGGCAGAGACCTGGAAAACTGTAGCATAAGATCTAACGGCAAATGAAAACAAAGAGATACGAGTGGTGCTCTTTACAGACACACTTTCAGTGATTGCAACACTAAAAAATGCGGACCTAAAGGAAAAAAAGAGTGATACTTTATAAACTTTGCCACCTGTTCAAGAGCTACAGTTAATTCAATCTCATTTCGACATTCTTGACAATAAAGAGGTAATAAAGGAAAGGTTGGATTCTACGTCATACTGATATAATCATAATTTATGAAGAGGTCAAGAGGGTGACCAGGTGAAGATACAGGAACAGGTGGGAATCAGAGCAAACCAGGTCAAGAACCAGTTGACTTTATCATTTCAAGAGAAATGAGCATTACGTAGTTTGTAGACAAATCATAGGTCACAACAGACGAGACATCATTGATCCAACAAACTAAGGATGGGAAACACCGACGGATATGTATGTGGCACTGACTGTTGAGCATCAGCTATATGAGGAACAAAGAATGAACGCACGGCCGTCACTAATACCATTCCCCGAGAAGGTCTGTGAAGATACAAATTCACTGTTTTCTTTAGATATGTTCAAGTTACCGCCTAAAAGCAGACGACGAAGAAGTGGAAGAAGGAGAAGACGAAGGAGAATAAGGTGCGGTAAATTTAAAAGAGTTTTGAAAGGAAATATAACATACACTGATGGATATAGTTTAACCTGAATTGCCAGATTGACTGTAGAAATGGATTGGCTATGTCACTAGGGACCTAGACAAAAACATGAGAATATTCATGCTGTTTACGAAAGTAGAAAAGCGGAAGAAAGACCAATTTAAGACAGCTCGGACAAAGGCTTTACAATTATAAACATAACTCACAGCTGGGGAAAGTACGAATGACTACAGACAGAGCAAAGTAAAAACCGAAATTATAATTATGAACCAGATATGTGCTCTTTACGGTTGACCGCAGACAGAGCAACGTAGAAGGGATTTGCTCTGTTTGGGTATTAAGAAACTACTTTCCTTCACTCTGAACATCTGTCTCACAACCTCCCCCCCCCCCCCCCACCCCCACACACACACCCTCCGATTCACTTTGTTTGATTTCTAAGCTCTGCGGAAAGTGAATTACTAATGCATCTATTGGGGTGTCATCATCCAATAGGTGGTCATTGATTGACTTCAAGAAGATGGTTTGTTGTTGTCCTGAAAGGTGTCGCCATGCGTGACGATCACTGATTGCACCGTGATTGGTCGGCAGCAGATCTGATAATTGAAACCCGGTGTATAATTTTGACATACCGCCATAATATCGAGTCCCGGTTGTATGTCCCACAACCCTAATATCGAGTCCCGGTTGTATGTCCCACAACCCTAATATCGAGTCCCGATTGTATGTCCCACAACCCTAATATCGAGTCCAGGTTGTATGTCCCACAACCCTAATATCGAGTCCAGGTTGTATGTCCCACAACCCTAATATCGAGTCCAGGTTGTATGTCCCACAACCCTAATATCGAGTCCAGGTTGTATGTCCCACAACCCTAATATCGAGTCCAGGTTGTATGTCCCACAACCCTAATATCGAGTCCAGGTTGTATGTCCCACAACAGCTTCACAGATTTAGTTCATATAATACGCGTGTATGATATGTGCACAAGCCCTGGAGTGCTCAACCACGTAAATAAAATACGGTGAAGGTTCAATGTCAAAATTCAAATAAAAGTAATTATACAGCTTAGACTGCCACCGAGGATGAAGTGTTTAAGACTTCATTGCACTAGATACCAATGTATTGTGAGATGAGATAACCGACTAATGACTTGCGTCCCATTACTTTAAGACTGGCGCATATTTACAGTTTGGTAGACTGGCACGTTCAAGTTCCAGATCTGACCCGGTACCTTCTACAGCGGATACACCCTGCTGCCGCTGTGCTGCTTTGGACAGTACTATAGTTTCACATTCACTATTACTAGGAGCCGAGTAGCGCTGTGGGTCGACCCAGCCTTAAAAGGGTACCGGTTCAGTCCGGGAAGTAAAAGCAACAAGGGAGAGGAGATGGCTACCGCCCTCATCTAGCCGAGCCTTTGAAATGTAAGATCGCTAACACCTCACACACCTACGGCAGTAATGCTATGGTTTACTTTACTTTTATTACTAGTTGCATTTAGTAATTCAATGTTTAAATATTTCATTTAGCCAGAAACATTATAAAGGATATATTGTAGCTAAAGATACTTTCAACAGATTATAAGTTTGACACAAAATGTTAAACGATTCTAATGTGAAATTTCAGTTTGAATATTGGAAATAACATTCCGGTTTTCACGGATTTCTATTGAAAATCGATACACTGATACCATCTTCAGCATTTAATGTAGATCGGTGATTGACCTTTATCGCGGCGAAGGCAGAAAGTGGTTTCGTTACACATTCCTGTTACCTCTTAATAATCCATCCGGATTCCTAATGGGGTCTTGATCCCTAGGGTTGCAAACACCGCCTTAGGATCAAGACGAAGAATGGTATTTCTAAACAGAAGATGCCGGAAGATTACGCGTGCTAATTGGGATCGCACGAGAGTCACGTTAAGGTTGACAGTTCGTCACGTTAAGGTTGACAGTCCGTCACGTTAAGGTTGACAGTCCGTCACGTTAAGGTTGACAGTTCGTCACGTTAAGGCTGACAGTTCGTCACGTTAAGGTTGACAGTCCGTCACGTTAAGGTTGACATATCCGTCTGTGAATTGACTTCATTTCTTCAATAATCCGAAGTCGTCAACCTTACAAGCTGGATTTCAATTGGAAAACGGAAAGAAAGTCCACCCAGGCCATGTGAGTAGGGTGACCGAGGAAGTACACTGATCTTGGTTTTTCACCGAAAATTGCTGAATTAGCGTTGCAGTGAAATGTGGGCTGACCCATGGTACTTTTAGAGAAAAAAGGTCGAGAGAACTTCGCAGCTACCCGACGCATTTGTAATTTCTCTGATTGAATGTCATGGCATGATTCTAGGCTGCTGTTTTAGCAGACGTAGAGACTGGGATGACGCATGCCACGCTTTTTCATGATGTTCTCTTTGAAACATGTTGGGTTATACTTTTCTGAATATCAGTTCAAACTGTTTGTTATGTTACAATTTTGTTATGTTGATTCAAAAGCGGGCCTTATGCTCAACTATTTGTTATGTTACATGTTCTGTCATGTTGATTCAAAAACGGGTGTTATGCTCAACTATTTGCACATTCTCTTAAGAAATTTCTATGCTCAACACTCTGAGGATTTTCTACAAAATAGGAAGCTCAACTTTGTGTAAATGATCTTGAATACATGCTGATGAGCATTACATGAGCTGTATTGGTTAGTTGGTTGTTTGCTAATGCCCACAATGGGTTTGTTGTTTGCTAATGCCCTCAATGGGTTTGTTGTTTGCTAATGCCCTCAATGGGTTGGTTGTTTGCTAATGCCCACAATGGGTTGGTTGTTTGCTAATGCCCACAATGGGTTGGTTGTTTGCTAATGCCCACAATGGGTTGGTTGTTTGCTAATGCCCACAATGGGTTGGTAACCCTTTTGTACGCCATGAAAAGGATGGAACTTGTGGCAGAATGTAGTAGCTTTCCTGACATCTTGAGCGTGCTGGTGTAGTGGACCGGGATCCTCCAAGCGGTTGTGCAATGCTTGGCTTCATCTGCGTGACACTCACTACTACGGGGATCACATCGAACCTCGCATTGTTAGCTAGACTGTTGTCCAAGACAATAGCCCGTTTCCAGGACATCCAACGAGGAGGTTAGGTGAGGGTCTTGGTCAGTATATTCCTCCTTACTAGCATTATTTGATTAGTGAGTTTTGCCTGACCAGACGTTAGCCTCATCATCCCAGGTGCAGCGGAAGCGATCCAAATATGACTGGTAAGCGTACGTGGTGATCCTGGATAACAGACTGCAACATTGTAAACTGGCTAGGGTGAAGGGATCGAAGAGGGAAGGTTGGCTAAGGAGAGGGATGTAAGAGGGAAGGCTGGCTAAGGAGAAGGGATGTAAGAGGGAAGGCTGGCTAAGGAGAAGGGATGTAAGAGGGAAGGCTGGCTAAGGAGAAGGGATGTAAGAGGGAAGGCTGGCTAAGGAGAAGTGATGTAAGAGGGAAGGCTGGCTAAGGAGAAGTGATGTAAAAGGGAAGGCTGGCTAAGGAGAAGGGATGTAAGAGGGAAGGCTGGCTAAGGAGAAGGGATGTAAGAGGGAAGGCTGGCTAAGGAGAAGTGATGTAAGAGGGAAGGCTGGCTAAGGAGAAGTGATGTAAAAGGGAAGGCTGGCTAAGGAGAAGGGATGTAAGAGGGAAGGCTGGCTAAGGAGAAGGGATGTAAGCGGGAAGGCTGGCTAAGGAGAAGGGATGTAAGAGGGAAGGATGGCTAAGGAGAAGGGATGTAAGCGGGAAGGCTGGCTAAGGAGAAGTGATGTAAGAGGGAAGGCTGGCTAAGGAGAAGTGATGTAAGAGGGAAGGCTGGCTAAGGAGAAGGGATCGAAGAGGGAAGGCTAACCCGGTACACAAAAAATGTCATGTTGAATTCGGATGTGTCGTACCGAAAGGTGCAAATATCGCAGTCAAGTTGTAAACTACGACATAGCGCATTCCGTTATCTGGGCTATATCCGGATACTTTCAAAGCTCTTTTCAGAGCTTGGCAGCTGGAGTTTGAGAACGTTCAGAGCTTGTTGGGGGTTAGTTTGAGAACGTTAAGAGCTTGGTAGCGAGAGTTTGAGAACATTCAGAGCTTCGTAGCGGGAGATTGAGAACGTTCAGAGCTTGGTAGCGGAAGATAGAGAACGAAGAAGAACAAGAAACATTCTATATTCAGTTCTTTGTAAATTCTTTATAAAACAAGTGCTATGTCTTTGTGCATAAGTATCTAAATAGATAGCTTCTCGTGGTACAATAACTGTGTTCATTCGACGTAATCAACACTCTCTAGTTTACCATACTGTAAGTGGGTACTACACTACCTCATCAAAAGTTAAGCCTTGAACAATACTGTCTCTAACACTTCATCATAGGTCATAATGTGGGTAATTCTATCATAGCCGTTATGTTTTGTAATCTATAGTCACTTTTTCAAATGAATCTGAATACGTCCGGCTGTTATTGCGGGTTGTGCTCTCACACTTCAGAATATCAAAGAAAAACCATCATTACTTTCTCTTAAGAGCGCTGTCTTCCCCAGGTCACCTGATCCGACAGGTGCTTAACTGTTGCTCGAATCTAGAGACGAGTGTGACGGGGAGATATAGTGCTTGACCTTATGTTGTTGACCTATGATTGTTGAGCGTGACAGCTGAATCTGACGTCGGCCGGAAAGGTTGCATACGAGTACTCTGTGAAGAAGGGAAGAAGACTAACGTCTGGTCAGGCAAAATATACTGATCAGACATGTTAGTTAGAGTCAGGCAAAATGTGCTGGCCAAGACCCTCACCTCGGCTTTCTAGTAGGCCTCTCTGGAAACGGGCTGTTTTCGTGGCAGCCTGGCTAACGAGGCGAGGGATTAACGCGATCCCAGTAGTAGTGAGTGACACGCAGATGCAGCAAATCCTAGCACAGCCGACTGGAGGACCCCTGTCGACCTTCATCACACGCTCGAAATGTGAGGAAAGCTACTAAAACCAGCCACTTAACGTCCTCTCCAGAGAGCTCAAAAGAGTAACATACTGATTGTGGGCATTCGCAAACAACAACAACAACAAGTCTGTGAAGAAATCAACATTTGTTCCTGACTTTACAAGTGCACGTTAGCAGACGCAGGAAACTGTTATGGAAGTTGGAATTGCGTATTCCAACTATCAAATGTCCGAATGGGAGTGTGAATAGAGACATGTCTCACACAACGCAGGGACCGGATGTGTTCTACGATTGCGTTACTGTCGTCTACCCAGTTGTAAATTGATGTCTGACTCGAAGCTAGTGAAGCAAAACAGTGGCATATGAAACCTAAGTGATAAATAGCTTTGACAACTTTGGCTCAGATTCTACGTCGGAACACGCAACACATACGAATACTACGTTACGATCGAAAGGTTTTCACCTGCAGTGAAGACAAAACATAAATAAAATAAAATAACAAATCATGAGAGTAAATCAAGTCAAGTGATCCGGCTAGGCAAATAGGACCGTTCGCTCAGATCGTCCATGACCCCGGTCCCAGG
This sequence comes from Ariolimax columbianus, assembly GCA_036924085.1. Classification (NCBI taxonomy): domain Eukaryota; kingdom Metazoa; phylum Mollusca; class Gastropoda; order Stylommatophora; family Arionidae; genus Ariolimax; species Ariolimax columbianus. Next base: position 131,293,286 of record JAVGWX010000003.1, on the reverse strand, counting down.
CAGTGTGCAGGGTAGATGAAGTGGTCACGATGTATCAGCCAGGTGTTGACATGGCCTCTCCAGATGCTTACAAAAGGTAACGGCTGTAGCGGCAGGACATTGAGAGAATGAAGATCTGTGGGTAATGGCTGTAGGGGCAGGACATGGTGAGAATGAAGATCTGTTGGTAATGAGCCAGCAACAGCCACTGGAATAACAATATAAGTGAAGAAAATGGGGCTGGGAAGACACTGTCTGACATAGCCAGTCAGTCTTTCCCTTAGAATCATCACAGGAAGAGAAAAAGAGGTAGATCTGGAGATATACGGAGAAGAGAACGTGGGAGGGAACTACGACTAAATGGTCACACCTGAACAGAGACATAGCGAGTAGCTCAGGACCGTACACGCTATCGAGATGTGGTCAGTAGTCTATGACCTAAGAATAGCGATGACATTTGATGGTTGATTACATTCTGTCGTTGACTACTGATGTCATTAAAATATAATTATTTATATAGCGCTGTTAACTCATTACATATTGACAGAACCAGCTGTGCCACATCGTTTGCCCATAACTATCTGCCATGAATGTACATTGTTGCAAAAAAACTGTGCTTTGAACGACAATGTGGCCTCAAATAATTTAGAAAATAAGGCAGATCATTTATCACGGATGAAAACAACAGGATCATTCCGTCCCGTTTCTTCAACGTTGACATGGTGTGAAAGCTAGCATGTCTTGTTGATCCCATGGAACGTGTTTATTGGTTTAGCTCGTATGTGCAACTAAATTAAACACGTCTCAAGTTTATTGATGGAAACCTTTAGCTCGTTTGTTCAACTAAATCTAATACGTCTCAAGTTTATTGATGGAAACCTTTAGCTCGTATGTTCAACTAAATCTAACACGTCTCAAGTTTTTTGATAGAAACCTTTAGCTCGTATGTTCAACTAAATCTAACACGTCTCAAGTTCATTGGTGGAAACCTTTAGCTATTAAGTTCAACTAAATCTAATACGTCTCAAGTCTGAGATTAGACTATGTGCGATTATTGATCTTTCAGCTTCGTGGATTAAGCCAATAGTCCTAAATTCATAAAACACAATATGATAGAGAAACTACAACCATTTACGAAAGCCCCAGCTTTAGTGCCCTAATTCTGGAAGGTCAGGCCAATGACAACGTCTTGTTGTGGTGTCTAATTAGTCAAATCTATAACTCTCATGTTCCTTAAAACTAGGCACATTCATCACATCGAGGTCTGTGTTTAGAGTGCATATTACGAATTACTTCATTTTCGTGTCTGTACTCTGGTGTTTTCTGAGTGCTAATATACACGTGCCTTTGTGATTGTTGTGAATACTTTTTTTTAGAAGTTTTTGATTCCCTACAAAATGTGATGCTATTTGAGAAAATAAATAAGTGATACTTACCAGTCTAGAAAAGTCAGAAAATAACGGGCCGTAAAGACACGACAATTGCAGGCTCTCGGGAATCATGCACACAATACAACATAAACATAATTTAAAGTAATATAAAATGCGCCTCGCTGTAAATGATGAGAGTAAAGGGCTTCTGCCAACTAGCCACCACTGATAAGCATCATTATCAACCTAGCCTTTATGAACGCTTATTTATTGTAACCTTGCAATATGTTGTTTAGGTATTTCGCGAGGCATGAACCTTTCAACAACAGACCGCTTCCCCTTTGGATAAACCAGGTCGTGTTTTCCAGGTCGTGTTTTGATATGGCAGTCGGCCTGATAAGTGCTAGATTATTTTGCATTAAAGTATACATGTCAAAACAAAAGTATGTCTAAAATAATTCCATCATCATCATTTGGCTATTTCTGTGTTGTCAGAGATTAGTAAGTTGTGCTTGGTAAAAAAGGGATGCAACTAGTCTATGACGATAACGAGTGTGACTCGTAAGACCAATCGGAGCAGAGAAGCGTATTCCACAGTGAGTGCAAGAAAAATCAAGACTGTTTGCGGCATCGCATAGAACCAGTTTGATAGATTTATAGTAAGAGCCGATTTACTTCATACTTGTATATCAGCGCAGGGAGAAATGGGAAAGTGCAGACACATTTGCTGCAAAAAACTTACACTGCAGAGATTGAAAAAACGATACAAACAATATTTTTTAAAATGTGTGTGATACCTTAATGCAGAAAACTATTTTGCATCCCTTTCACAAGGAGCAATGATCCCGTCTATCGCAAGTCATTCCTAACTCTGCAGATCCAGGACCGCCATCATCAACCGATAAGATTACCATCAATTTCCTAGTCTCCAAATAGAACAAAAATGACATTCACTTAATTTTCTACTGAGGATGATGCTGAATTTAAGACTGACGACTTCATCTCTGTTTATTTATGTTTATTCTTGTTTATTTATGTTTATTTATGTTTATTCTTGTTCATTCTTGTTTATTTGTTTAGCGTTCGTTCACGTTTTCAAATATATATTTATATTTAGTGCGTTATTTACTTTTAACGGCTGCCAAAATGAATCTGCAAGATAAAATAATAAGAACAAAATCCACTTTACCAGCAAATCTGCTTTATAACTGGTCTCTGTCTATTCGTATCAGGGAAATACTGTAGTCAATCAATCAATCAATCAAAACCTTTCTACTCCCAGCGGAGTATGGGTCGTCTTTTCTACGCCACGTCTTTCTATTCGTGCGCTATCTTTTCCAGCTGTCATTACTGCCGTTTTTAGGTTCAGCTCGGCTTCCTTCCTCCAAGAGTGTTCAGGACTGTCCATACTTCTGTTGCCTTAGGAATTCCAGAATAGTGACTGCCTTGTATGTGGTTCAATTCCGGATTATTTATTAACCAACCTATTTGTCTGTTGTTCGAAACGTGTGTGAAAACATACTTTTCTTTGCGATCGTTGTCCGTTTATTTACTAGCGTGTAATTTGACTCCCTTTGGTAGAATGCGCTCGATGGTCTGGGCACGTCGTGGCATCAGAGTCAAGACCAAACTCAAAGTCTACCGTGCAACCATCATTCCAACCCTACTATACGCTTGCGGAAGCTAGACTGTATACTCTGGACATGCAAGGAGGTTAAATCACTTCCACACAGGTTGCCTGAGGCGAATATTCCACATCCGATGGCAAGATCGTGTCACTGACATCGAGGTTCTCTCGAGGGCTAGCATGCCCAGCATCCATGCACTGCTAGAAAAAGCACGACTAGGATGGGCCGGACACCTCGTATGTATGTCAGACGAGCGGCTCCCAAAGAAGCTTCTCTACGGCGAGCTGAGAGAGGGGTGGCGCGAGAGAGGGCGCCCAAAGAAACGTTTTAAAGACGGTCTGAAGGACTCACTAAAAAGTTGCCAGATAGACATCGACACCTGGGAATGTCTTGCGCAAAACAGATCTGACTGGAGAAGCGCAGTCAAATCGGGTGTAGCTGCCGATGAAGACGACCGTGTTGTGAAAGCCCAGAGCAGACGCGAGACGCGGAAATTAAGAGCAGCGGGAGCACCATCACCATCTACAAATCTCGTGTGCCCGATCTGTAGCAGATGTTTTCGTCCTCGCATTGTCCTGTTCAGCCACATGCGCACCCACACCAAACAGGGAAATCTGTGACAAGAATGATGTCGGCGGTCCTCATCGACAACGATGGACAGCTATTATTATTATTAGAATTTGACTCCCAACTTCAATAAGGCAATATTCTAGGTGAGTTAGCATATGTAACGTGAATAGGGTCACGCGCTTCTTCTTCCATCTCGTACCTTTCGAAGTATATGTTCACGACTACAGATGCCCTCTTACAGGCAGTCAGCATCAAATCACGTTACGTGCCTCCTATAGAGATAGTTTCCGAAACAACTTGTCTTAAGCGATGAATATACTATAATACCTCCGTTAACAACGCTCTATAGTCAGCCTTTACAACACCTATAGAGACACAGTGACTATTAATTTATCTCCAGTTAGTGAGGCATTACTTATCGGAGAGTACATTTTTCTAACTGGCCTTACTTTGTTGTTCTTCTTCTACAATTAGGCACACAGTCTACTTTTCTCTTTCTCGTACATTTTAGTCTATACAGGATATAGCTGGCCCCATACTCAATCTCTTCTTCTCCTTCGTTTGTCTTTAGATTTCTTCTTCAATGTTCTAAGCTCTTCTACTCCGTCTTCGGTTCTTAAACTCCCGCTAACAAGTTTTGAAAAAGGTTTTGCAAGTAACAGGATGTTGTCAGGAGAAAGGAATGCGTTGTGTTGAAGTTTACAGCTTCAGTGCGAAATTTGCACCTTTTGGTCTAACACATTCGACTTTAGTCGACATTTTTTGAGTACCGGGTTAGCCTTCCCTCTTCGATCACTTCTCCTTTGTCAGTCTGCTCTGTTGCACTGTTATTCACGACTGGATATGTAGAAGGGTCTTGCCAGCTTACGCAGGGTCTTACGCAGTCAGTTTTTGGGTCATTAACCGCTGCAGTTCATGCACAGCTTAGTATCTCCATCCCAATGACTCTAACAAATGCAGTAGTTAACTCAAGACTCTCCAAACTACCGTACAGTTTTATATAGAAGGACATTGGTTGTTGCCACATACTACTTCTTTCATTAGTTAAAGATGGCTAGAGCTGCAAAAGGCTTAGTCGCTGATACTCCCTCCATAGTCTGACGTGACTTAGTCGATGATTCTCCTTCGATAGTCTGACGTGACTTAGTCGCTGATCTTCCCTCTTTAGTCTGACGTGACTAAGTCGCTGATCCTCCCTCCATAGTCTGACCTGATGTAGTCGTTGATCCGCCCTCCTTAGTCTGACGTGACTTAGTCGCTGATCCTCATTCCATAGTCTGACCTGATGTAGTCGTTGATCCGCCCTCCATACTCTGACATGACTTAGTCACTGAACATCCCTACATAATCTGACTTTACTTGCTTGATGTTTTTTCATGCGTGTAGTGTAGATATCTTCATTTCTACAGAATGGGGATCACCAGATAGTCAAGCAGTCGGGTCTCGGAAACAAAAGCCCGTCCCTCTAACCACCTACGATCACGATTAGTGATTGGCTCCCAAACTGCATTCATCGAGGATGATATCTCTCCAGTTTGACTAAACATTTCGCCAGCCCCATGCCCACCCCCTCCGCTAAAAGCAGCCACTTACATGCCGTGCAGGTTATAGTGTTACTCTGCATATAGGCTCCGGGTTACACACACGCGTGTACATTTGTGTCCATATGGCTTTATAAACTACTTTTAATAACAGCTGTAAAGTGTTTAGCAAGTTCTTGGTTTATTATCAATCTTATGTTGATTTGTCTGTGGTATCAACGGTTTTGGGATTCGCTACGTTATAGACACGGAAAGATTTGATTGGTGTCGCCGGCCGTCGACATAGTCTCCAGGACGCGAGGCAACAAAAGAATGCCAACAATGATGGAGTGGCTTTCTCCCGGACCCTTGAAGCTGGCAAGTGGACGCGTTTGGAATCCGACTGATTTTCCAACCCAGGGAACAGGAATGTATGTCACAAGTCTTTGTATCGAATTTAGAGTGGTTTCTTTCTTAATCTTTTTGTATAAATCGTACTCTTAAACATCTGATTATGGTAGTAAGTCCTCTATACAACTAATTACTGTATTATGAACTGTCTTGGGCGCTGTATAACCGTCTACTATTTGTATGCATGGTTTTGCGTATGTCTGTATATAGACCTACACATCTCGCCGTTAACACATGTCAGGTGACAGCTGTGAATTTGTAGAAATATTCTAGAAAAAATTCCATTTTTTTGGCACGAGAAATAGAGAAGCAAACGCATCTTTTCTCCCGAGGATGAGAAGAAGAAGAAATACGTGTAGAAGTATGTGTGGAAGTATGTGTGAATGTATGTGTGGAAGTATGTGTGGAAGTATGGACGTATGTGTGGAAGTATGTGTGAAAAAATGGAAGTATGTGTGGAAGTATGTGTGAAAGTATGGAAGTATGTGTGGAAGTATGTGTGGAAGTATGGAAGTATGTGTGGAAGTATGTGTGGAAGTATGGAAGTACATGTGGAAGTATGTGTGGAAGTATGTGTGGAAGTATGTGTGGAAGTATATGTGGAAGTATGTGTGGAAGTATGGAAGTATGTGTGGAAGTATGGAAGTATGTGTGGAAGTATGTGTGGAAGTATGGAAGTATGTGTGGAAGTATGTGTGGAAGTATGGAAGTATGTGTGGAAGTATATGTGGAAGTATGGACGTATGTGTGGAAGTATGGAAGTATGTGTGGAAGTATGGAAGTATGTGTGGAAGTATGTGTGGAAGTATGGAAGTATGTGTGGAAGTATGTGTGAAAGTATGGAAGTATGTGTGGAAGTATGTGTGGAAGTATATGTGGAAGTATGGACGTATGTGTGGAAGTATGTGTGAAAGTATGGAAGTATGTGTGGAAGTATGTGTGGAAGTATGGAAGTATGTGTGGAAGTATGTGTGGAAGTATGTGTGAAAGTATGGAAGTATGTGTGGAAGTATGTGTGGAAGTATGGAAGTATGTGTGGAAGTATGTGTGGAAGTATGTGTGAAAATATGGAAGTATGTGTGGAAGTATGGAAGTATGTATGGAAGTATGTGTGAAAATATGGAAGTATGTGTGGAAGTATGTGTGAAAATATGGAAGTATGTGTGGAAGTATGGAAGTATGTGTGGAAGTATGGAAGTATGTATGGAAGTATGTGTGGAAGTATGTGTGAAAATATGGAAGTATGTGTGGAAGTATGTGTGGAAGTATGGAAGTATGTATGGAAGTATGTGTGGAAGTATGGACGTATGTGTGGAAGTATGGAAGTATGTGTGGAAGTATGGAAGTATGTGTGGAAGTATGTGTGAAAGTATGTATGGAAGTACGTGGGAAAGTATGTATGGAAGTATGTGTGGAAGTATGTGTGGAAGTATGGAAGTATGCGTGGAAGTATGGAAGTATATGTGAAAGTATGGAAGTATGTGTGAAAGTATAGAAGTATGTGTGGAAGTATGTGTGAAAGTATGTATGGAAGTATGTGGGAAAGTATGGAAGTATGTGTGCAAGTATGCGTGGAAGTATGCGTGAAAGTATGTATGGAAGTATGTGGGAAAGTGTGGAAGTATGGAAGTATGTGTGGAAGTATGGAAGTATATGTGAAAGTATGGAAGTATGCGTGGAAGTATGGAAGTATATGTGAAAGTATGGAAGTATGCGTGGAAGTATGGAAGTATATGTAAAAGTATGGAAGTATGTGTGAAAGTATAGAAGTATGTGTGGAAGTATGTGTGAAAGTATGGAAGTATGTGTGGAAGTATGTGTGAAAGTATGGAAGTATATGTGAAAGTATGTGTAAAAGTATGGAAGTATCTGTGAAAGTATGGAAGTATGCGTGGAAGTATGGAAGTATGTGTGGAAGTATGTGTGAAAGTATGGAAGTATGTGTGAAAATATGTGTGAAAGTATGGAAGTATGCGTGACAGTATGTATGGAAGTTTGTGGGAAAGTATGTGTGAAAGTATGGAAGTATGTATGGAAGTATGTGGGAAAGTATATGTGAAAGTATGGAAGTATGCGTGGAAGTATGTATGGAAGTATGTGGGAAAGTATGTGGGAAGTATGGAAGTATGCGTGGAAGTATGTATGGAAGTTTTTGGGAAAGTATGTGGGAAGTATGGAAGTATGCGTGGAAGTATGGAAGTATGTGTGGAAATATGGAAGTATGTGTGGAAGTATGTGTGGAATTATGTGTGGAAGTATGTGTGGAAGTATGTGTGGAAGTATGTGTGAAAGTATGGAAGTATGTGGGAAGTATGGAAGTATGTATGGAAGTATGTGTGGAAGTATGTGTGAAAGTATGGAAGTATGCGTGGAAGTATGGAAGTATGTGTGGAAGTATGTGTGAAAGAATGGAAGTATGTGGGAAGTATGGAAGTATGTGTGGAAGTATGTGTGGAAGTATGGAAGTATGTATGGAAGTATGTGGGAAAGTATGGAAGTATGCGTGGAAGTATGGAAGTATGTGTGGAAGTATGTGTGAAAGTATGGAAGTATGCGTGGAAGTATGTATGGAAGTATGTGGGAAAGTATGTATGGAAGTATGTGGGAAAGTATGGAAGTATGCGTGGAAGTATGGAAGTATGTGTGGAAGTATGTGGGAAAGTATGGAAGTATGCTTGGAAGTATGTATGGAAGTATGTGGGAAAGTATGTATTGAAGTATGTGTGAAAGTATGGAAGTATGTGTGGAAGTATGTGGGAAAGTATGGAAGTATGCTTGGAAGTATGTATGGAAGTATGTGGGAAAGTATGTATTGAAGTATGTGTGAAAGTATGGAAGTATGTGTGGAAGTATTGAAGAAGTATGTGTGGAAGTATGGAAGTATGTTTGGAAGTATGTGTGGAAGTATGTGGGAAAGTATGGAAGTATGCGTGGAAGTATGGAAGTATGTGTGGAAGTATGTGGGAAAGTATGGAAGTATGCTTGGAAGTATGTATGGAAGTATGTGGGAAAGTATGTATTGAAGTATGTGTGAAAGTATGGAAGTATGTGTGGAAGTATGTGGGAAAGTATGGAAGTATGCTTGGAAGTATGTATGGAAGTATGTGGGAAAGTATGTATTGAAGTATGTGTGAAAGTATGGAAGTATGTGTGAAAGTATGTGTGGAAGTATGTGTGGAAGTATGTGTGGAAGTGTGAAAGTATGTGTGGAAGTATGTGTGGAAGTATGTGTGAAAGTATGTGTGGAAGTATGTGTGGAAGTATGTGTGGAAGTATGTGTGGAAGTATGAGGGAAAGTGTGTGTGGGAGTTTGTGTGGAAGTGTGTGTGGAAGTATGTGTGGAAGTGTGAAAGTATGTGTGGAAGTATGTGTGGAAGTGTGTGTGGAAGTATGCAAGTATGTTTGGAAGTATGGAAGTATGTGTGAAAGTATGTGTGGAAGTATGTGTGGAAGTATGTGTGGAAGTATGAGGGAAAGTGTGTGTGGGAGTTTGTGTGGAAGTGTGTGTGGAAGTATGTGTGGAAGTGTGAAAGTATGTGTGGAAGTATGTGTGGAAGTGTGAAAGTATGTGTGGAAGTATGTGTGGAAGTATGTGTGGAAGTATGTGTGAAAGTATGTGTGGAAGTATGTGTGGAAGTATGTGTGGAAGTGTGGAAGTATGTGGGAAAGGGTTGATAAAGTATGTGTGGAAGTATGGAAGTATGTGTGGAAGTGTGAAAGTATGTGTGGAAGTATGTGTGGAAGTGTGAAAGTATGTATGAAAGTATGAAAGTATGTGTGGAAGTATGTGCAGAAGTATGTGTGGAAGTATGTGTGGAAGTATAAGGTGAACTTTGAGGGGAAGTTCGTATGGAGGTATGAGGGGAAGTATGTATGGAAGTATGAGGGGAAGTTTGAGGGAAAGTTCGTATGGAAATATGAGGGGAAGTATGTATAGAGGTATGAGAGGAAGTTTGAGGGGAAGTCGTATGGAAATATGAGGGGAAGTATGTATGGAAGTATGAGGGAAGTTTGAGGTGAAGTATGGAAATATGTGTGAAAGTATGTGTGGAAGTATGAGGGGAAGTATGAGGGGAAGTATGTGTGGAAGTATGTGTTGAAGTATGAGGCAAAGTATGTGTGGAAGTATGAGATAAAGTATGTGTGGAAGTATGTGTGGAAGTTTGTGTGGAAGTATGTGTGGATGTATGTGTGGAAGTATGAGGGAAAGTATATGTGGAAGTATGTGTGGAAGTATGAGGGGAAGTATGTGTGGAAGTATGAGGGGAAGTATGAGGGGAAGTATGTGTGGAAGTTTGTGTGTAATTATGAGGGAAAGTATTTGTAGAAGTATGAGAGAAAGTATGTGTGGGAGTATGTGTGGAAGTATGTGTGGAAGTAATTGTGGAAGTATGAGGGAAAGTATGTGTAGAGGTATGTGTGGAAGTATGTATAGACGTATATGGGAAAGTATGTGTGGAAGTTTGTGTGTAATTATGAAGGAAAGTATTTGTAGAAGTATGAGAGAAAGTATGTGTGGGAGTATGTGTGGAAGTATGTGTGGAAGTATGAGGGAAAGTATGTGTAGAAGTATGTGTGGAAGTATGTATAGAAGTATAAGGGAAAGTATGTGTGGAAGTATGTGTGGAAGTATGAGGGAAAGTATGTGTGGAAGTATGAGAGAAAGTGTGTGTCGAAGTATGTGTGGAAGTATGTGTGGAAGTATGAGGGAAAGTATGTGTGTAAGTATGTGTGGAAGCATGTGTGGAAGTATGTGTGGAAGTATGTGTGGAAGTATGAGTGAAGGTATGTGTGGAAGTATGAGGGAAAGTATGTGTGGAAGTATGAGGGTTAGTATGTGTGGAAGTATGTGTGGAAGTATGTGTGGAAGTGTGGAAGTATGTGGGAAAGGGTTGATAAAGTATGTGTGGAAGTATGGAAGTATGTGTGGAAGTGTGAAAGTATGTGTGGAAGTATGTGTGGAAGTGTGAAAGTATGTATGAAAGTATGAAAGTATGTGTGGAAGTATGTGCAGAAGTATGTGTGGAAGTATGTGTGGAAGTATAAGGTGAACTTTGAGGGGAAGTTCGTATGGAGGTATGAGGGGAAGTATGTATGGAAGTATGAGGGGAAGTTTGAGGGAAAGTTCGTATGGAAATATGAGGGGAAGTATGTATAGAGGTATGAGAGGAAGTTTGAGGGGAAGTCGTATGGAAATATGAGGGGAAGTATGTATGGAAGTATGAGGGAAGTTTGAGGGGAAGTATGGAAATATGTGTGAAAGTATGTGTGGAAGTATGAGGGGAAGTATGAGGGGAAGTATGTGTGGAAGTATGTGTTGAAGTATGAGGCAAAGTATGTGTGGAAGTATGTGTGGAAGTTTGTGTGGAAGTATGTGTGGATGTATGTGTGGAAGTATGAGGGAAAGTATATGTGGAAGTATGTGTGGAAGTATGAGGGGAAGTATGTGTGGAAGTATGAGGGGAAGTATGAGGGGAAGTATGTGTGGAAGTTTGTGTGTAATTATGAGGGAAAGTATTTGTAGAAGTATGAGAGAAAGTATGTGTGGGAGTATGTGTGGAAGTATGTGTGGAAGTAATTGTGGAAGTATGAGGGAAAGTATGTGTAGAGGTATGTGTGGAAGTATGTATAGACGTATATGGGAAAGTATGTGTGGAAGTTTGTGTGTAATTATGAAGGAAAGTATTTGTAGAAGTATGAGAGAAAGTATGTGTGGGAGTATGTGTGGAAGTATGTGTGGAAGTATGAGGGAAAGTATGTGTAGAAGTATGTGTGGAAGTATGTATAGAAGTATAAGGGAAAGTATGTGTGGAAGTATGTGTGGAAGTATGAGGGAAAGTATGTGTGGAAGTATGAGAGAAAGTGTGTGTCGAAGTATGTGTGGAAGTATGTGTGGAAGTATGAGGGAAAGTATGTGTGTAAGTATGTGTGGAAGCATGTGTGGAAGTATGTGTGGAAGTATGTGTGGAAGTATGAGTGAAGGTATGTGTGGAAGTATGAGGGAAAGAATGTGTGGAAGTATGAGGGTTAGTATGTGTGGAAGTATGAGGGAAAGTATGTGTGGAAGTATGAGGGTTAGTATGTGTGGAAGTATGAGGGGAAGTATGTGTTGAATCATGAGGGAAAGTATGTGTGGAAGTATGAGAGAAAGTATGTGTGGGAGTATGAGGGAAAGTATGTGTGGAAGTACGAGGGTTAGTATGTGTGGCAGTATGAGAGGAAGTATGTATTGAATTATGAGGGAAAGTATGTGTGGAAGTATGAGAGAAAGTATGTGTGGGAGTATGTGTGGAAGTATGTGAGGAAGTATGTGTGGAAGTATGTGTGCATGTATGTGTGGAAGTATGTGTGGAAGTATGTGTGGAAGTATGTTTGGAAGTATGTGTGGAAGTATGTGTGGAAGTATGAGGGAAAGTATGTGTGGAAGTATGTGTGGAAGTATGTGTGGAAGTATGTGTGGAAGTATGAGGGAAAGTATGTGTGGAAGTATGTGTGGAAGTATGTGTGGAAGTATGAGGGAAAGTATGTGTGGAAGTATATGTGGATATATGTGTGGAAGTATGTGTGTAAGTATGTGTGGAAGTATGTGTGGGAGTATGTGTGGAAGTATGTGTGGAAGTATAAGGGAAAGTATGTGTGGAAGTATGTGTTGAAATATGAGGGGAAGTATGTGTGGAAGTATGTGTGGACGTATGAGGGGAAGTATGTGTGGAAGTATGAAGGGAAGTATGTGTGGAAGTATAAGGGAAAGTATGTGTGGAAGTATGTGTGGAAGTATGATAGAAGTATAAGGGAAAGTATGAGGGGAAGTATGTGTGGACGTATGTGTGGAAGTATCAGGGGAAGTATGTGTGGAATTATGTGTGGACGTATGTGTGGAAGTATGTGTGGACGTATGTGTAGAAGTATGTGTGGACGTATGTGTGGAAGTATGAGGGGAAGTATGTGTGGAAGTATGTGTGGACGTATGAGGGGAAGTATGAGGGGAAGTATGTGTGGAATTATGAGGGAAAGTATGTGTGGAAGTATGTGTGGGAGTTTGTGTGGAAGTATGTGTGGAAGTCTGTGTGGAAGTATGTGTGGAAGAATGTGTGGAAGTATATGTATAAGTATGTGTGGAAGTATGAGGGGAAGTATGTGTGGAAGTATGTGTGGAAGTATGTGTAGAAGTATGTGTGGAAGTATGTGTGGAAGTATGTGTGGAAGTATGATGGAAAGTATGTGTGGGAGTTTGTGTGGAAGTATGTGTGGAAGTATGTGTGGGAGTTTGTGTGGAAGTATGTGTGGAAGTATAAGGGAAAGTATGTGTGGAAGTATGAGAGAAAGTATGTGTGGGAGTTTGTGTGGAAGTATGTGTGGAAGTATGTGTGGAAGTATGTGTAGAAGTATGAGGGGAAGTATGTGTGGAAGTATGTGTGGAAGTATGTGTGGAAGTATGAGGGTTAGTATGTGTGGAAGTATGAGTGAAGGTATGTGTGGAAGTATGAGGGAAAGTATGTGTGGAAGTATGAGGGTTAGTATGTGTGGAAGTATGAGGGAAAGTATGTGTGGAAGTATGAGGGTTAGTATGTGTGGAAGTATGAGGGGAAGTATGTGTTGAATTATGAGGGAAAGTATGTGTGGAAGTATGAGAGAAAGTATGTGTGGGAGTATGAGGGAAAGTATGTGTGGAAGTACGAGGGTTAGTATGTGTGGAAGTATGAGAGGAAGTATGTATTGAATTATGAGGGAAAGTATGTGTGGAAGTATGAGAGAAAGTATGTGTGGGAGTATGTGTGGAAGTATGTGAGGAAGTATGTGTGGAAGTATGTGTGCATGTATGTGTGGAAGTATGTGTGGAAGTATGTGTGGAAGTATGTTTGGAAGTATGTGTGGAAGTATGTGTGGAAGTATGAGGGAAAGTATGTGTGGAAGTATGTGTGGAAGTATGTGTGGAAGTATGTGTGGAAGTATGAGGGAAAGTATGTGTGGAAGTATGTGTGGAAGTATGTGTGGAAGTATGTGTGGAAGTATGTGTGGAAGTATGAGTGAAGGTATGTGTGGAAGTATGAGGGAAAGTATGTGTGGAAGTATGAGGGTTAGTATGTGTGGAAGTATGAGGGAAAGTATGTGTGGAAGTATGAGGGTTAGTATGTGTGGAAGTATGAGGGGAAGTATGTGTTGAATTATGAGGGAAAGTATGTGTGGAAGTATGAGAGAAAGTATGTGTGGGAGTATGAGGGAAAGTATGTGTGGAAGTACGAGGGTTAGTATGTGTGGCAGTATGAGAGGAAGTATGTATTGAATTATGAGGGAAAGTATGTGTGGAAGTATGAGAGAAAGTATGTGTGGGAGTATGTGTGGAAGTATGTGAGGAAGTATGTGTGGAAGTATGTGTGCATGTATGTGTGGAAGTATGTGTGGAAGTATGTGTGGAAGTATGTTTGGAAGTATGTGTGGAAGTATGTGTGGAAGTATGAGGGAAAGTATGTGTGGAAGTATGTGTGGAAGTATGTGTGGAAGTATGTGTGGAAGTATGAGGGAAAGTATGTGTGGAAGTATGTGTGGAAGTATGTGTGGAAGTATGAGGGAAAGTATGTGTGGAAGTATATGTGGATATATGTGTGGAAGTATGTGTGTAAGTATGTGTGGAAGTATGTGTGGGAGTATGTGTGGAAGTATGTGTGGAAGTATAAGGGAAAGTATGTGTGGAAGTATGTGTTGAAATATGAGGGGAAGTATGTGTGGAAGTATGTGTGGACGTATAAGGGGAAGTATGTGTGGAAGTATGAAGGGAAGTATGTGTGGAAGTATAAGGGAAAGTATGTGTGGAAGTATGTGTGGAAGTATGATAGAAGTATAAGGGAAAGTATGAGGGGAAGTATGTGTGGACGTATGTGTGGAAGTATCAGGGGAAGTATGTGTGGAATTATGTGTGGACGTATGTGTGGAAGTATGTGTGGACGTATGTGTAGAAGTATGTGTGGACGTATGTGTGGAAGTATGAGGGGAAGTATGTGTGGAAGTATGTGTGGACGTATGAGGGGAAGTATGAGGGGAAGTATGTGTGGAATTATGAGAGAAAGTATGTGTGGAAGTATGTGTGGGAGTTTGTGTGGAAGTATGTGTGGAAGTCTGTGTGGAAGTATGTGTGGAAGAATGTGTGGAAGTATATGTATAAGTATGTGTGGAAGTATGAGGGGAAGTATGTGTGGAAGTATGTGTGGAAGTATGTGTAGAAGTATGTGTGGAAGTATGTGTGGAAGTATGTGTGGAAGTATGATGGAAAGTATGTGTGGGAGTTTGTGTGGAAGTATGTGTGGAAGTATGTGTGGGAGTTTGTGTGGAAGTATGTGTGGAAGTATAAGGGAAAGTATGTGTGGAAGTATGAGAGAAAGTATGTGTGGGAGTTTGTGTGGAAGTATGTGTGGAAGTATGTGTGGAAGTATGTGTAGAAGTATGAGGGGAAGTATGTGTGGAAGTATGTGTGGAAGTATGTGTGGAAGTATGAGAGAAAGTATGTGTCGAAATATGTGTGGAAGTATGTGTGGAAGTATGAGGGAAAGTATGTGTGTAAGTATGTGTGGAAGTATGTGTGGAAGTATGTGTGGAAGTATGAGTGGAAGTATGTGTGGAAGTATGAGGGTTAGTATGTGTGGAAGTATGAGTGAAGGTATGTGTGGAAGTATGAGGGAAAGTATGTGTGGAAGTATGAGGGTTAGTATGTGTGGAAGTATGAGGGAAAGTATGTGTGGAAGTATGAGGGTTAGTATGTGTGGAAGTATGAGGGGAAGTATGTGTTGAATTATGAGGGAAAGTATGTGTGGAAGTATGAGAGAAAGTATGTGTGGGAGTATGAGGGAAAGTATGTGTGGAAGTACGAGGGTTAGTATGTGTGGAAGTATGAGAGGAAGTATGTATTGAATTATGAGGGAAAGTATGTGTGGAAGTATGAGAGAAAGTATGTGTGGGAGTATGTGTGGAAGTATGTGAGGAAGTATGTGTGGAAGTATGTGTGCATGTATGTGTGGAAGTATGTGTGGAAGTATGTGTGGAAGTATGTTTGGAAGTATGTGTGGAAGTATGTGTGGAAGTATGAGGGAAAGTATGTGTGGAAGTATGTGTGGAAGTATGTGTGGAAGTATGTGTGGAAGTATGAGGGAAAGTATGTGTGGAAGTATGTGTGGAAGTATGTGTGGAAGTATGAGGGAAAGTATGTGTGGAAGTATATGTGGATATATGTGTGGAAGTATGTGTGTAAGTATGTGTGGAAGTATGTGTGGGAGTATGTGTGGAAGTATGTGTGGAAGTATAAGGGAAAGTATGTGTGGAAGTATGTGTTGAAATATGAGGGGAAGTATGTGTGGAAGTATGTGTGGACGTATGAGGGGAAGTATGTGTTGGAGTATGAAGGGAAGTATGTGTGGAAGTATAAGGGAAAGTATGTGTGGAAGTATGTGTGGAAGTATGATAGAAGTATAAGGGAAAGTATGTGTGGAAGTATGTGTTGAAGTATGAGGGGAAGTATGTGTGGACGTATGTGTGGAAGTATCAGGGGAAGTATGTGTGGAATTATGTGTGGACGTATGTGTGGAAGTATGTGTGGACGTATGTGTAGAAGTATGTGTGGACGTATGTGTGGAAGTATGAGGGGAAGTATGTGTGGAAGTATGTGTGGACGTATGAGGGGAAGTATGAGGGGAAGTATGTGTGGAATTATGAGGGAAAGTATGTGTGGAAGTATGTGTGGGAGTTTGTGTGGAAGTATGTGTGGAAGTCTGTGTGGTAGTATGTATGGAAGTATGTGTGGAAGTATATGTATAAGTATGTGTGGAAGTATGAGGGGAAGTATGTGTGGAGGTATGTGTGGAAGTATGTGTAGAAGTATGTGTGGAAGTATGTGTGGAAGTATGTGTGGAAGTATGATGGAAAGTATGTGTGGGAGTTTGTGTGGAAGTATGTGTGGAAGTATGTGTGGGAGTTTGTGTGGAAGTATGTGTGGAAGTATAAGGGAAAGTATGTGTGGAAGTATGAGAGAAAGTATGTGTGGGAGTTTGTGTGGAAGTATGTGTGGAAGTATGTGTGGAAGTATGTGTAGAAGTATGAGGGGAAGTATCTGTGGAAGTATGTGTGGAAGTATGTGTGGAAGTATGAGAGAAAGTATGTGTCGAAATATGTGTGGAAGTATGTGTGGAAGTATGAGGGAAAGTATGTGTGTAAGTATGTGTGGAAGTATGTGTGGAAGTATGTGTGGAAGTATGAGTGGAAGTATGTGTGGAAGTATGAGGGTTAGTATGTGTGGAAGTATGAGGGAAAGTATGTGTGGAAGTATGAGGGAAAGTATGTGTGGGAGTATGAGGGAACGTATATGTGGAAGTATGAGGGTTAGTATGTGTGGAAGTATGTGTGGAAGTATGTGTGGAAGTATGAGGGAAAGTATGTGTGTAAGTATGTGTGGAAGTATGTGTGGAAGTATGTGTGGAAGTATGTGTGGAAGTCTGTGTTGAAGTATGTGTGGAAGTATGTGTAGAAGTATGAGGAGAAGTATGTGTGGAAGTATGTGTGGAAGTATGTGTGGAAGTATAAGGGAAAGTATGTGTGGAAGTATGAGAGAAAGTATGTGTGGGAGTTTGTGTGGAAGTATGTGTGGAAGTATGTGTGGAAGTATGTGTAGAAGTATGAGGGGAAGTATGTGTGGAAGTATGTGTGGAAGTATGTGTGGAAGTATGAGAGAAAGTATGTGTCGAAATATGTGTGGAAGTATGTGTGGAAGTATGAGGGAAAGTATGTGTGTAAGTATGTGTGGAAGTATGTGTGGAAGTATGTGTGGAAGTATGAGTGGAAGTATGTGTGGAAGTATAAGGGTTAGTATGTGTGGAAGTATGAGAAAAAGTATGTGTGGAAGTATGAGGGAAAGTATGTGTGGGAGTATGAGGGAAAGTATGTGTGGAAGTATGAGGGTTAGTGTGTGTGGAAGTATGTGTGGAAGTATGTGTAGAAGTATGTGTGGAAGTATGTGTGGAAGTCTGTGTGGAAGTATGTGTGGAAGTATGTGTGGAAGTATGAGGGAAAGTATGTGTGGAAGTATGTGTGGAAGTATGATGGAAAGTATGTGTGGGAGTTTGTGTGGAAGTATGTGTGGAAGTATGTGTGGGAGTTTGTGTGGAAGTATGTGTGGAAGTATAAGGGAAAGTATGTGTGGAAGTATGAGAGAAAGTATGTGTGGGAGTTTGTGTGGACGTATGTGTGGAAGTATGTGTGGAAGTATGTGTAGAAGTATGAGGGGAAGTATGTGTGGAAGTATGTGTGGAAGTATGTGTGGAAGTATGAGAGAAAGTATGTGTCGAAATATGTGTGGAAGTATGTGTGGAAGTATGAGGGAAAGTATGTGTGTAAGTATGTGTGGAAGTATGTGTGGAAGTATGTGTGGAAGTATGAGTGGAAGTATGTGTGGAAGTATGAGGGCTAGTATGTGTGGAAGTATGAGAAAAAGTATGTGTGGAAGTATGAGGGAAAGTATGTGTGGGAGTATGAGGGAAAGTATGTGTGGAAGTATGAGGGTTAGTATGTGTGGAAGTATGTGTGGAAGTATGTGTAGAAGTATGTGTGGAAGTATGTGTGGAAGTCTGTGTGGAAGTATGTGTGGAAGTATGTGTGGAAGTATGAGGGAAAGTATGTGTGGAAGTATGTGTGGAAGTATGATGGAAAGTATGTGTGGGAGTTTGTGTGGAAGTATGTGTGGAAGTATGTGTGGGAGTTTGTGTGGAAGTATGTGTGGAAGTATAAGGGAAAGTATGTGTGGAAGTATGAGAGAAAGTATGTGTGGGAGTTTGTGTGGAAGTATGTGTGGAAGTATGTGTGGAAGTATGTGTAGAAGTATGAGGGGAAGTATGTGTGGAAGTATGTGTGGAAGTATGTGTGGAAGTATGAGAGAAAGTATGTGTCGAAATATGTGTGGAAGTATGTGTGGAAGTATGAGGGAAAGTATGTGTGTAAGTATGTGTGGAAGTATGTGTGGAAGTATGTGTGGAAGTATGAGTGGAAGTATGTGTGGAAGTATGAGGGTTAGTATGTGTGGAAGTATGAGAAAAAGTATGTGTGGAAGTATGAGGGAAAGTATATGTGGGAGTATGAGGGAAAGTATGTGTGGAAGTATGAGGGTTAGTATGTGTGGAAGTATGTGTGGAAGTATGTGTAGAAGTATGTGTGGAAGTATGTGTGGAAGTCTGTGTGGAAGTATGTGTGGAAGTATGTGTGGAAGTATGAGGGAAAGTATGTGTGGAAGTATGTGTGGAAGTATGAGGGAAAGTATGTGTGGAAGTATGTGTGGAAGTATGAGGGAAAGTATGTGTGGAAGTATGAGGGAACGTATGTGTGGAAGTATGAGGGGAAGTACGCGTGTTTGATAAATTGGTGAAGACGTTTAGATGAATTATAAGACTACCAACCGTAGACGGAAATACCGGTGACATAAACATAACATTATTCCCATTTGCTCTCCAATATTCTCATTCTTCTTACGACTCCTGGGAAAACTTGTTATCCGTTATTGTATTCATATATCATATATGGGCTATTGGTTTTATCCTTTTTTTGAAATGCGGAAAAGTACACCACGCTTAACATAATTTAGCCTGTGTGAATGAAGCGGCGTGCAATATCATGAGTTGGGGAGCTATTTAAGGTTAATATTCGCTTTCACCCCTCTCGTATTCGTCCATTTTTATGTAGTCTTGCCATCTCTCAAATTATTTGTTCGTAACTCTCGTCGTTCTCTCTCCTCTCCTGAAAGATCACCCTCCTCTCACCCCCACCCCCACATGTTCGACAAATGGAAATAACAGATCCTCCAACTGGATTAATACTACCTCAGACACATCATCTGATGCTGTTAGTGAATACAAAGGTTCTAGCTCATTGTATGGCAAAACCAAGACGGTATACTTAAAGTCCAGTATAGGGGACGGCGTGGCCTAGTGGTTAAGTGGCACGGCTCACAACCAGAAGGTGCTGGGTTCGATCCCCATTACAGCACCGGCTGTTACCCGGGGGAAGCAAACCCTTAGAAAATGCAGGAGGAAGCAGACCCTTATATAAAATGCATGATGAAGTCGGATGCACTGGGCCGACAGGCGCAAAATAAAAACCACAGTGTAACGCACACACGCCTTGGGGAATAGATAAATAAGGCGAACGCAAAAAAAAAAAAAAAGTATAAGGGAAAGTATGTGTGGAAGTATGTGTGGAAGTATGTGTGGAAGTATGAGAGAAAATATGTGTCGAAATATGTGTGGAAGTATGTGTGGAAGTATGAGGGAAAGTATGTGTGGAAGTATGTGTGGAGGTATGTGTGGAAGTATGAGTGGAAGTATGTGTGGAAGTATGAGGGAAAGTATGTGTGGAAGTATGAGGGTTAGTATGTGTGGAAGTATGTGTGGAAGTATATGTAGAAGTATGTGTGGAAGTATGAGGGAAAGTATGTGTGGAAGTATATGTGGAAGTATGAGGGAAAGTATGTGTGGAAGTATGTGTAGAAGTATGTGTGGAAGTATGTGTGGAAGTATGTGTGGAAGTATGAGGGAAAGTATGTGTGGAAGTATGTGTGGAAGTATGAGGGAAAGTATGTGGGGAAGTATGAGGCAAAGTATGTGTGGGAGTATGAGGGAAAGTATGTGTGGAAGTATGAGGGTTAGTATGTGTGGAAGTATGTGTGGAAGTATGAGGGGAAGTATGTGCGGAAGTATGTAGGGAAGTATGTGTGGAAGTATGTGTAGAAGTATGTGTGGAAGTATGTGTGGAAGTATGTGTGGAAGTATGAGGGAAAGTATGTGTGGAAGTATGTGTGGAAGTATGAGGGAAAGTATGTGTGGAAGTATGTGTGGAAGTATGAGGGAAAGTATGTACGGAAGTATGAGGGAACGTATGTGTGGAAGTATGAGGGTTAGTATGTGTGGAAGTATGAGGGAAAGTATGTGTGGAAGTATGAGGGAAAGTATGTGTGGGAGTATGTGTGGAACTATGTGTGGAAGTATGAGGGTTAGTATGTGTGGAAGTATGTGTGGAAGTATGTGTGGAAGTATGTGTGGACGTCTGTGTAGAAGTATGTGTGGAAGTATGTGTGGAAGTATGAGGGAAAGTATGTGTGGAAGTATGTGTGGAAGTATGAGGGAAAGTATGTGTGGAAGTATGTGTGGAAGTATGAGGGAAAGTATGTGTGGAAGTATGTGTGGAAGTATGAGGGAAAGTATGTGTGGAAGTATGAGGGAACGTATGTGTGGAAGTATGAGGGGAATACGCGTGTTTGATAAATTGGTGAAGACGTTTAGATGAATTATAAGACTACCAACCGTAGACGGAAATACCGGTGACATAAACATAACATTATTCCCATTTGCTCTCCAATATTCTCATTCTTCTTACGACTCCTGGGAAAACTTGTTATCCGTTATTGTATTCATATATCATATATGGGCTATTGGTTTTATCCTTTTTTTGAAATGCGGAAAAGTACACCACGCTTAACATAATTTAGCCTGTGTGAATGAAGAGGCGTGCAATATCATGAGTTGGGGAGCTATTCAAGGTTAATATTCGCTTTCCCCCTCTCATATTCGTCCATTTTTATGTAGTCTTGCCATCTCTCAAATTATTTGTTCGTAACTCTCGTCGTTCTCTCTCCTCTCCTGAAAGATCACCCTCCTCTCACCCCCACCCCCACATGTTCGAAAAATGGAAATAACAGATCCTCCAACTGGATTAATACTACCTCAGACACATCATCTGATGCTGTTAGTGAATACAAAGGTTCTAGCTCATTGTATGCCAAAACCAAGACGGTATACTTAAAGTGCAGTATAGGGGACGGCGTGGCCTAGTGATTAAGTGGCACGGCTCACAACCAGAAGGTGCTGGGTTCGATCCCCATTACAGCACCGGCCGTTACCCGAGGGAAGCAAACCCTTAGAAAATGCAGGAGGAAGCAGACCCTTATATAAAATGCATGATGAAGTCGGATGCACTGGGCCGACAGGCGCAAAATAAAAACCACAGTGTAACGCACACACGCCTTGGGGAATAGATAAATAAGGCGAACGCAAAAAAAAAAAAAAAAGTATAAGGGAAAGTATGTGTGGAAGTATGTGTGGAAGTATGTGTGGAAGAATGAGAGAAAGTATGTGTTGAAATATGTGTGGAAGTATGTGTGGAAGTATGTGTGGAAGTATGAGAGAAAGTATGTGTTGAAATATGTGTGGAAGTATGTGTGGAAGTATGTGTGGAAGTATGAGAGAAAGTATGTGTTGAAATATGTGTGGAAGTATGTGTGGAAGTATGTGTGGAAGTATGAGAGAAAGTATGTGTTGAAATATGTGTGGAAGTATGTGTGGAAGTATGAGGGAAAGTATGTGTGGAAGTATGTGTGGAAGTATGTGTGGAAGTATGAGTGGAAGTATGTGTGGAAGTATGAGGGAAAGTATGTGTGAAAGTATGAGGGAAAGTATGTGTGGAAGTATGTGTGGAAGTATGTGTGGAAGTATGAGGGAAAGTATGTGTGGAAGTATGAGGGTTAGTATGTGTGGAAGTATGTGTAGTAGTATGAGGGGAAGTATGTGTGGAAGTATGTGTAGAAGTATGTGCGGAAGTATGTGTGGAAGTATGTGTGGAAGTATGTGTGGAAGTATGAGGGAAAGTATGTGTGGAAGTATGTGTGGAAGTATGAGGGAAAGTATGTGCGGAAGTATGAGGGAACGTATGTGTGGAAGTATGAGGGGAAGTATGTGTGGAAGTATGAGGGTTAGTATGTGTGGAAGTATGAGGGAAAGTATGTGTGGAAGTATGAGGGAAAGTATGTGTGGGAGTATGTGTGGAAGTATGTGTGGAAGTATGAGGGTTAGTATGTGTGGAAGTATGTGTGGAAGTATGTGTAGAAGTATGTGTGGAAGTATGTGTGGAAGTATGTGTGGAAGTATGTGTAGAAGTATGTGTGGAAGTATGTGTGGAAGTATGTGTGGAAGTATGAGGGAAAGTATGTGTGGAAGTATGTGTGGAAGTATGAGGGAAAGTATGTGTGGAAGTATGTGTGGAAGTATGAGGGAAAGTATGTGTGGAAGTATATGTGGAAGTATGAGGGAAAGTATGTGTGGAAGTATGTGTAGAAGTATGTGTGGAAGTATGTGTGGAAGTATGTGTGGAAGTATGAGGGAAAGTATGTGTGGAAGTATGTGTGGAAGTATGAGGGAAAGTATGTGTGGAAGTATGAGGCAAAGTATGTGTGGGAGTATGAGGGAAAGTATGTGTGGAAGTATGAGGGTTAGTATGTGTGGAAGTATGTGTGGAAGTATGAGGGGAAGTATGTGCGGAAGTATGTAGGGAAGTATGTGTGGAAGTATGTGTAGAAGTATGTGTGGAAGTATGTGTGGAAGTATGTGTGGAAGTATGAGGGAAAGTATGTGTGGAAGTATGTGTGGAAGTATGAGGGAAAGTATGTGTGGAAGTATGTGTGGAAGTATGAGGGAAAGTATGTACGGAAGTATGAGGGAACGTATGTGTGGAAGTATGAGGGTTAGTATGTGTGGAAGTATGAGGGAAAGTATGTGTGGAAGTATGAGGGAAAGTATGTGTGGGAGTATGTGTGGAAGTATGTGTGGAAGTATGAGGGTTAGTATGTGTGGAAGTATGTGTGGAAGTATGTGTGGAAGTATGTGTGGACGTCTGTGTAGAAGTATGTGTGGAAGTATGTGTGGAAGTATGAGGGAAAGTATGTGTGGAAGTATGTGTGGAAGTATGAGGGAAAGTATGTGTGGAAGTATGTGTGGAAGTATGAGGGAAAGTATGTGTGGAAGTATGTGTGGAAGTATGAGGGAAAGTATGTGTGGAAGTATGAGGGAACGTATGTGTGGAAGTATGAGGGGAATACGCGTGTTTGATAAATTGGTGAAGACGTTTAGATGAATTATAAGACTACCAACCGTAGACGGAAATACCGGTGACATAAACATAACATTATTCCCATTTGCTCTCCAATATTCTCATTCTTCTTACGACTCCTGGGAAAACTTGTTATCCGTTATTGTATTCATATATCATATATGGGCTATTGGTTTTATCCTTTTTTTGAAATGCGGAAAAGTACACCACGCTTAACATAATTTAGCCTGTGTGAATGAAGAGGCGTGCAATATCATGAGTTGGGGAGCTATTCAAGGTTAATATTCGCTTTCCCCCTCTCATATTCGTCCATTTTTATGTAGTCTTGCCATCTCTCAAATTATTTGTTCGTAACTCTCGTCGTTCTCTCTCCTCTCCTGAAAGATCACCCTCCTCTCACCCCCACCCCCACATGTTCGACAAATGGAAATAACAGATCCTCCAACTGGATTAATACTACCTCAGACACATCATCTGATGCTGTTAGTGAATACAAAGGTTCTAGCTCATTGTATGGCAAAACCAAGACGGTATACTTAAAGTGCAGTATAGGGGACGGCGTGGCCTAGTGATTAAGTGGCACTGCTCACAACCAGAAGGTGCTGGGTTCGATCCCCATTACAGCACCGGCCGTTACCCGAGGGAAGCAAACCCTTAGAAAATGCAGGAGGAAGCAGACCCTTATATAAAATGCATGATGAAGTCGGATGCACTGGGCCGACAGGCGCAAAATAAAAACCACAGTGTAACGCACACACGCCTTGGGGAATAGATAAATAAGGCGAACGCAAAAAAAAAAAAAAAGTATAAGGGAAAGTATGTGTGGAAGTATGTGTGGAAGTATGTGTGGAAGAATGAGAGAAAGTATGTGTTGAAATATGTGTGGAAGTATGTGTGGAAGTATGTGTGGAAGTATGAGAGAAAGTATGTGTTGAAATATGTGTGGAAGTATGTGTGGAAGTATGTGTGGAAGTATGAGAGAAAGTATGTGTTGAAATATGTGTGGAAGTATGTGTGGAAGTATGTGTGGAAGTATGAGAGAAAGTATGTGTTGAAATATGTGTGGAAGTATGTGTGGAAGTATGAGGGAAAGTATGTGTGGAAGTATGTGTGGAAGTATGTGTGGAAGTATGAGTGGAAGTATGTGTGGAAGTATGAGGGAAAGTATGTGTGAAAGTATGAGGGAAAGTATGTGTGGAAGTATGTGTGGAAGTATGTGTGGAAGTATGAGGGAAAGTATGTGTGGAAGTATGAGGGTTAGTATGTGTGGAAGTATGTGTAGTAGTATGAGGGGAAGTATGTGTGGAAGTATGTGTAGAAGTATGTGTGGAAGTATGTGTGGAAGTATGTGTGGAAGTATGTGTGGAAGTATGAGGGAAAGTATGTGTGGAAGTATGTGTGGAAGTATGAGGGAAAGTATGTGCGGAAGTATGAGGGAACGTATGTGTGGAAGTATGAGGGGAAGTATGTGTGGAAGTATGAGGGTTAGTATGTGTGGAAGTATGAGGGAAAGTATGTGTGGAAGTATGAGGGAAAGTATGTGTGGGAGTATGTGTGGAAGTATGTGTGGAAGTATGAGGGTTAGTATGTGTGGAAGTATGTGTGGAAGTATGTGTAGAAGTATGTGTGGAAGTATGTGTGGAAGTATGTGTGGAAGTATGTGTAGAAGTATGTGTGGAAGTATGTGTGGAAGTATGTGTGGAAGTATGAGGGAAAGTATGTGTGGAAGTATGTGTGGAAGTATGAGGGAAAGTATGTGTGGAAGTATGTGTGGAAGTATGAGGGAAAGTATGTGTGGAAGTATAAGGGAACGTATGTGTGGAAGTATGAGGGGAAGTACGCGTGTTTGATAAATTGGTGAAGACGTTTAGATGAATTATAAGACTACCAACCGTAGACGGAAATACCGGTGACATAAACATAACATTATTCCCATTTGCTCTCCAATATTCTCATTCTTCTTACGACTCCTGGGAAAACTTGTTATCCGTTATTGTATTCATATATCATATATGGGCTATTGGTTTTATCCTTTTTTTGAAATGCGGAAAAGTACACCACGCTTAACATAATTTAGCCTGTGTGAATGAAGAGGCGTGCAATATCATGAGTTGGGGAGCTATTCAAGGTTAATATTCGCTTTCCCCCTCTCATATTCGTCCATTTTTATGTAGTCTTGCCATCTCTCAAATTATTTGTTCGTAACTCTCGTCGTTCTCTCTCCTCTCCTGAAAGATCACCCTCCTCTCACCCCCACCCCCACATGTTCGACAAATGGAAATAACAGATCCTCCAACTGGATTAATACTACCTCAGACACATCATCTGATGCTGTTAGTGAATACAAAGGTTCTAGCTCATTGTATGGCAAAACCAAGACGGTATACTTAAAGTGCAGTATAGGGGACGGCGTGGCCTAGTGATTAAGTGGCACGGCTCACAACCAGAAGGTGCTGGGTTCGATCCCCATTACAGCACCGGCCGTTACCCGAGGGAAGCAAACCCTTAGAAAATGCAGGAGGAAGCAGACCCTTATATAAAATGCATGATGAAGTCGGATGCACTGGGCCGACAGGCGCAAAATAAAAACCACAGTGTAACGCACACACGCCTTGGGGAATAGATAAATAAGGCGAACGCAAAAAAAAAAAAAAAAGTATAAGGGAAAGTATGTGTGGAAGTATGTGTGGAAGTATGTGTGGAAGAATGAGAGAAAGTATGTGTTGAAATATGTGTGGAAGTATGTGTGGAAGTATGAGGGAAAGTATGTGTGGAAGTATGTTTGGAAGTATGTGTGGAAGTATGAGTGGAAGTATGTGTGGAAGTATGAGGGAAAGTATGTGTGGAAGTATGAGGGAAAGTATGTGTGGAAGTATGTGTGGAAGTATGTGTGGAAGTCAGTGTGGAAGTATGTGTGGAAGTATGTGTGGAAGTATATGTAGAAGTATGTGTGGAAGTATGAGGGGAAGTATGTGTGGAAGTATGTGTAGAAGTATGTGTGGAAGTATGTGTGGAAGTATGTGTAGAAGTATGTGTGGAAGTATGTGTGGAAGTATGTGTGGAAGTATGTGTGGAAGTATGAGGGAACGTATGTGTGGAAGTATGTGTGGAAGTATGAGGGAAAGTATGTGTGGAAGTATGAGGGAAAGTATGTGTGGGAGTATGAGGGAAAGTATGTGTGGAAGTATGAGGGTTAGTATGTGTGAAAGTATGTGTGGAAGTATGAGGGGAAGTATGTGTGGAAGTATGTGTAGAAGTATGTGTGGAAGTATGTGTGGAAGTATGTGTGGAAGTATGTGTGGAAGTATGAGGGAAAGTATGTGTGGATGTATGTGTGGAAGTATGAGGGAAAGTATGTGCGGAAGTATGAGGGAACGTATGTGTGGAAGTATGAGGGGAAGTATGTGTGGAAGTATGAGGGTTAGTATGTGTGGAAGTATGAGGGAAAGTATGTGTGGAAGTATGAGGGAAAGTATGTGTGGAAGTATGTGTGGAAGTATGTGTGGAAGTATGTGTGGAAGTATGTGTGGAAGTATGTGTGGAAGTATGAGGGAAAGTATGTGTGGAAGTATGTGTGGAAGTATGAGGGAAAGTATGTGTGGAAGTATGTGTGGAAGTATGAGGGAAAGTATGTGTGGAAGTATGAGGGAACGTATGTGTGGAAGTATGAGCGGAAGTACGCGTGTTTGATAAATTGGTGAAGACGTTTAGATGAATTATAAGACTACCAACCGTAGACGGAAATACCGGTGACATAAACATAACATTATTCCCATTTGCTCTCCAATATTCTCATTCTTCTTACGACTCCTGGGAAAACTTGTTATCCGTTATTGTATTCATATATCATATATGGGCTATTGGTTTTATCCTTTTTTTGAAATGCGGAAAAGTACACCACGCTTAACATAATTTAGCCTGTGTGAATGAAGAGGCGTGCAATATCATGAGTTGGGGAGCTATTCAAGGTTAATATTCGCTTTCCCCCTCTCATATTCGTCCATTTTTATGTAGTCTTGCCATCTCTCAAATTATTTGTTCGTAACTCTCGTCGTTCTCTCTCCTCTCCTGAAAGATCACCCTCCTCTCACCCCCACCCCCACATGTTCGAAAAATGGAAATAACAGATCCTCCAACTGGATTAATACTACCTCAGACACATCATCTGATGCTGTTAGTGAATACAAAGGTTCTAGCTCATTGTATGCCAAAACCAAGACGGTATACTTAAAGTGCAGTATAGGGGACGGCGTGGCCTAGTGGTTAAGTGGCACGGCTCACAAGCAGAAGGTGCTGGGTTCGATCCCCATTACAGCACCGGCCGTTACCCGGGGGAAGCAAACCCTTAGAAAATGCAGGAGGAAGCAGACCCTTATATAAAATGCATGATGAAGTCGGATGCACTGGGCCGACAGGCGCAAAATAAAAACCACAGTGTAACGCACACACGCCTTGTGGAATAGATAAATAAGGCGAACGCAAAAAAAAAAAAAAAAAAAAAGTGTAAGGGAAAGTATGTGTGGAAGTATGTGTGGAAGTATGTGTGGAAGTATGAGAGAAAGTATGTGTCGAAATATGTGTGGAAGTATGTGTGGAAGTATGAGGGAAAGTATGTGTGTAAGTATGTGTGGAAGTATGTGTGGAAGTATGTGTGGAAGTATGAGTGGAAGTATGTGTGGAAGTATGAGGGAAAGTATGTGTGGAGATATGAGGGTTAGTATGTGTGGAAGTATGAGGGAAAGTATGTGTGGAAGTATGAGGGTTAGTATGTGTGGAAGTATGAGGGGAAGTATGTGTTGAATTATGAGTGAAAGTATGTGTGGAAGTATGAGGGAAAGTATGTGTGGGAGTATGAGGGAAAGTATGTGTGGAAGTATGAGGGTTAGTATGTGTGGAAGTATGTGTGGAAGTATGTGTGTAAGTATGTGTGGAAGTATGTGTGGAAGTATGTGTGGAAGTATGAGTGGAAGTATGTGTGGAAGTATGAAGGAAAGTATGTGTGGAAGTATGAGGGTTAGTATGTGTGGAAGTATGAGGGAAAGTATGTGTGGAAGTATGAGGGTTAGTATGTGTGGAAGTATGAGGGGAAGTATGTGTTGAATTATGAGGGAAAGTATGTGTGGAAGTATGAGGGACAGTATGTATGGGAGTATGAGGGAAAGTATGTGTGGAAGTATGAGGGTTAGTATGTGTGGAAGTATGTGTGGAAGTCTGTGTGGAAGTATGAGGGGAAGTATGTGTGGAAGTATGTGTGGAAGTATGTGTGGAAGTATGTGTGGAAGTATGTGTGGAAGTATGTGTGGAAGTATGTGTGGAAGTATGTGTAGAAGTATGAGGGAAAGTATGTGTGGACGTATGTGTGGAAGTATGAGGGAAAGTATGTGTGGAAGTATGAGGGAACGTATGTGTGGAAGTATGAGGGGAAGTACGCGTGTTTGATAAATTGGTGAAGAAGTTTAGATGAATTATAAGACTACCAACCGTAGACGGAAATACCGGTGACATAAACATAACATTATTCCCATTCGCTCTCCAATATTCTCATTCTTCTTACGACTCCTGGGAAAACTTGTTATTCGTTATTGTATTCATATATCATATATGGGCTATTGGTTTTATCCTTTTTTTGAAATGCGGAAAAGTACACCACGCTTAACAGAATTTAGCCTGTGTGAATGAAGAGGCGTGCAATATCATGAGTTGGGGAGCTATTCAAGGTTAATATTCGCTTTCCCCCTCTCATATTCGTCCATTTTTATGTAGTCTTGCCATCTCTCAAATTATTTGTTCGTAACTCTCGTCGTTCTCTCTCCTCTCCTGAAAGATCACCCTCCTCTCACCCCCACCCCCACATGTTCGACAAATGGAAATAACAGATCCTCCAACTGGATTAATACTACCTCAGACACATCATCTGATGCTGTTAGTGAATACAAAGGTTCTAGCTCATTGTATGGCAAAACCAAGACGGTATACTTAAAGTGCAGTATAGGGGACGGCGTGGCCTAGTGGTTAAGTGGCACGGCTCACAACCAGAAGGTTCTGGGTTCGATCCCCATTACAGCACCGGCCGTTACCCGGGGGAAGCAAACCCTTAGAAAATGCAGGAGGAAGCAGACCCTTATATAAAATGCATGATGAAGTCGGATGCACTGGGTCGACAGGCGCAAAATAAAAAACCACAGTGTAACGCACACACGCCTTGGGGAATAGATAAATAAGGCGAACGCACAAAACAAAACAAAAAAACAAAAAAAATTTCAGTATGGGCAATCAAGAACAGAGAATGGTAAAATAATCTAAGTTAACTAATAGCAGCAAACGGTTAGTATTCCCCGTCAATTGGGGAAATGTTGATCATGCTTTGCGCTATCAACATTATAGGAATTGTGCTGGAAAGTGGATTAGTTCTAAAACGTAGCAGCAATTTCACTGTCGGATAGTATTTGTTAAAAGGAGAATCAATAACATGAACATTTATATCAAATAGATAAGTATGTAGCATTTGGCTTATTTGTAATTTAGCTCGATGAGTACATTGATGTGAAATCGTCTTCCTAATTTCTAGTATTTGCAAACTACTTTCACTCAGCTTCATGTAAAATGAAGTATATGTTTAGTTCACCTCTTGAAACAACAACCAAGGTCTCTGATATATTGCTTACGTTTGAGTTTTTCTGTGAATCAGAAAGTCTGTTGGTGGATAGCATCTGTGGGTGCAGTACAGATGAAGCACCAGCTGTGTTGGTAACAAAATTTGAATTTTACGTTAATATGAAGAAGCTATCTCCAAAATTGAAAAGCATTCATTGTATGACACATCGCATAGTACTGACCTCAAATACAATTGCAGTTCCACTAGAAAAGGCTTTGGATCAAACAATTCAAATTACGAATTTTGTCAAAGGAAAAGCATTCAACTGAAACGTTTACACTTTTATGAATTGAGATCGACGCAGGCCATCATTTTCAACTTTTCTACACAAATATTTGACATATTTAAAGAGGAAATATATCTAAGCGAGTATTTGAGCTTAGAGATGAGCTCAATTTTTTTTTATTGAAGTTCACAGTAAGATGGAATTTGTTGTCTGGTTGGATAATGACGGATGGATCATGCACCAGGCCTATTTGGCTGAAGTTCTTGAGCAGCTAAATAAACTGAATCTGAAGATGCTAGGAAGGAATACAAACAGCATCAAATCCCTAGATTCATTGAAAGCTTTCACGAGCAAGATGAAACATTGGAAGAGAATGGTCGAGATAAAAAGTGTTGCAATATTTGTTGGAACTGTTAATCAGTTCTTGTTGCTGCTGGTGATGACCAAGTGCTTCTAAAACTTTCCCCTCTCACTATCCCCCGCCCGTCTCCATACTGGCACTGACAAATTAATTTTGTCGATATTTTTCTGGTACTCTGGGATGAGGAGCTGAATTTTAACCGACATCCATTGACGTTGTCAGTTTACAAAAGTTCATGATGATTGACAAGTTGTATTTCGGGAACTGAAGTCTGATTTGGAAGCACGATATATGTTAGATGAGATTCCAGTTACATAATTTTGGTTTTTGATTTGCGATTCCAACCTAAAAGTGGCGGAAAGAGATATCCATTTGGCTCCATTTGATTGGACCTATGATTACAAATAACGTTTTTTAACTTTGTTGCAAGTGAAATGAAGGAGCATAGTAGATTGGAGGTAGAAAATGTCTCACTCTGTGACGTTTCAAGCATTGCTCTGCATATCCAGGAATGGATGAAGAAAGAACAAAACAATCCCAGCATTTTCATTATCATTCATGTAAACTTCACATGTATTAAGCTTAATTACAATAGCCTGGAATTCTTTGGAACATACTGTTTAATGAAATACGATTTAGCTTTGTCAGCTCAGTAATTAGATGTAAATTCTTTTTCAAAACAACAAAAACAACTTTAATTAACGCCTTAAAGTCCATTCATATTTTCTATTGCTAATAAATTTCTAAAAACACTGTAACAGCAATCCAAGTAAATATACTTATACTAATATATACAACAAATTTATGATGATTTTATTTAGTATTAAATACATAAGGGAACAAGCTGCCGAGCAAGCGCATGAGCTCCAACGGTCAAGACCCTTCTACACCTCCACGCGGTGATCTTGGTTAACAGTATGCAACAGAGCAGACTGGCTAAGGAGAAGGGATCGAAGAGGAAATGCTAGCCCGGTACTAAAAAAATGCTTGCTGAAGTCGGATGTGTTGGACCGAAAGGTGCAAATATCGCAGTCAAGCTGTAACTACGACACAACGTATTCCGTTCTAAAGACTTCATTCTGCTACTTTGGACCGTGTCAGATCTGGTAGTGGTAGATTGAGAACGAACTAGGCCAAGCCAAGCCATGTACATAATATTTGGAACGGATCGTTTGAATCAGACAATGTTGGAAAGTTGAATCAACATTCTGTTATATGGTGAAAAAAGTGCATAGGTAAAAAAACGGCTGAGAACCACTGCTTTAAGGTGCAATTTCCTAGCACAGTAACTACTGAGCGACTAACATTACCGTACCGATCCCCAATCGTATTTTCTCTAGCTGAACCTAAATCTTCCAGAACTACGACAATTGTGTTGCAGAACTTTGGTGGCGGACTACGCCAGCTTCAGCTAGAGACTATCGACCAAAATTATAGATCACTTGAATGCAGGCTTTGCTGGCATAGTTCCTTTCTCGACCGTGACATCTTCGACTTTCAAAGGGTGTCATTATGTCCTCATCTTTATGATCCGGGGATCCTTGTGCTCCAGGAACTCTTGGGAGAGAAGAATAGATCACTTGAAATTCCCATATCTGCGGAATATAATTATTCTTCTTCTTAGGTACATCAAGATCAAGATTAAAGGTGATAGAGTCACTATTCCAAGAGGTACATATTAATGCGATGTTCTTGTTCCGCGGTCGATTTTGGTTAAACAGGTTTCTGTAAAATGTGTCGATTCGCAAAATGTTTGTGAAACATGTCTAAATAAGTAAAAGCTGTGCTTCGAGGCAAACTGGCTTATTCTATTTGACTGAAAGAACGATTATTGACAATTCTGCTCCTGAAAAATTCAAGTTCAAAATCTACTCGAATTATTCTAGTAATTCTTTCCCACTGAGAATATGTCGCAAAAAGGGGACTGTGTTGCTATAACATCAGGTCTTGATTATGTGGTTAGCACAGCGGCATAGATGGCGCCTGACAGGCTAACGGTATATATTGATCTAATTCACGCTTCCACCACCACCAGTCCCAAAAATAGGTGATCGTATATTCCAGGGGCTACCAACCCAACTGTTGGAAACAGATACTAAGACTGACCCGGAAGTCACTATCGGATTTTCGTCTGCCAAAAACGAAAAGAAAAGATACAAAGGAGGTCGCACCTCCCTACGACGTCAAACAACACAAGTTGATGGTAGATAGATATAACGATCATCGACGGAACGATTCTTAATATATTCACCATTTCATTCCAGCTGGAACAGGAGGAAACTCATTCGGAAAATCCTCTAAGGGACATTTAAGTTATCTTTTAGAGATGGTTTTTTGTGGCACTTTGTTGTGCTTGGTAAGGTAGCTAGTCATATATACAGCCTCATATAGTTGGTTAAAGTTGTTCTTTGCTGTCTTTTAAATAAAGATACTCCTGGATTCAGACAAGGACGATATTACAACGTTATATCAAAACTGACCAAATGGGAAACAGAACATACTGGCTACACAGAAAACTATGCCTATTACCAGTTGAACAGAAGAGAGCAGGTCGTGGTCTTCAGACTTCGCACTGGCCACAATAGACTGAGGTAACACCTATTCAATAAATTGAAGATAGGTTGCACTGACGAATGCACGTGCGGTACCGGGAAAATGACCGCTGAGCATTTGCTGCAAAACTGCCCGACATACGAGGATCAGATGAGCAGATGTGGCCATCACCAGTGGCAACACTAGACAAGCTGTATGGCAGTGTCGAGAGCCTCAGTATGACCGCTGCTTTTTTCGAAAAAAAAAAGGTTGACGTCTGACAGCGTACGAAGAAGATATCGAAACTGTTCGATTACTTGACTTACTAATATTAATTACCAATTTAAAAAAAAAAACCTGGTTCAGCTGATACTCGCCGATGCATGTTTTGGGTCGTCTTCTTGAATCAATAATTCACTTCTTGTAGCAACTGACTCTTACCAAGTATCTTCATCCGACTTTAATCACGTATCTTCCCCAAACATGTATCGGTCTCACTACTTATCTGTCAGCAATCATCGCCCAAATTGTTTCATAGGAACACGATCTTTCTCATCCATATATTTTCGCCAGCCAAAATTCTTCCATGGGAACACGATCCCTCTCTTTCATGTATCTTTACCCAGACTGTTTCATGGGAACACGATCCCTCTCTTTCCTGTATCTTCGCCCAAATTGTTTCATGGTCACATGTATCTTCTTCTTCCCCACCCCTCCCCCACCCTCCAATATCTCCGTTCAAATGTACTTTACCTCATGACCCTCCTATTCCACGCTTCTTTGTAAAAATATTCCATGACTTCACGCAAGACCCGTGACCGCTACGTATCTTCATCAACATTGTTTATAGCGTCACAATCCTCTTCCACGTATGTTTGCCCCAATGTTTGTTGCCTCACCACCTTTCTCTTTCATTTATCTTCGCCCAAATGACTCTCCCTCACACGCTTTCTCTACCATGAATCTTTGCCCACATGTACCTTGCTCCACGACCTTTACCTCCAAAATGTCTGGGCGAAAATGTTCTATGGTCAAACGAGTCTTGTTTACGACGAATCAAAATGTTTCTTTGTCTGACGACCACTATCTTTCACGACTCCTTGCCCAAGTCTGGCTTGGCCTCAAGAGCCTGTGTCTTCACTTAGCTTTGTCCGCATGTTTCCTGACCTGACTGCTTCTTTTGTGCCTATGTTGGTTACAATCAATTAAATGGTTTGTTATATTTTATTAAGTTACTTCGTGTTCATTTCTACTTTCTCTACCTAATCTTCATCTGTATTTGTTGCTGTGTTATTTACTTCAAAGACTATTTAAAAAAAAAATGTAAATCTGGAAATGCATATGACAATGTTTCTAAAATATGTTTCTTTCGGTTTGAAATCTGAATGTGGTGGTGATTATTCC
This sequence comes from Ariolimax columbianus, assembly GCA_036924085.1. Taxonomy (NCBI): domain Eukaryota; kingdom Metazoa; phylum Mollusca; class Gastropoda; order Stylommatophora; family Arionidae; genus Ariolimax; species Ariolimax columbianus. Next base: position 131,258,726 of record JAVGWX010000003.1, on the reverse strand, counting down.
CCTTTCCGGCCAAGTGAAGTACAGGGCCACTAACACAGCTGGACCCCTTAAAAAAGTCACTGTCACAAAATTTGCTGCGGCGGTTTGAATATAGATAGTTTTACATAACCACTTTGCTAATATGACACACACAATTCTAACCTGACACGCACAATCCTAATCTGACACACACAACCATAATATGACACACACAACCCTAATCTGACACAAAACCTTAATCTGACACACACCTCAAATCTGACACAGCACTAATCTGACACAATACTAATCTGACACAACTCTAATCTGACACAACTATAATGGGACACAATCCAAATCTGACACAAATCTAATCTGACACACGAACTCCAATCTGACAGGCAAGTCTAATCTGACACACAAGTCACAGTTGGGTCAATGCACATAGTTAGTCTTCTCCAGTAGTTGTCTGTGGTTGCGGCTTAAAACTAGCACAGCGAGGCTGTCTGCTTCTCTTATGTTATCCCTAGTTTAGTTTTGGACTCCAACAATCCCACGGTGATCCGTGCTGGCTCAGGTGGAGTGTAAAAATGCCCTAATTTAACATGGTCATAGTGACAAGGAAAGATGGGCATATTAAGTGAATCAGTAACTAGTTAAATTGGAGAGAGAGAGAGAGAGAGCCAGACTGAGAGATAGCGAGTGAGTGGGTATGTTCGTGAGACAGAGAGTGATAGAGAATAAGAAAATTAGATAATGTTTGAGAGAAATAATGAAAGGAAATGAGACTGTGTGATAAAGAGAAATGTCGAGAAAGTGTACGAGGGAGAGAGAAAAAGAAAGAAAGAGAGAGAGAGAGAGAGAGAGAGAGAAGAAAGAGAGAAACGAGCAATAGAGATCACGTATGCCGATTAAAGTAGTGATCCCGTAAGATCTGAAATGCAACCCTGAACATGATCGGATTGTATTAACAGAAACCAGTGCACCCACCGAACGAAGTATTGGATACGTGGCAAAGCATAGACGCATCCAATATAGTCAAGCATTCCGCTACATTATAATTTGTAATCTGATACTAGAATGGGGATTAGTTGTTAAACATGGCAAGGGCAGAAGGTGCTGCACAGGGAATGAGCGTATATCAGCTCAGGGTCAGAAGGTGGGAAGTGATTGTCCAAGTAATAACTAGGTGACTTACAGCTGCAAGTCAAGGCAAGTCAGAAGGTGGGAAGTGATTGTCCAAATAATAACTAGGTGACTTACAGCTGCAAGTCAAGGCAAGTCAGAAGGTGGGAAGTGATTGTCCAAGTAATAACTAGGTGACTTACAGTTGCAAGTCAAGGCAAGTCAGAATGAAAGCTATCGCCCAAGTAACAACAAGAGCTGAGATCTATCACAATAAAGTCTCTGACTGTTGTTTCTACGTCAGAACAACCTGGCCCTATTTATGTTAGGTTATTTTACTAGTGTACAATTAGTAGCAAGCCTGGTATTAGTTAGGGCTGTACCGAAGACTAGTTTCTAACATTAATCGAATGCGAATATTGTTCGTAACTATTTAATACAAGTACTGGAACGTTTGAACATAACAATTTGTGTATAGCTGAACTTTTAATTCATTGTACGTTAATCATCAACAAACAAATAGCGATTAGAAAGGGCTACATCCTTTAAAAAAATGTAACATAATATGCTACAGTGTTGTTAATTAAATTCGTTATTTTTTATTATAAATATGTTTACAATTGGCTAGAGACTACATTTTCAGAACTTTCAGTTCAATCAGTGTAAGAATAAAAGAAGCTGTACATTTGTTGTTAATTTATCACTCGTATTCTCAACTATTTTTAACTAAGCAAGTGTCAATTTAAGATATGAAACCCCCAAAAACTTGTATAAATAAAAGGCTTCTTCCATCTTTTGATTTGCTGTTTTTGTTTGTTTATCAAATACTTTCAAAATAAAAGTTAGGAAAACATATTGTATTATCCTTGATAATATTTACTTGGCTAAATGTCAAATAGTCTTAACTAAAAAACATAATATCGTCTTTATACAATTCTACATCTCTTCTTGTGATAATTTGAATATTTTTTGTCACTTGCATATTGTTGGTATTGCCAATTTTGACGAATTGAGATTTACATAATAACGATGTACCTGTTACTTTAACCGCACTGCCTTTATAAATGTGTACTTTAGTTAAGAAATGACGTTGAAAATTATTCGTATTCGATTGTAACGTACCATTCAGTCGAATACGAATAGCTTATTGAATGTACTATCCGCGTCGAAGCGAATACGAAACGAATATTCGATAGATCCAAAGTAATAATATATAATTAAGTGGCATCTAACGAGAAAGATATTGTATATTTGGAAAACTTTACAGATGACAGAAAGACAAACGAACAAGAGATCAATAGACATGGCTTACTCTAAGAACTACCGGCTAACGTGAATAGTAATCACCTGATGGGCTAACATTTCAGGAAAAATACAAAATTTGTGAAATATTCTTTTCTCCTTCTTCTTCTTATTGTGTACAGAATGAGTGATTCACTCTATTTTCTATGTGGTATATTATTTATAGATGAATCTTTAATATCCAATTTGCTACTCCAAACTGTATAAGGTTATGACCTATATAGATGGCGACGTGAGGAAACTCATGAGTTGTAGAGTTTTCTACCTTATAGATGTTTTGTGAGTTACACGTTATTTACCTGAGTAGGCATATGTAGAAACTGTCGTTATAGATGAAGTGATGAATACTTCACTGTGAGATTTTACAGTTAACGTGATGGAAGATAACTATTTCACTTCCTTTTTGCCTGGGTTCAACCGGGCATCATTTCCGTCAGACGTCAGCACTCTACTAATCTGCTACTCACACGTTAATACAGCACGCAGACACGATAAATAACTGCATATCGCGATTCGCGTTTTTGCTATCAATGTGCTTGACATATTAATATCGTCCAACAGGTTACGTGCAGTCAGTTGTAGTGCATGAGTATAACATCTCCTACTCCGTCATAAGCATATTCTAACTAAAAAAAACACATAACTATTTGAGCTTGATCCTGCTGGGACTTAGTGTTCGCATTGGGAGTGTTTTATCTGTAGCCATTCGTGGACCTGAAAATGGTAGAGTTTATATAGACAGGCGCGATTCATTTAGTTAGATTAGCATAGTTAATGTGTATGCCAGGAAAAAGAAACCAAGGATAAGAGAAGCTATATATACAAAAATAGTGAGACAATTAAGCAGATTGAAGGATTGATAAATATAATATAGACAGACAGACAGCTAGATATATAGATAGATAGATAGATAGATATATAGATAGGTAGGTAGGTAGGTAGATAGATAGATATATAGAAAGATATATAGATAGATAGATAGATAGATAGATAGATAGATAGATAGATAGATAGATAGATAGATAGATAGATAGATAGATTGATAGATAGATAGATAGATAGATAGATAGATAGATAGATAGATAGATAGATAGATATATTTAGAAAGATAGATAGATAGATAGATAGATAGATAGATAGATAGATAGATAGATAGATAGATAGTTAGATAGATAGATAGATAGATAGTTAGATAGATAGATAGATTTAGATAGATAGATAGTTAGATAGATAGATAGATGTTGTTTAAAGGCCATATTGAGTAGGTTTACTCTTATATGCGCCCTGAAAAGGACGTTAAGTGGTGGGTTGTAGTGGCTTTCCCGAGCATGCTGATGAACGTAGACCACGGCCCACCAGGCGGTGCTATGCTTGGTTTTATCTGCATGTCGCTCACTACTACGGGGATCACACCGATCCACATCTCACCAGCCAAGCTGTCTTGAAAACAGCCTGCTTCCAGGGAACAGTTGGGTCGTCGCATTCCCCATAATGTCTTCTTGCGATCTTCTAATCTTTTTAGACTAATAATCTCTTACGCGACGATATTCGAACTTCTATGTTTCTGTACTCTGGAACAAACAACTTCAATGGTAAATTTACTCTGTGCTGGGAACAACCACAATTGTCGTGTTTTAAATTTTGTTTTGGGTAAAACTTTTATTTTAGCGGTTATTCCCGTTTTTGTGAGGTCAACCATTCTGCGGAATAAAGGCCATTCTTTCTTGCATTTATCATGCTGTGAGCAGGCTGTTTGTATTTTACCTGCGTTAGAAAGAGACATGTCACTTTCCGAGGTTGTGAACAAATTTAACCTTGTTCCAAAGACCGATTTCCAAATAACTCAGCCCTCAGCGTGTCTTGTGATTTCATAATCAGATTCTTTTCTAGATTATACATTGACAAGTAAAAGTGGTAGTTTTTTTGGGAAAACTAGTAAAAGTAAGAGTGGTAATTTACTAGGCAAAACAATAACAAGTAAGAGTAGTAGTTTTTCTAGGCGAAACTATGAATCGTATAGAGCGCTAGTTTTCTGGGTGAAACTATGAAAAGTAAGAGTAGTTATAATCTAAACGAAACTAAAATTAGGAGTGGTAGTTTTCTAGGTAAAACTATGAAACTGATGAAGTGGTGGACATTTTGTGTTACGCTTCTTTTATAAGGCATCTTCAAAAATATGTCAAATTATCAGTTTGCTATACACTAATTGAGCGGTTAATTTCGTTCTCAGCCATGGCACACATGAGATTCTGTTTTTCAGACGCTAAGATAGCCGACAGCAGACTATAAACTTTAAGTGTGTTTATTATTGAAAAAAAAAAATAATAGCAGCTATTTTTCTGACAGGTGCAAGGCAGACGACAAAGTGGCCGTTCCAAATAGATTTGGAAGCACATCATAAAAGAATGGACCAATCTCCGACCAGAGGTTGTATAAGCAGCGACCGCTGACAGTGACGGATGGCGTGGTGTTGTGAGGATGTCTTCATGTGTGCCATAACGACCTCATTGGTTACGGGATAACCTGACCTGACTTGATGTTTGCTGAACATCTATAACATAATTAAGTAAAGGGAAAGTTGATTACGTTGTATTGATGTTATCTGACAGTGACGTTATATTGATTGATTTCATCACCAAAATGTAGATACTATTGGTAGATAACGAAGGCTTATTTTTGCCGAATAATTTAACATTTAAACATCAAAATTGAACAGTGTCAATACTAAAAGCTAAATCTGATGTGATGTAGACTTTAGAATATATAAATGGTAACATATCGACATCTAAATGAACTCTATTCAAATTCATGTTTGAAATGTCATACTTTAAATCCCTTCGGCCTTGTGTTGGATATTATAGCACCAAGGTGGAAAAAAAGTTATTTACTATTTTAACATCTATTTCAATTCCTTCTTCTTAAACCAACAATAAATGATATTCTGAGTTCATGGAAACATATCTGAGTGCTTACCCTGACATTAGCAAGGAAATTGTACACTAGAAGCTTTAGAAAATATGGAGTAAGATTTAACGTAATCCAGACGAGATTAGGATATCCATTGTTAGACTGACAACGACAAGCATAAGAATATAGCAGGGCAATTTGGACTTGAAAAAACCGATAGAGAAGATAGCCAGACACATTCTTGTGAAGAGAACCACTTAGTTATAAATAACACATTTATCCTACTATCTCCAAGAAGATTATTTTTTAAACTCAAGCGAACAGATTTATTTTAAATGATAAAGTATGTTTAAAATCGGTGTGGCAATTGCATTATCATATCCAGGTGCAGATATACATACTGATCACTAATCGTGTTGTGATTAAAATAGCTATTAGGCTGAAAATCAAAGACAGGATACAAATTCCACAAATTGATATATCAGCATTTAAGGGCAACTGTCTCTCTTCCATGTAGCGTTCCACGGAGACAGTCTGTTTTCAAGGTAGTCCGGCAGACGAGATGTGGATATATGTGATCCCCGTAGTAGTGAACGAAACGCATATGAAACCAAACATACCACAACTTGCTTATGGACTGCGGCCCACTTTCATATGCTCGATCAGGATGTAAGGAAAGCTACAACAACCCGCCACGTGACGCCCTTTGAGGACAAACAAAAGAGTAAAATTACTTATTGTGGGCATTGAACAGTAACAATCAGCATTCAAACAGCACGGAAGCAAACATAAATATCTTGTGAAAGTCAAAAATAAATCTGACAGCCATTCGTCAGAGCAAGAAGCATTGGGAAAGAGAAAGCCCAGAAGAGAATAAAATCACTTTGACTGTTTTCAAAGAAATATACAATAGCGAATACAACTACCGATAAAATAATTTACGAAAAATCAAGTATGAATGACAGACACTATTTAACAAAATAAAAGAGAGAATAAAAAACACAATAAAGAAAACAAATATTGAAATCTTGGAGAAATTGGTGGTTTAAAGATAATTGATGAACAAAACTATTTTGCCCACATAAACGAACCCAGTGGTCTCGAGGTAAGGTGTTCGCCTTGGATGCTGGAGGTCACGGGTTCAAATGACAGTGGAGACCGTGATTTTTTCACGTGGATCATCCGACAAATATTTCCCCTGATCTCTGAATAGTTAGATCAGACACCGGTGTGCAGTGGTGTGCACCTTAAAAATACGTTAGCAGTTGGAAATCGAAATGATTAGGCCTAACGGCCGCTGCTCGGGCAAAATTCAAGTTAAAAATCTACTCAAATTAGTGTAGGGATTCTCGCCCCAAAGAAAATATCTCGCAAAAAGAGCAATGCGTGGCTATACAATCATGTTTTGGTTATGTGATTACCGGAGTGACATAGATGGCAAGCTGCGGATCTGTCTGTCTTGCTCTAATGGACGCTTCCACCTCCACCAGTCCCAACAATAGGCGATCGTATATTTCAGGTGCTGACAGATGCTGAGATTGACCTGGCAAGTCACCTGTAGATTTTCACCTGCCAAAAAAATATGAAACAGAGGAGGTTCAAACCGAACAGTCTGGTCTACTAACTTCTATTGTTGACATTGTAAGAGTTAATACTTCTGTTGTTGATCGACCACGCTTTGACCTACTTCGGTCTGGCAAAACTTTAGATGTTTTGCAAGGTAAATGAATAACTATGGGATATTGGTTCAGCCGTTCCACGAAAAATATTCGTCGACTGCCACACCAAGTACACTATTGCTGAAGGTAAATGGGATATCACTACACTTCCTCTTAAACTGCGCAAAGCTGAAAACTTTACAATGATCACGTAGACTCTCATTGTGCATCAAGTCGCATTAATTATCTTAAAGATCTTGTAGTACAAATGGGTCTTGAGTGAACATTTTTGCTCGGTCAAGATAGAAAGGCAAAAGTGCCACTGGCTCTTCCTGCAGCTACGAAAAAAAACCTGTGTTGGTGTACACATAATATCGGATACAACCCCCTGTCCATGACTTGTTCCCATAAGTTGGTTTCCTCAGTTTGTGTTAAAACTGACCATGCAAGCTATTCCGGACCAACTAGTGTCTTTATCAGAAGTGGGACATTAGCACATCAGTCAAACAAGTGCTGACTTCCAAGTCTTAATTCATCTTGACGGCTTCAAATAAGTAATGTCCAATTATGTGGGACATGTTAAGCAAATGGTTGTTTTATTACACTTGACAGATGACCTAAGGAGAATCCCAGGGTCTCAAATGCACTTCACGTAGTATACAAGGCATTTCTGGAGAACAGCCTCGATGCACTGGTTGTGACAAGCCATGTGCCAGGCAATATTGCATACCTTACTGTCGAAATGTGTATGACATTTCTCATCTCATGACCTTTCAGGACTTATTTTTCCTGATAATCACAATGATAATCAAAAATGTAGATTGGTATATAAAATAGGCAATTTGGGGAAAGGGGAGGGGGGGGGGGGGGGGAGGCTCAGTGGGCTCAAAGTAAGGTTTCTGCCTCGAGTACCTGGTTCGAATCATGGTGGAGACCATTATTTTTTCACGTGGATTTTCTGGTAAAAATATCCCTGATCTCTGGGTAGTGAGATCGGACTCCCGTATTCAGTGTCGAGCACGTAAAAATACCTTGGCAGTTAAAAATCTAAAAAAGTAGGCTTAACATCCGCTGCTCTGAAAAAATTACAATTAAAAATCTACATAAATTATGTGTATCTCTCACCATGCCTAGTAAGCCGCAGTAAGTTGTAAAATACTTACTACATATAGCCGAAGCATTCGTCTACCTGGCAACAGACATTATCATGCTTGTTTCAATACAAGAATTCCAAGTATTCCAAGAAAGATGACCAGTTTCTGATAGCTGGAGACACACTTGCTGAAGTTTAGAATCACACATCCATTGATGGCTACAGTACACGTGTCATATGTGGAATCCGGGGTTAGTAGCTACATAGTTGAGCTGTCAGTTCCACACCAGAAGTGGTACTGCGGGTATGTTCAGCAGTCACATTACTGTCTACTAATTCAAGTGCAATATTCTCAAATGATGTGAACATAAGCACGCAAACTGCAAAAGGGTATTTTGTAAAAGATTGATTTAATCGCCAGTGCTACTTTACAGAACAAGATCAGGCGTCAACAGTGCATTATGTGCTAGAAGTGGATCAGGCGTCAACAGTTCATTATGCGTCAGCAGTGGATCATGTGCTAGAAGTGGATCAGGCGTCAACAGTTCATTTTGCGTCAGCAGTGGATCATGATTTGCACATATCAATCACATTTTCGTAGAAGGTCTTGAAACACATAATGAATTTCAAATTCTACCATTTGACCTTTTACTAGCCATAAGTGAAAGCCATAAAATACAGTATATACAACTCGTGCAGAACATACGTTCTATAAAAATACACAAATCGGTACATCAGACAGATACAATTGGACCAATTGACGAAGATATTTGTAATGCACCAAATCAACAAGTCAGCAATGTTCGGACACTGGGATCCTTATTGTATGCAACCTCATCAACAGGCTGCATTTTACCTTCATAGCTAAACGAACAGCTAAAAATGCACATTGATGTTATGTTATGATTTTGAACATCTTCAAAATTTTGCGAAAGGACATTTCGTTTTAAAAGTTAAAGACATCCCAGAAACTGTAAAATCTGACATTAGTTTTTAGATAAAAAAAATTAATTAACGATTTTCATTGATACAATTATGCGTCCGTCATCCTATTTAAAACGGATTTTGTCCTATAATTAAATCGCGTCATTAATTTTCAAAACGTTCATTCTTCGTTGCCTTTTTCAATTTTAATAATTATGATAGGGCTTATTTTAGGAAGTGCCTAAAACTCAGGAAGCCCATTGTTTTTGTTTATATACAGAGATTTTGTATAATAATCTTTTTGAATGGCTTTAGCGTTTTACTTATTGCTAATTTTTACTTTAAAACTTGCTCAATTATGATGTACAATCTTTAACAGCTCTTATTTCACACGATTACACTGAGTTATTTGTACACAAATGATGTAATGCTCAAAACTAAACTAAGTCTTAAGAATTGGTAAGTAATAATAACAACGATTTTAAGATTGCGTGTTTGATCATAGTCAGATGAAGAAGACATCGACATGTTGAGAATGGGGCGGGGGGTCCATCACAAGTAGCGAGAAGACGGACACGGGAAAGGGGAGTGTTAGAATATGACAGAATTGTGTGGACGTCTGTCATGACTGATCACTTTCGACTGCACGAAAGGTTGGGAATGATAGTTGTATTACCAATGGCGACTATTTGACTGTGTTTTGTCTCCAGGATAATTAATTTACAAATTGGTGTCGATACAGAACAAAAGTGGACATTTTCTGTGGACTAATTCTTTACATGTAATTGTTTTATGCCCCCTTGATTAATGTATGACTAAATGGTGACCTACTTTTCGTCTCCTTGACTGCGGGTTCAAAGTAAGGAACTGTGTGACTTGTCTACACTTTGTCTTTATACGAGATGAAGGAAATGTCGGCCGCGAGTGTTAGTTAGCTACTTCGCACAGTACAGCCGAATTACAGGCTCACACAGTTTCTTGCAACGTCATAAAACTGATATATCGACGTGAATTCTTGTCATATGTCGCTCACAAAAATGAGTTCAGACCTAGTTTTCCTCAATGTTAACGTGTGTATGTACTTCCTACTGGTAGTATTACAGTTCAGAAAAATGTGTACGAAGGGAATACATTAATTTCAGTGACCTTAGATTATATCGATGTTTTGCAACTTACTTTAAACAATCAAAACAACTTGAGGGCTCAAGAAGAGGTTTAGTAACGACGTTTTGGAAACTAAATCCCCAAGATTAGCTAGTGGTTGAAGGACATACTGCGTCATAGGAACATCATGATTATTTCGTATTATTACAGGTATCTTCCATTGAACAACATCAGCTACTACTAATACTGCTACTACTACTATTACGACTATTACTACTACTAATGCTATTACTACTGATGCTACTACTACTACCATTAACACTACTACTACAACATCAAAAACTACTACTGCTATTAATACAATTACTACTACTACTACACCTACCACTATTACTATAGCTGCAACAAATACTACAACTATTACTACTACTACTACTACCACAACTACAGACACTTCTACAACTATTACTACTACTATATCTACCACTATTTCTACAACTACTACAAATGCTGCTGCTACTAATACCACTACTACTACTACTACTACTACTACTACTACTATTACCACTACTACTCCTACTACTCCTACCACTAATACCACTATTGATACTACTACTGCAACTAGTACTGCCACTACTACTACTACCACCATCACTACGACTACCACTACTACTACTACCCCTTCTTCTTCCGATGCTGCTACTACTATGGTATAAGCACATTTGTTATTACCAATGGTTTACTTGAGGTGGTACAGCTAATGAAATCAATTCCACAACAACTATTATTACTACAACTACTACTACTTTTACTACTAACAAGCCCTGCAATGCCATAGATGCGATGAAGGATCCAATTGCAACATTGTAAGCCTTGCTCTCAATAAGTGTACATATGATTAGCAAAATATGAATACATTCTTTTACTTAAACTATGTGTACATTTTATTTATATTTTAAAATAAAACCTTCATAAACAGTATATTTGATTGAACGACTATATATCATGTAATCTATAAATGTAATGGGAAGAAAATAAATAAAAAAATGTCAAATATAACCAGACTTAAAAAAAACAAACACAACACGTAATCACTATCAACATCAACAAATACTCCCGCTGAAGGTCGCCACAGCTGATAAGGAGAGGCGCTCGCTTCTTGAGATGTGAATGAAAGCACGAATCTCTGAGTGTTGGAATCCTGGACGTTTCAGTTGTCCTCTGGTCTAAACGATTTCTACTCAATTGTGGCCGACATTTTAGTTAGGCAGTCCTTCTGTCATGCAAAGACACAATATACCAATCACCTTTTTGTCTGCACGTCTGAATGCAAGCATATTCACTAAAAATGACTTGTAAACTGCCAAGTAGTAGTAGACGATCGATTAAGAAGCAGACTACTTCTGCTGTATAGAACTTAACGCACATCATAACTATAACAACATTATTTCAGCAGTATCATTCTCGTTATAGCTACCATTATAGTGATATTAGTGCACATAGCAACACACCAGTAATGCAACTACTACACCTATCTACTACCACAACCACATATACTAATATAACTACAATCAGAAATAAACAGATCGAAGCTGATGTGTTACTGAAGGTGAACATTCGATCAAACCACACAAAGAGGTAATGGCTATTCACAATGCAGATATTCCTGTGAACTTAAACTGCTCACTTTACATCATGTCTTTTATGCTGTCATATGTTAGTTTGCGTTCGTTCTTTGTCTCTGACGACGACCATGTAGTTTTCGCGTAGGAGTCGTTATGTTTTGACCTAGTGCGGTCACTGAGTCATTATCTATAATTACTACAAATATCACTTCCACTAGTTCTACTTCCAAAATCATCATTTTCATTATAACTACAACCACGATGATAATAGTGGAGAGAGCAACATCTACCACAACATAAACCACTACAGATATCATTAATATAACATCTACACTTACTACTACAGCTACCATCACTACCGCAAATCCCGCAACTACTAATTCAACTTCCAGCAAAGCCATTCTCATTATAACTGCCATCATGATTATAATAGTACAGAGAGATGCTCACTGGACCAGAGAACAGTCAGTAATTGACAGTAACAAACACAATTACGCGATAACAGAATGCAGGCTCAATAAGAATTATTGTGACAAAAGGCTAACATTGACACCAGGGAATGAACTCCCTGGCAGCTCTACTCTGAGTCACTTGCTCTACTTAATGAACTATCAGGTCAGGACTGGGTGACTATCATAGTCCAGGGAACAATTGTGTGTTTAGAAAGAAAAGTACTTTCCATGAATTCCGACAATTTGACAAAAAAAAAAAAAAGGCTTTTAACCAGCCTGAACAGGAAACACGTATCGCTACAGAAACCGCCATTGCGAGTGGACACACAGTGTCTTTATACAGACTTATTGTCAGGAGCCAGCTGCATTATTCGCCACATACTTCGTGTGGAACTTAAAAGAGGCAATAAGTCCCCTGTGATCGATAAAGCCTGTAATCTATCAAAACTAATTTTAAAGACTATCATCTTTAAAGTATTCAATCAATAAAAGGTACAACTTTTAAAGCATCCAACATAAAAACCATATACAATACTATATAAATCTTACCACGCTACAGCGGACACATGCCAGCCCACAGAGGTGAGTCGTGTCACGATTTGTAATTAGATATTTTTTGAAACGTTTGAGCAGAATGCATTAACATTGAATGTTTGAAGGGCTCAATTTGAAATTTCCAAGAAGATGAGATGATTCTCATAACAAAAGTGAAAACGCCGGTTAAATGTGAAGTGGTATTAGGGCAGACATTTTTTAAAAAAGAAACACGCGTAACAGCGAATGAAATATAAAACAGTTCACCAGACGTAAAATTTCAATTAAAACTTCGTTCCCAGTAAACAGTAAAAGCACACAAGTAGGTTTTACTGTGGTACGGTGATTTGGTCATCGGAAATGTGTACATGTGGTTTATGCGACTTCACAATTGTCTTCATCCAGTCCTTTGTTCATTGACTTTACTTTAGGATCAACTTGGTTTGTAAATGTAACTGTACGAGTCCATTGATTTGCTAATTTGACTCTATGTGGCCCTTAGCTGGTTAACTTGACTTAATGCAGATGTTGAACAATTAAAGTAATATATAGACCAATTTTTGATGAGTTAGCTTTACGTGGTCCATGATATGTTAACCATGTAGATCTTTGTCCATTAAATTTACTTTTTGCAGCCTTGTTTTATAAACTAAACTTTCTGTAGTCCATTTCTGGTTTCTGACCGGGGTGGGAAGGAACACAGAAGAACGTCAGCTCTATATACTTGGAATGCATTACCACAGGAAATAGTGAAAACGGGATCAATTAATGCATTCAAGAAAAAATTGGATGGGCATAGTTATTTTTAGATCAAAGGAAGTAAAAGAAATTGGTTGTATACAGACTCTGTAGAGTCTTCTAAACCAGTATAAAGACGTTAAGTAAAGTTATTATCTAGATTGCGCTAGAGCTAATCGCTAATGGCAGCTAATTAAGAAGAAGAAGTCAATTAACGTAACTTCGGGGTGATCTTTATTCATATAAATAATTTTGTGTCTCAAGCTCCATTAATTTGATTTTATGCATGCAATACGTGAACCGTTAACTTAACTTTATAATGATATTTGCATAAAAAAGTTAATTTTTTTGCAACCGGTGATTCTTAATTTTATGTAATCTTTTCCCTTTAACCTATCTTCAGTTCGCCCCGGACCTATTAACATAATTTTATGTAGACGTTGACATATTAACGTAACATTATATTGGCCTTGTTCTATTAACCCAACTTCCTTCAAACCTTGATTCGTTAACTTCACATCGTAAACCCGCCAAGGTCATCTAAGTTCAAAACTCCTGATAGAAAGTACGTAGCTTGCAGCGACTGCAGCGTGACCAGAAAATAATCAACGTGACCAGAAAAGGATCAACGTGACCAGAAAATAATCACGTGACCAGAAAATGATCAACGTGACCAGAAAATTGTGTCAAACGCTTCTAGTTCTCGGCAATATTGTAAATACCACTACATTTACCAAGGGGCACAACGACTCTAAGCGCCCAGGAGTTATTTATAATAAACTAATAATGTTGATTACCTGCCGAAGATGGATGTGTCGGACCGAAAGGTGCAAATATCGTAGTCAAGCTGTAAACTAGCGCCACAACGCATTCCGTTCTCCGGACTATATCCTGCTACTTGCAAAGCCCTGTTTAGGAATTGGTAGCAGCAGATTGAGAACGAACGCAGAAGATGAAGAAGAAGATTAAGAAATGTTGATTATCAAATTATTAAGTGTGACTAAAGTGACCTAAGCATGGTCAAAGATAGGAGAAGAAAATCTGGTTAAATTAATGCCATAGAAAAGCAGAAATAGAACAAATGTGCATCCGTGGAGTATTTACTCAAGTTCAATCCCAGCTTTGCTCAAGGAACAATGAATCCAGCAGACACGTTTGTAGATTTCACGAATGAGAATAAAACTCACACGACACTGCCTCAAATGCGCCTGGGAGCTATGCTTGATTTTGTGTATGACAAGGACAAGAATAGCACGACTGCCTCACAGAGAGCGTGTCGTAAGATGCGACTAATTGTGTCACATGTCATAACACCGGCCATGGTTAGGTGGTTTGTTTAGAAAAACATAAATGGCGCTTAACAGACTGCGGGTCTACTTTGTTCTAGTGTTTGAGTCTATTAAGATGAACTCGCACATCGGTTAACCACCCTCCGTCAGCGCTTATCCTAACGCAGCGGAGTGTTAAGCTGCTCGATCCTAGCCCGCTATACAAGAAATCCTTATCTTGGCTATATCCAGCTCAGACCAGAGCTGGGACCTGCACAGGGGTATTTGCCCCTGTAGAAGAACATGATGACTAAGAACTAAGAAATAAGCTATGATGGACTACAAGTAGGAATCCGTTTACTGAATGAGGGTTGGTCATCTATGTTCCCTGTGCTAGAAATAGTCTAAACGTGGTTAGAATAAAAGCAGCAGAAGGTTATCTACATATTGTCCCTTACATTGACTTTGTTCAGTTTCTGTACAGCATGGGATGCATCGAAATGGGATGGGATCTTATTATGATGTTATACATGCTCTTTATGATTTAAAAAAAAAACCATAGATACATTGGATTCTTTATCAGTTGACCAGGCAGTAAACACAGTTTGAGAGGCAGAATGATTCAGTGAGATAATGGAGAACAACAAATTGTTGAACGCCATTCTTAAAACAAGTACGCTTGTGCTGCCTAAAGATATGGACTTTGTTGTTGCCATGAAACGTTTTGAGTCTCAAAACTTATCTTCAGAAAATTTGAGACGAAAATTCAATGGCGTGAATATTAACCCAAGACAAGGAGCCGGTGTGCAGATTCGGATTATAGATATGTGAAAAAACTGAAACAAGTTAAGCAGACGTTTTACTGGATATGATAGGTCAGGAGAAGAGAAACTAATAAACAGAAGTAAAGAACAATTCAGGGTTTGGAACATTATCTTCTGTCCTGAACTTTGAACTCTGACATGTACGTGCAAAAACCTATTCGTGGATTAGAAATCAGTTTTCATTCTTCGGTTAATTGAAAACAATTGATTCTGATGAGCTAAATAACAAGTATGAACATCTGGCTAAAGTGAATAATAAAAACAGTGATTATGGTGACATTGTAAGTGAATACAATCATCTCCTGCACTGGACGGTTTGTGAAAACACATGAGAAAATCTCTCTGCTTTGAAAGGAAAGCTAATTTCAAGATACTCGAAATTTGTGATTCCCAATGTTAAAACCGCTCAAATAGTTTGCACGTGTATAATGGTGACAAACTTTACAGAGGGATGCTCATTAGAAAAATGGAAATTTATAAAGAATCAGTTTCCCAGCACAATGAGGCAAAGGTGTTTAAAATGGCTTTCACTAATATGTATAGGAAAAAGGACGACCTTAAAAAGGCTTCAATAAAACATCGCAACAAAGAAATTTCGCAAACATTTGTATTGATAAAAAAGAAATGATTTAGTGCATTTATACTGTACAGTTTACCAATTATTTATCAGTTTTATACTGTGTTAAGACTGTTTTTGATAATACTTATTAATTTTGTGTACATTTTATTTTAATCCATAGTACCATCACATCCCCCTATATTTGTGTTTAATTTATATGTTAACATATTTGTGTTTTTTATGATTTATTATGTTGATTAATCCTCTCTTTACATCATGATTGCAGCGTTTAAATATTGACGTTGGTGAAAGTAACCATCAATAAAAACTGTTTATTACCGTTGACATCTTTATTCTTGTGAATGGGTGGATAGGGTCCATTGTGACCGATGTCAAGACACCATTGGCTGTGTCATAGCAGTGTGGTCACCGATGTGGGGATTAATAATGTGATCCCCAAATTGGTGAGCTTACTTGAACAGCCTCGCGGTGTATTACAGCCAAGAGAACCAAGCCAGCGTTATTAAGTACGCTATATGAGAAGAGCTCACGTAATCTGCTACAAAAAGGAAGTTGTCAGTAGCTAAATAAACTCGGCACGAGTAGCTTGGAACATCAACAACTATCACCTCTCTTGCAATAGAGAAAATAACTTTGCGCTACCAGAGTTTTCAACTCGGGATTCCTTAGTCAAAAGACTGCTAATGTAGCCGATTAGATGAAAATCCAATTTGGGGGACCCTACTGACAAGTCGAACATTGCACTACAGCTAAGTGGAGTGAGGTACACCTTCTTAAGCATGCCTCTGAATATTAGACCAGTCACTACACATTTCTACTTTAAAATAACTGTCGAGAGTGGACAGTAGGAGTGGATTCGTCATGAAAATGACAGTCCATCAGACACAACCAACTGGAGGACAATAGCAAACCTTCTTCATCACGCCTCAGAATATAAGACAAGTTACACTACCTTTCTGCTTGAGAAATAACTGTCAAGAGTGAATAACTCAGTAGGAGTGGATTCGTCATTAAAATAATAACTCATCTAACGTTTTTATTACCCAACCGCCTGGAAGACCAGTGTCCAACTTCATCAGCACCCTCAGGATGTGAGGAAAGCTAACAGTAATCTCCGCTTAACACCCTATTCAGGTACCACAAACGCCCAATCTTTTTTATTGTGAGCATTCAACAACAGCAACAATATCATTACGTCTTAGAAATGAAGCCAGGAAACACCAGCTCTCAGAATAGTCTGGTCCACATACGACACTGCCGAGCTTGCCGCCTCTGCTAGGCTCACCTCCTATCATAATGGCTGTGGCCGGGGACATAATCGTTACTCTTTCAATTACCCTGATAGCTTATATGTCTCTTCTACCCGCTTTAATAGGAGGCCCTAGCCAATTTGTTGTGGAGAGGTTTAGGAAACACCATTTTGTGTGTGTAGCTTACAACAAAAAAGAGAAGAATATTCTCCTCAGATTTTGTACGTTATTCAGTCTCTTAATTCAATTTTGAACTAAATTTAAGTAAATAACAACGAACTATTTTGTCACCGTTGTGCTCCATACGAAGCATAGAGTGACAACTGCAGCTGGCCGCTTTGCACAAAGATTGCGTTAAGTCATTTACATATGCTCTCAAGGCAATTTATTTTACTTTGGGATGTTGTTATCTACATGCACACGTCGCTGTAAATGCCTTTTACGAAATGTCATCCAGTTTACAGTGACTCTGTTCGGACTGTCCTGGAAACCACTGGATGATACAGCGCCAGTGTTTTTGTTTGTTTGTTATTCGAACTTCTACTCTGACACAGACAGCAGAGGTGACGAAGTGGAAGATTGGGAGATAGATGCAAATCTCTCCCTAATCAATAGGCCGGAGGATAGCCCTAGCTTCTATTCAAGAACATGGCATACCACCTCGACTCCAGATTTGGCCTTCTCCACACAGGACACACACCATAAAATAGACCGCCAGGTGCTAAACCAACTGGCAGGTAGCGACCACAGGCCGATCAGACTAACCATTGACATGGAAGTAGGCCCACAGAAAACAAAACCGCTCCCACGTTGGAATTACAAACGAGCCGACTGGGACAGATTTGCAATCCTGACAGATGGGCTGTGGGAAACCATCAACACACGAAACACAAAAATGAAGCCCATGGTAGAGAGCCTAAGCAAGGCAATAATGCAAGCCGCCACTGAAACCATCCCAAGAGGAGCTAGGAAAAACTATAAGCCCTACTGGAATGATGAGTTGCAGAAAGTGGAAGATGCAGTAACAAATGCTAGGAACATGGCAGAGCGAGAAAAATCCATGGAGGCAAACATCGCCCTCAAAGCCGCCGCGGCAAAGTACAAACACACTCTCAAGCAAACAGCAAGAGAAAGCTGGAAAAATAAAACGGAAAGTCTAAACCTGGACAAAGACGAGAACAAGCTATGGAAGCTAGTCAGAGCCATGAACGACGAAACCCCGTCAAATAAACAGATTACTATCAAGCAGGGCGAGAACTTGATCACAGGTAAGAAAGCCGCAAACGCCTTTGTCGATCACTATGCCAGAGCAAACCACATCGAGGTCCCTGCAGATAAGCATACAGACATTATCGAAGAGCTAAAGGGACACGAAAACACAAATACGGCTCCTGAAGAGCACATGATGGCCAAACTAACAATGCGCGAAATGGAAGAGGCTATGAGAACACTAAAGAAAAGGAAATCTCCCGGAAAAGACGGGATAACAAACGAAATGCTGATGGGGCTGGGCCAAACAGCGAAGAAGAAACTGCTATCGGTCCTGAACCAAAGCTGGAAAAGGGGAATTGTACCACAGGCATGGAAAGATGCAATACTGGTTCCAGTACAAAAAACAGGAAAGGACAAAACAGATCCAAATGGATACAGGCCCATAAGCCTACTGAGCTGTGTCGGCAAGCTGATGGAACGGATGATAAACACCAGACTGATGTGGCATCTGGAAGAAAAACGAATACTAATTCCACAGCAAGCCGGCTTTAGACAGCACAGATCCACTGAGGACCAGGTCATCCTCAAAGCCCAGGAGATAGAAGATGCCTACCAGGCACAGAAACACACAGTAGCTGTTTGGGTGGATCTGGAAAAGGCATTTGACAAAGTCTGGAAGGATGGACTTAGAGTCAAACTAAGAAGAAGTGATGTCTGTGGGAAGATGTACAAGTGGATCAACCACTACCTCAAACAAAGAACGGCCAGAGTCCAAGTACAAGGGCAGATGAGCAAAAAGGTGACACTCGAGCAGGGAGTACTCCAAGGGGGAGTATTGTCACCCACACTCTTCCTGGTATATATAAACGATATTACAGAGAATATACCAAGAAGAGTCCATAGCTCAATGTTTGCAGACGATCTGGCTATGTGGACCTCTGAAAAGAATCTCACCATAGCAAGAAATCGGATGCAGACGGCCCTAACATCGATGGAAGAGTGGGCGAACTCATGGCTGGTCAAAATAAACGAGGAGAAAACCACATGCACAATATTCTCGCTTTCATTAAAACCCCAAAGTACCAAATTAAGTCTAAATGGCAAAATCCTGCAGCCAAACGACAACCCAACCTATCTGGGAGTCACATTTGATCGGCGCATGACATGGAAAAGTCAGATTGAGAGAAACCGAATGAAAGCCAGAGAAAGAATGGCAATCATGAGGAAACTTGCTGGCACAAGCTGGGGAGCAGACGAAGGCATTCTAAAGAAACTGTATACTGGAAGAGTGAGACCAGTTCTCGAGTATGGCATTGCGGCATGGACAACAGCAGCGAAGGCGAACTTCGATAAAGTTAACAAACTTCAAAACCAAGCCATGAGAATTATAACAGGTGGCATGAAGTCAACGCCAATTGTAGAACTTGAAAAGATTTCAAAACTGCAATCCATGACCGATAGAAGAGACTGCAGAGCCCAGCTGCAGTCAGAGAAACTCCGAAGACTGACGGACCATCCAATGCACCAGAGACTAAACAATTTGGGAAATGGGAAACTAAAGCGGAGAAACTTTGCAGAAATAGCCAAAGCAAAGATGCACGAAGATCCCATAAACGCACTAACAACACCAAAACCCATCACTACTGTACGAAAACCTACCTGGAGGCAGGATATATTTCCAGAGGTGGTAGAAAATATACCAGGTATTGCAAACAAAAACTGCCAGACTGAAAAAGAAAGGAGAGATACTACCCTAAGCTTCATAACGAAAAGCTACCAAAGCATGGACTGGACCCATGCATACACCGACGGTTCTGTAACAGAGACTACACAGAACGGAGGGGCAGGAGCATTCCTGAACCTACCAAATGGCAGAAAAATAACACTGTCATTCGCTACTGGTAAGTACACAAGCAATTTCAAAGCGGAGGCAGAGGCACTGAGGGCGGCAGTGGAAGAAATGGTGACACACAGTGAAAATGAGAGCCATATAGTCCTGCTGACAGATGCTCTCGCCGTAGTCACAGCGCTAAAAAGCCAGAAAAACACTGAGCTTAATGACTTAAGAGCAGCACTCTGCAAACTGTGCCAGCAGTCCGCACCAAAAAGGGTAGTGGTACAGTGGGTTCCGTCACACTGCAACATCCAAGGCAACGAGGAGGCAGACAGACTGGCAAAAGAAGGCGCAAGACTACCACAAACAGATACCAGTATGACGTACGAAGAGTCAAAACGGCTTATCAAAACCAGATACATGACCAAATGGGAAACCGAACATACTGGTTACACTAAAAACGATGCCTATTACCAGTTGAAACGAAGAGAGCAGGTCGTTGTCTTCAGACTTCGCACTGACCACAACAGACTGAGGTACCACCTATTCAACAAATTGAAGATAGGGTGTACCGACGAATGCCCGTGCGGTACTGGTAAAATGACCGCTGAACATCTGCTGCAGAACTGCCCGACATACGAGGATCAGAGAGAGCAGATGTGGCCATTACCAGTGGAACTGCAAGACAAGCTCTATGGCAGTGGCGAGAGCCTCAGGATGACCGCCGCTTTTTTCGAAAAAATAACTGTTACTGTCTGACTGCGTACGAAGAAGAAGAAGAAGAAGAAGAAGAAGAACTTCTATCCAAACACTTGCAGGGATCATTGAGTTGTCTTGCTTCTCTGTCTTGATTTATTATCAGAAACGATTTACAGAAAGATTCATGAACAAGGATTGTCTCCTTTAAAATATCCGAAAACCAAAATAAAAATTACAATCTTATTTTACGTTAAATTTCCATTTTCAGTCTAGACTGGTATGTTAAGTTATATTATGTTATGAAGAATTGACATCACTGCACAAGGGAATGGATGTTGTAGGCTCCTGTAGCTTGTTGAGTGTGTTCCATGTTTCTCCGATCTCTAAGAAATGAACACTCTGCAGTGTTTTATTTAAATACTTTATCAAGACCGCAAAGCGGTCAGTGACCATTATTACGTTTCTACATTCAGCAACAAACTCTTACCACTTCACCTGTTCTGCAGTCAACTTTAGTGATGTGCCAAATCTATGTTTCATGTTTACCATACCGACGTTTATGGTTTTTTTGGTCTTATGTCTGCCTTTAATTTAGGAAAAATATGCAATGGCTCCATAGCATAGTGGTTCTAGTGGTAGTGCCTGGTGCTCGTCTTTGAATATAACTGATCCAACTTCAAGGTCAGCTTGTTATGATGATGTGCATGTCTTCTAAGTTGTTCACAGCAGGCGGGTCTCGGTGGGTGGTGTATTCGGCCAGAACATTCGATGGATTTTCCTTTGACCCTTTGTGTGGAATGATAAGGAACACGGACTTTTCTTGTACTACCACTCTCCAACAAAACTCTCACTACACAAGCAAAAAGAGTAGGCAACCCTTATATCTTCGTTGTTTCGGATTATGCTGAAGAATGAACACTATTGTCTGGTCAGGCAAAACACACTGATCAGATAATGTTAGCCAGGATCAGGAAAAATATACTTTCCAAGACCCTCACATGACCTCCTCGTTGGTCATCCTGGAAGCCGACTGTTGTCGAGGACAACATTTTAACTAACAAAGTGAGGTTTTACGTGATCCCCGTAGTAATGAGCGACACACATGCGAAGCCAAGCATTGCCCAATCGTCCGGAGGACCTATGTCTACTTTCATCGACACGCTCGGGATGTGAGGAAAGCTACGACAACCCGCCACTTAACGCCCTTTTTAGGGCGCACAAAAGAGCAACCTACTCATTGTAGGCATTCAACAACAACAAATGTTGATGAAGCTGGTAACGGTTATTCTGGCGGTCTTCACTCTGATTTAAATGTCTGGCGTAACTTTGCTTCCAGGTAAGTAAATTTTAAAAAATGTATGGCTTTGCTATTTCGTAGTTTCGCATTTTAATTTGTGCAGGAATGATTAAATATAGTGTCAAGACTTATGCAAGTTTAATTAACGTTCAGCCCCATAAGTTGGCTTTATGCACACAGTATTTCAGTTTTCTCTTCCATGTCTTGGTGCGAGTGGGCCAATAGTGCAATGCCATTTTCATAATCTTGATTGCTCAGTGTAGAAGGTAACTTCTATCTTATTCCTCAAAAGAATCCCTCTGAAGAATGAGAATATTTGTCAAAGGGCAGCCTTCTGGTACTCTGTTTTTATCTCTGCACAACACTGCATCTCTATGTGTATTGAGATTCAATAACTGAAACAGTAGGGTTAGGATGGATATCTACTTTTAACATTATTCATAGACTGCCTGTGTGTAAGCTGTCGAAGGCCATTTCAAAATAAATTATAACAATTATGTAAAGTTCTTTTTGTCATTGTGTTGATATTTTATTTCTGATATAGTAGATACGCTAAGCGTTTGCTCTGTTTCTGATGTAGCAGATACGCTAAGCACTTCCTCTGTTTTTGATGTGGCAGATACGCTAAGCACTTTCTCTGTTTCTGATGTGGCAGATACGCTAAGCACTTTCTCTGTTTCTGATGTGGCAGATACGCTAAGCACTTTCTCTGTTTCTGATGTAGCAGATACGCTAAGCACTTCCCCTGTTTCTGATGTGGCAGATACGCTAAGCCCTTCCTCTGTTTCTGATGTAGCAGATACGCTAAGCACTTCCTCTGTTTCTGTTGTGGCAGATAGGCTAAGCACTTCCTCTGTTTCTGATGTAGCAGATACGCTAAGCACTTCCCCTCTTTCTGATGTAGCAGATACGCGTAACGCATGCTATTTTTCCTCTTAATCCTTCTTGTTCGTTACTCATAAACAATAATTTAATCGCTTGATATCTTTTGGATTATTATCCAGTCTAATATTGTAGCAAGTAAAAAAAGCAATGTGACACCTCTCCACTTATTGCAGCCCGTAATCTCCAGTATGTTCAGGTGTTAGTGACACGTGACTAACCGATGAGGACATCTAGGCAAGCACGATGGGAAAAACGTTACACACATTCAAACAAAGCTGAGGTCAAATACCAAGAAGTCTCTGACAATTTTATCCTCCACGGGACAGCCTGCTATGAGTGTCTTGACTTTTCAGGGTTTTTCTCTTATTTGTACAATTAAGATTAGACTGATAGATTGATAAAATATTGGCTTGGAGAATGATAGACGACAAAGGTTATTTATAAATTATATATATATATATGAATATATATATATACATATATACATATATATATATATATATATATATATATATATATTATATATAAATATAATAATAATACAAGCCGCCTATCGCAAGCGAAGATGGCGACATGCGTCAGACATCTGTGTTCAGATGAAACCGCTTATGAATGTACAGTCCGATCCGAGCGACACAACGTTAGTAGTTGGTCCATCATGCACTATATCCTTTCATGTAGCTAGCTAAATTTTTCTGGGTCTCGGTAATGATTATCGTTTCAGAGAAGTGAGCACTTTGATGGCAGTGCACCAGGCTGAGCGACTCGGATCGAGCCATTTTCAGGAGGAGATATCAATAGAGAAAATGTTCAAAGAAACTTTAAGAAAGTCTTCGTATATCTTTGTTGACACCCCCTCCTTCCCCCCCCCCCCCTCCACCCTTCCCCTCGTGGAGCGCTTGCCTGTCTGCTACATGCATCTTATCAGTCAGCGGAGATGAGACAGCTTTTATATATATATATATTATAATCTTATATATTCGTAGAGACAGAACGACAGAGAGAGAGAGAGAGAGAGAGGGAGAAAGAGAGAGAGCCATTCAGACAGACATAGGAAAGGAGAAAAAGAGAAGAAATTAAAGGTGTCAACTTGAAGAACGCCAACCCAGAGATGTAATCATGCAGTTGTCATGCTGAATAGTCTCTACCACGTCTCACGGAAACTAGAGACGGCAGTTAATATGTTTATTATTCTTCAATTCCTCACGAGATGAGAGAACGTTCTATTCTCGCAGGATGACGTCAGTATCTGATTGTTGTCATTGTCTCGTGTATTATTGCTGTCGTAGATAGAAGTGGATTACTAGTTCTAAGACATGTGTATCTAATGAATACCCTAGTGGTACTTATATTTTGTAACGATCAAGGACCTTTCAACAACTTTGATCTAGGCTAGAACTCAAAGCTACCACTCCATTTTTTGTATGTTTGGTCTGTTGGTTCTTCTACTCTAGATTGCAGAGGTTGTTGCATAACATTACAGCTATTTCCACACACAACTTATATAAGTCGACTCTTGCTGCATTTCTGGTAGGTTACGGTCCTCCAATTCTATGCTAGTTTTTCACGTCCCTGGAAAACACGGGTGCTTTAAAATTATGTTTAATTGCAACATTTGTTTATTGGTTTCAACCATTTATCGGGTAGTTTTTATTTTCAGGGGGAACTTGGTGATTGACAGATACAACAATAGGAATACTGCCACACTGCTAGCATGTCCTAACAGGCGACTAACATTACGGTTAAACCTTCAAGGGAAGGAGACTGTATCAAAGATATAGGAAATGTTCACTGACACACCGATTGCATGTCCTAACAGGCGACTAACATTACGGTTAAACCTTCAAGGGAAGGAGACTGTATCAAAGATATAGGAAATGTTCACTGACACACCGATTGCATGTCCTAACAGGCGACTAACATTTCGGTTAAACCTTCAAGGGAAGGAGACTGTATCAAAGATATAGGAAATGTTCACTGACACACCGATTGCATGTCCTAACAGGCGACTAACATTACGGTTAAACCTTCAAGGGAAGGAGACTGTATCAAAGATATAGGAAATGTTCACTGACACACCGATTGCATGTCCTAACAGGCGACTAACATTACGGATAAACCTTCAAGGGAAGGAGACTGTATCAAAGATATAGGAAATGTTCACTGACACACCGATTGCATGTCCTAACAGGCGACTAACATTACGGTTAAACCTTCAAGGGAAGGAGACTGTACCAAAGATTTAGGAAATGTTCACTGACACACCGATTGCATGTCCTAACAGGCGACTAACATTACGGTTAAACCTTCAAGGGAAGGAGACTGTTTCAAAGATATAGGAAATGTTCACTGACACACCGATTGCATGTCCTAACAGGCGACTAACATTACGGTTAAACCTTCAAGGGAAGGAGACTGTATCAAAGATATAGGAAATGTTAACTGACACACCGATTGCATCTCCTAACAGGCGATTAACCTTCAGGTAAAACCATTTGGTGTAGGAGACGGTATCAAAGCGACAAGAATAGCAACACCGCCAATTTTAAGGCCTATTGCAAAGGGCTTTTGATAGTCAACCATAATCCCTCTAGGGTAGAAAACTATGTGGGACAGAGACAAAGATAGGACAAATACCACCATGAGAGAGCTAGTCGTTAGAGTTGACGATCCTTTTTGTCTAACACCGCTAGAGTAGCTGTTGTTATTACACAACATTTGTATTGAATAGATTAACTGTTGACATTTGTATTGAATAGATTAACTGTTGACATTTATATTAGTGGATTCAATGTTGACATTTGCATTGAGTAGATTAACTGTTGACATTTGTATTGAAAAGATTAACTGTTGATATTTGTATTGAGTGAATTAATTCTTTAAATTTGATTGGTGGCGGGTTACAGTCGCTCTTGTCACATCATGAAGTGTGCTTCAGAAAGTGGACTAGGTCCTTCTGGCTGTAGTGCAATGCAAGACGCATGAGTTAGTTCACTGTTACAGGTACCACAATGTCGATCCCCACTGAATTGACGAGATTAATGGGACAAAGCCTGTTTCTAGAAGAGTGACAAAGCCGAGAGGTTGGTCTCGATCATTGTTTCACCTGACACTATGGCTACGCTTCGCTCCTTCATCTGGGATGGAAAACGGTGTCACACAGACCACAATAAGACAACTATCACTTTGAGACAATGACGTAATAGGTGATAAACAATTAGACGTTACCCATATAAGAAAAACAATTAAAAAACCTTCAACTCATGTCATGCTGCATCTATTTTCAAGTGGACCGTAATCCGTCCGAGAAATGTGTAGTCATTTTGTGTTGGAATGACTGCGTCAGCAACAATATCTCATGCTAGATGCAGGAATGCAAGCGTGATAATCTCGTTTATAGATGAAGAAAAGGAATACAGTTTAAAATATTTCCTCTGAGACGATTAAGTTAACAACAGGTCAGGCAAAACACACTGTTCAAACAATGTTAGGCAGGCTCAGGAGAAATATACTGGCTAAGACCCTCACCTGACCTCCTCGTTGGTCGTCCTGGAAACAGGCTGTTGTCGAGGACAACAGTCCGGCTAACAAGGTGACGTTCGACGTGATCCTCGTAGTAGTGAGCGACACGTAGATGAAACCAAGCATAGCACAATCACCTGGAGGACCACGGTCCACCTTCATCAGCACGCTCGGGATGTAAAGAAAGCTACTGCAACCCGCCGCTTAACGTCTTTTTTAGGGCGCATAAAAGAGTAACATGCTAATTGTTCGCAAACGACAATCGACAACAAAACATTTTCTTGTATAGGATAAATTATTAAGCATTATAGATGTATAGGGGGAGTGAGAGAGGTGGAAAATGAGTGCTGCTGTAGGTTATACCTTCACAACCCTTACCAAACTCCCGAACATGATTAGGTTTTATCTGTGTTTAAATATGAAGAAAACAAAGAAATTGGACAATTGTTCAATACAAATTCCTTAAGTTGTTCCTGCGAATTGTCTAACTTTATACATCAAATCCTCCACTCGTAGCTAATCCGCATTAACTGTCTCAACTGAAGACGTATATGCCGTTCAAGATGTATTTCAGATATTGTTACAACAGAAGGGAAACGTAAGTCATTATTTAAATGCGTGGCTAGAGAAGGAGTCAGAGACTTTATCTCTGAAAGGGACCAGAAGACATGCCATGGAGTAGAAAGAGACCAGAAGACATGCCATGGAGTTTAAAAGGGACGATAAGACATACATTGGAGTAGAAAGAGACTAGAAGATATGCCATGGAGTAGAAAGGGACACGAGGACATACCGTAGATTAGAAAGAGACCAGAAGACCTGCCATGGAGTAGAAAGGGACACGAGGACATACTACAGAGTAGAAAGAAACCAGAAGACATCCCAAAGAGTAGAAAGAGACCAGAAGACATGTCATGGCGTAGACAGCGACCAGAAGACATGCAATAAAGTAGAAAGGGACACGAGGACATGCCATGGAGTTAGTGGCTGGCAAAATTCATTGATTCTGAATGAGTTCAGGTTGTATCATAACATAAGAACTAAATAACAATGTTTATTTGATTTCATTCGCATTTGTGTCGTGAAGAATTAAATGACACACATAAATGTGAGAATTGATGTTATTTGTCGTATCAATGTCTCTCAATATTAATCGACAAAATGCTAATTAGGCGTAAACAATTCAAATGATTTATTTGTGTGTATCAGAGGGACTCAAATTTATACTCGGAATGTAGTTTGGATGTTTTCTGCTGATTGCATTTCTAGAGGGGAACTTTCTTTTCTCTCCAGTCGTAGATATACCACTTTCACATGATGTTTCATGTCCACCAACTAACAACCAAACGTTTAAGATATCAATTGACTAACTTACGGAAGTGGTACATGTTTCTGTCTACTAACAAACGTCTTTGGATTTTAATCTACACAATTAATGGCTTTGCATATTCACCTACACATTTAACGACTTCGCCATAGCAAAATCTTAAACTATAGCTTTCGCATTTTTACATGTAGCATTAACGACTTTCCATTTTCGTCTACCAAATTAACAGCTTTGCATATTCATTAAACAACTTTGCAATCCGCCTTCTAAATTAATGGTTTTGAAAATACGCCTACCATATCAACGACTTTGAATATCTGCCTACAATATCGATGACTGTACATACACGTCCACAAAATTAAAGACGTTGTATTTTCGCCTCCTAAATTAAAGGCTTTTCATATCGACCAAATAATTTGTGGAATTTGCCTAACCGCTGGTTTTATTACTGAAATTGCGGAATGCTCCTTCTTAACTTACATACAGGCACACACACACACACACACACACACACACACACACGCACACACCTAAAAAATGAGCGACTTTGTGTACCCTCCTAAAAGGGGAGAGGAGACTAATGTCTGGTCAGGAAAAACATACTGATCGGGCATGTTAGTCAGGGTCAGGTAAAATACACTGGCCAAGTCTCCCACCTCACTTCCCCGTAACTCTTCCTGGAAACGGGTTGTTTCAATGTCTGCCCGACTAACGAGATAGTAGATTGACGTGATCTCCGTAATATACGAAGACACGCAGATGAAGCAAAGAGTAGCACAACCGCCTGGAGGACTTACGTGCACCTTCGACAGCACGCTCGGGTTATCAGGAGAGCTGCTGCAACCCGCCACTCAACCCGCTTTACAGAGCGCATAAAAGAGTAAAATTACTCATCGTCGGCATTCAACAACAACAACAACAACAACAACAACAACAATATCCTCCTACAAAATTAATAACTGCGCCAATCTGTTCTAATTAGTTAACGACTGTGCCTGTCGGTCTAACAAACTAACGATTTGTGTTAATCAACCTTGAGAATTAGGACTCTACGATGTCTACTAGACGTGGCAAATTGCAATGAGTTTGTTATGTCTAGTACACGTAACACATTGCGCTGAGTTTGCAATGTCTACTACACATGACATACAAAGCTGAGTTAAATACTTTAACATATACATATACCACATTAAATACAATTATATGAAGATTCTAAAGTAGTGACATCACCAAATATGGCGTGTACCTTCACCCTTTCCCTCATGCAGTCCCCATCTGTATTATTATAAACGAAATGTTTGTGTTAATGGAAGTTAGAAGGTAAAAAATGTGCCCGCTTTCAATAGTAACTCTGACAATGTCTACGCCCTGTTACGCCTTCCGCAATGATGCCCCACAGCATAGGTAAACATAGGTAATCACAGTGTAGCCAGAACAATCAGTAAACGGAGAGCGTGAGTAGTGTGTTTAAATATGTCTACTAATATTTGTGTTATTATTACCAAGTGATATCTGTGTGACACCAAGTATATGGTTGCAGAGATAATTAATGACCAGTCCCGAGGTCTGATGACTGATAACCACATAGATGAAGGTACGGATTTTTCTACTGCCGTCAATCTATTATTCGTTGATAAATATTGATTTGGGTTTGTTAAATATGAATTAACATTTTCTTCACCGTTTTTTTCCAATGTGATGCATAGGCGACCAATG
Organism: Ariolimax columbianus; assembly: GCA_036924085.1. Classification (NCBI taxonomy): domain Eukaryota; kingdom Metazoa; phylum Mollusca; class Gastropoda; order Stylommatophora; family Arionidae; genus Ariolimax; species Ariolimax columbianus. The sequence continues at coordinate 131,228,892 of JAVGWX010000003.1, read as the reverse complement.
TAGCTGGTTCCTTTTGAGGTCAACCTGTTTACACGCATATGCAGTCATTTACATTTAACACCTTCCGAAGCAGATATTTCAATTGCTGCGGGTTCTTTTACAACTGTTTCACCAGCTCATTATAGTGATGATGATGATGATGATGATTGTTTTACCTTTCGTTACAAGTGCAGCACAAGAGATCACCATTACAGCTGCTCCGTTACTAGAGGCCTGTTACTAAGTATTTTTGCAAGGGTAGTTCAATGTAAATGGTTTTATATAAAGAGGTTGCTAACCACATGCCCAAAAATCTTTGGTCTTCTTGTACTGCATGATTGGAAGGTTACAGTGGTCCTATTCTAAGACTTCGTTCGTTTTAAATCTCCCGTTACCAATCCATGAAAAGATCTTTGCAAGTAGCAGAATGTGATCCGGAGAACAGGATGCATTGAATCGTGTTTTACAGCTTGTCTGCGATATTTGCACCTTTCGGTCCCACACATTAAATTTCAGCAGGTATTTTTGAGTACGGGTTGCCTTCCCTCCTCAATTCATTTTATTTAAGCAGTCTGTTTAATTGCAGCCTCTTCTCCAGGATCACCGTGTGGAAGTGTAGAAGTGTCTTGGCAGTTCTGGTTCGCAGGCCCTGGCGCTGGCAGTCAGCTATGGGTCACTGACCGCCGCAGCTCACATACAGTTTATAGTCTTCCTCACGGTCCTATTATAGTCAACCAGGCACCTACTTCTTCTTTGATAAACTGACGCTTATCGTCTAGCCTAATGAAACTGTGCGTTTTAGGTCTTCACCCGTCCACCACAGCTTTTCTAGCATGGTCGCTCTCCTTGGCCAGACTACATTTATTTGGTTTGCATGTGGGCAGTCCTGCAGGATATGTTATGGTGTTTGCTGGGGATCTTCACAATCGCACGCAGTCGTGTCTCTAAGACCAACTAAGAAGGCGCTGGTGTTTGCTGGGGATCTTCACAATCGCACGCAGTCGTGTCTCTAAGACCAACTAAGAAGACGCTGGTGTTTGCTGGGGATTTTTACAATCGCACGCAGTCGTGTCTCCAAGACCAACTAAGAAGGCGCTGGTGTTTGCTGGGGATCTTCACAATCGCACGCAGTTGTGTCTCTAAGACCAACTAAGAAGGCGCTGGTGTTTGCTGGGGATCTTCACAATCGCACGCAGTCGTCTCTCTAAGACCATCTTAGAGGGCGCTGGTGTTTGCTCGGGTTCTTCACAATCGCACGCAGTCGTGTCTCTAAGACCAACTAAGAAGGCGCTGGTGTTTGCTGGGGATCGTCACAATCGCACGCAGTTTTGTCTCTAAGACCAACTAAGAAGGCGCTGGTGTTTGCTGGGGATCTTCACAATCGCACGCAGTCGTTTCTCTAAGACTAACTAAGAAGGCGCTGGTGTTTGCTGGGGCTTTTCACAATCGCACGCAGTCGTGTCTCTAAGACCAACTAAGAAGGCGCTGGTGTTTGCCGGGGATCTTCACAATCGCACGCAGTCGTGTCTCTAAGACCAACTAAAAAGGCGCTGGTGTTTGCTGGGGATCTTCACAATCGCACGCAGTCGTGTCTCTAAGACCAACTAAGAAGGCGCTGGTGTTTGCTCGGGTTCTTCACAATCGCACGCAGTTGTGTCTCTAAGACCAACTAAGAAGGCGCTGGTGTTTGCTGGGGATCTTCACAATCGGACGCAGTTGTGGCTCTAAGACCAACTAAGAAGGCACTGGTGTTTGCTGGGGATCTTCACAATCGCACGCAGTTGTGTCTCTAAGACCAACTAAGAAGGCGCTGGTGATTGCTGGGGATCTTCACAATCGCACGCAGTCGTCTCTCTAAGACCATCTTAGAAGGCGCTGGTGTTTGCTCGGGTTCTTCACAATCGCACGCAGTCGTGTCTCTAAGACCAACTAAGAAGGCGCTGGTGTTTGCTGGGGATCTTCACAATCGCACGCAGTCGTGTCTCTAAGACCAACTTAGAAGGCGCTGGTGTTTGCTGGGGATCTTCACAATCGCACGCAGTTGTGTCTCTAAGACCAACTAAGAAGGCGCTGGTGTTTGCTGGGGATCTTCACAATCGGACGCAGTTGTGGCTCTAAGACCAACTAAGAAGGCACTGGTGTTTGCTGGGGATCTTCACAATCGCACGCAGTTGTGTCTCTAAGACCAACTAAGAAGGCGCTGGTGATTGCTGGGGATCTTCACAATCGCACGCAGTCGTCTCTCTAAGACCATCTTAGAAGGCGCTGGTGTTTGCTCGGGTTCTTCACAATCGCACGCAGTCGTGTCTCTAAGACCAACTAAGAAGGCGCTGGTGTTTGCTGGGGATCTTCACAATCGCACGCAGTCGTGTCTCTAAGACCAACTTAGAAGGCGCTGGTGTTTGCTGGGGATCTTCACAATCGCACGCAGTCGTGTCTCTAAGACCAACTAAGAAGGCGCTGGTATTTGCTGGGGATCTTCACAATCGGACGCAGTCGTGGCGCTAAGACCAACCAAGAAGGCGTGTATTGAGTCTGCAATGTCCCGTTCCTAGTCTGAAGATCTTTGTCTGCAAATATCTCCCAAGTTTGTTTATGATGCAATTTTCTGGCTTTTATTCTTTGTGCTGGTCTCTCTGAATTGTGTCCTAATGTATCGTTTGATGAGTGTCTTTGCTTCTTTATAGCAAACCGAGCACCACTCAAATAGACTGCTTGCAGTTGGAAAGGGTATTAGATGATGAGTTTGCCAGCACTATGCACAGCATTATTTTGTCGCCCTTTAACACTTTCATCGAATGCTTGGAAAGTGACACTATGCATGTTCTATTCAATCTTTATACCACAGTGGTGAGCTCATTACAATAGCTATGAGTTTTTTTCTACATTCTATATTTGCTAAATCCAAGCGTAACCTTAACCGTCTTTAGCTTTCTTTTACACCATGCTTGGAAGGATATGCTTACAATACATGAATAAGTATAAATCTGTGTTGTTTAACAATCGATATTTCACTGTCAAAAATGGGACACATTCTAGTCAAGCTGACCAACAATAAGGAGTAGTCCACTGTAAAATTTAATGCAGATTCTAGCCAAACTCGACACCAATAATGACAATTCAATCTTCAAATAAGTGACACTCGCTAATCAAACTCGACAGCAAAAATAGATTAAATACAAAGCAAGAACCAAATGTTTGATCTGAGAACATCTAAAGACGTGTGCTTGCGTCTCGACTGAAAATAAAGTCTAGAATAAGACTGGAACAAGCTCAGGATAAAGTCTAGAATAAGACTAGAACAAGCTCAGGATAACGTCTAGAATAAGACTAGAACAAGCTCAGGATAAAGTCTAGAATACAGTCTAGAGCAAGCTCAAGCTAAAGTCTAAAATACAGTCTAGAATAAATTCAGGATAAAGTCTAGAATACAGTTCAGAATAAAGTCTAGAATACAGTCTAGTATAAGTTCAGGATAAAATCTAGAATACAGTCTAGAATAAAGTCTAGAATAAGTTCAGGATAAAGATATATTTTTTTCAAACACCGATACGTGTATGTTGCCGTTCTCGAGGAGCGTTTTACCTTTATTTATTTTACACTGTCACCAATTTGCTTTCTAATAGAATATCAACATCTTTACATTTCTTTTTTATTTAAATTTTAGTTTATTTATTACTTCAAGTCATGTCAATATATAGTCGATCATGACTGAAATAAGTTACTACTACTAATACTACTGTTACCAATTTGCTGTCTGGTAAGATATTTAAATTATTTTTTTAATATAACAGAATTTGTCAAAGATACAATGAACGATATGACAGCAGTTGACAACTCAAGTTGACTACTTCCATCCCGGTCAGCGTGTCACAGTTGTACGATGCAATATTCAACATTTAACTACGATACAACGTAACAAATTGTCCTTTTCGTGCCGAATGACGATAAAGACGAAGAAAAAGAAGAAGACGAAGAAAAAGAAGAAGACAGAAGAAAAAGAAGAAGAAGACGAAGAAAAAGAAGACAAATTATGAATATACATGTACCTAAATTTTATAAATATTGATCCTCGTAAGATAATTATGTACCGTACATTGTAGTTAATTTACTTTCCTCAAATGAATATTAAGAAGATATGAGTAGTTATTCATAATTTTCACCATTTATTAACGAACAATCACAGCCCAAACACATGAGTCACCCGTGATCACACTGTTTCATATATCCTTTCAAGTCCTAACTCTCAGTAGTAATAATGTTAGAACCACAGATAGAATTAATTGTCTGTGCTAATGTGAGAACTCTGCACCGATTAAAAAAAACGTCATAGGGGAACAATCGATGGCGTCAGCGAAGCTTTTGAAGCAAACACGGGTGTGCGGCCGTGGATGTGCGCATTTCCCTTTACTGTTGAACATAAACATAGACACAGTCGCAACAGAAGCAGACTAAATTGCAACACATGCAATAGAACCTACTATATTACGATAGCTCCTATTTGCAGTCGACCAGATCCTGTTATAGGAACAAAACAGACTGAAAACCCTACGAACGCGCCGGCACAGCCTTGGAAATGTCTAACTTGCAAGAACACCTGGTCCATTCAACATAAGTGTATAATCAATGGCTTTTACGCAGGCTTGCGAGTTCAAGTTTCTTGGCAGTACTTTTCTCAGCAGATGGAAGACTTGATAAGGAAATTGAGACTAGATGTCAGAAAGCAACTGTTGTAACTTATCAATTGCTCCACTACTTTGCATTCGAACATCAACTTGGCTACAAAGTCGATAAACATGTATTAATACTGACTCTGTGCTACCAGCTCTAAATGCGGTCTTTGGCTGAAGCGCGAGAGAGTATAATTTCTACACCTAAATTGACATTTTTGGGAAAGGCCACCAGTGTCACCAAGAGAGATATATTCCAGAGACAAAAATTCCTGATATGGTCCGCATTATCATCGGTGACAAGTACATCACCAGGCAGAAAATACAACGGATCCGTCATCTCTTCAGAAAGCAACCTTGATTAACTTCCACTGATGGTTTACAGCGGAGGGGGATCTAACTAGAGGTCAAGAGTGAGGCCGAGTGGCAGATATATAGATGACACAAGAGCGTTCACGTATCGAGACACGTAACGACGACCGATCAGTGCACTTGGCCATGGCCTAAGCTCCTTTCGTCGCTGAACTCCACAAGTCGATGGAAATTTAACCAACGGCTTATTTAATTGTCTATGCAGCTGCACAGCTGACATTCATACTACCCTGACACTAGGCTAGCTACCCAGAAACGACTCAATCAATCATAAGCAGGTCACTGGTGTTTCTTTTAATTGGTGATGGTTACGACAGAGTACCATCAGTGTTACGTCATTGAAGCAGCATTACCTGGAACACACACAAGTTAAACCAGGAATGTTCGCAAGTATTTCATTGTTTCTTTTTTTGTCTTTTCCCGCACTTTTTTTAAAACCTGGAAGTCTGAATTTCTCTTGGAAAAAAAAAATTCTGAAATTAAAAACGACTGCGCTGCGCCAAATGATGGGTTATTACGACATTTTTCTATGCAATTTAATACAAAAAAATGCAGCACGCGGCAAATTGCCACCATTTGGAATTGATAAATGAATTACGAAGGCATGGTCGCATCTAGGTGGACGAATCTAGAACAGACGTTCCAAGGTTGTAGTGGCATAAATGCCGCTAAATGTCTTCTTCTTGACGTGCTGTGTCGACTGATGTCAAACAATCATTTCTTTCCCCAAGCCATATCCCTTGCTTTGTTGGTTGCTCAGCTGAAAAGTATGTTAACTTTTTGCTACTATCTATCGCCTGTTTTATCTCGCTAATTTATTTGACAGAAGGACTTGACAGAAGGAATTTGTTGAAAATATTTTGCTTGACAATAATCTGAAAAGGTTTTGATTGGTTGAACAGTTCTACCCTGACTCTCATTCAATCATTAAGATGTAACCGTATGCTATTTGTGACATTTATATTACCTCTCGAGGAAAGGGGCCTCGGGTGCCGGGGGTCACGGGTTCGAACCACGGCGGAGACCGTGATTTTTTCACGTGGATTTTCTGGTAACAATTCCCTTGGTCTCTGAATTGTAAGATCGGCCTCCCGTGTTCAGTGTCGAGCACGTTAAAAATCCCTTGGAAGTTCAAAATTGAAAAAAAGTAGGTTTAACGGCCGATGCCCGGACAAAATTTAAAATTTTAGCTACAAATCTACCCAAAAGTTATTTGTACCTTCCCCAGGTGGTTTGTTAAGAGCAGCTATAGATGGCGCCTAACTGGTTGCGGGTCTACGTAACTCTAGTGTTGAGTCTATTAAAACCACACTCTACGAGACTAGTTGCAAAAAGACTCGATATAGTCTTCTACAACCAGTATAAAGACGTTAAGTTAATTTTAAATGAGGTAGCTTCAAAAAGTTCCCGGAATAGTTGTCTCGTGCTTGAATGAAAGATGATATTATGGCGAATATATATTTATCATTTGGTAGTGACCTTGATGAAATGATATGACAGACCTGACTTTCACATATACTCTCAAACAGAAGTTACATAATTTTGTTTGTGTGTTATGCTCCTTTCATCTTCGGAGTTGACAATGTCCTTGATTGAACAACGTGCAAATGTCAAACTCTGTGTTTTGCTTGAGAAGTCCCCTTCAGAGACACAAACATTGCTTAATAAAACATTTAGTGATACTGAAACAGTTCCACCCCGAGCAAGAGAGTTTAGGGCAGGGATAATGTTGAGAACAAAGTACTTGAATGCGTGCCAAGGTCACTCACCGTCTCAACAAAGGAAATCGGAGTTGGGGAAAGAATGTACAGGTAGGAACTGACCACTGGCGTTCCAATTTGGGTAGTTGGTGGTGAGTGACAGACGGAACGGTAGCGGAGCTTGCTGCGATAGATGAGTGATAGGTGTGCAGATTAATTCGTTCCAACAACGACTGAATAGAGCCATCTCCCTGAGATCCATTGGTCAGCTCTGATACTGCTTGAGAGTATATACGACTAGTCAAAGTTTAGCTCAACAGGCTGGATGGAGAGGGGATGAGAGCGAGAGAGAGAGATAGACTGTAGATAGGAGTCCGTTTAGCTCACCGATTTGATAAAGGAGCGATTGACAGACTGTTGTACGAATGTTAGTGATAGAACAGGATCGCTCAAATAGGTGTGTGAGTTTTGTATTAATAGATAATCTGAACGTATGTTGTGCGCAGGACACCTTGTAAACGATGTATGTCCTGACGAGTTAAGCGAGTGTGTAGATCGACTAGGTGAGATCTAGATGTGTGTGTGTGGTGTGTAGACACCGAGGGAACGAGGTATGTTGTAGAGTTGTGAGTATACGTAGAATGCATAGAATGCATTATGTCCAGATCGCCCGCCTGAGGGGATTTGAGTGAGGAAGAGTTTTTGATAAGGTGTGTTGAGGATGCAGTTAAATAGATGTGTGTGTGTGTGTGATGTGTGTGCGGCAATAGAACTAGGTTTTTGATAGTTGGGAATTCCATCAATAGCTAATGCTTAAAATTTCCGCTTTAGTTTTTATTTATATTAACATATAAATGATATAGGAATATTTAGTTAAGATGATATGTATTGTATTGTGTTTGAAATTTCACTACTCATGTTTCTGGTATGAGTATGATATAATAAATATGCCATTTGCTGTGTGCTATGTCATTTGCTGTGTGTGGTCATGATTTATGTGGATGAGTGGGATAATGTTATAAGTTAGAATAACCCTAGGGCAAACAGTGGGATCTGCTACAATACCGCAATAAATAAATCGCAAGTATATAGTGGCACAAATGTTTCCGCGAAGGTCGTGTTAGTGTCGATGATGATGCACATTTTGTACGACAGTCAACCTCGATTAGCAATGAAAACATTGAGCGTGTTCGAAACGTTGTGTGTGCTGACAGAAGACTTCGTCTTGCGAGAAAATAGCCTCAGAAGTTGGAATATCAGTTAGAAGTTGCCACCGTATTCTCCCAAATGAACTGCACATACACCGTGTTTGTCAACACATGTTTCCCGAAATGTTATCTCCTGAACAGAAAGAAACGAGATTGATCCTGGCTGGAGACCTAATCACAAGGGTTGATCAAGATAGCAATTTTCTCAACAACATAATCACAGCAGATGAGACCTGGTGTTTTTTGTACGATCCTCAGACAAAATGTCAGTCCTCTGAATAAAATTTCCCCCGGACACATACATTTCGTTTGAACAAGAGCAAAGGACAAGTTATGTTGGAAGTTTTTTTTTCATTCCTAGGGTATTGTCTACCATGATTTCATTCCTGAATGCCGAACGGTTAACAAGGAAATGTACGTTGATATCCTCCATCGTCTTAGAGATGCAATCAAAAGAAAACGACCTCAAAAATGGAGAACAAACAGTTAGATTATGCTGCATGACAATGCGCCAGCACATCGATCCCTACTGGTGAACCAGTACCTCGCAAAGCACAATGTGATTACACTAAAACATACTCCATCTTCTCTCGACCTGGCACCAGCTGATTGTATACCTTGTTTCATCGACTGAAATGACAGCGATTCAAGAACGATGAGGATGGGTTCTATTAATGTTTCCAGCAGCTGAGAGAGTTGCCAAAGAATGGGTTCTATTAATGTTTCCAGCATCTAAGAGAGTTGCCAAAGAATGGGTTCTATTAATGTTTCCAGCAGCTGAGAGAGTTGCCAAAGAATGGGTTCTATTAATGTTTCCAGCAGCTGAGAGAGTTGCCAAAGAATGGGTTCTATTAATGTTTCCAGCAGCTGAGAGAGTTGCCAAAAATGGGTTCTATTAATGTTTCCAGCAGCTGAGAGAGTTGCCAAAGAATGGGTTCTATTAATGTTTCCAGCAGCTGAGAGAGTTGCCAAAAAATGGGTTCTATTAATGTTTCCAGCAGCTGAGAGAGTTGCCAAAGAATGGGTTCTATTAATGTTTCCAGCAGCTGAGAGAGTTGCCAAAGAATGGGTTCTATTAATGTTTCCAGCAGATGAGAGAGTTGCCAAAGAATAGGTTCAATTAATGTTTCCAGCAGCTGAGAGAGTTGCCAAAGAATGGGTTCTATTAATGTTTCCAGCAGCTGAGAGAGTTGCCAAAGAATAGGTTCAATTAATGTTTCCAGCAGCTGTATGCACGTTGGCAAAAGTGTCTAGTTGCCGAAGGGAACCGATTTGAAGGAAATGTAGAGTAGATAACTCCATTGTAACTTATTTCTATACACTTCACTAATTCCTGGAACTTTTTGAAGCTACCTCGTATAACAGTCAATATCCTTCCAAGAAGAGAATTACTGTACGTTCCTGTGTGACATTACAAGGATAGGTAACAGTGGCGAGCCCTTTTATATCTTTATCTTTACGAACATTAATCCAAAACTGTTCACTGTTTGTCGGGTGAATCAGGCCTAAATGAAACTATTTTATCTACGACCAACAACAAAAGCCTTTCAGATGGTCAATTTTGGTAAATTTGTATTTATATACTACTAAAATAAAACACACTTTTGTTTATATCTTTGCAAATAATGTGGTGATAAAATATCACGAAAAAGTATAATTAACTATTCTGAATTCAAGAATCCCCACAAGTAGCCAGAAAAGAGCTCACTTACCTCCTCCCCCCATTCTTTTCAGGAAACACATCATTTTGTTAACACCGACCAATATAAGAAAAGTAATAGTCCACCAGCACAATATATAGGATTGTTTATGTAGTAGATGTAGATACAGTGAATAGTGCAGACTGTTTATCTAGTAGATACAGTGAATAGTGCAGACTGTTTATGTAGTAGATACAGTGAATAGTGCAGACTGTTTATGTAGTAGATACAGTGAATAGTGCAGACTGTTTATCTAGTAGATACAGTGAATAGTGCAGACTGTTTATGTAGTAGATACAGTGAATAGTGCAGACTGTTTATGTAGTAGATACAGTGAATAGTGCAGACAGTTTATGTAGTAGATACAGTGAATAGTGCAGACTGTTTATGTAGTAGATACAGTGAATAGTGTGGACTGTTTATGTAGTAAATACAGTGAATAGTGCAGACTGTTTATGTAGTAGATACAGTGAATAGTGCAGACTGTTTATAATGGGTACCTAAGTAGAACATACATAATTTGTAGTATTTATGGAACTGTTGGAAAGAACCAGACATAGATCACTCGCACTGATTTAAAGAGAATGCGCTGCAGTTGGATAGAACACACATTAAAGAAACTAGTTGATGGAGTTACAAGACATTCTCTGTTCTGAAATCTCCATGGAATGAAAAAAAGAGGCAGACCAAAACACACATGGAGAAGACAGTTTAAAACACATACAAAAACAGGGATGTCATGGACAGAGCTGGAACGGACGGTCAAGTACAGGTGGGCCTTGTGTGTATTTCTTGAACACTTATGCTGCAGAGGGATCTCAAAGGTTCGGATGTATTGAAAGTGAACAGCTGAAGATGATATTTCACTTAGGAAAATAACGTTCAAGTCCGATCGCGTCCAGCATTCGTGGTCAGACAGACCAGCCAGGAGCGTCCTCTAGCGAGTTATTATCGGAATGCCAGTCTATAGAGGACATGCTATTTTACCGCTGTGAGCTTGCTTAATGAAATTGATCGTTTTTATTCGTCGAGAACTTTCATTAGAATGGCACATGTTTTTTGTAATGTTTTACACTTGTACATTTTTCTCCAGAAACGATTAATTCTTCTTCTTCTTCTTTTTCTTCTTCACTTTCTTCTTCTTCTTCGTTTTCGGCGTTCGTTCTGAAAAGTACGTTGTGGCGTTGTGTCGTAGTTTACATCCAGACTTCGATATCTGCGCGTTTATCCCGACACATATAACCTTTAATCACTGAAGAGTTTGTTATTATGTTCTGATGATGTAATATCTGTTATATTCTCAGCCAAATATGAACAGTCTTGAAAATCCATTTTTGTGTATTATAAATTTATTTTGATTTGAAACTAGTTCTCAATCTGGACGTGAAGAGTTGATTTGTTTAATGGACACTGAAGTCTCAATTGAACAAAACCTTATCTTACGATCTAAGCTAACTATCTGATAGTGGAGAGCTTATTTGTTTTGTAACAGTTCCCGCCGGAGCAAGGGGAGTTTAGGATGCCTGAACATGTTAAAGCTTAAAGCTACATGAATGCATGTCAAGGTCACTCACTGTCTCAGCAAAGGAGAACAGAGTTGGGTTAAGGAATGTGGACAGGTAGAAACTGACCACTGGCCTTCCGATTTTGGTAGGGGGAGATTGATTGACAGACGAAATTGGCAACGGGGCTTGCTGCGAGAGAATGAGTGACAGGTGTGCAAAGTGTTTCGTTCCAATTGGAATTGAAGATGACCATACCTGAGATCGATTGGTCAAGCTCTGGTCTTGCTTGAGGATATATAACTCGAGACAAAGTTTAGCTCGAGAGGCTGGAAGAGAGAGGAGGAGAGATGGAGAGAGAGGGACTGAATGTGGATAGTATGTTTAACTCACCGACTTAGATAGAGGAGCGATTGATTGACGGTTGGACGAATGTTTTGGTGATAGAACAGGGGCGCTCAAATAGGTGTGTGATTTTTGCATTAATAGATAATCTGAAAGTGTGTTTGTAAGCAAGGACACATTGTGAACGAGTTATGTCGAGATCGCCCGCCTGAGGGGATTTCAGTGAGGAAGAGTATTTGATTAAGGTGTGTTGAAGACGCAGTTAAGGCGATGTGTGTGTGATGTAATTGCAAGGCAATAGAACTGGGTTTTTAGATAGTTGGGAATTCCATCAATAGCTAATGCTTACACTTCCCGTTTTAGTAGAATGTTTAGTTAAGATATGTATTATATTGTGTTTGTAATTTCTCTACTCATTCTATGATATGAGTATGATTTAATAAATATGCCACCTGATGTGTGATATGTCATTTACTGAGTATGGTCATGATGATGTGGATGAGTGTGAGAATGTTCTAAGTTAGATCACGGCCAGGGCAAAGAATTAGAGGATCTGCTACAGTTTGATGGATGATGAGATCTCAGTGAAACGAAACCTTATCTTACGAGCTTATTTGTTTGATGGATGCTGAGATCTCAGTGAAACGAAACCTTATCTTACGAGCTAATTTGTTTGATGGATACTGAGATCTCAGTGAAACGAAACCTTGTTTTAAGATCTAACCTTACTTTATCTTCAATTGAATTGATTTGTTTAATGGACACTGATATATCAATGTAAAAAAGCCCTGTATTACGGTCTGTTGACGTGATTTTACCTTCTAAAATCTTTGCTTTGTTTTAAAAATACGAGCCTCTCAAAGTGTTTGCAAAAAGACCAAATATTTTAGCTGAAAATGAGTTACTGGCAGCTCTGAATAGACGATCTCTTGGGGCGCCTGTTGCAATGGTGGCGATATCTTGTTTTGTACAAGATCGAAGAAAAGGAAACATGTCAGCGTTGTTGAACCCCTTCATTTAATCAATATCATTCAGTACTCATCATCCCCTGAGATAATTTCGGGGCCCGTTTCTGGAGAACATCATGCAGCTCAACTTCAATCATGTTGTAAAACGAGACCATGATTTACAACTTCTAGTATTTTCCCCCTTTCTTTTTGTTCTTACGTTAAGAAGAAGTTTGGTGCAATTCGTGAATCTAATTCCGATGAAACAACAGACAATTCACAATAATATAGACCAGAAAGTCTGTATTGCATGGCGAATATAATTTATTCAATATTTGTAATTCCATTAACACATAAGTCCTTCTGGAGCATGGCAGCTTGGTTAGCTGGCAACATCTTTGACAAATATCAATTTGCACTTCTGTTTCACACATGAGTTGCTGAAACGGCCGCAGTAATGTCCCAACTTGAATTGATACACATTTTTTCAACTTTTGAGTAAACAATTGAGCAGTGAATCGAATACAGATAAATATTTGTTGCGTCCATTGAAACAAGTCTGATGTAGGGTGGCAGTTTTCTTCGTCGCTACCATGGTTCACTATCAGTTAGTCAGGTATCCATTAAAGGTATCGGAAGTTAAACTCAGTATTTTCAACGTGAAAAACAAGCGCTCAATCCACTCTACCACTAAGATGTTCATTTATGCGTGTAGATGTTAAAAAATAAATCATTTCTAAATACCCATAACTTCGCAGACAGGTTTCGCTCAAGAGCGACAACTGCTGTGGTTGCTCGATGCTACGGAAGAATGCGATTAAAGGTAGGCAATTTATTTTGTGTTCGTTTCACTTGACATTATTACCTCCTTAAAATGTCAGACACAGATCATTACAAACATATCATCCTAACAAACGCTAATAATTGCAATAACGATATAGGTATAAAAACACTTCATACAAACATCATTGACAGAGCTGGCGTGCTCACATTGAAACAGGTTTGAATCAGATCTGCTCTGTGATAAACAAATAAACAACAATTATATCCGCTAACATTATGACCCAGTTTTCCCAAACAAGACGATGTGGAGCAACATTATTTGCTCCTACGTATCTGACGCATCAAATGTGCTCTCAAATCTCTTCGCCTATTTTGGAACTCAACAGCATTCTTGGTGGGACATACGATTAGGCTGTTCAACACTGATGTGAAATAGGTTCCTCTGAATGACTCGAAAAGGTGGCTAAGAGTATCTCATCCAGACTGCAGGTCATAACCAACAGATGTGTACGTCGCAAACTTCTTTGTAGACGGCCAGAGGTAATAACAAACACAAGTATGGGTAAATTAAATAGTAATAATCAACGTAGATGGAGACATGCGGAAAACGGGTAATGGCTAGGACACATTCTCATAGAGAAACATGGCAATACAAAAAATACATTCGCTGTTTAGGAACCCACTGAAGAAGAGACACGTGAAGCGGCAAAAGAACAACTAACAAAGAGGGGAGGAAGAGAAGCCAAGTGGAGATGGAGTGGTGTAAGTGGAACTGAACAAACAGTCCACATTAGAAACAAATGGGAGCGCATCTGTTGCATACCTGTGTTCCATGGGGATCCCATATAAACTTCGTTAAGTTAGTCATTTGACTCACCAAAGATGTCTCGTAAATGTGATACAACATAGGTTTTCACAGAACAGCAAAAACAAACAAGAACAAAACGAAACATAAAAACTAGACGGTTAACATCGTGGCGCTGAAGACGACCAACGAAAGAATCAATAAACGTTTCCAGGTAGAGGAAGTTGAAGATGTCCTTGATCACATTCATGAAGAAGCACGTGAGCGTCTGATAATGATTCCTTTTCCCGAATATGGGAAGTTGTTTCTGAAGTATTCTCTTCTATGCATGTGTCAGCTCCATGCCATCCTTGCCGCGTGTAAAGAACAATTGTTATAAATACTATAAAGCACTTAATGATCAGCAACAGACGTTCTTTTGTATGCAATAAATAGATAAATATAAACAGTAAAGACTTGAAGAATCCAATTCAAAAAGTTAACATGATTCGGCGAGGGCAAGAAATTGTCAGACGGCAGACAGTGACAGAATCATGTCATTGAGATTAGGTCTGACTCTACTTAGTGTATTAGGTCTTGTACAAGAACATAAACTGCTTTCCAACACGCATTTGTGGTTTAACTGGAGGGATATACTTAACAGCACTAAATGAAGATTCAATATCATTTTGCGTGATGATTATTCGGGACTGCTGATAGTTATTGATGATTCACTTCGGTTGTTAGTGGTTCATTATCCCTCTTTGTGATTCATTGTGGACCTTAATTCTTAAAGACCCGAACGTTTGTAATGGTCTTTTATGGTTCTTGGTGATTTATTAAATTCTGTATGACTCTTAATGGATCTTAATGACTTGATAATTCTTGATGATTCCTGATGATACTGGGTGAGTCCCTATGGCTCATAATAGCAAATTATGGTTTTGTGATAGCTTCACGTGAACCTTAATGGCTTGAAGAGATCAACATCATCATGCACCCTGCCGGTTGGCGTTAGGGATCATGGATCTCTACCACCTCCTCGCATCATGTGTGGGGGTTTATCAGTTCTGCTGTTGGTCGTTCTCAATGCCAATCTTTCAAGCTACCCACTATTTTTTCTTTCTGCCTCCCTGTGCTACTTTTCCCTGCAATTATACCCGTTTTCACGGTGTATTCCATGCCGCGTCTTTGCATGATGGACCTGAACAAATACTTCTGGTCTGACCTTACTTTTGCCAAAAGCTATCCTTGTGTCTGTGCCTCTTCAAATAGTACGTTATTGGTCTTTTTTGCAGTCCATGGAATTCCAAAGAGTCTTATGTAAAACCACATTTCTCTTGCCTCCAAAGATCTCTGTGTTTCCCTGCTGATTGTCCACGAGTAACTACCGTATGCCAATACTGTTTCGACGAAGGATACAATACCTCTTCTAGGGGTACATGATGATTCCTGATGAATCTTGAGGACTCCTACCAACTCTTTATGAATCCTGATTGCCTTTAATTACTTTGATAGTTTTTGCAATATAAAACAACTCAAGAGTTCGTGCATTTATTAGAAATGCCTCACAATTTTGCTTCTCATTGGTAAGTATAGAATGTGTCCGTCCCATCCATACAATCTGCAGCGAAGCCGCTGTGCTGACAAGATGACAGTAGTCTCTCATTTACACATTCACTAGTCTAGACTGACCTTTCCCAAGGCACGCCTCGCTTTCATCAACGTGGGAAGTTATTAAGTCCTGTTGTAAGCAGTTTACGTTCGGAGGTCGGATGGCGCACGAGACACAAAAGGGAAGCAAGTGTAGAGAACGAGTTTTAAATGGCGAATGTGCTCTGTGAGGCACATATTTAACATTATCTGCTACATAATTATATATTAGTTAGAGCCATTGTTGCTCTCAGAAAAAAATGAACAGATACTGTGTTCACTTTCCTCTTATTTGCCCGGTTCAACTTTTGGAACTTGATCTATAGTTCAGGATTTAACAGCGTAAACGTAAAAAGGAACTGTATTATGACTGAAACTCAAAAAACGCTCGGATATTGCAGAATTAAATATCTAACACACCATCTCAGACGGCAATGTCTGCATTGAGATTACTTTTATATTTACCTTTACCTGTTTTGTTCTTCAAACTTTGACAAATACTCTTAGAAATCACTGCACAGTAAGAAGACAAAATAGATCTTCAGAATTAGGTGTGAAAACTTCAGTTATCGCGGCCCCTGGCAGCAGATGAGAGTACATTCACTGCTCAAACATCAACACACACAGATCGTAAACACGTAGAAAGTGCTGATAGAGCAGGCGGTTAAGATGGGATTAAGCATTTCTTGTGTTCCGTTTGAGACGAGACTGGTAACACTCATGTTTTCTTTCTCATCATAAGATGGCGGTTAGCATAGATTTCTCTCAGATATCACAGATAATGAGTAACTATACCTGAGTCAATGATCGCAAGAACATATATTTTGTGTGCTCGGAAAGCATTCAATTTGGGCTTCTCTGTAAAAGTGAGAGGTAGGTTATAATATGAGAATGATGACTGATCGGATGAGCGGGATGGGACATACATGGCAACAGGTTATAGCATGGGAATGAAGAATGACTGGGGAAGCGAGGCAATGAAGATGGAGACAATTTGGAGGAAAGGGGCATACATGATAACAGAATATAGTATACAAATAGAACCTGACTGAAGGAAAGGGACGTACATGACAACATATTAAAGTATACAAATAGAGACTGACTGGAGTTCCGGGTCATACATGACAATATATTATAATTTAAAATACAGACTGACTGGAGAAGTGGGGCATACATGACAACAGATTATAGTATAAACATACAGACTGACTTGTTAGCGAGGCATACATGACAACAGATTATAATATAAACATACAGACTGACTGGAGGAGTGAGGCATACATGACAACAGATTATAATATAAACATACAGACTGACTGGAGAAGTGGAGCATACATGGCAAAAGATTATAATATAAACATACAGACTGACTGGAGAAGTGGGGCATACATGACAACAGATTATAGTATAAACATACAGACTGACTGGAGGAGTGGGGCATACATGGCAATAGATTATAATATAAACATACAGACTGACTGGGGGAGTGGGGCATACATGACAATAGATTATAATATAAACATACAGACTGACTTGTTAGCGAGGCATACATGACAACAGATTATAGTATAAACATACAGACTGACTTGTTAGCCAGGCATACATGACAACAGATTATGGTATAAACATACAGACTGACTTGTTAGCGAGGCATACATGACAACAGATTATAGTATAAACATACAGACTGACTTGTTAGCGAGGCATACATGACAACAGATTATAGTATGAGAATGGAGACTGGCTGAAGGAACATTTGGCTGAGCTATTTGTAAACCAGCCTGTTGATCAAGAGTACACGGTAAGATGGTCCGGCGAGATCTAGGTATTTGATTGTCGACAGGAATTAAAAAATAAACTGTGCCAGCAGACAGTATGCCAACTGCAGAGGTAATCAAATTGTATTGGTTGACCTTAAATACCCACATCATAGTGAATAAACCGATATCAGATATTTTCTAAAGTGTATTTCAGATCTGACATGATTGTTTGGGACCTTACTGAAAACGGAAGCTGAATTAGACGACGCTGAAAGAATGGTTGTGGCATAAGCGGATAACGGACAATTAAGCATCATATATTCATACCCTTCTATGGATCTTCTACTCCGGTCACGCTGGAATTAACGGCAAAGCAAGAGATCGCATTTTGCATTTAAAAAATGCCCGTTGCGGGACTATAATTAATATGATAAGCCAGGAAAATACTAAAATCAATCAATAAAACTGGAATCGATTAACTCCTAGACTACCTGAGCCACTTCAGGTGGCGTATTTTTTTACTCATTTTTACACAAGCCACTTAAGAGTGGCTAGTCATGTTAGATCTCTATTAGCAAAGTTTAGAAAACAATCTTCGAAGCTTAGACCAATCCAACGCGTTTAATGTCACTTCCTTTTGATGAACTTTACAATTTAAGAGCCATTTGCGCTTTTTTCTTAGACAAAGATGTTCGAATTTAAGAAAATAGCTGATCATTCGATTTGCTCCAGCAATATTTGTTTGACAAAAATGGCTTCCAGTGATTGTAAGCAAAGATTATCATCAGAATAAGCACTACAGCTTATCTATTGATGGAAAATGATAAAACTTACATATGTTGTGTATAAATTAATTTTGCTACTGAGGAGTAGTGTTAGGTGCTTCCGACCTGTACATATATTATTTTGATATTTATAGTCAGTTCAAACATTAAACAAATATTTAGTTTTAAATGTATTTGCAATATATATGGAGCACTATTTATTTAATCTTCTTTATGTTAAGATAAATAGGTTCTATTTGATAGTCTATTCAATTTTGTACATGAAATACATAAAAAAAATTTTCAAATAAGAAAATTATGTTTTAATATATTATGGGACCGTAACCCCAACTTATTTAGTTTTTCGAGCTGACTTTTTTTTCACAACGTCATTTCAAAGATACAAATGCACACTAAATCTTTATTTACTGACATAAAATGATTCAACGTGTCTATGTTGTGTATGAATGGATATTCTATAAGTGATGGCTGATGTTGGAAGCTTCAGACATGCATAAAGCTTGATATATTTATGGGAAGTATAAAAAATGTATTTATAATAAACGTAAATTACTATTTATCTATTTTTGAGATATAAAGACACAAAGTAGTTCTGTTTGATGGCCCATTCAATTCTGCACATTTGTATATGAGATAAATTAATGTCATGTCTAAAATAATAAAATTATGATAAAATATGTTATGTAACTCTAACCTAAAAACATTATTATGAAACAGACCGTATAAAAAAGTGGTTTTAGTGTCGGTATACTAAGAGTTTATGATTTTACGGGAGATGAGAACCAAACGTAGGAAAAAGAGATGAGTGATTGAGAAGATGGAACAGTAATATGTACAACCAGCGAACTAAGCGACACATAATTATTCATAGACTGTTTTATTTCTGAGAGAGACTAAGCACATAATTGATGTGGCCCAAAATGATGTGGAGTAATGTCGATATTGTGTAAGGTGACGTAAACAGACAACAAAGAGTAGTAATTGCTTGAAATTAGAATAGAATGGTAAAAGAGTAGATATAGTTTTTAAATATTAGAATAGAGTGGTAAAAGAGTAGAATAGAGTGACAACAGATTTGAATAGAGTAGTAAAAGAGTAGAATAGAGTGACAAAAGATTAGAATAGAGTGATTATTGTTGTTTCCAATGCCCACAATGAGTAGGTTTACTTTTTTGTGTGCCCTTAAAAGGACGTTAAGTGGCGGGTTGAAGTAGCATTCTTCCCAGACCTGGCATTTAACAGCTTACCGGCTACCAGTTCTGCGTAAGACACAATGCAGAATATGTACTGCTGGCTAGTCTAAAGGCAACAGGAAAAAGCCTGGAGTCTGAAGACCCCGGATCTGCATCTATTCAGGTTCTGACATGTCGTAGGAAGAAAATCACCCACAAACGTGCTACTAATTTCCTTTTGCAAGTCAAAAAGAAAAGCCAGGAATGCATGGATCGGAACCTTCTAAAAGACAATGACGTCTGACTACTTGCCAAGATTCCAGTTCCACCTCCTGCATGTACACACTTAGTCAACTATCACAAAGACCAGTATTTCGAGCACTAGAAAACACACAAAACAGAAAACAGCGAATAATAGACACTTTTTTTTGTTTTTTTTTGTTTAGAAGTTTGCCTCACTAGTTTCTACTGGCGGAGGCGC
The DNA here is from genome assembly GCA_036924085.1 of Ariolimax columbianus. Taxonomy (NCBI): domain Eukaryota; kingdom Metazoa; phylum Mollusca; class Gastropoda; order Stylommatophora; family Arionidae; genus Ariolimax; species Ariolimax columbianus. Next base: position 131,209,051 of record JAVGWX010000003.1, on the reverse strand, counting down.
GACATTTTCCACCCAGACCGTAGTCAATTGGGCGATATCATGACGCATAAACCAGTGCTTGGATGCATGTGTGCATCTGTATGTACCTCTGCTAGGTTTGTGCGCCCTCAGAAGCTAGCCCAACCAAAGTGCAATGGAAGGGCTTTACCACGAAAGCGCGTGTGAAAGTTGTGCAAGGGTGTGACTGTGGGACAGAGTCAAATGAAACAGAGTGAGGTGAGAAGAGAGAGAAGGGGAAGAGTGGCCCCCAGAATAGACACTCTGGAATTGAACGCCTTTTATTCGCGAGGCCAAGGCGGCTCAATGTAAGAAAACGATGTTTGAGGTTTCTGTTTAATAAATTGCTCACTAAAAGTAATCTAATCATCTACACATTCTTCCTCACCTCAACTGGGTAGCCATGGAATATACGCAAATTGATATTAAGACAAGTGTATTCATATGCAAACAGCCATTCATAAAGTTACTTTTGTCACGGACTGACAAGCAGCGGGGAGTGATGATTTCAGATTTTTAAAAACATGGAAAGACTTTCTTCTTTGTTCCATGTGTATGAAGAGCGTAAGACAAACATCGGACATTTGTTTGAGAAAAACAATACATATAACACGATTAATAACCACTCTACGGCAGAAGCATCTGAGAAAAACAATACATATAACAATATTAATAACCACTCTACGGCAGAAGCATCTGAGAAAAACAATACATATAACAAGATTAATAACCACTCTACGGCAGAAGCATCTGAGAAAAACAATACATATAACAAGATTAATAACCACTCTACGGCAGAAGCATCTGAGAAAAACAATACATATAACACGATTAATAACCACTCTACGGCAGAAGCATCTGAGAAAAACAATACATATAACAAGATTAATAACCACTCTACGGCAGAAGCATCTGCAACTTATCTGCAAATACTTTCGTTCACAATGTTCAAAAGTCAACTGAATATAGGATAGTCTTCTATGTTTCAAAAGACAGTCCTAGAATCTTTCCCCATATAATAATAATAACTTAGGAAAGAAAGAGTGAATTACTAGTTTTCCAGGGATCAGAGGAAGGAATGATTACTCAGATTTCTTTCATATCTAGTCGACTGTAGAACAACAAATTGCTAGTCTTATTTAATAGCACCAAATTCCGGGAATATGAATAGCTTTCATTTCAGAAGAGGCTTATTAGCGCTGACGCTAAGTAGCATGTCTTGATGCCCTGCGGCGACCGAGCGTAACGTTAAGATGGCAACAGCTGAGCTGAGCGGGAAACGGGTGGAGGTCATGGGAAATAACTTGATGTCTTGTGTTTCTAGCCGGGGAAAGTAGGTTGTGTTTAATTGTACTAATTAACAATGGGCATCTCATTAAACTTTGTCTATCACGCTATTTCTTCTTTTCCTTCTTCTTCTTCTTCTTATTCTTCCTATTCTTCTTTCGTTTTCTTGTTCCTCTTCCCATTCTTATTGAAACTCATTCTTCTTCTTATTCTACATCATCTTTTTTCTTGAAACATTCCTTTCTTCTTTTTTGTCTTCTTCTTCATCATCTCCTCCGGAAAACGCGACATTCTATCTGCCTGGCTCCCTTCTGTCTGTCTGCCTGCATGCATGCCTGTCTGTATGTCTTTTTGTCTGTCTACAGAAAATCGTACTGATCAGACTATAGAATATATTTATCAGGGTCAGGACTGAACCTCACTTCCGGGTAATTCTCGGTTGTTTCAAGACAGTCTGGCTAACTAAATGGAGATCGGCACTGTGATCATGATTGTGTTGAGTGAGCTTTCTGTAGAATCTTCTACTTCCTTACGTTGGTCTGCCTTTTCAAGTACACCTCTGCATGTGAATTTAGCCCCTGCAACCTGCCACCGAATAATGTCGTCAAGAGTACCTAACTCAAAGAATGATTTTAACAACAAAAACACCAACAACACATACACATACTCACACACACACACTCATATATATATATATATATATATATATATATATATATATATATATATATATATAAGTTACTCTCTCCTTCCCTACCATGGGGGAAAACTGTTCGCCAATTAGAATGCCAGAGTGTTATCCGTTGTCTTTCGCCTGACCTGGTTTCAGTCTATTCCTCCGTCTCCTAGGCACAGTCTCATATTTGGCTCAGCTGACTTTCGGTAATCCTATGATTGCCATGGTAACCGGTCTTTTTTCATTCTGCAGACCTGACCAAAATAACAATAGTTGAGAATATTCCACTGGATTGTATTAGGGATGGGTTTCAAGATCATGACAAATTGTCTGATTGCGGATCTTGTTCCGTCTTGTTATCGTAACCACCTTTCTTAAGTACCTTATTTCTGAAGTAAGGGAGCTGGCTTTTCTAGATTGCATTCATTGCCCATGAGTCACCTCCTCAAGTTGGCAGTATATAAATGTTGATCTGGCTACAGTCAACTGTGATCTTACTATATAAGACATAGACTTGTGTATAATTCTTTACCTTGCCTATAATAGCTGACTTACTGTGAATTGCAGCTCCAGTATATTTGAACTGGTTTACACCTATATGTGGATGTCTTCCAGGATAGTCTGACGTCTCTTTCTCTCTCAAACACTCTCTCTTCCACCACAGATCTTGTCTTTTAGCGACAAATGGGTATCCCTCTCTTCTACAGCTCTTCCTTCATGATTTTATTTTGTGATCGGCCTCTAAATTTGGAGATCAGAACTACGTCACAAAAAGCACCTATGTCCAATATATATATACACGTCTCATCTTCTGATATTCCGCTGTGTAACTTGGTCCTTCTCACTACAGTCTTCTGCATGGTGTATAGAAATTCTGTAAGATGCGTAGACGGTACATATGGTGTGTAGACGTTCTGCGTGTATTGTAGACGTTATATACGTTATGTGATCAAGAGAATGGCATGTGCTTTCCTGTCAATCATTGCCATATAATGCTTCAGGGAATCGTATTAAATACATAAACACAGACACGCTTACATACATTCCCACTTCACTCTCTCACACACAGTCCCACACAAACACAATCGCGCGTACAGACACACACACACACACACACACACACACACACACATATATATATAAATATATATATACATGTATATATATATATGTATATATATATATATATATATATATATATATATATATATATATATCTGACAATATGACTTGAGGGTGAGTTGGATTAAAATGAGAATGTTGCGTACCGTCAGCCTCACTCTTTCGTCCTGATTCCATTTGATCCAGTGGCAAGGTATGATCAAGATTACTCGAGCAGTAATCCGGATGCAGTAGACGACCAAGAGGATCTTCTGTGTCTATTCTTGCTCCACAACAAGTTGCTGATAGTCTACCTTGCTGCCCGTTGACCAGCCAGTCGGTCTTCCGTACAGACCGACGACTGTCTTCACATGCTTATATCACATGCTCGCTGATCAACTCTGGACATATTCTGTATCACACCTACATGTTTTCAACAGTCTGCTGAGTAAACTATGAGTCGGAGGATAATTACATTTTGTAAACTTGACGGATGGTATGTGCCGTTTACACAAGAAGTGACGTCATGATGCTCATCATACGAATGTTCACTTGTTGCAGTTTGGTCCGATTTAATTTGAACAGGCTCGTATAAGCATTGGCAGCACATATTTTCGTACGTAAAATAGAAGAAAGGAAAATATAAATAGGAGGTGTTATAAAAAATTATCCGACATTAATTTTGTCCGTGGAAACAAATGGAGCATTAATGTTGTCCTTCGGCAGGTGGTATAGAGGTTAATTTTTTTCCCGCCGCCAGAGTACGTCAGTCGCTGATATTCAACCTCTCAGTGTTGCGTATACATCATCCGTCAGTCGCTGGCAGTCAGCCTTTCAGTGCTGAGTGTAATGAGCACCCGTCAATCACTGGCAGTCTGAGCACCTGTCAGTCGATGGCAGTCTGAGCACCCGTTAGTCGTTGGCAGTCAGCCTTTCAGTGTTGTGTGTACAGCACCCGTCAGTCGCTGGCTACCTTTTGAGTGTTGGGTGTAATGAGCACCCGTCAATCGCTGGCAGTCTGAGCACCCGTCAGTCGCTGGCAGTCAGCCTTTCAGTGCTGTGTGTACAGCACCCGTCAGTCGCTGGCAGTCAGCCTTTCAGTGTTGAGTGTACAGCACCCGTCAGTCGCTGGCAGTCAGCCTTTCAGTGTTGAGTGTACAGCACCCGTCAGTCGCTGGCTACCCTTCAGTGTTGGGTGTAATGAGAACCCGTCAATCGTTGGCAGTCAGCCTTTCAGTGTTGAGTGTACAGCACCCGTCAGTCGCTGGCAGTCAGCCTTTCAGTGTTGAGCGTACAGCACCCGTTAGTCGCTGGCTACCCTTCAGTGTTGGGTGTAATGAGAACCCGTCAATCGCTGGCAGTCAGTCTTTCAGTGTTGAGTGTACAGCACCCGTCAGTCGCTGGCAGTCAGCCTTTCAGTGTTGAGTGTACAGCACCCATCAGTCGCTGGCTACCCTTCAGTGTTGAATGTAGTGAGCACTCCTCGGATTTTCATTCACCACGAAACGATGGAAAGAATTGAGCAACATTGTTGTATTATATTTTGTCAAAGGCTACACGATAACCAGCTGTAAGCCGTTGGAAAGATTCAACGGGCTTTCGGGGACGTTGCTATGAGCATCACGCAAATTAAAAAGTGGATCATCGCACATCGATGATGAGCCGATCACGTTTTGATAGGCGCTCAATAAGCCCAAATGATGAAGTCATTGACTAAGGAGCTTTGTTTTACAGAACCGTCATGTCGCCATCCGAGAACTAGCGAATGACGTGGGCATAAGCATTGGTTACATACACATAATGAGCGGATGTTGTTATCTGGAGAGTGCCAGCATAATTCGTGCAGAAGCTGTTAATAATGGAGCAAAAATAACTTCGTCTGGAAATCTCACAGGACATGATGCTGGACTGCGCAAACGACGACCATGACTTCCAGAAAACTGTGATCACTGGTTATGAGTTGTAGGTTGATGGATACGACACGGAAACCAAGCTGCAGTCGTCACATTGGAGACATTCATCATCCCAGAGAACGACAAAAACTAGAAAGGCGTAGAGCAATATCGTTGACCACTTTCTTTGACTCGCGGTGGTTGTGCATCCCAAGAACGCACCATAAGGTCAAAATATTACCAAAGAGTACTACCTGGAGGTCATCCGTCGCCTTCCTGATGCTGTTCGAAGCAAAAGACCAGACCTGGGAACGACAGGGACTTGGCAGCTCCATCATGACAACCTGCCCGCCATTCTTAGTTTCCAATTCAGACTTTCTTGGCCAAACACAATTGTCCTATGGTTCACAAGACTGCCTATTCGCCCGACACATGGCTCATTGCGAATTTTGGATGTTCCCCAAGCTGAAAGTGATCCGATTTGAGTCATGAGAAGACAGTATGTGTAATGCTACAACCCAGCTGTACTTTATTCCCAAAAGAGGCCTCCCTGATTTGTTTCTAACAATAGCGGGCCTGCTTGAAGAAGTGTGTTGAGTTCCAATGAGAGTACTTTGAGGGGGATTAGGGTTTCAAAACACCAGGTCAGGTATTGTTTTTTTTCCATCGGAAAAGTCGGATGCTTTTTGAACGTACCTCGTAGACAGGCACTCCTGGGATTCAAAACCATTATTGGTCCTCTTGTAGAAAGAAGTAGTCCTTGTCTGCACGCTCTAGATTCTAATGATATAAATGCATATTACGTATCTGTGTAGTCTGTTGTTAAAAGTATATGTATTTTAAATGCTTGCAAATCACTTGACATTGGAATAGGTCCCGGCCAGAGCCATTAGTTCTGGTTGTTAATTCAACTCTACAAGAGCGGTTTGTGGAATGGCTTGAATACTTGTCTTCTAACCAAGAAAACACATTTTCAAAAGCTTAATAAGGTATTAAAGTATACGTTGTATTATCTTTAATGTAACATCAAAACGTAGCCTGATCACGGCGTTTCTACTGTCAGGACTTATGGCCTTTTGACCCAAAAAATCTACCTTGTTAGTCTCAACAATGGGAACAAACACATTACGGATAGTTTTTTTCAATTTGTTATGTCAGTTGATCGATCACTAGCCGTATCGTCCACTCGGTTGCTCGAAAAAATGACGATATTGTGAATCACAAGAGATGTAGGCAGTTTTCAACAAGCATTCATCATCATCATGAAGCATGTCCTTTATAGAACGTTGCTCACATCACAGTCTGTCTGAAAGAAACTCGTTACAATGCCAAAACTCCAGCCTCCGCCACAGTCATACCCAGGCATTTCTGGATATCTTGGTGCCATCGTTGTCTTGGTCTACCCTCTCCTCTTTTGCCTTGCACCATACCTTCCATCACTGTTCTCTCGAGACCGTTGTGTCTCTTGATGTGACCAAAGTATATGCATTTTCTAACCAAAATGGAAATGATAAACCAGTTCTCCTCTATGCTCAACTCTTGCCGAATGTCTACATGTGTCTGTTTCTCTGTCCAGGGTATTCTGAGAGTTTTTCTGTAATATCAACACGCATTAGATAAGTGAACTATCATCTAGTCGATCCACACAATGAGAAATAATTGACATATAACTGTCGGATACCGACCGATAAGGCGATGTTTAGGAAACCCTGTGTGGAAGCTTGTGGAATACTTTGAGAACATTAGCTATGGCATAACCGATTGATGGAAAACAGCGCCCAATAAGGCCTCAATTAACTGAGAAGAGACGAAATGAATAAAAGAGTGCAGTCTCTTTCAAATGCGTCATGTGTAATCAATGCAGGTCAGCCTTTCTCATCTTTTTTGTTTGGTATCACTTGAAATAATTGTCATGAAACTGTGCATAGAAAATATGATACGTGCAACTCGAGGTGCACTATTTTATGATACTTGCACTCGAGGTACGCTGTTATATGATACTTGCACTCGAGGTGCAGTGTTATATGATACTTGTACTCGATGTGCACTGTTATATGATACTTGCACTCGAGGTGCGCTATAATTACTTGCATTCGATGTGCGCTATAATACCCTAATTGCAACTCGATGTACGCTATAATACGATACTTCCAATTCGAGGTGCGCTATGATATGGTACTTGCACTCGAAGCGCGCTATAAAACGATACTTGCACCCGAGATGCGCTATAATATAATACTTGAAACTAGATGTGAGCTATAACACGATACTTGCACTCCAGGTACGCTATAATACGATAATTGCGATTTGAGGTGCCCTATGTACAGCTCAGGGCGTTTATTGATGTCTGCAGCTCATTGGGTTATTTACTGATATCTACAGCTCAAGAGGTTATTTACTGATATATACAGCTCAATGGGTTATTTACTGATATCTACAGCCCAAAGTGTTATTTACTGATATCTACAGCTCAAGGTGTTATTTACTGATATCTACAGCTCAGGATGCGCTATAATACGATATCAGCAGCTTAATGTATGCTAAGTTGTATATCAACAGACCTTTTATTTTGTATCCATTTCTTATCCCCGGCAAAACACCTGGAGACCCCACATTTCAAGGGGAAACGCCGCGGAGAATCCATGGGTTTGGTTATTGCACAATATCTATTATCTATTTTTCCAATATCTCTCTTCGTTGATGCATTATGTGTTATACATTTGATCTGAATAATTTTTGACATTTCTGAATGTATCGAATGTGCAATCTCTCGTCTAATCCTGAATTGAGAGAGAGCGTGCGTCACGTGAATTTGTTCGCTACTGTCAATCATTCTAAAGCATGACCTTTGACCCGTGTAGAAATCTCAAGGGTTGAATACTTCTAGCCTTGTTCCTAGCTGTTTCCTCTCTGTGACAGGTAAACTGAAAGCTTCGACTCTCACATAGTGAATGGTGGATATATCCAGACACACATAACAGCCTTCGTCTAAGGAAATTAACCCCGGAAATATTATCGACCAATGACCCTAGACTTATCAGTAATTTGGCAGATGGAAGACGTATTCTTAACCTGCCTGTTCCGTTGAATTCTTCACGAAATGTCACTACAGTACATGCTCTCAGCGTCGTTTTTTGGTCCATGACCGTTCAACTAAAAGACTAACCTTGCCGTCAGTGAGTCGATTCCACCAGGATTACGGGCGGGGTTTCTGCACAAAACGACCATCCAGAGCAGTAATGTATGTAACCACAGACAATTTGCTGCTTGTCACAATAAACTGAAGAGCTCAGGGATCAATATTCTCAACTGTCAACAAGCATTCTTATCTGCCATGGAAATGTCACAAAAAGCCAGCGCTCAAATAAGGCACATGTCACGTCAGAAGTGCTAGATCTATGTTTTGTCAGCCGTTTTCTTTGTTTTATTCCTCCGTTTCTTCTATACTTTCATTTTCTCTTCTTGGCTGATCTTAGAGTATGTTAAATATAGTAGCGTCCTCGCTATTCATGTCTGTTTGTATGTATATATGAATACATAGACACACATATATATATATATCATCATGTAGCATCTCCTTTATAGAACGTCACTTCCATCACAGTCTGTCTGAAAGAAACTCGTTCCCTTACAAAAACTCCAGCCTCGGCCCTAGTCATATCCAGGTATTCCTGGATATCTTAGTTTCATCGTCTTCTTTGTCTACACCTTCCTTTTTTACCTGGCACCTAACCTTCCATCACTGTTCTCTCGAGACCGTCGTGTCTCTTGATGTGACCAAAGTATTTGCATTTTCTATCGAAAATGGAATTGATAAACCAGTTCTCCTCTATGCTCAGCTCTTGCCTAATGTCTACATTTGTCTTTTTCTCTGTCCACGGTATTCTGAGGATTTTTCTGTAACATTTTTACTCGAAGGATTCAATTCTTTGTTTGGAAGTTTTTGGTAATCGTCCATGATTCGCAGCTATGAGCTGCCACAGGAAAAACACAGGCTCTCAAGACTTTTACTTTTATCATTTTGTTGGTGCTCTGCCATAATTTATTCAGGCCAGTCAGTCTCTGCACTGCCATGGCTAGTCTTCTTCTGATTTCATTCGAGCAGTCGCCAATTTTATCAATTCTGGAGCCCAGATATTCAAAATGTGAGATCTGATCTATTTCTGCACCACTCACTGTATATATATATATATATATATATATATATACATATATATATATATATATATATATATATATATATATATATATATATATATATAACTTATCTCCTTTATACTGGAATAGAAGACTCTACAGAGTATGCATACAACTAGTTTCTTGGAGGGTGGTTTTTAATGATATGCGAGACCATCTTAATAAACTCAAACACTAGAGCTAAGTAGACCTGCAGCCAGTTAGGAGCCACCTTTAGCTGCTCTTAACAAACCGCCTGGGGAAAGGTGCAAATAACTTTGTGTGTGTGTGTTTAAATGTGTATGTATGTGTTTTTACATGTGTTTGTGTGAGTAGGTTGTGTATGAGATTGTGTTTGTATGTGTGTCTGTGTGTATATGTGTACGTATGTTAGCGAGAGGTAGTGTCTGATTGTGTGAGAGTGTGTTTATGTGTATGTATATCAGTGTGTATATGCGTATATGAGAGTGTGTATGAGAATGTGTTTGTGTGCGTGTGTGTGTTTATTGTGTGTGTTGTGTTGATTCAAGTATAGGTGTGTGTGTTGTGTGTATGTGTGGGTGTGTGTTGTGTGTATGTGTGTGTGTATGTGTGCGTGTGTGTGTGTAAACCGTTTTCCAATCGTTTCCAGGTCCTGCATAGTTTTGATTGGGATTTGTTATTCAATTTAACTTCTAAGTTTGAAGAACAAAATCTAAATTTTAAAAATAGCAGACGGGTGCGTGAAGAATGGTCGGAATTAGGTGTACTATATTATCAAGGTTGTTGCTGTGGTCCAGAGGTGAGGCACTCGCATCTTAAAGAGTTGAACAAAAATGGTGAAAAATCGAATTGTAAATCTAGAGTTGGTAACGATCAAACCCGGCAATTTTAATGCGACCTGCGGTCTCACGGGAGGTAAGACCACAGCGTCGGAATCCTGAGTTTCGTCCATTCGTCTCGACTGATAGTCGTATCACTGATACAAGGTAGCTCGTCACGAGAGAGTGAGAATAATGATCAACGTAGTTTTTTTTCCTAAATCAAATCCAAATACAGCGCAAGTTACATGATGAAGACAAAACCGTCTGATGTCGCCATCATCGCTTGCGATGACCAAGGAAAGAAAAATATTGCCATGGATTCAGATCGACAAATCTACCATAATGATGTTTCTTGTAGAGCTCAATGGCCATCAGATTCTTGTTGTGACATAGTATGTAATGTTAGCGGTTAGACCATGCAGTGAAGGCAGTCAATATTTATTTTTTAAAACAGACAGAGAGTATCAAAGATAACGATAGTCAATAATCAATGGTACATTTGATAAACAAACTAACGTGCACAAAGCTACGTATATACGTATTATAGCAAATGCTAGACGCCATTGCACGTACACAAGAGGATGAAGAGAATTCCCATTTCCTGACCTACAAAGTTGTGGTTGCTGTCAATTTTGCAACCAACAGTTTAGATGTTAGGCCTAATACTAGGGAGAAAATAAAAGATCATTTCCCTACTAAACACGTGGTTAAAGTACACTAATGAGGGTTGTGTGTGAGTTAGCAATCTAACAATTCAAATGAATCGGGATGTAGGTCACCAAGCTCCTACTCGTAAAGGAAATGGATGCATTTTTCCAACAAGTTGATAAACAACAGTTTTGGTACAAACACCCATTAAGTAATTATGAATGCAGACTGACCGTTACCTAACCACAGTCGATCCGTACTTGATGTTGCAACATACCTCAACCGGAATGCTGTTTATCAAAAGCTGAATATTAGACGCTCTTCTTTGTCACTGCCAATAAAGAACCAGTTATTTAGAATTGCTCATTCACTTTAATATTACTTGTTGACTTTGATCTCTTTATTTTTTACTGATCTCTTTATTTTTTACTGGACTGAAGCTTTTAACCAAGAACATGCAGATGTGCAGGTTTATTCTGAATTTATTTTGGTTGTGTTCTCGCTTGTTATCTGGCTATTTGCGACAGAGTATGTCCTGCAAGATAACCTTTTATTGTCTCATTATTTACTTTAGATATAAAAGTAAAATTATATCAGTAACAGATTACATGTCTAGGAAACATTAACATGGATGGAAAACGCATATACATACTCAGTAACATAAACTCGACTCAATTTTCCGCTGTAAGATCTGGCAGGATTTATTCATCCTATGTAATTACATGAAGAAGTGCGGCTAGGCTGCGTACTGCCCCCTTGTTTAACATTTACACAGAACACATATGTCAACAGTTAGAGGAAATCCCAATACTCATTATCACTGGAGTATCAATAAATAATCTCAAAACGGGGATGACATCGTTCTGCTAGCTTAAAGTGAACAAGAACTATAGGAGTTGGTGATTCAAGTATAGAACAAGAACTATAGGAGTTGGTGATTCAAGGTTAGAACAAGAACTATAGGAGTTGGTGATTCAAGGTTAGAACAAGAACTATAGGAGTTGGTGATTCAAGGTTAGAACAAGAACTATAGGAGCTGGTGATTCAAGGTTAGAACAAGAACTATAGGAGTTGGTGATTCAAGTATAGAACAAGAACTATAGGAGTTGGTGATTCAAGTATAGAACAAGAACTATAGGAGTTGGTGATTCAAGGTTAGAACAAGAACTATAGGAGTTGGTGATTTAAGGTTAGAACAAGAACTATAGGAGTTGGTGATTCAAGTATAGAACAAGAACTATAGGAGTTGGTGATTCAAGGTTAGAACAAGAACTATAGGAGTTGGTGATTCAAGGTTAGAACAAGAACTATAGGAGTTGGTGATTCAAGTATAGAACAAGAACTATAGGAGTTGGTGATTCAAGTATAGAACAAGAACTATAGGAGTTGGTGATTCAAGTATAGAACAAAAGTCAGATGTATGGAATGGACATTCCATTCAGAACGAGAAAACGAAATCTATGGTAATTAGCAATGTAGATTCGAAATCTACTCTACAGATAGAAATAGGCGGCCAAACACTGGAACAGGTCAAACGCTTCTCTTATCTTGGAAATATAATAACGGAAAATGGGAGACGTGAAATGAACAACTGGATGAGAATTAGGAATGGCTAAATTTATTTTCACAACATGAGTCATATACATTAAATCCAAGCAAGAGGGGGACGGCGTGGCCTAGTGGTTAAGTGGCACGGCTCACAACCAGAATGTGCTGGGTTCGATCCCCATCACAGCACCGGCCGTTACCCCGGGGAAGCAAACCCTTAGAAAATGCAGGAGGAAGCAGACCCTTACATAAAATGCATGCTGAAGTCGAATGCACTGGGCCGACAGGCGCAAAATAAAAACCACAGTGTAACGCACACACGCCTTGGGGAATAGATAAATAAGGCGAACGTAAAAAAAAAAAAAAAATCCAAGCAAGTAACTTTACTTACTTATTTGTTCACTCATATTATACTCTGGGACCCTAGGATATACATGTTTGTCAGAAAGAGTGCCAGCCCTTTCTTTCCACTGTCGTCCTCTTGGCTTGATTCCAGTCTTGTCCACGGACTCTTATAGATTATCTTATGTTGTTATCTCATCCGACTTTGTGTGGTCCTCTGAGTCTGAATCCTTGGCCTTTTGCATGTCACGAATGCGATGTTCTTTCTTTCTGCAATCATAGCCAAATCATCAAAGTTAAGATAGCTCCACTCAGTTTGCAATGGCTGGGCTTCGAGATTTTGTCATATTGTCTGATTGTGGACATTGTCTCTTTTCATTATTGTCTGATTGTGGACATTGTCTCTTTTCATTATTGTCTGATTGTGGACATTGTCTCTTTTCATTATTGTCTGATTGTGGACATTGTCTCTTTTCATTATTGTCTGATTGTGGACATTGTCTCTTTTCATTATTGTCTGATTGTGGACATTGTCTCTTTTCATTATTGTCTGATTGTGGACATTGTCTCTTTTCATTATTGTCTGATTGTGGACATTGTCTCTTTTCATTATTGTCTGATTGTGGACATTGCCTCTTTTCATTATTGTCTGATTGTGGACATTGTCTCTTTTCATTATTGTCTGATTGTGGACATTGTCTCTTTTCATTATTGTCTGATTGTGGACATTGTCTCTTTTCATTATTGTCTGATTGTGGACATTGTCTCTTTTCATTATTGTCTGATTGTGGACATTGTCTCTTTTCATTATTGTCTGATTGTGGACATTGTCTCTTCTTGTCATTCTCTAATTTTGGATCGTTTCTGTACTTGTTACCCGGACCACCTTCTTTATTTCTCTCATTTCTGAAGCCTGGAGTTGGATTCTGTGTGTTTTCATTGCCCACGACTAAGCCAAAACGGTGAGTGGTAAATCGCCATCTTAGTTTTCTTACGTGATTCTCTTATGGTGAGGAATTCTCTTGTTTATTGAATAAAAATGTCTACCAGCTGCTGCCCTTTGTGTAGCCAACAATTTTTTAATACGTTCTATCTGGTTTATTACAGCTCCACGGTATGTGTACTGCTTGGCCTGTTCCAAGGGCTGCTCAATAGTTGCTTGACCTGTTCAAAAGGCTGCTCAACAGCTGTTTGACCTGTTCCAGAGGCTGCTTATCCAGCTGTTTGACCTATTCCAGAGGCTGCTTATCCAGCTGTTTGACCTATTCCAGAGGCTGCTTATCCAGCTGTTTGACCTGTTCCAGAGGCTATTCATCCAGCTGTTTGACCTGTTCCAGAGGCTGCTTATCCAGCTGTTTGACCCGTTCCAGAGGCTGCTTATCCAGCTGTTTGACGCGTTCCAGAGGCTGCTTATCCAGCTGTTTGACCTGCTCCAGAGGCTATCTATCCAGCAAAATGCAATGTTTTACTCTTCTCTCAACACCGCCATGGGTTTGGATTTGAACGTCTAATGGCTATTCTTCTCATGAACAGTTCTTCTTTCCCATATTTGAAGGTTGGTCTGGTGATGTGCCACTGGCCCAAATCCAAGCTTCGATTTACAGACTAGTCTCAGGTTCCGATGCCCTACTCGGTATCTTTATTGGACCTGTCCTTACAGGATTTCATGACATCAACTATGAATACGCTGATATCTGTCGTGATTAAAGGCCACCCTGTCTTACGCCACTGGTGTCTTGAACTCCTGGGACGTGTGATTTCCTGTTCTAATGTAGTTACTGCAGATTTTATAAAAACTATGTACAGTCCATATCAGTGGAGTTGAGGTATTCTTTCTTTCCAGGAAGTCGCAGAGTCTGCTCTAGAAAATGTTATCGAATACCTTTTCTAGGCATATGCTTATCTACAGCGTAGTTTCCACTACCGATAAAATCAAACCAGGAGTTGGCTGTATTGTGTCCAGGTGTCAGCAGGCCAACATCAAATCACCTTAAAGAAAAAGACAGGCTACGCAACATCGCCGTTGTTTATGCCCCGAATCAGGGGTTATGTAACCTCTTCATCCACTGAACGATGTAGAAGCGTGATCAGTGAACAAGCGATTAGAGACAAGAATTGATGCTTTTGAAATATGGATATAAAGATGATTGAAGCGCATCTCCTGGACAGAAAAGGAGCAAATAAGGTCTGATATAAATCGGAGACGAAATCAGCGACACAAAGAGAGTTGAACGAAATCAAAGTCCAACAGTTAAGACACTCTGCCTACATAAAACGACATTGCGCCGTGCTGCAGCTTTTGTTCGAGAGAAAGGTGAAGGGCAGACGTACCATAGGTAACCGACGCTATAATTGAAAGATACCATTAAGAAATAGCACCATCAATGCAAAAGACGTATACTTTTTCCTGTGGCAGATGACACCTTATGTGTGTTTAATGTTATCCACTTATTTGTCTGCTTCGTGTTCATCTGTCTTCAATCTGTCTTTCTATTATGGTTTTTACAAGTGTCCTGTATCTGTCACTGTAGACAAAATATACGATTTGTCAGATCTTCATGTCCCTGAATAGTTCTTTCTTCACCCTTAACTGAATGGTGTTCTTGTACTTCAACTATATCAAAACAGCTTAATTGGGACGGTATCTTTGAAAGATGAATAGTTATACAGAACGACAAACAAATGTATAAAGAAAATGTGCATGTCGTGTATGGACTAGTACGATTTTTCTCAATATTTGTTTTGTGATTCCTAGTCTATTTTTATGGTTGTTCTTTTATTAAATCACGAAAGAACACGTTCTCTGTGTCTGTCGGCTACAAGAGAGGCGCACGGGAGCAATTTAGGAATAAAACTTAATTAATATGACAACCAAAAAAGCCTGTACAATCCGGCCGAGATTATGAGCGGAATAAAAGAGATTATTAAGCGATATACGAAAGAATTAAATGTATGTATTTGTGGTTAAACAGCATGCCACCAAGCGTAAGATGGAAACAGATGTGGATATTCTGATAGCGAACTACGTTGAAGACTACATTTATCACTGTAAACCCTTCTTGATAATCACTCCTAGAAATAATTTAACTAATAAATACGCTGGGACCGCTTTGGTGGGGTAGAGGTTGATGGGTTGAATCCACGTCGAACAATACTGTGAGCTAGAGAAGCCATATTAAACTGGTTTGGGCATCAGGTTTTTCGACTGAACACCAGGTAATCAGCGTCACGTGCAGTACATGACTAACCGTCGGAAAATTCGGTAAAGAACAATACGGATCCAGATGGTACGAATACAGAAAAGTGTCAACATTTGTAAACGATTTAGAGACATGGCAAGTATCGGCAGACGGTAGAGTGAGACACTCTCGTGGACAAAGCCTGCGGTGTGCTTTCAATTGAAGACAGAAAGCCGTTTACAAATGACACGTGCTAAAGTCTGGGCGTTGAACTGTTTGATAGGTGGGAAGTCTTAACCAAGAACACGAATTTGTGTCCGTAGAATAGAGAAAGAAATCTGGTCTTAGGGTCTCTAGCAGGAAGGTCTGTAAGCCTTGTCTTCTCGTGGCGCTTTCTTTTCCGACCAATCGATTCCTCCATCAACCCCGGACATGTAATGGCATGGGGTCACTACCAGGTCATCAATAATTTAGCTTTAAGTGGTATGTCTTCTAACCTCATCATGTGAGTGCCCCTTAAAACCACAACGGCACATACATTCATTGGAACATGATTCTGGCTAGTGATGGCACATACTTGCCGGTTAAACGTGGTCCCACGGTGTCACTGCCGTCAGGGACGGAGCGTTGAGAGTTCATTGCACAAATTATAGTGACCAGTTTCATTCTCACTCCTTTGTCTTCGCCAATTGTAAGTCAAGTACCGATTAGCAGTCGTGCAGACTCCACTGCGTGCGACTTAGAATTGAATTTGGTCCCTCTGCCGAATGTCACAATCTCTGTGTTTGGACTTTCAGACATTGCATAGACGGCTACTGCAGTAAAGGGGAAATATTGAAAAGACCTAGCCTAGGTATGCGTTCTAAACATGTTCGATATATTTCTTGCGGTCTTCGAGTGTAGATGAGTTTATACCATATTACACGCAGTGAAATAAATACCGTGACTCATTCATGTCAGTAAGAGCAACACTTCATGTACTGTATCATGCGTAGTTTCAGCTAATATGGCATGTAATTAACAGTATCACACTCAGACTGTAAACGTTCGCCAGTCGATATTATCTTCGGTCACATGTAACTAACAGTATCCCACCCAGACTGTGAACCTTCACTAACAGATAGGTCGGTGGCATGTAACTAACTGTATCACACCCAGACTGTAAACCTTCACTAACAGGTAGGTCGGTGGCATGTAACTAACAGTATCACACCCAGACTGTAAACCTTCACTAACAGGTAGGTCGGTGGCATGTAACTAACAGTATCACACCCAGACTGGGAACCTTCACTAACAGATAGGTCGGTGGCATGTAACTAACAGTATCACACCCAGACTGTAAACCTTCACTAACAGGTAGGTCGGTGGCATGTAACTAACAGTATCACACCCAGACTGTAAACCTTCACTAACAGGTAGGTCGGTGGCATGTAACAAACAGTATCACACCCAGACTGTAAACCTTCACTAACAGATAGGTCGGTGGCATGTAACTAACAGTAGCACACACAAACTGTAAATCTTCACCAACATACATTATCCTCGATTACTTCGTGTGAGATCAGGTGTGATAATATGATTTCCGGTTAAGCAAACGGAAAATCCCAGACAATTGAGAAATTGGAAACAGATAAGACCTACCTGAGCATGAGTTTTAGCAGTATATTAAGAAAACGGTTGGCCTTGAACTCAGCAGGAAAGTGATAACCATGGTGAGGACAAAGGGCACCTGACAATGAATGTTAAAAACATGGCTCGCGCAGCTGGATTCTCATATGTAGAGCACAGAGCGACGCCCGACAGTAGCAACCAGCGAGGAACACAGCAGCGTCAAGTTTTGCGGGAAACGACAAGTATTAGGTCAAGTTCTTAATAAATGTCAACTGCTTCAACTTGATAGAGCTGACGACTCGTATCGTTTGGTGGCATCGACACACATTGTACAACATCCGTAATTTACAACTAAAGACACTTTGATTGTTGAGTTGTATTTGCGGTCACTATCGACACATCTGATGGAAGCCTCTTCCTTAGAAAGTATCAAAGAAATCAAAAGAAACTATCATTCGTATGGGTCGTGTCAACTGGTTTACGAGACAATATCTTTCCCCACAATGACATGCTAACGTTAGTGTCAAGTATAACATACAGACCACGACTTCACCTTACATCCACACTCTACATCATCAAACAGGCTGTTACAACAGCTTACTCAACATGTTGAGGACAAATTATGTGATCTCATGATGTTTAGTATTTGTAGCATTCTTGTATTATCCTACAGCTAGGATGATCGTCGTCCACCTCCTTCAGTATAGAGTGGAATATCTGAAGAGCCACCCTAAATCCACTCCCATAGATATTCGCAAAGAGCCAACCTAAATCCACTCCCATAGATATTCGAAAAGAGTCAACCTAAATCCACTCTCACAGATATTCGCAGAGCCAACCTAAATCCACTCCCATAGATATTCGCTAAGTGCCAACCTAAATCCACTCTCATAGATATTCGCTAAGAGCCACCCTAAATCCAATCCCATAGATATTCGCTAAGAGCCACCCTAAATCCACTCCCATAGATATTCGGTAAGTGCCAACCTAAATCCACTCTCATAGATATTCGCAAAGAGCCACCCTAAATCCACTCCAGTAGATATTCGCTAAGTGCCAACCTAAATCCACTCTCATAGATATTCGCTAAGAGTCAACAACTATGAGATGGGTCGCTTTGAAAACAACAATGTCTTGTCGAACAAGGTATTGTCAATGCCGTTGTTGAACATTTGTTCATTTCATTTTGGGAAAGTTTATGGCTTCCTCTTTCCTTTACAAATTTTCCTGTTCTGATCTCAGTTGTAAATGTGTACCTGACTTTTTTTTTAGAGACAACACAGAAAGGCACTTTGAATAATGCCACTTCATTCCTGACAGCAGGTCCTGTTATGGAAATCTGACCATCTTTAATACATATAAGTATATACGACCGATAAGCGGAACGATGTCCAACTACAGGGCAAACACAGCAATGAACGCATAAACAAACAAACAATAGTTACAATAAAAACGAATAAAACTATTCAACTTTTACATCTTACGGGCAACCAAATTCAGACCAGAACACGTGGGAAGGAACGTGATCCATCACACTCCAAGTCATTTAGAGATCATCTTAGAGGGCTTCCCGACACAGCCTTCCAGTCATCAGAACAAAGGTAAAGCATTTTGGGCGTGGCTCCCCTGTCATGTCGTCAAAGATTTGTCAAAAGTGTCTCGTCCTTTGTGTGGCCTATCTAGCTTCTGTCCTCCTGCAAGCCCTAACACTAAGATGGCAGAATGATTATTCTTCTATCAATCAGGATAAATCAGCGTCAACTGCCCATTGAACCAAACAGGAGAAAATATACTTGCTGAGGTGGATTAATATGGCCGAGAAATAAATGCCGCTTACCACTGCTCTCGGCAATCGCTGAATAAGTTCAGTTACAATCTATCTCCAGTAGAAAGAAAACTTTCTGAGGGTCACTGGGTAAGGGAAGGTTATGATGGGGCTGGCGACCTCACTTCGTACAAACCTTTGCTTATAAAACCAAAGCATAAATAATTGGACACATAATTCCAAAAGGTGGATTAGGTAAATCCAAATGAGACTACTGGTGGACGATCATCAGGGCAAACTATTGGTGCACACATTTGTTAGTGAGGGGTAGTTTGTTTTTTTGTTGCGTTCGCCTTATTTCTCTAATCCCCAAGGCGGTGTGCGTTGCACTGCGTTTTTATTTTGTGCCTGTCGGCCCAGTACATCCGACTTCAGCATGCATTTTATGTAAGGGTCTACTTCCTCCTGCATTTTCTAAGGGTTTGCTTCCCCGGGGTAACGGCCGATGCTGTGATGGGGATCGAACCCAGCACCTTCTGGTTGTGAGCCGTGTCACTTAACCACTAGGCCACGCCGTCCCCAGTGAGGGGTATGAATAGTATTCTTCTGACGGATAGGGCGAAGGTTCAATTCCCTGGCAAGATGCACATTTCTTTATTTATATCCTGGATGAAATAATAACATGTATTGTCCACTGCATATCAACGGTATGGGTAAGCTACCTTTATTCGTCACCTCTTTAAATCTCCCGTGGCAGACCACAAGGAGAATAAACATCGCAATCACATTAGCAAAACATTACGATTGTAACTAGGACAACAATGCGACCAGGACATGAACATGGTAATTTGGCATTACTGGAATATTGTCTGACTCATCATTTTAAGCATATGGTGAGAATCAGTATTCATTAACGTGTATAAAATATACAACATAATATGGAGACAGCCGCTTTCTGTTAAAATGGCAAGAGCAGGGCACACACAGGAAAATGTTTCTTTGCATTAGTCTTTTTGAAAAATAGAAACATACAAGCAACTTTAGGCGGAAATGCATCAACCAACAAAACAAAACAAGAACAATAGAAGAGTGGTACACACAGGAAAATGTTACTTTGGATTAGTCTTTTTGAAAAATAGAAACATACAAGCAACTTTAGGCGGAAATGCATCAACCAACAAAACAAAACAAGAACAATAGAAGAGTGGTACACACAGGAAAATGTTACTTTGGATTAGTCTTTTTGAAAAATAGAAACATACAAGCAACTTTAGGCGGAAATGCATCAACCAATAAAATAAAACAAGAATAATAGAAGCGAATAGCGATACGGATCTGCATTAAACTGAACCATCTTCCTCATCTAAAAAAATAAATAATCTTCATTGATCTGCACGGTTTAAAAGAGGTGTATACAGACACTCATCTGGACAATATAAAAACACAAGAAACGAGTCCAATCAAAATTATTTAGAACTCAGGTGACAATAGCTATGAACGGCAGACTTTGGAATCTACAAATACATATCCATGAATATGTATATTCATTCACCAGAAGAATTACAGAAAAGAAAAATTGGTTTAAGTTCAAACTCAATTGGCAGCCACTGACCAGAGATAAGGGTTCATCGAGCTTGTACGATATCTACTACTGAACCCGCTTGTGCACAAAAGGCCAGCAGATGTCTTAACGTGGTGAACAATCTTGCAAGCACCACTCGGGCAGCAGAAAAAGGGACCTCAGTATATGGACCTAAGGCGTAAGGAAGCAGTACTTCAGGTTACAACGATATATGCGAGTAAGACAAAAGCATCCATAGAAACAGCTGGTTGAAAATTGGAAATAAATTAACAAGTTATAACAAGAAGTCCTTATTTACAAGTAGTAATAACCTGAGCAGAACAAAATCATCTCCTACAAATACAGGAAAAGACACACAAATGTCCAATCCTTTTTAAAAAAAACGAGTTAAAACCATCTTTGGTAAGAACCATCCTTTTTTACAATGACAAGAGAAGCAAACATAACAATTCTTAATTTAGCAACTTTTTGGAAACGATAACAGCTAACCTAACGTTGCATGAGCGGGTTTGTCGTACTTCAATCACATCACTGCTGTATTGGTCCAATTAACCAATAGGGGGAATTACTACATTCACATCACTGGTACATGGGTCCAGCTATCTAGTGTATGGAACGTACTACATTCACATCACTGGTACATGGGTCCAGCTATCTAGTGTATGGAAGGTACTACATTCACATCACTGGTACATGGGTCCAGCTATCTAGTGTATGGAACGTACTACATTCACATCACTGGTACATGGGTCCAGCTATCTAGTGTATGGAACGTACTACATTCACACCGCCGGTGTACTGGTCCAATTAAGTGACGGGATAAGTGTGCATGTACTACATCTACATCACTGGTGTATTGGTCCAGCTATCAGGAAGAAAATACACTCTGCCGAACTTATTCGTTTGATGAGGACTCTATTACTGAAGACTGCGCTTATCATGTGTGGCATCGTGTAAACTGAGTGGCAGCTTCAACAAATACGTGTATTGGTTATAACGCCGTCGATAATCATCAGTTAGTTTATCGTTTTACGCAAGTCTTCGTGACAGAACAGATACTGACGTACAATGGCAAGTAACACGTTTGTTATTATCAAAACTAAACCAAGATCATAACAAAAATTACACACCGAAACTATAAATCATAAGGACAGATAATTTCTAAACATTAAAACAAAACATGATCTTATCTAACAGCAGAAAAGAAATTGCAGTAATAGGCACTCCGGACTTGAGCGTGCTCTATCTAAGCGCCGATCCGCCATGCTACAAGGATGCGAGACAGTGAATGATCTCTCCCAAGGGAATTTTTTTCAAACAATTAATGCCAGACAGAAATAACTGGTTAGTGTTTTTGTTGTTAATACTTTGAACCTGCTTTCCTATTCTGGAAGACAAGTCGACGAGGAGGGACATTGGTCAGACAACAACAACAAATTAGTTAAATCAAATGTCTTGTACTTAATTTCCGACGGCTGTTATGGGACTAGCTTTTATTATTTCTCACACATTCCTGGAACTGTTGAAATGCTTCTAGTAAATGGCCGCAGGCTGATGCATATTTAGTGTCTCGTTTATGTTTATTGTTATCCGTTGGATGTACCATTTGTTTTGCTCGTTGTCCTCGAAGGAAGTCCTCGTGACCGTAAGGTAGGTTTCGATTTTATTTCTACTGCTGTGGGGTAACTCAACAACATATGTTTTCATCAACCTTTGACCTTCAGCACCGCCGGATCTTCGATCGATCGTGATCTTTTACCTTTTCGCAAGGCCAGCTATTAACTATCAACACAAAATGTAATGTTGTGACACTACAGTCTACCAATCTATAAATGGGTACTGGACTCAGTTATGAGAGCAAGGAAGATAACTAGTTGCGCCACCTGAGACTGTCGTGCCGCGATGTCTCTAGTTCTAACAATTCATCAAAATCGAGTGTCAGGAGGAGGGTCAGATGCTCGTAACAATTTTTAACACTAATAGAAAGAAGCATGTGGCCATGTAAAACTTGGAAAAGAAATGTTCAGGCTGTTGGACCCTGGCATTGGAAGGAAAAGAAAGGTTTTGTTCTTCTTCGTTCGCTTTCAGACATCGACTTCAATGACTTTAACAAAGGCAGCAGTCAACTCGAGGCTGTGTACACTTCCGTAGAGTTTTTCGGAAGGATACTGGTTGTTGCCACGGGCTACTGCTTTCACTAGTGTAATACAGACCAGACTGCAACACATGTTCCACTGTCATGGAAGCTGGGCCATAGGTACACAGTTTCATAGTGTCAAACTTGAATTTAGTACACAGATTACACCTCTGGCAGTTGTGCACTGTACCTAGCTGAAAGATGACCACCTGCTCTCGTATGGAGACTTGACGACAGGCGTCATTTCTATATGGCAAATATGGTATTTTTTCATTTTGATCTGTACGTGGCCTTGATAGTTGCTTTTGTCTCGTAAAATGATATTGCTGTGTTGCTTGTTTGCTTTTTGCAAGTCGGTCTTCTTCTTCATTGCATTGGATGTTGCAGTGAGCTGGCATCCATTGGATTGCACTTCTTTTTAAGCACATGGCCAAGAGTTCGTGTCATTCTGCTAGGGCGCCTAACTAATTTATGAGCTGGTTCTTTAGATCATCTGTTAGACATGTGTGAAAACTAGCGCTTGATGTTCTTCCCGCTCCTTACAGTTCAAAAGGGTTCAGGGATGTAGCTTTTTGCATTGAAAATGTTGCAGTTTTTGCCAGTGATAATTGCCGTTGACTAGACTTCATTTTTTAGTTTGCGTGTCGATTTTTATGGCTACATTTTATATGGCATCCTTTGTTGAGGCATTCGTATATGTGAGGTCCAAAGATTTTTGTGAGAATTTCTGGTTGACGTATTTGGTGACTGTCTGAAAATGGAAGGATTTTCACATATTCCTATTTCATCCATACACATCTAACTGCCGTTTCTTTTGCTCTCTGTTCTCCCTTCTCTCTCTCTCTCTCTCTCTCTCTCTCTCTCTCTCTCTCTCTCTCTTTATTTCTTTCTTCCTGTCATATATAAATTTCCAAACACACACACACACACACACACACACTCACACACACACACACTCACTCACTCACTCACACACACACACACACACACACACATATTCATTTACACTGGTTGTCGACTCGACTCGATCAATTCGGACTCTATTCGTACTTAAGTCGATTATGAGTATCGATTTGCGACTTCATTCGAAAATATCAAATATATCAAACGCCTGGGGGAAATCAATACAAATGACGACAAGTTGATATTTGCATTTTTACATATTCTTCGCAAATTATTCTAATGGTGAAGATTTGATCTTTCAGCCAAATGCAACTTAAACACCTTTTATCTTATTATTGGCGTAGACGATTCCACACCTTAGATTTTTCAGCAACATAGTCCGCATCACGAAGTCATCAGCAAAAGACAATCAAATAGTGCAGCTTACTCAATGAAGAGGGTAAAAAAGCAAGACTAGAAATGAATGTCTCAAAGACCAAAGATTTGCGCAGTAGTTTTGCCAATTGTGATGCAGTCTTCTTTAGAGGGATAAGTTTGCGGACGAGTACATCTATCTAAGGCACCTTATTAATTTGCAGAACAATCTGGAACCTGACATTACAAGACGCCGCCGCGTGGGCTGGGCAGCCTTCTCGTACATAAGAACGGTTCTGATGGTTGCCAAGACCAGAACGTACGCGCCTCTCTCTGCAGCTCCACTGTGCTATCTGCAATGTTGCTATGGCGTGAAGACATGGAAACTCACAAAATACTGTGGGACAAATTAAGAGTGACCCAGGCTGTTGTGAGAGGCTTGGTCTAAATGACTTTATTCAAACTATGGCGTGCACGATCTTTACAATTCGGACAATAGATGATTATCCTTGTTGAATGATGACAAGGCAAAACTTAAATGGCTTGGTCGTATGCCGCAACGAAAAGATGGTCGGTGAATCAGGCAAAAGGAGATCGCGGGGAAGACCATACATGCGCTGGCCAGACTCCTATGCTATCCTTTACAACACCCGAGTACTCTCTGATGGAATGCTTACCACCCCCTAGCCCAAGACAGGGCAATTTGAAGATGACGTTGAAACCGGCAGAAATATTGAGGAACGGGTCATCAACACCAAGAAGTGAAGATGATTGTTTCGGTCTAAAACCAGCCTGTTCGTCTTTGAACTTTCATTTCCATATACTTTGAGCTTTCATTTCCATATACTTTGAGCCATCAGTAAACATATACTTTAAGCTTTCATTAACATATACTTTGAACCATCATTCACATACACTTAGAGTCTTTGCAGCATCTTGCTGCACAACATTTTTCCCGACACTGATTAGTGTCTCATTCGCTGTCAGTTATTGACAATACGACCGCCTTTATATTCTTGACAAGGAGGTGGATTTTCCTCATTCCACTCTTCATTAGTCATTCATTAGTCATTGAGTATTTACTAAGTGTGATTCTGTTGGATTAGCGAACGTTTATGCTGACGTGTCGACTGGTGTTTAGACTTGAGAGTTAGAGGCATTTGGCAGGACAGCTGAAGGCGTTAGAATATGAAAACAACAACAACAGGCAATCATGCACACGCATGTAGGCAAGCATTCACACACGCATGCTGGTACACGCGTACACACACTTGCCAAAGATAGAAAATGCATCACTACTTCCAAATATTCACAAAATATACAATCCCCCAAGCAAATTCATATGAAAGAAAAGCAATATGATCTCGACTATGCTATGAAAGCTACTCATCACTACATTTCACACACAATGTAACTAACTTTTGCAGTCTCTAAAATTCAACCATCTCAGAAACAACTTTGACCAATAACTAATTACTTGATCTAACATAATCTTAAACTATCCACGTGTGCCATTGTCAAATCTTACTGACTAATATCATCCTCATCAAATACAGGTTGATCAGTTCTGAGAATGGTTGCAAGGCTGTTAGTTTGTCTCTTCATTTGACCCTATCCACTGCATCCCTTGTCATTTCAACATAGGCTAGTGCGTTATTCACTCTGCATGCATGAGATGTAAAGGTGAGTCCCAGCCAAATCGATGTTCGTTTTTGTATCATGTTCTAGATTTTTTTTGTGCCGCCTATCTCATCTGTGGAGCCGCGTAGCGCAGTGGTTAGCGCGCTGTCTTCGCATCTGAGTGGTCCTGGATTCATTCCCCAGTTGAGGTGGTAATGTTTTTTTCAGACCGCAATGGCTCCCGGGTCGACCCAGCCTTAAATGGGTACCGGTTCAGTCCGGGAAGTAAAAGCGGCGAGGGAGAGGAGATGGCTACCGCCCTCATATAGCCGAGCCTTTGAAATGTGAGATCCCTAACACCTCTCACCCTTACGGCAGTAATGCTATGTGATACTTTACTTTACTTTACTTTATCTCAAAAATAACATTTTCATTGGATCTGCTTTTTGTCGGACACACTTTCTCCATTGTTAGACAGTACCACTTTCAAAACGCTTCAAATCCTGTTTCAACCTTTTTTACTAAAGTCCATGTTTAAGCCCCATATCAAGTCCAGAATTAATCAAATCACTTCGTCCGATCTTTTCGTAGTTCTTCTAATTTATTGGAAAAACGAGTTAATAACAAAGCAAAAGCTGAAAAGTATACACCATTGTGTGACTCGGTTACCACACAAGTACATATAAAGCTTGGAACCAACGGTAAGTCTTCGTCAGGACAAAATAAGACGCAGATTAATTAGCATTATCGACTTGGTACCGAACACAATAAAACGATGGAGAGAACAAAATGAGGTGAAGCTAACAATGTAACAGAGAGTAACATAGACTAGTTAACAATAAATGGAAGCTGTGACGGTAGTGAAGATCAAAAGTCTATAATAACCTAAATAGATATTGCTCATTTATCAAACGGTGTTTTGGTCTACTCATGCTAATTATGTGTTTCTGTTAGTTCTTTGTCCCTGACGAAGACCTTGTGGCCACAAGGTAGGTTTCGTTCTGCATTTGTGGCCGTGCGATAGCTGAGACTGGCCTGATTATGTTATTATCATACGTATTATCACCACTACAGCTGACCTTCATCGGGAAACTTGCGGAAACCCATTTGTATGCTACAGCAGTAGCTGGTTCTGTAGAAAGTTGCTTTATACGATGAGATTGCTAGCGCCATGCACATTTCCTTTTAGTTGCCTGTCACACATTTATTGATGTGAAGTGTCCTTAGACTGTCTTTCTCAGTAACGGCGCCAAGAATCGGCTCGGGAAGTTTTCAGATACCAATTGTATAGCTGGGTAGTCTGGGGGTATCGCTGTCGTGTGTCCTACAAGTAACATGCTACAAAATTCCAATCTTCGAAACCAATCTATCTCTCTGTCATTCCTGTATACCCAGCTATAATTGTGCACCTGGCATACAGTTAGGGAAGGCAAGAAAACAAGGAAGGGACCTAATCATGTTATCTAACATATCAAGCTGAGACATATACAATCAAGTCCCTATTACTTATCCCCGACGGCAGTGTCTTCCATAGGACATAAGCTACAATATGATTTGTGTTCTGGTGTATGATACATACCTACTGTACTCTATCTACATTTTTAGATAAGCTCAAGCAGTCAAAATATCAAGTTTGGGTTCAACAGACCAGAAGAGTCAGTCTATTTGAGTTGCACTGATCGGATGATGATGAAGTGTATGCGCGTCCAGATGGTGCAGTGACAGCATTAATAGGGACGTGTTTGGGATTATTGATTTAGCGGCTGCTGGAAGCCAGGATCGAACAAAGTAATAGCCATCGAGATGGTGCATTGTGATGAATATAGTACGGAGATGGTAGAAGTGTTTGCGTTTAAAGCTGATCGATACTGTGCCGTGATCGGGATCTAGTAGAAAGATTGATGATAGTTTGGGCTGCACAAAAGCCGTTATGCCTCATCTCTCAAGATAAAATCTATAGATGACCCATTCGTAAAATGATAATGTGTATGATTGCAGTAAATCTGTGCAGACGGTGAGTCTGTGCTAACGGTTAGTCAGTGCAGACGGTGAGTCTGTGCTAAGGGTTAGTCTGTGAAGACGGTGAGTCTGTGCTAATAGTGAGTCTGTGCTAACGGTTAGTCTGTGCTAACGGTTAGTCTGTGCAGACGGTGAGTCTGTGCTAACGGTTAGTCTGTGCAGACGGTGAGTCTGTGCTAACGGTTAGTCTGTGAAGACGGTGAGTCTGTGCTAACGGTTAGTCTGTGAAGACGGTGAGTCTGTGCTAATAGTGAGTCTGTGCTAACGGTTAGTCTGTGCTAATGGTTAGTCTGTGCAGACAGTGAGTCTGTGCTAACGGTTAGTCTGTGCAGACGGTGAGTCTGTGCTAACGGTTAGTCTGTGCAGACGGTGAGTCTGTGCTAACGGTTAGTCTGTGAAGACGGTGAGTCTGTGCTAATAGTGAGTCTGTGCTAACGGTTAGTCTGTGCTAACGGTTAGTCTGTGCAGACGGTGAGTCTGTGCTAACGGTTAGTCTGTGCAGAAGGTGAGTCTGTGCAGATGGTGAGTCTGTGCTAACGGTTAGTCTGTGCAGACGGTGAGTCTGTGAAGACGGTGAGTCTGTGCTAATAGTGAGTCTGTGCAGACGGTGAGTCTGTGCTAACGGTTAGTCTGTGAAGACGGTTAGTCTGTGCTAATAGTGAGTCTGTGAACACATCGAGTCTGTTCTGACGGTGAGTCTGTGTGAAGACGGTGCATTTGTGCAGACGGTGAGTTTGTATTGACGGTGAGTTTGTACTGACAGTGATTTTGTGCAGACTGTGAGTTTCTACTGACGGTGAGTTTGTACTGACGGTGAGTTTGTACTGACCGTGAGTTTGCACTGACGGTGAGTTTGTACTGCCGGTGAGTTTGTGCAGACGGTGCGTTTATACTGACGGTGAGTTTGTGCAGACGGTAAGTTTGTACTGACGGTGAGTCTGTCAAGACAGTGCGTCATGAAGACAGAGAGTCAGTACTGACGGTGTCTGTGAAATGGTGAGTTTGTATGTATTTTTTGTTAATGAAACGTTATTTCCCGTCTCTGTATTTAATTTTTGGTCGAAAATCATAACGCGAAATCCAGACCCATTCACTCAATTCAGAATATTAAATCCGTCAGAAATTTCTTACATACGAGGCGTGTTCAAATTAAACCGGACCTAACCGCACCAAGTGAACATAGGCACGATGCGCATAATTACGTCACTTGTGATGTAAACAGCACATACCAATCGTCAAATTTAATTATCCTCCAATTCAAAGTTTTCTCAGCAGACCGTTGAAAACATGGCTGATGTGATAAATAATCCGTCCAGAGTTGATAAGGGAGCGGTGATTCTGTTTCTAACAGCTGAAAGATGTCGGCCAGTTGACATTCATCGCATAATGCATGCAGTGTATAGTGACAAAAGTGTGTCGAAGACCATAGTGAAGAACTGGACATCGATGTTTATATAAGGACGTGAGTTAACGAAATATATTCCGAGACCAATTCAGGCGCATATTGTTGCGACAGAAGATGCCATCGCCATAATTTATGCTGCAATTCGGGTGGACCGTCGCCGGAGCTTACATTCACCACACTTTTGTCACCAGACACTGTATTCTGCGATGATTATCAACTGGTCGATATCCTTCAGCTGTTAGAAATCTGAATCATCGCTCGCTGATTATCTCTGGACGGATTCCGTATCGCGCCCATTCATGTTTTCAACGGTCTGCTGAGGAAACTTTGAGTCAGAGAATAATGACACTTTGCAAACTTGACGGTTGGTATGTGCTGTTTACACCAGAAGTGACGTCATCATGCACATCGTACATATATTTACTTGTTGCAGTTTGGTCCTGTTCCATTTGAATACGCCTCGTTTATAAAACAAATGTTTGTATAATTGATCAAGGCGTCTATGGAAATTGCTCCTTCCAATATTCAAATACGAAATGGTAATGATTCTTTTCCCCAACGGAACATTTCAATATTATATATTTTGCACACTTTGTTCTTTTAACGGTGTAATATTTTGCATATCATTTTGACAACAGTGTTTATATAGAAACGGAAGAAGAGAAACGAAAAGATAAATTCATTTATGGCGCTGACAATAATATTTGGATGATTCGGATGATGTTGATGATTCGGATGATGTTGATGATTCTGATGATGGTGTTGATGATTCTGATGATGGTGTTGATGATTCTGATGATGGTATTGATGACAATGGTGGTTGTGATTCTAATGATAGTGATTCTTCTTCTTCGGTGTTCCTCCTGCACAAAACATGGAATCATAGTGGTGTAGTTTACAACGAGGCTGCATTATCTTCGCCTTTCAGCCCGGCACATCCGATTTCAGCTTACCTTTTTAAGTACCAGGTGTGCCTTCCCACTGCGATCTCTTTCCTTTGGCCAGACTGCACTAGTGATTAGTACAGCTTGTTTCCAGAACCGCAACTTGCAGGCAGAATACGGGCTTAGTCAGCCATGAGCCGCTGGTTGCTGTCAGCTAATGCAGTGATGCAGCTTGTCACTGATAATTATTCTATTCTATTCTGTTAATTCTAATTGTGATGATCATAATAATGATGTTCTATATTCTGATTAAAGTGAAGATTTTGACCATTGCACTGTTGATACTGATGGCGATAGATCTGATGATGTTGGAGATGATAATAATGTTACTACAAATAGTTTTACATTTTAGTGGGAAAATATATTTGTCCAAAAACTTTTTATTACGAACCGAAATGGAAGCAGAAGATAGCGACACTGTGACATGCCAGTATGCAATTGAAGATGTCTAAAAGAGGTTCTAAATGGAGTTGGTTACTCCATCCTGTAGAAACTTCAAGTCTGAGAAACATTTACATATGTCAGTATTTGATGGCTTGTATTGTTGTGTTGAGAAAACGAATATTCCACAAGACCGCTGTAAGGAACTGATTCATTCACTGATATCTTTGAAACTCTTTGTGAAGGGTAGGGCAAGCGAGAAATACAAGAATACAGACCTCGAGATCATGGTCGTGCATTATGTTTCCCACAATAAACCGCTGACTTGATGTCCTGACGAAAGACACCAGTCAAGAAGCTGAAATTGTCTTTAGAGACAGTTGAAGAGGACATGCTCCTTAGAGTCAGTGCCGTAGTCCCACACAACAATCACACACCCACCCGCCCACTCTTGCTCAGGTCTCAGCGTTACATCCCTGAGGCATGGCTTATTGATTTTTGTGTATCCTCTTAAAGAATCCGTCCTGAAAGCAGGTCCTAGCCTGCCAGCCATTGTCCCCCACTCACGTTCGAGCTAACAAAGCACGTGTGAACTATTGATGAGCCCGTAATGCTGATTGAGGTCAAGGCTGGAGAGAGAGGTCAAGCTTGACGAAATGAGCGTGAGATAAAAATAAAAGGTAAATGCAATGCCACTGCCGTTTAGGACAAAGTGCTGTAACATTCATTGTACTGCTCTTTCTGTTTTCTTTTCTACCGTTTGTGTCCAAGTAAAGCACTATAGCTGGCCCCCCTGACATGATAATGTTGCTAGCCCCATGTACAACTTGCGTTAGTCCTCTTCTACGACATCCTTGGAAGGTTACAGTGGTTGGCCCTGTTCTTTCTAACTGGGTACCACTCTGGGTTTTCATTCTACTAGGTCACATATCTTTTCTGGAATGGGATAACAAGATCAATTGTTTGTTGTCTTGCCGCATGTACATATGAGTCAGGTATCAATTTACAACTGGATAGAATGGAGTGTTGGGAGCCTCATTGCGCAGTAGTTAGCAAACTGGCTTCGCATCTGAGTGGTGCTGTGTTCATTTCCCAGTTGAGTCGGAAATGTTTTTTCAGACCGCAACGGCCCCCGAGTCGACCCAGTCTTAAATGGTTACCGGTTCAGTATCGGAGGTAAAAGCGGCGAGGGAGAGAAGATGGCTGCCGCCCTCATATAGCCGAGCCTTTGAAATGTGAGATCGCTAACACTTCACAGCCCTACGGCAGCAAGGTAATGAGTTACTTTACATTACTTTTTAGAATAGAGTGTACCGCTACAACCTTGGGATCTCTCCTCTTAAGAATCTTTCCCTTAAGAATCTTTCCTCTTTAGAATCTTTCCCTTAAGAATCTTTCCATTAAGAATCTTTCCCTTAAGAATCTTTCCCTTAAGAATATTTCCCTTAAGAATCTTTCCTCTTAAGAATCTTTCCCTTAAGAATATTTCCCTTAAGAATCTTTCCTCTTAAGAATCTTTTCCTTAAGAATATTTCCCTTAAGAATCTTTCCTCTTAAGAATCTTTCCCTTAAGAATCTTTCCCTTAAGAATCTTTCCCTTAAGAATCTTTCCCTTAAGAATCTTTCCCTTAAGAAACATTGAGGGATAATCTTTTTTGTCGAACGTGAAGGCGCGCTGTCAGACAAAGAGAATGGTACGGGAAGAAAAAAAGAAACAGAAATATTCAAAACAAATAGCTGCGGAAGTACGGAATGTCAGAAGTTTATATTAACATAAATAGATACGGTTCAGTCACCGCACCTGGACAAAAACAAAAAGAAACAACCGTAACGGCTACATAGACTTCGCCAGGGAGAAAGAACAAACGTTAAACCTAACAAACCACAACAATACTTACTTCACAGCTTATACAACACTACATCAGTGAGAACCAC
The DNA here is from genome assembly GCA_036924085.1 of Ariolimax columbianus. Taxonomy (NCBI): domain Eukaryota; kingdom Metazoa; phylum Mollusca; class Gastropoda; order Stylommatophora; family Arionidae; genus Ariolimax; species Ariolimax columbianus. Next base: position 131,176,746 of record JAVGWX010000003.1, on the reverse strand, counting down.
ACTAACGGCTGGGGCGATGGATGATTCCCAAACACTAACGAGAACCATACTGATGTCTGGTGAGGATTCCCCAACACTAACAACAACCCTACTAACGTCTGGTGATGATTCCCAACACTACAACAGCGAGAACCATACTGACGTCTGGTGATGATTCCCCAACACTACATGAGAGAGAACCATATAGACGTCTGGTGCTGATTCCCCATTTTATTCAAAGTGAAGCATTCTAGAGTTGGCCTTACAGGAAGCCTGGGGCTGAGTATTTGCAACAACGTTTCAAAAACATGGCCTTTAAATGATGAGCTTCCAAATGGTGACACACAATGAAAATAAGAGCCATATAGTCCTGCTGACAGATGCTCTCGCCGTAGTCACAGCGCTAAAAAGCCAGAAAAACACTGAGCTTAATGACTTAAGAGCAGCACTCTGCAAACTGTGCCAGCAGTCCGCACCAAAAAGGGTAGTGGTACGGTGGGTTCCGTCACACTGCAACATCCAAGGCAACGAGGAGGCAGACAGACTGGCAAAAGAAGGTGCAAGACTACCACAAACAGATACCAGTATGACGTACGAAGAGTCAAAACGGCTTATCAAAGCCAGATACATGACCAAATGGGAAACCGAACATACTGGTTACACCAAAAACGATGCCTATTACCAGTTGAACCGAAGAGAGCAGGTCGTTGTCTTCAGACTTCGCACTGGCCACAACAGACTGAGGTACCACCTATTCAACAAATTGAAGATAGGGTGTACCGACGAATGCCCGTGCGGTACTGGTAAAATGACCGCTGAACATCTGCTGCAGAACTGCCCGACATACGAGGATCAGAGAGAGCAGATGTGGCCATTACCAGTGGAACTGCAAGACAAGCTCTATGGCAGTGGCGACAGCAAAAAATAATGGTTACTGTCTGACTGCCTACGCAGAAGAAGAAGAAGAAGAAATGATGAGCTTCCTAGTTTCTTGCACAATCTTGTTTACCATATACTTTGAAGGTTGCAGTGGTCCAAATCTTCTCCAACCGGGTACCATTGAATACCTCGGAATTGGAAAAAAAAACAGTTGTCGAAACATATATTGTGAGATAAACGTGGTTTAGGAGAACAATATAGGAACTAATTATATAAGATAAATAGAAGAGAATGTAGACGAAGAAAGGCATTCAAGTAAAGAAATTACAAGAGAATTTAACAGGCAAACATTACAAGAGCAACGAAAAGCTTAAGAACATCATTTCCTCGTGAACGGAACATTGATTATGAGAGGAATAAAAGAAAATCGGTTTTCAGCGATGTACTCGATCTTCGACCATTACGAAAATGCAAGATAGTGGAGGAAAGATTAAAACATTGCACGTCCATGTATTCATAAAAGATGTCTATGTTGAGCTAGATGTGCCGTTAGCAAACCCATAATATGAATCAAACTGCTACAGGCACTACAAGCGCAATATTATAGTAAGCGATCAGGGGTATACATTCTTTATGGAGCATATATATATTTATATTTATATATACATATATATATATATATATATATATATATATATATATATATATATATATATATATATATATATATATCCGTTTCAAGATGGCACATCGTCTTTCAACTCAATTACAAGTGTGTTTAAAGCAGCATTATTTACAACAATTGTAGAACCCGGCAATGTAGCTGCGGGGGGACGTTTGTTTAGCCATACCAGTCGTCATTCTGAGGTATGATGCATGTGTAAGTATATATATATTTGTTTAGAATGACATCATCTTGTCCTTATGAATGTATTTATGTAGGGAGACCGTCACAGTCCATGAACATGGCGTCGTGGTTTGTTACTTGGACGGATATGTATATTTATATGTAGCCATCTTTTTGGACTTCGTGTCAACAACAATGTGTAAAAATTTCGTTATTTTTAGAATCTTTACTTGCACAGTGGCAATCAGCGTGCTGTTTTCTATTTTCTAATACCAAGGGTTCTTGTGCGTGCACAAAGGGGCTTCTGAGATGTATCCTACATCTCCGATTTGACTAACTGTTTATGTAACTTACTTTATATATATATATATATATATATATATATATATATATATATATATATATATATATATATATATATATATATATATATGACAACCAGCAGGAGCATATTGTCTGAGTAAACGAAAGGTGGACTTTTCCCAGGTTCATAGATAGCTGTACAGAGGATAGTTGAACGATGGCTAGGTTTCAGTTGTGTCAAGCCCATATTTCAAAGTAGCGCTCACACCTCACACAGCATAGCTATTCCAGCCATGGTTTATGGCTTTCGAGGTTTGGAAGCTACAGAAAGCTTATATAGAGAAGAATCGAGTTGTTTAAACTGCATTAGAGCGAACAATATGGATATTCTCTCTACTGTACCACTTGTCCGAAACCATGTTTCCTTCAATTAAGTCATGACCACTGCGATGGTCAGAAAGTGCAGGAGATCCAAGAATGTAATGAACATGCTTAACAACAGACAGGTACGAGCAGTGTCATTTTTGTAGCCCTACAACTCTATGGCACGAGCAGTGTCATCTTGGTGGGCCTTACAACTCTACGGGTACGAGCAGTGTCATCTAGGTGGGCCTTACAACTCTACGGGCACGAGCAGTGTCATTTTAGTGGGTCATACAACTCTACGGGCACAAGCAGTGTCATTTTAGTGGGCCATACAACTCTATGGCACGAGCAGTTGCATTTTAGTGGGCCATACAACTTTATGACACGAGCAGTGTCATTTTAGTGGGCCTTACAACTCTATGGCACGAGCAGTGTCATTTTAGTGGGCCATACAATTCTATGGCACGAGCAGTGTCATTTTAGTGGGCCATACAACTCTATGGCACGAGCAGTGTCATTTTAGTGGGCCATACAACTCTATGGTACGAGTAGTGTCATTTTAGTGGGCCATAGAACTCTATGGCACGAGCAGTGTCATTTTAGTGGGCCTTTCAACTCTACGGGCACGAGCAGTGTCATCTTGGTATCCCTACAACTCTACGGCATGAGCAGTGTCAGCTTGGTGGGCCTTACAACTCTACGGGCACGAGCAGTGTCATATTGGTAGGACTTACAACTCTACAGCACGAGCAGTGTCATCTTGGCAACCCTACAACTCTACAGCACGAGCAGTGTCATCTTGGTATCCCTAAAACTCTACGGCACGAGCAGTGTCATCTTGGTATCCCTAAAACTCTAAGCTACCCTTTCAAAGAGAGGAAGAGAAGAGAAACGCCCATGTTCAACACGGTTTTCAAAGGTTAAAGACCCAAATGACTTTAAAGAAGATTTGACTACCTGGTCTCAAATACTGGTTACGTCTGATTGAATATCAGTATTATAGATAACATATTATTATGGTGGCTGTGTTCTTTATAATGAACTAAATGAGGAAGGTAATACAATGGTAGAATTGGGTACTACAACATATAGCGAAAGTACAGACGATCGGGATAGTCTAAATAATTATTGATATTTTTGGGAATGAAAATTGGAGGTAGAATCTGTGTAACAGGGTCAATGAGCTCTTGATTATAAAATGTAAAGGTTTGACCCCAATTTTGAAACCCTGCTAGTGAGCCAGTTGTAAACGGGTTTATGGCTATCTGTTAGAGACAAGCTGGGCTCCACGGTATGGGACTGATCACCTGACCTAATAACGATTTGAGACCTAGTACAATGAAGGCTCTAACATTTCACCCCCGTTCAGCAATGTCTGCTACGGAAATACCTCAACCTTTAGATTGGGTGTATAACATTACTCAATGTTACGTTTCCTAGCAAAAAATACAACATTCTAGAGAGTCTGTTAATAACAGACATTTTTGTGAACAAAAGCAAACGGGCAAGCTCTGATGGTGCAGGTGTATTGTAGTGGGTGATTTCAATAGTTGAATAACTAGTTTAAAAAAAAAGAGAAAGTATAGCGGGGAAGTTAGTATTTACACATGAGCGCACGTGTGTATATAGCGGTCGGCGTGTTTATTTCTTTTTATTTTCATTTTCGTTGTGATTTTGTACACACGTTTGGTGAGTGTTTGAGCTAGCGTGGGTAAAGAAGTGTGTGTTTGTATAAATGAACGCTTGTGTTTGTATTTGTGAATGATACTTTGGGACCCAAGTCTATTTGTTTGTTTTTGCAGTCGTGTGTTTACGTGCTTACGACTGTGTGTACCTGCATATCGGGGTGTGCTTCTATGAACCTATGCCTATTTGTGTGCAGGTGCAGCTGCCCGTTTAATTGCTTTCAATCGTGTATGTATTTTTATGAGTGACTGTATAGTTGTACGACCAGTTGTGACCTATATGCTTCTACGGGAATGGATTTTTATATCTGTCATGTGCGTATGCAAGTCTAGTTGATCGTGTATTTACTTACGGTTTGCATGCGCTTGTTTATATAGCTGTGTGTTTATGTACACTCGTATGTGTGTACGGGTACGTACAGATAATAACCGACACAGCAGACAATGCCGACGGGATTCATTTGAATTACACAAGGTTTTCATTGTATATGAGATGTACTTGTCCTTGATTCATTACCTTCCATTACTGGAAGTCAGTATCCACTAACAGCTTGAGTACACTGTATAGTTCTCAAACTACTTTGACAGTTCCGTGTAAATTATCGTTGTAGAGTAAATTACCTGGAAACAAATTGTGTTACAGCAGTATAGACAAAGAGGAGGAAATTCGACACTGCCAACTCCGTAATAGTGAGACTTATGACAAGTCTTCCGTTACACTACAGTGTAGAGAACCCAAGTCCAACTTGTTCAGTAGACTAAATGATCAAAGGCGATCCAATGCTTAACCGCGCATCCAAAGATAATTCTCCAACAGTAAAGAATCGGTACCAGTGACGTAGAAAACAAAAACAACAACTCTGTCGAATGGACGATCATATTTGTATGCACGGATGTGTAAATTTGAGTTAGCACTAATGTGGACAGAATCTTAGGAAGACATTTATAAAGCAAGTACAAACAAATGGAGAAAAAAAAGCCATTCTATTGGTCTGTTGGAGGAAGAGATTTCTAGCTGACAATAATTCTACTTGTGAGTTTCCAACAAAGAGGTTTGCGTGACGGCAGTGGTTCATAACAGTGTTTGGAAAAATATGAACACCGTGTCGGTCGTCGCCGAGATTATCTCCCCTGTTCTCACATCGATCTCCGATAATGATTTTATTTATGAATTTCCCAGCCGCCTCCAAACTACCGGATGTTGGGAATTCATCCACTCAAACGTCCAGATTTACGGACCAAATAATTGTATTGCTTGTTTGAGGTCGAGCGCCTTACCCGCCTCTGTTTCCTTTTCCACATCCGCCGTATAGTAGAAACAGAAGTACTGATATAAATCACACGGAGTAGGGAAATGATAGAATAACTTTTGTGGTTTATTGGCTCCCATCCCAGCAGCCGTGAAACGCACAGACAGAAGATTGCACAAAGAAATATGGACACAATTCTGAGCATAGCAACAACAACAAAAATACAAAAGAAATAAGTAAATGGCGAAGTGGAATTCAACTAGGACAATAAATAGACGAATATCACCGTAATATAAAGAATGTAGTAAGTAGAGATCAAGGTAAGTACAACAGCAGGCGTTGCTGTTGTCGATATAGTGGTAGAGACATCATTATATGAGTCTAAACATAGTTTATGAGGTGGGGTGCTCAGTTTCCTTGCTCGTTGCAATTTCTTTCCAATTTACAGCTGGGTTGACTCGACCGTTCCAGTAATGGTAGTTGAACTCCTTATTATTGTCGTAAAAAGCAAATGTTCTACCACTACGCTAATTAGTAAGTAAAACCTCCGGATAAAATAAAGACGACAATTTCGATTGATCAAGGTCCGCGCAGTCAGTAAAACCTCCATATAGAATAAAGACGACAATTTCGATTGATCAAGGGCCGCGCAGTCAGTAAAACCTACACATAGAATAAAGACGACAATTACGATTGATCAAGGGCCGCGCAGTCAGTAAAACCTCCACATAGAATAAAGACGACAATTTCGATTGATCAAGGGCCGCGCAGTCAGTAAAACCTACACATAGAATAAAGACGACAATTTCGATTGATCAAGGGCCGCGCAGTCAGTAAAATCTCCACATAGAATAAAGACGACAATTTCGATTGATCAAAGGCCGCGCAGAGAGTAAAAGAAACATTGGGCGTTCTGCCGAGTTCAATTTTATTTTGGGGAAAGTACTTCGTTTTAAAATCAGTCGTTTTGTCGATATCAAGGCGTATCAGTCATAAAAAGTGACAACCGGTGTTAAACTCTTGTGCAGCGCTAAAACACACTGCTGCATGAATAGTGCTGCACTTTTAGCAAACTAGAAGTCTGACAAGTGTTAGAATATTGCCGAGTCGAGGTTTTCTGTGACTTCACTTATGTAAAGTGTTCTAGAAGTTATTCATATAATATTCCATGCTGAAATTGTGCACTTGCTGTATTAGTTTTCCATGTACACTAAACTCATATCTAATAGCTGATTCCTCTTTGACTCCCCTTAAATAAGAAGGCAGGCATATAGACATGAAAGGGAAACATCAATTTTTAAAAAATTGACCAACCGGTAGACATCACTACAGCAAAACAAAAAAATTAAAAACAACTTGAAAGAAAACTAGTTCAACACTTCGGCACGTGGCCAAAACTTGTACACTGCTCTTTAGCATCTTTTACTACAATATAAGAAAAATGTTACATATCACTATGTTTGACTACAATATAACAAAAAATGTTACAGATCACTTTGTTTGACTACAACATAAGAAACATGTTACAGATCACTTTGTTTGACTACAACATAAGAAACATGTTACAGATCATTTGTTTGACTACAATATCAGAAAAATGTTACAGATCACTATGTTTGACTACAACATAAGAAACATGTTACAGATCACTTTGTTTGACTACAATATAAGAAAAATGTTACAGATCACTTTGGACTTAAGCATCAACTGTACATTTTTAGTAGAAGAACAGGAAACTGTATATTTAACTCCTATAGCAATAGAAAAGTCGCAATGAACAATTCATACTCTGTACATTACAATCACTCATGTAAAAGATCATCTGATGTCGTGCCAACTGTAGAACATCACCTGATATCGTGCCCACTGTACAATATCACCTGTCGTGGTGCCCACTGTAGAACATCACCTGATATCGTGCCCACTGTACAATATCACCTGTCGTGGTGCCCACTGTAGAACATCACCTGTCGTCGTGCCCACAGTAGAACATCACCTGATGTTGTACCCACAGTTGAACATCACCTGTCGTCGAGCCCACAGTAGAACATCACCTGTCGTCGTGCGCACAGTAGAACATCACCTGTCGTCGTGTCCACAGTAGAACATCATCTGTCGTCGTGCCCACGGTAGAAAATCACCTTATGTCGATGGCAGTAGCGCTGGAGCTGAGAAAGCTCCTTCTGTCCCAAAACACCTCCATTAAAACCCAATTATTATTTGGTAGACCGAAACGGGCTGATGAGAACTGTAGTCTAACATGACATTATGATCGCCCAGGTCTGAAGTTAAGTGATCGTAGGTCAAACCAAAAGTTTAAACATATTCAGACTTGTCCTAAACAGCAAAGGATCCGTTTTCCTCCAACCTATTTCGTCTCTTTTTTCATATTGCAAGGATAGTCATTTAGCGGGCCACAGGGTAGAACTTTTAGGGTAGAAACACAGGCCGTGTTTAAGACTCCTGCGCTAGCCTGCACATATACACAGGCACAACCACACATAGACACACACATTTACACGCGTGTGTAACCTCGTACAAGTATACTTGGAACGAAAACAACAGGAGTGTGAAGACAAGAACAGCTTCACTGCACTAAGAAAGATCAGAGAATCCCAAGAGATGAAGTGAAATACTAAACTAGGACATTTATTATTCAAGTTGTTTTGAAGTAGGAAACAAAAATGTTGGAAGGGCAGAATACATACATTCATAAATAGGCTCTTAAAACATGTCCTGGAAATGGGATGGAGAAAGATATGAAACTATATGTGATAATGTGTGGAAGGAAGCCAAATAAGAGACTGCCGAACAAGGGGTAAATAAAATAAGTTTAGCGGTATGAGCTGACAAAGATAGCATCAAAGAAATGAGGGGAAATAAAAAATACATATAATATAGAGTTTGTGAAGAATTGATGATAAATGTACTGATGGATAGACACATTTATAAATAAACAGACACGTTCTGATAGACAGATGACAGAATATGGGATGTATCGATAGTCAGGCAAACAGATAAACATATACAGAGAAATATATGTATGCAGACTATACGAGACTCAATTTTATTTAAAATAGAAACCTAGCCTTGCACATAGTGGCGACTGAAGAGTCAAGCAGCATTTATGTATTTTCCATTTAAGACGTGGCGGCGGACCTTCTAAAGGAAATAATTGTTGTGATGATAGATTTTATTTTTAACAATTTGTCTACCGACTATGCATACATACTTGGTGAGCGATAGGGAATGGAGCTGTGGGCTGCGGTAAATGGAAGTGAATTTGTTTGTGTTTGTCACATGTGTGTGTGTGTGTGTGCTAGGAGAGATACTGAGACAACGACTAGGTGCAGTGCTATATGTAAGTGACCGTACGTGTGTTTATGGTGTATGTGTATGTGTGTGTTTGAGTTCTAGGAGTGATGTTGAGACAATGACATGTGTATATATACACATTTATAATATATATAATTTTTCGGTTCGAAATGGTCAGACGAGCTTTCTGTGGCACAAGTGAATGGTAAACATAGAGGCTTCGAACCTTCTTAACCATCTGGTCATTCTGGGGTTTGCGTGAATGAAAGCTCTGACATCCTGGCCACAGGGACACCCGCAGCAGGGACACTAACAATGCATAGAGGTGGCGTTTTGATATTGATCAACGACCACCTTTTGTTGGATAAAGACACTGCGGTCGATGAACCAGTAATGGACAGATTGCAAGATTTTGATACGGGTCCAGCAGAAAGGGGGTGGGGCTTGAAGGGGCGAAGCAGGAGTGTGTACAAACAGCGATCTATGGAAACCATCAGTATTTACACTCTTTGTTTTTTTTCTGAGAAGGACAGAGCAGCTGTGGATCTGCTCGTAGTGCAATATCGTCGATTCTAAGCAGAACAGAACATGTGTATGTGTATATGTTTAGTCTATCTTTATATATGATATTAATGGTTTTTAAACAATGACACAATATCAAGCTGTATGGATGGGAATGTATGTATATGTGTACTAGACTTTACACAGAAAGAACGAAATAACACGGACAAACTGATTGATTTGCTGAAAATTGTAATAAAGAGTGTTCACACATACGAATTCACAGAAAGATTCATTCGATTCAAATAAATCAACTTAACTTTTGTAATACCACTTATCACAGAAAGTTGGTCCACAACGGTATGGATTGTCTTCATGAATGACGTTCTACAAAAGAGTGAAATATGTACATAGCAGCGTGATGGTGTGACTGGTCATCGAACAAGATGACGTCACTTTTAACCATCGCGTCATTATGAAAACCAAAACCGCTCATTTCTCGAAGGTTGCAGTAGCTTTAAACCCAATTCCATGCTGCAGTTTCACAAACCCAACGCAGTTTGCCAGACACATTTTTTTTCTTGGTTTAATCGCTCCTTCACATGCGGAAAGTAATGGGAACCTTCCGTTATGCACACCTGCCATATCACGAAAAACAGCCAAATAAGAGGGACCTTCAAGTCGATTGAAAAAAACATATTTTTCAAGAAGTCAAAATGCCATTTATTTGTCGATATAATCTCCTGCAACGTTCATGTACTTATCCCAGCGTTTAAGTATTGCTCGAAAAGTTTAGTGTATAAAAATTTGCCAATATGCGTGAACCATAACAGTATGTTTCACTTCGCCATCAGTGCTAAAATGCTGACCTTTCAAGAATTCTTTTAGGAGTCCAAACAGGTGAAAATCGCTTGGAGCAATGTCTTGACTGTAAGGTGAATGTGGCAATACCTCCCAATCGAATTGCTGCAGATGTCAAAATGTTCCTTCAATTCAGTGTAGGCTTGAACTTTTCTCTACCAGTCGAAATCGGAAAGCTGTCTTGACACCCAACATGCACTAACTTTCCGAAAATGCAAATGTTCTTGAATAATAGTGTTCACCGTAACGAGAGAAAGACTTGACTCTTGTGCAATTTTGCAACAGGTTATGTATGCGTCGAATTTCCAGGATAAAGCGTTCCACAATCTGGATATTCACCAGATTAACTGTGGTGGATAGAGAGCCAATCAGGCCGGAATAATCACTAACGGGTGTACGGTGTTCTCTAAAACGTTTACACCATTCAAATGTAAGTGTCTCATTGCCGTATTGTAATTTCAGGCTTCTGTAAATTTCCGAAAGTTTCATTCCTTCTTTCACATGAAACTTCATCACAACACGCTGCTTCATGCAAGTATTACCAGTGCCGTCCATCATTTGTATTTTGATTGGTCACGTGACTGGCCCATATCAAGTGGGTCACCTAGCAGTAAGAGGGCACAAGTACCCTAACTAACGATAGTAGTTCGATCACGCTATAACCAATTCAGGTAGATCTACATAAATAATTCCAGGTTTGATTTGAGCGCCCTTAGTAGGTTGGCCATTGTAATAGCAACGTTTTCCAAAGGACATACTAGCTATGTTAAAATATAGTTAATGTATTGGTGTGGGCGAGAGATAAGGGTTGGGGTGTCTATCTATTAAACACCCTGTGTTAAGTGGTCATTTGGGAATATCGTTACGTTATACCATACCATGTATGTATTTATATATATATATATATATATATATATATATATATATATATATTAATATATACATATAAATATATATATATATATATATATATATATATATATATATATATATATATATATATATATTCACATATATACGAGCGTTATAATAGGAAACAAAACCTAACTGCACCAAGTGAACGTCACTACTGATGTAAACAGCACATACCAACCGTCAAGTTTGCAAAATTTTATTATTCTTCGACTCTTAGTTTCCTCAGCAGACCGCACACAATGGCTGGTGTGATACGGAATTCGTGCAGACTTGATAAGCGAGCGGTGATTCGCTTTCTAACAGCTGAAGAATGACGACCAGTTGACATTCATCACAGAATGCAGGCAGTGTATGGTGACAAATGTGTGGCTCCGACGACGGTCCACCCAAATGGCTATATCAATTATGGCGTTGGCGCTTCTGACGCAACAATATGCGCCTGACCTGGTCAAGGTAGATCTTTCGTTAACTCACGTTCTTCTCCAACGTTGTTGCCCAGTTCTTCAATGTTGTCTTAGACACACTGTTATTACCATACACTACCTCCATTCTGCGATGAATGTCAACTGGTCGACATCCTTCAGCTGTAAGAAACCGGATAACCGCTCGCTGATAAACTTTGATCGGTTTCCGTATCACACCCACCATGTTTTCAACGGTCTGGTGAGGAAATTATGAGTCGGAAGATAATGAAATAATGCAAACTTGACGGTTGGTATGTGCTCTTTACATTAAACGTGACGTCATTATGTGCATCGTATGTATGTTCACTTGGTGCAGTTAGGTCCAGTTTTAGTTGAACACCCCTCGTATATTGTGTATATATATATACACAAACACACACACACACACACACATACACACACACACACACAAATACAATGAGGAGACTGGAAAGTTGTTGTAGTTCTTGATGGAGACTATACGAGCCGATGTCTTCACTCTGGAGGACGTTTATATAGAAGCGGTTTACTGTAGCTTTTCTAATATCCCGAGACGTTCTGGTGCACATGAGCCATGTTGCTCTTGGTTGCTGTACATGCAAAGCTTCTTAGCAGGCCAACCACTCTGGGGTAATGGTGTAAATCCTTACCTTGTTGGCCAGACTGCTGTAACACAATTTGTTTCCTGGACGACGACTTGAGTTTGGGGACCTAGGTCAGCGCCAAGCCAGACCTTAGATCTGTCAGCTGTAGATGCACCATTACATATAGAAAACAAACACTATTTATTCTTCAATTCCATGATTTGAAAATGTTTTATTTTCACACTTCTCTCCAACACAGCGCGACTCGAAAGTCACTCCAACTTCACATACAAACACATATCACCAACTGTATACACACATATACACACATACACACACACACACACGTGTAGCATTACTGATTACGTCACTGATAATCGTCAGACTATTGACATGTGACATCCACGAATGTATCAACGGTATATCGATACCCACATATCTCACTCAGAGTGATCACATCGTCCACCGCCATACATAGATCTACTGTATTATTCATTAGCTGGAGAAATAAACTGAACTACAAGTAGTACCACCAACATTGTAGAGATGCGTCTAGTGAGAATGCTAGAAAGTTAGTGAGACATACCAGATTTGATACACACATGTGAATGTAATCCTTATTCAATATTTGAAGTCAATAAATGGTGGAGTAACGGTATGTATCAATGTAAAAACGATTAGTAATTCTAACACACACTTACATGATTGGAATTTAGAGATTATAATATTTCCAAGTCAGTAAATGAAGCAAATTGTAATTGTGTTTATTGCGAACTATTTTTCATGATGGTCTCTTATAGTTGAGTCATTTTATGTGCAACATTAATTTACATGATTTAATATAAATTTAAGTTCCCACGTATTTAAATATAGTAGAAATGCAGTATACGTTTAACGCTCCAGTCTACCCCGATTGAACGTTGCACTTTAATTACATATAGAAATGATCAAGCGGCGTGATGGGGAACATGTTACCTACTCTGAGATAAAGCTGATACAACTGAAATATTCATCACTTTATTCTCAGCTGTAGTGTCTATAAAGAAACAACCTTTTCAGTATATAATACGTCATGTTTTGATGTTTATAGAAAAGAGACCAACGGAATAGTACAAGTATTGTGATTGAGCATGTGCAGGTAGTAGTGGAAAAGGCAAATGCAATGTTAGGTATGATAAAAAGAAATATTAACATAGGAGCACTAAAGTGTTAGTCAAACTGTATAAAGCATTAGTTAGACCGAGATTGGAGTACTGTGTACAGGTATGGAGTCCTTTTAGTAAATGGGATATAAACATGCTGGAAAGAATACAAAGAAGAGGGACAAAACTGATAGTGGAATTTCGGAATCATAGAAAAACCGTCCTTCAGTGTCTAGAAAAGGGAAGAATTTGAGGAGATGTAATACAGGTTCATAAGATAATCAAGGAAAAGAATAAATAAGACTATTACAATTCTTTTAAAAGCACAGCAGGCTACAAAAATACCATGACACGGGTACAAATTAATTTAAGAGCTTCAGATTAGATATTAGAAAACATTTTTTGCCAAAGAAGGATGAATGCTTGGAATGCACTGGTACAGGAAATAGCTGGGGCAGGGTCAGTAAATGCATTAACGAATAGATTCTGTGCAGAGTTATTTTTCGATTGAATAGAGTAGAAGCAATTGGTTGTTTACAGACTCTACAGTTTTCTTAACACGATAATAGAGTTAAGTTAAGTTATGTGCTCTTGTAGATAGAGTTTCTGTAACAACCTGCTGAAAAATCAAACTCACCTGATATAGCACGTATAGTAGAGTTCAGGAGTGGTATTAACCACCCACGCTCCCCTCCCCCAACCCCCCACCCACCCCACTTCCGTAAAAGGCGAGGGATCTACACTGCACTAAAGAGGACCACAGAAAGGTAATACAGTAACTAGGGATGACTCAGTCACCCATCGTGTCCATGACCAGTTGTCGCGACTGATTTGTTCTCTAAATGGGGTTTCTTACTAACCTGCCTGTCTACCTACCTGCCAGCTGTGTCATAGTTGACAACTGAGAAAGGTTGGGCATGGAGCTAATTACCGCATCATTTACTCACTATTAACAACAAACATGTCGACATATATGGACAGGTCAAGTAGAAAGAAAATATATCTGAACTATCCAAAACAGATTCTCCAGTGATACACGAGTTGAAAAGAGAAGGGATGGAACAAATATACCTTTGTAAGCCTATATTGAGCGGAACAATAAGGCTGTGAAGCTTGCTTGCAATGTCATTTTGCAAATTCAATGTCACTGAAACTGCTGCAGTAAATTCTTGGATGCAGACTTCCTGTTAGTTAGCCAATTGTAGTTGTGTGTCTCTGTGCTTCTGTTGGAGAGATGAGAAGAGTCGTCATCACCGAAACAGAAGACGTTCCTTTGTCAAGAATTTCAACGTTACGAATCAGATAAAGGAGTAAGAAAAACGAACCTGAAACGCTCGTACGCGATTTTGTCAAGGGAAATACCCAAAATTCGTCAAATTGATAAAATTCGTTACGAATGTTAAAGCACCACAAATTTAAAAAAACAAAACAAACCCACACATTAACACTGCAATGACAGGTTTCACACACATATTATAACTAGGGCATTGAACAAATTACACACCATTTATAAATATAAAACACACATGGTGCAATTTAAATCACACACAAACACACACACAGTGCCACACTGATAATTGTCATTTTAACGATGCCTGTGGTGGATAAAAGAGGATCACTGCAACCTTCCAGGCATGTCGTTAGACTATAGGGGGTTGTCTGTCCCGCCTGTACTTCCTTGATGTGGTAAGACAGCTTGGCTGATCATGGGAGCTATGTCGGATGAGAGTCTTGTGCTTCTGGTAGGTTCAACCAAGCGAACAGGTCATTATGGGACAGGCCAGACTAAAAGTACAGAACCATCCCCCAGGTTTTGGAGGATGTGTTAGGGCTCACAACCCAACCCTAGAAAAAAGTCTTGGTTACAGAAACAGCATCAGAAATCGAAACCCCAGTTCTACTAGCCGGATTTTTTTTGCGAGGATCCCACGGAAGCGAGCCATATGAAACTACTTGATAAAAATCCAGCCAAAAGAGATCAGGTTGCCGACAAAACGTATTACGATTAAAGCAAAATCCAGAATAAGACTCAGTGACATCAGAACCCTTTACAAAACGAGAAAGGAGGCCCAAGTTGTCAAAAAAATGAAAGATTCCAGCTGTCTCCTGGGACTCGAAGAATTAAGATTGAACGATGCAGGATCCACCACACTAAGTGCAGGATAAACCATAATATATGCATGGCACAAGGAGGAAGGCCATGCATGCACAGAATAAGTCGTTCTCATGTTGTCAATAGAAGCAAGAAAGACACTAATATGGTGGGGACCAATATCACTCACATTAATAACTGTAAGATTTTACTCAAAATGAAGAACAACAATAATCATACAGTCCTATGTGCCAACAAGCAATGCTGGTAACAACGCCAAACTGTAATTCTTGTATATGCTCCAAGAAACTCTGGAGAAGGCTTCTGGGATGGATATCAAGTTAGTCATGACATATCTAAATGCAAATATTGGAATAGACAACAGCAATATACGAATTGATAAATGGGTAAAAATGGGAAAGTCTTTTCAACTTATGTGACTTCTACAATCTAGTTACAGGAGAAACCATTGTCCCGCATGAAAGCGTTCAGAAAACTACATATTGCTCACCAGATGGACACGCCGAAAATCAAAACGACTATTTCACTATTTATTGGACATGGAGACGCTGCTTACAGGATGTGAGGGTAAACAGGTTCAGACCATCACCACCTCTTAGCGACTATGGCAATAAAAATGAACGCAATTAAGAAATAAGAAAATAAAACAAACCACAAATGCAAAATACAAAATTACCAGACAGAGACATCAAGGCTTAATTCAAACTAAATCTGCACGAACCACACAGTAAAGAGGATCTTGGAAATATAAGTTGTTGTTTACGAATGCCCACAATGAGTAGGTTACTCTTTTGTGCGCCCTAAAAAGAGCATTAAGTGGCGGGTTGTCGTAGCTTTCTTCACATCCCGAGCGTGCTGATGAAGGTGGACTGGGATCATCAAGGTCGTTATGATATGCTTGTCTTCATCTGCATGTCGCTCAGTACTACGGGGATCACGTCAAACCTCACGTTGTTAGCTGGACTTTTGTCCTCGACAACAGCCCGTTTCCAGGACGACCAACGAGGAGGCCAGTATATTTCTCCTGACCCTGGTTAACATTGCCTGATCAGTGTTTTTTGCTTGACCAGACGTTAGCCTCATCGTCCCAGGAAAGAGAAACAAACAGCATAATGAATGGCTCACAGAAAGCACATGGCACCTTATAGGAGAAAGGAGAACTATGAAACCAAAAACAGAATAGTGCATGTGAAGTACAAGCAGAAAGGACACGCCTGCTTACACTATATTCTGAGCTAAACAAGAAAGGGAAAGTGAGTGTCAGACAGGACAAAAAGAAACACAAATATAAAATGGATGTAAAGGGAGTAAGACACGGTGATCTATAGACGATATACAACATAATTAGAATAATATTTTTTTTAAACAGGTCCACATCACACGTGAAAGATGAGCAAGGGCAGAACAGCTGGAGAAGAGAAACAACAAGACATAGAGGAATAGAAAACTTTAAAGAAACACTAAAGGGAAACTCACCAATAGCCTAAAGTGACATTTAACCAGCAATGAAGCCTTTAAATGTTAACTAACAAAATAAAAGATCATATAAGCACCAAACTGTTCATCATTTTCGTGATCTTGCTGACACGTTCCTCGGCGTAGCTGCAGGTCCAAACTTCGTCTCCAGCGGACCCTGTCTGTGGCCAGGGAAGTCAAATGCGTGGTAAGTCCTACTCCAAAGGCATCTTGGATGTTGCAGCGTACAACAAACTATTACAAACTGAAAGCTTCAGGAATAGATGGAATCCCTTCAGAAGCCACAAATGGCGACATCTCAACCACCGCATATATGTTGCACCAGATCCTCAAGAAGTTATGAAAACACAAGGCCATTCCCAAAAAGTTAAATGAATGACACCAAATCAAACTACCAAAGAAAGCAAATCTGGTCTCACGTAGAAGCTGGCGAGGAACTACATACCTGGTAGCGAGTGAAAAGTGCTGACAAGAAAAATGCTTCATCTTATAAAACATACTTTAGATAGAATAACATGCATGATTCCGAACAGGAAGATCTTGCACAGATGAAATAGCAACACTCATAATTATCATCAGCGTTGGCGAGATCAGTGAAGATTGACCATTAGAAATGACCTTTTCGTGCGCTCAGAGGCAGTCAAGAAGCCAGTCGACAGCCCAGCAGAGTAGGTCGGGAGCAAGAACGCATCTCTGTCAAACACCCGAAGTCGTGGGACATCTGTCAGAGAGAGTGCCTCTCAGTCGAATTCTGGCACCGGTGGTGTCATTGTGTAGCGATCAACCGAGTCGAAGGCGGACTTCAAATCTACGTATGCAGTTCATATGGGGCGCACATGAGGTACAGAGCAATGATAACGTCGGTTGTACAACGACCCCGGGTAAAGTCAGACTGTTGTGGGCGGCGTTTTGTGCACACGAGAGACATTGTTATGTTCCGCACAAACAGCTCTGTGCTTCAGCGCTCTCTTGAAATGCTAGACAGCGAAACGTCATCCTTTGGCCAGCCTATATCCTAGACTAAGACCAAAGTTCAGAACCTCGTTTCCGACACAGCACCCGAGAGTATTGAAACCCAAGGTCACACTACGGAAGGCACCAAGGAATTCATCTATCTCGGTAGCATGATACAAAATGATGACGCAGCGGTCTCGATAGGTCGAGGCGGTTCGGACTAGCTGCGTCTGCTATGCACTACGACCGTCATGTGTGGAGTAACTGTAACATCTCACTTGGGACACAAATTCGGATCTACCAGTCCTGCGTTGTTCCAGTCCTGCTCTACGGCTCTGAAACGTGGACATTGCTGAAACATGACATGTCGAGATTAGATGCCTTGCCTATTCGTGACCAGTGGCGTATCCTGGGCATCCGATGGCATGACTACATCCGTAACGTTGAGGTATCCACTAAAACAGGAATCCTCCCAATGTCAGAAACTCATGACTTACGCCGAGTTTCTTTGTTCGGTCATTTTGTACGGCTAGACTAGGAAACACTTGATCGGCGCCTAGTTTCTTTGTTCGGTCATGTTGTACGGCTGGACCAGGAAACACTTGACTAGCGCCGAGTTTCTTTGTTCGATCATGTACGGCTAGATCAGAAAACTCATGACCTACGCCGAGTTTCTTTGTTCGGTCATGTTGTAAGGCTAGGCCAGGAAACACTTGGAGCAGAGGATGCTGTCCCCGTACAGTATGGCTCCAGCAGATATTATTGACTTCCTTCTCCGCCTTGGACGATGCCTGTAACCACGCCACAGCAGTGGGTCATGGATGTGGCCGACCGACGAAAGAGCCTTAGACGCCTAAGCGAGCATTATTATAATTATATTTATCATAAAGGAATCTGTGATTGGGCAGAAACCTCTATATGGGAACTTTATAGAATTTGAATAGGCATTTGATAGTATCGATCGACCAGTAACTTTGAATGTACTGAAGTATTTTGGTATACCAGATACATTTATCAGAAACATGCACGATTTCTATGAAGAGACCACATGTAGAACAATCCACAAAATGAATCAAACCTATTTATAGTTCAAACTGGTGTCAGATTATTTCAAAGAATCTTTCTCATGGTCATGGACTGGGTGATACGACAGACAACAGAGGGTAGTGAAATAGGAATATAATGAATATTTGATAGGCAACTTGAGACCTCAATTTTGCAGATGATATATGTATGCTGTCACACACGTAGCAGGACATACAAGAAAAGATGACCAGACTAACATATTAATTAGAAACAGTTGGATTGCAGATTGGTATTAACACAACATAGGAAATGAGAATAAACAACAGTTACATAGACCCACATAACGATAAATGGTCTGATAATTGAGGAAGTGCAACGTTTTACCTATCTGGGAAGTAACAATGATAAAGACGGAGAAACAGAGCAAGATATTAACGCCAGGTTCAAAAATGCTTTAGATTTCCTTTCAACTCCGTTCGTCCAAAATAGAACTCGGCAGCATTCTCCATAGTGAATAAGATATGGTGTTTAACACAAATGTTATGCTACATTAATCTGAGACATTGCGGCATATGACTAATGGTATCAAACCATCGTTAATACGTGTCTTCCTCACAAACTGCGTGTTATAAGGCCAGAGATAATGGTAAACAATCTAGGGAAAAGAAAGAACACAATTTAACCAATAGAGGATGAAATTTTAGACAGAACGTGGTGATTGATATGACATAATCTTTGGAAAGAAGTCGGAAAAATAAACCAGACATGCACTTGATTGGAATACACTGGGAAAGAGTCGAGTGGGGAGGCCAAGAAACACTTTGCCGCAAACAATCGAGAAGGAAGTCGGTTAATTCGGCGTTTCGTGAGCGGAACTGAAGAAGACGACACATAATAGGAACAGATGAAGAGAACCTCTTGCGACTTTATGTTCCAATACGATATATGATGTAGGGTGGTGTATGGAACTGACAACTTCATCACGTATAACGAAGTGCTACAGAAATGTCTACTATGTGCTCACATGGCATGTTATTAAGGCTTTCATTAAAATGGCGACCAGATGAAGTTCAGGCCTTGTGCTCTGTAGGGAACAAAAAGGAGGATGTACATAATAGGTGTACCATCACACATACTCAAACCACAAGGCACTGATCTCGTACACATATTTTGTCAAAGGTATGCCTATTGGACGTACTGCAGTCAAGGGTGAAGTGTTAGTTAGAAACTTATTTATACCAGGCCTCCGAATTTAATGAGGTTGGATGGCGAGACTATGTCCTCGTCGCGCTCCATTTCCTAACAGAGAATGTAGTGCTCATTTTCAGATAGTCGACTGTAGCGTGTCTATAACGGGAATCGAGTCGGTTTCATTCGCCGTGAGAAGCAAGCACTCGGCCACTCTGACGGTCACACGGATTAGCCACATGCCAAAAAATGATCGCATAATAAGATAATATGTTAGGTTATGTTTTTTTAAGGTTGCTTCGTGTCACTAATAATATTCTGAACTAACCCAAACTGGTAGCTCAGGTTGATCGTAAACGTCATAAAGAAGTCAAATAGTTTCCACTCATGTTATATACAGATACCAGGTTTCAATAAATGCTGTGTGCATTGATAATATAAAAGCCAAATGTGCACAAACATAAATCCTTTACATGTCAGATAATGTTACATACATTTGTCACGCGTGCATAAACCTCATGGACACGTGACAAAGATTTCATAGATCTGAAAAAAAATGTCTCTCACATGAATAATACAAAGCAAAAAATGTCTCATACAAAGCAAACATGTCTCATACAAAGCAAACATGTCTCATACAAAGCAAACATTGCATGCAATACCACACAGATGTTACTCAAATACATTTAATCTCACATATGGCAACGATATCACAGACTCCCGACGTATGTCCCACACATGTCCCACACATGTCCCACACATGACCCAACAATGTCCCATACATGTCCCACACATGACCTAAATATGTCCCACATATCTCCCACACATGTCCTACCCACGTATCACACATGTCCCACACATGCCCCACAAATGTCCTGCATATGTCCCACACATGTCCTTCACATGCCCCACACATGCCCTACACAAATCCCCCACATGTCGCACACATGTCCCATACATGTCCCAGACATGACCCACACATGCCCCACACATGTCCCACACATGCCCCACACATGTCCCACTCAAGTCCTACATAAAGAAACCCTAGACCAAGCCCACATAAGACACATGCTGCGAAAGTTTAAAATAGTAATGTAGTACAATAACATCCACTGCCATTCTAGGGATGAAGTGTTTTGACTTCTTTGCAGGACTGTCATCACTATGCGTGGTGTAGTTACCAGTTGCCTTTCTCTCTGCCATGAATCCTCGCACTGCAAATCAAGTACCCAGATAACGGATTCTACTGACATTGATTACACGCCAGTACAGTTTTGATATGGTTAAGTGCAATATTTGTCGTTTAGTGAAGCGCAGTCGCTACGGGAGTCAAGACGATCACGGCGAGTCATCACGATCCTTAGAACTAACACGACATTGACAAATCTGGGACACGCCTAGAAAGTCGACAATGTGGATTTATATTGTTCGAAAGAAAGAAAAAAAGGAACTGATAAGGTCAACTGCCTATCGGCATAAGTGAAAGGTAAGCAGTGTTTCAAAATAACTGAATTTGTTGAACAGCTGTCACATATGAATAATATCTATACCGTTTACAGGCATCAATCGCATATATTTACTCAGATATAAAAAGAACAAAGGGGCACTACCAAAGAGAGAGAGAGAGAGCGAGAGAGAGAGAGAGCGATAAGGAGTTTTAGAACACATAAAGTACTTAATTATGCAAGTTTAACTGACACACAATGACGGTTAAAATTCAATTTTTCATCAGAAAATGCAATAAAAGATGGACAGATTAACATATGACGCAGCAAAGTTAGGATTGCAGATTAGTGTGAACAAAACAAAGGAAATGAGAATAAAAAAATAAAGAGCGGGTAATACGAGTCGTGTTCAAATGAAACCGGACCTAACCGCACCAAGTGAACATAAGTGCGATGGACATAATGACGTCACTTCTAGCGTGAACAGTACATACCAACCGTCAAGTTTACAAAAGTGAATTATCCTCCGACTCATTATTTCCTCAGCAGACCGTTGAAAACATGGCGCGTGTGATACGGAATCAGTCCAGAGTTGATCAGCGAGCGGTGATTCAGTTTCTAACAGCTGAATAATGTCCACCAGTTTGACATTCATCACAGAATGCAGGCAGTGTATGATAACCCGAACTGCTGCACCAATTTTGACGATGGCACCTTATAACGCAACAAAATGCGCCTGACCTCGTCTCGGAAGGTCTTTCGTTAGCTCGCGTTCTTCTTTAACCATCGTTGTCCAGTTCTTCACTGTTGTCTTCGACACACTTTTGTCACTATACACTGTCTGTATTCTGCAATGAATGTCAACTGGTCGACATCCTTCAGCTGTTAGAAACCGAATCACCGCTCGCTGATCAACTCTGGACGGATTCTGTACCACACCCGCCATATTTTCAACAGTCTGCTGAGGAAACTTAGAGTCTGAGGATAATACAATTTTGCAAACTTGACGGTTGTATATTCTGTTTACACCAAAATTAACGTCATCATGCGCATCGTACGTATATTCACGTGGTGGAGTTAGGTCCGGTTTCATTTGAATACTCATCGTATCTCGTTTTATTTGTTGCTAAGTGAACGTTGTATTGAGTTTTCCGTCAGTCTCTCACATGTTGTTTTACATCTCGATCCATACTGAGAAAGGCGGATAAGTTATCCTTTCTATAGCTCAATATAAGTCTTTCTATTAGGCTAACCACTTACGTGACTCAGTGTTAAACTCCCACATTGCTGACCGGTTTGCTTAATCATTATGTGTTTCGTGGTGCGAGATTTGGACATAAAAATGGTAAAGGGGTCCTGGTTCGGATATTAGTCTTCTACCTGACACTCGCTTTCGCCACCTCTCCCTCCCAAGCCACTCACATATTTTTGTGTTTGCAATAATCTATTGTTCCTAAGGGGATGTGCATTGCACTAGATTTTGCGCTTAATGACCAAGTGAATCTGACTTCACTGAGCATTTTTGTATGAACTTACGTCCGATAGGGGTACGCCCTTGTTGTTTCGTGAACCCGAGCCTGGCAAGTTTGCGATGTAACCCATCAAACGTATCACTAACCGATTTGAAATGCCGTCGTGTCTCATTCCCTCCCTTCACATATAATGCATATCACACGCAGTCTATAATGCATCGACCACCCACGAAAGGGCACACGCACAAAGCTGTTTCCATGACAACACTGCAATTATCTAATTATCCCTGGTGTATCAAGAATCACATGCCCCCACAAATTGACACAATGTTTAACAAGAAAATGATGAGGTGCCTTGTAATAAAAGTTCTTTACACCTACTTCAGTCTCCTCCTCAAACGTGAATTCATTTCCAAAATATTGAACCCGGCCCTCAACGTCCTGATTGGAACAAACTGATGCACTGCGAAGGCCTTAGTTGCAATAATCAGAGAGTGCAGCTAAACATAGAAGGTCACAAGTCATGACCTGACATATTGTACCTGACAAGTGTCATACTTGTATCTTATTGTCTTTGTCAACTAGACAGATCTGGTGTACTGCACATATTTTGTTAATATGTTTGAGTCACTCCAGGTTGATATTGTGGTTGTGTTTTTCATTACCAAACCAAATACTTCTCTTAAATATAGTTTTCCCATACTCATTTAAACAAAACATGGTTTGTATATGATTGAACAAACATAATATTTGTTTTTTGTAGCCAAGACACATGGATTTCTTGAAACTATTAAATACTGGCTCTATAAGATGGGTTTTATAAGATATACAAACATGATATTTGTGAAAGCAAACATGCGTAGGTTTAATGTCACAAACAATTACACTTAATGGATAATTTTTTTTTTAAATTAGCTTTATGAAATCAAATAAACATGGTTTTTTTAATCAGATTTAACAGCTATGTTTTTTTTAAAGATTATATAAATATTGGTTTTACAAGATTATACAAACATCGGATTAACACGATTACACTGATATGGGCTCTATAATATTAAACATACATGGGTTTTATAAGATTGTACAGTCAAAGAGTTTTCTCACGGTCATGCAAACTTGCACTTCTTGTAACCATGGGTTCCTCGTGGTCATGCACACATTGGTTTCTTGTAACCATAGGTTTCTCGTGGTCATGCATACTTCGACGACTTCTTGTAACCATGGGTTTCTCGTGGTCATGCACACTTCGGCTTCTTGTAACCCTGGGTTTCTCGTGGTCATGCACACTTCGGCTTCTTTTAACCATGGGTTTCTCGTGGTCATGTACACTTCGGCTTCTTGTAACCATGGGTTTCTCGTGGTTATGCGCACTTCGGTTTTTTGTAACCATGGGTTTCTCGTGGTAATGCACAACTTCGGCTTCTTGTAACCATGGGTTTCTCGTGGTAATGCACACTTCGGCTTCTTGTAACCATGGGTTTCAGACAATCGAGATTTGCATTCTATCATACCGAAAAACCCTATATTTTTTACCTCCGCCCTTTTATTAATCAATCATTTTCTCACTGCCAGTCGCAGATTACCTCTCCTGTGACCTTTTTCTCCCTCTACCCTCCCATCTACTTCCCCGTCCCAAAGAAGAAGGGAAGTGGGAGCGGCTCACGCGACCTACTACAAAGCTGAGATCTAGTACAACAAAGTAATTAATACTTCATCCCCGAAGGCAGTGTCAGCTTTTTAAACACCTTAACCTTTACAGATGTATTGCAATATGCATCTAATTTAGCAATTAGCCGGTTCAGTCAAATTTTTCAAATATTCCTCAATGTTGCTTTCACTGACTATCTCAGCAAGTCGTTCGACAAATGTTGTTTATGTATACGGAAGACAGAAACGAGTATTTCAAACAAGAACTGACATACTAGATTTTTGCATGATGTGTGGAGCCGAAAAAGGAATAGTTTGTATAAGAAACAAAAAGTGAAATGCAAATTTGTGAAGATTTACTCTTACAACTCCGGGAATACCCTACGGTGTCCGCCACCCACGCTTGTTAGGAATCTTCTCAGTGTGGAATAATCATCTAAGTTTTAAAGAAAGCTATAGCTGATAATAATATCGCACCGAAACAGAAACAAAGCGAAAGTTACGTTACATCCAGAAGATGTTCATCGGGAATACCGACCAACACAATTGAAAACACCTAACGAATCGCAACAGGAACATAGAATAGACTTGACACAAAAAACGACACGAATGTGGCGAAGGCTCGTTTGCTAGAAAAGAGTAGCCAGAATATTTGAGGATTAAAAAGGAAAGTTATAGAAACAATAGCTTTAATTTAATATATTGGTTAGAGGATTTATTATCTATGTTAGTCAAAATTAGAAGACAAAGAAAAAAAAATACGGTGAGCTGTAATATAGTAAACAACAAGAAGTAAACATTGCACACCAAAAACAAAAAAAGTGCTATGGAAAGTGTTATCAATCACATAAACCCTATGGAAGAAGATTGAATCGTAGCTAAAATGCTACAGAGAGTTTGCTCAAAATACCTACAATAGCGAAAAAGTACATTGCAGAAATCATACAGGAGTTGGATACAGAACAAAACTGGTCAGTTAAGAATATTATGTCTAGGGAATTAACATACTTTGGATACATAAAATGGCACATTGTCCTAGAAAGAACAACATTGTAGAGTAAGGTACATGCAACAAAAAAACTAGAGGCAGACCCAGGAGAACAGATATTACACAGGCTCTAGGGTTGGCAGTGGCAGACCGGATGACTGGCCAAGAGTCTTACAGATTGAAGTATCTACACATTTATATATTCATTTGGGATCACGATCCTGAGAAGAGCATGAGCGGTAGCGTTCAGTGACCCAAAGTTGACTGCTAGCGTCAGGGCCGACGACACAGAGCTGCCAAGTCCCGCCTTCACCTCCACGTTGTGGTCCTTGTCAACAGGCTGCAACAGTGCATACTAAGGGCAGAGGATAGAAAAGGGAAGGCTAACTCGGTACCCAACAGCCATGTTCAAATTGGATGTATCAGACTGAAAAGTGCAAATATCGCAGTCAAGCTGTAATCTTCAGCACAGCGGATTTCTTTCTCTGAACTACATCCTGCTACTTGCAAAGCCATTTTCAAGACTTGGTAGCGGGAGTTTGGGAACGTTCAAGACTTGGTAGCCGGAGTTTTAGAACGTTCAGGGCTTGGTAGCGGGAGTTTGGGAACGTTCAGGGCTTGGTAGCCGGAGTTTGGGAACGTTCAGGGCTTGGTAGCCGCAGTTTGGGAACGTTCAAGGCTTGGTAGCCGGAGTTTGGGAACGTTCAGGGCTTGGTAGCCGGAGTTTGGGAACGTTCAGAGCTTGGTAGCGGGAGTTTGGGAACGTTCAAGACTTGGTAGCCGGAGTTTGGGAACGTTCAGGGCTTGGTAGCGGGAGTTTGGGAACGTTCAAGACTTGGTAGCCGGAGTTTGGGAACGTTCAGGGCTTGGTAGCGGGAGTTTGGGAACGTTCAAGACTTGGTAGCCGGAGTTTGGGAACGTTTAGGGCTTGGTAGCGGGAGTTTGGGAACGTTCAGGGCTTGGTAGCTGGAGTTTGGGAACGTTCAGGGCTTGGTAGCCGGAGTTTGGGAACGTTCAGGGCTTGGTAGCCGGAGTTTGGGAACGTTCAGGGCTTGGTAGCCGGAGTTTGGGAACGTTTAGGGCTTCGTAGCGGCAGTTTGGGAACGTTCAAGACTTGGTAGTGGGAGTTTGTGAACGAACGTCATAGAAAAGAAGAAGACATATATTTACTTGTAAGGCGCTCGACCTGTTCGTGATGTCGTTTATTTAATGTCTTCTGCATATCTGGACTTGAAAGAGAAAGACATTTGGGCATACCCTCTGATTGGGGCTGGGGACAAGGTAGCACACAATAAAGCCTTGCAAGAATTACGCATCGTCTTTTGATATAACAACTGGAGCGAGACAAAGATGTGTGGGCAGCTTGTCCATTTAACATGTACACGGATGGAGACACTTCAAATACATCGAATAAATGTCAGAAATAAATAAAAATAGAATAATAAGCAAAGTATAGAATGTGAGGCTTTCTTTGCGACACATACAACAGTGATCATTATTTCATTTGTACACTTATGTCGTTAGGAGCCGTGGAAAAGTGTAATCGTCTTTACTGTGCATCTTCGAGGCATCGTTATTTTCGACGATGCTTCTATACTATTTCTTAAACATCGTTAATCCATCTTTAGTCTTTATCATGCTAAGACACTGTTCTGTCTGATGACCTGAGAGATGGGTAGGACTACAGACTCCTTCTGTCTTCTTTTGTCGTCCCACTTTCCACCAGGCTGTAGACCAGTGTCGTGGTATGTATTTGTCTTTCACCTCACACGGGGCCTGAGTAACATTTTCCCCATTTTAGGGCAGGTCTCGATTACGCGGTCTATCCACCTTTTCCTCGTTTTACCTCTATCCCTTCTTCCAGATGTTCTCCCGTAAAAGTTTGCATGGACAATGTGGTCTCGTTGCAGTCTCACAATGTGGGCAAACCAATTCATTCTCTGTTGCTCAAAGTACTGTAGACAGCTGTTGTTAGTGACCTTCCGGACGTATCGCATATCGCAGGTCGCTAACTTTCGTTCCTGGACCATATTCAGTGTTTATGTCTGGCACTGGTAGGACAGGGTTGGAATGAAGATACTTTTTAATCATCTGTATTTCTGCTTGCAGGGAAACCTTATGGTGTCTTAGTAGTGGAGACAGTTGGTAGATGGCAGCATTCACCCTCTGCACTCTCGTCTTTATCTCTCTGTCGAGTCTGCAGTCCTCAGAAAAAACAGTTGCCAAATAATTAAGTTTTGACATCATTTTGGTATTTAGGACCAGAGGCCCTGGTGCCAGAAATGTCAAAACTGTGCTTTTCTATTTAGGATTATATTTGCCGTGTATGGTCAGCCATATCTATAGAGTAGTTTACTGCGTCACTGAACATCTGAGCGGCAGAGTGGTAATGCGTCTGTCTCTGGCGTTATTGGAACCGAGTTCGCCTTCCAGTCTTTGTACGTTCCTGCATAGCAGCTGTAAATGGACACCCGACACAATTAGGAATGGCAATGCAAAGTTGAAGAGAGCAGGCCACACTACCTGCAACATATAACAAAATGAGGCCTCGTACAACTGAGTCCTGTGCAGTTCATCCCGTTGACATTTTCTTTTGTTGACTAGTTTATCAGTCTTTAATATATCTTTAATGAAGTTACAGTTACATAT
This sequence comes from Ariolimax columbianus, assembly GCA_036924085.1. Taxonomy (NCBI): domain Eukaryota; kingdom Metazoa; phylum Mollusca; class Gastropoda; order Stylommatophora; family Arionidae; genus Ariolimax; species Ariolimax columbianus. The sequence continues at coordinate 131,148,718 of JAVGWX010000003.1, read as the reverse complement.
AGGAGGCTATCTGTTTGATTGCTTAACTTAACTTCTTTATACTGGTTTCGAAGACTCTGTAAAGTCTGTGTACAACCAGTTTAATTTCCATTTCCTTGCTCTAAAAGCTATGCGCACTCCATCTATTCTTAAATGCATTAATTGCCCATGCGTCCACTACTTTCGGTGGCAATGGATTTCAAGCTTTCACACATCTGTGACTACAACATTTTTTCATAATGCCTAATCTGGTAAATTTATAAATGGTAATAATTTTTTAGTAAAAAGTGTCCGCTTGTTTTTGTAGGTGGTTGTATTTTAAAGAAAACAATTGTTATAATCTAATTTATCATGTCCTTTGATTATCTTATAAACTTGTATTAAGTCACAATTAATTCTTCTCTTTTCTAAACACTGTAGGTCTGTTTTTCTGAGTCTTTCATCAAACATGTAATATCTGGAATCCCACTATCAGTTTTGGCGCTCTTTGAAAAATTTCTAGCATGTTTATATCTCGTCTTACGATAATGACTCAAAACTTGTACACAGTACTCCAATCTAGGTTTAACTAATGCTTAATACAGTTTGACAATCTCTTAGACCATGTCAGCTTGATTGTTGAGATAACGCTAGCCTGACTGTTGAAACCATGTAAGCCTGATTGTTGAAATCACGCTAGCCTGATTGTTGAAACCACGCTAGCCTGATTGTTGAAACCACGTAAGCCTGATTGTTGAGTCCACGCTAGCCTGATTGTTGAAACCACGTAAGCCTGATTGTTAAAACCACGTAAGCCCGATTGTTGAAACCACGTAAGCCCGATTGTTGAAACCACATAAGCCCGATTGTTGAAACCACGCTATCCCGATTGTTGAGACCAGTCAGCAGCAAAACAGAAAACAAAAGCAACATACCACAGTGACCAAATATTAGGCCAGATACAAGAGCATCTAGATATCTCGTAAATATATGATTTATCCTCTAGACCAACGTTTTGGCAATATTATGCTTCCAAATCTGCAGGGTGATAACCAAAAGCCATTACACTGTTAATATTTTAATCCAAAGCAAAGGCAAAGGCCACGTCCATCGTAGACGATGATGGTATAATTGATATTGCTAGTGCTATTTTTAGTAAGGATTAACTGCGCTACTTTTTTATCCTCACTCCCTCGTCTCGTGCCGCTAGACCCCAGCGGCAATTCAAGGACAAGACGACTAGGGGGCGACTACGAGATGCAGGGGACTCCGCACCCGGGAAAAAGACGGCGGAGTCCGGAGTCGAACCCACACCACCTGATCACTAGCCGACAGCTTAACCACTTCACCACGGAATATTTTAATTGATATAAGTAAAAATGCATACAATATTCTGTACACAAATGAGTAAGAAAATATCGTTAAACATTTAGCTAAGCTAGCTTTTAATTCGATATGGTTATAGTCTGTTATTGTTATTTTGCCATTTTAATTCAACCCTTTACGTTCCTCAATGACCATTGGTCTCCAGTATTGCTACAGTACATGTTAATGTTAATACATCGTTTCTGTATACACGTATTTCTACTTGCATTCATTCACTTTCGTGTCTTTGCAAACGGCGTTGACATTAACAAATACCTTTCTTTATAGCATGCAATCGTTTTGGGTGTGTTTATACTACACCTAAAAGAGACGGCGGCAGTGATATTGACTTTGGCTCTAAATAACCAGGTGCTGCAGGAAGATAAGACTCGTTCACCTGATAAGTACCTCATCTGGAAAAGGGGAGCTCTAAGAATATCTCTTGATTTACTCTTCAGATACTGAATCAGATACTAAGATTATTTAGCTGTGCTAGCGCAACGGGAAACACTGATACTAAGGATGTAAATCTATATTAGCATAGCGGCAAACACTGCACGTCTAATCCTTTGTATAATTATTCCAAAACTATTAGTACAGTTATTCGCTTTGATTTCTTCTACTTCATCTTTGGCGAAAAGGATTCTGAAAATAACAATGTGTGGTAGTTTACAGCGAGGCTTCGATATCTGCGTCTTTCGGTCCGATACGTTCAAGTTTATATATGACTATTTTGGGTACTGGGTTTGCTTTCCAAGTACGATCGCTATTTGCTTAGCCAGACTACACTAGGGAAGCCTGTTTTCAAACCAGTCGCTTGGAGTCAGAATCTAGATTTGGTTCGGTGACACTTTTGCAAGAAGTCAGTTACAAACAAAACATGACAAGATGTACAATTTTGTTCTGACTTGTAGTTGTTGATCCGTCCTTCACCAATATCTTGTGGCCGTAACGTAAGTGTCGTCTTGTTTTTGTCATGGCACAGTCACTGAATTTTAAATGACATTTGTTTGATCGAGTTCAGCTGTAAATGTCGGTTTACAGGGACGGTAAGGCCACGAGGATGGTCACTAGCCACTCTACCACAGCACAAGCAGAGGCAATACAGATTCTGATACGTCATCCTCGATGGTAGTTAGGGGAGGCAAGACCATGGGGATAGTAACTAGCAACTCTACCAGAACGAGCTGAGACCATACAGACTCTGACACGTTATCCCCGATGGCAGGATATGCAATGGTATTATCTTTACCTCTATTGCTGATCGTCAGAGTGGGAGTGCAGTTAGAACGTTTGATTTTGTTTGAAAAAGAAAAAGGTTTGCAGCTTTGAGTCAGGTTACCCTATGTAAATTGTAACCTGACTTAGATGTGACGAGAAAGCGAGGAAGGGAACTGGTCACCCTACTCTACAAAAGTTGAGACATCACACAGTAAATTGTACATGACTGTAGCGAATGCTGTACGACTGATTTGACATTGACATTGTTGATGACAGCGAAAGAAAATATTTGAGAGGAAGACAGTAGTAGAGCTCTACAGTATACGAGGCTGAGTAGCTGGTGGATCTACGATTATGACAGGTGTCTTAGTCAGGATGGCAACACATGTTCGAACCATGCGTTTATGTCATGATTGTATTAAGAAGGTGCATTAATAACTTGACCTGCACATTGTACGCCGAAAGCCTACAGAGTCTACATTAGTCATCAGCTCTATAAATCTCTACAGCGTAAACCAGAATAGAAGGAACACAGATCGTATTGTTTTTAAAACACAAGTTGATGAAATATTTAAGAAAATTAAATTGGGAAGATAAAGATATCAACGTCGACATAGAAACATTCACTCTACAAAGGTTTCCTGATGACGTATTTGTTTTCAGCGTTACATCTCAGATAGCTCACCATGAACCGTATCAAACCCTTATTTCAGTGGCTGAGAAACTACAGGACAAGAGCTCGCATCTTTAACAGCATGGTTATTTCAGTCATGGTAGATAGCTGCGAGGTATGGGACCTATCGATGAAAACAAAGCGTATGTAGAGGTTCTGAATTACGCTTTCAGCAGGGGAACTAATAACATGGACAATTTATCTACGGGACTGAATTCATAACACCAGAATCAGGCGACAAACCGTGTTCGATTTCGTGAGAATATGTGTTGTTAAGAAAATACTGAGGGACACACTATGTAGTGCTAAACATGACAGCAGACGGACACGATAAATGGATCTTCCGGTAATAATTCCCCTGATCTCTGGGTAGAAATCGAAAAGAGTAGGCTTAACTACCGCTGCTCGGACAAAATTCAAAAATTCTAGTTAAAAATATACCCAAATTATTTGTGCCTTCCCCCAGGCCTCATAAGCCGCAGAAAGTTAAAAAATACATACTACGGATAGCCGATAGCCTTCGACTGCCTGGCAACAGACATTAACATGCCTGTTTGAATACCAGGATTCCCAAGTACTCCAAGTATCCTGATGTGTCAGACAAAAAAGGTGTAGATATCGCAGCCTCGCTGAAACACTACGCCACAACGTTCATTTTTAGAATGATGTCACATACAAAATTAAAAAAAGTATACCAGTATTACAGGCAACATATTTCAGACGAGATTAAATCTCGTATATTTAAGTCAGACACTAGGAAATGACACAGGAGCACAACTAACGACGTATGGTGTAAAAGTTTCAATGTAAGGAAAGCAATTTAAACGCTGGCAACATACAAACAAGTTAAGTGGGAGTGCTTCCTTTACAGACTAAATGTTACACATTTCAATTTGATGTTGGCACGTAGGCTCTAAATATAAAACATCTGTAGGCTACAAAGGTCGTTGAAATGCGCCCATACAACAGTCAGATTTTTAGTTTTTTTTATTATGCACAGGAAAACGTGTATTAACTTTCTCATTTCTTTGTCAAATGTGAGCTATTTTCCCCGAGTTGTTTCTGGCAAAGAATTGTACATTTCACTACGCAGCCTTTTTGGCGTTTGTAAATGGTGAGAAGTGAAATGCCAGATAAACTGAAAAGTCTTCATCTTTAGAGGGTTTAAAGTACACACTTATAGAGAGGAGGCGAGCCGAACATTCGAATTTTTATAATGAAAGGACCCAGGAGGTCATTTAATATGTATCTGATGTATATCTTATATGGAGAATATTGATCTAGCCTTTCTCAAATGTACCTGTAACGTGCATCTAATCCGCATATAATCTACATGTAACCAATGTTGAATCTACTTATAATTTAATTCTAATTAACATCGAATAGTCCTAATTTATATATGATACACATTAATCGATATGTAATCGACATCTGTTCAAGATCTAGCCGTATCGAAAATACATGAAACATGCATCTAATATATATTAAATATTTATTCAATATACAACTAATATATATAAACTGCATCTAATCTAAAACTAATACACGAGGCGTTTCAAATGAAAACATTAAAAATGCGATGAAAATTAGGAACAGCGTGCCATTGTAACGCTGGTTGGCAATATCGACGTCAAGAATTTCAAGAGTGGCACGCATGTCAAACCCGCGCACAGTGTCTAGAAAAGAAAACAATTCGAAGTGACTTAATACAAGCTTATAAGATAATCAACAGAAAGGATAAATTAGACTATAGCAAGATCAATGAAGGCACCGCTACAAATTAACTAAAGAAGGATCTAGCTCAGATATTGAGAAAAAAAATGTAAAGTCAGAAAGTGGTGACTGCTTGAAATGCATTGCTACGGGAAGTAGTGGAGACAGGGACAATTAATGGATTCAAGAATAGATTTCAGAGCAAGGAAATATAATTGAAACTGATTGTATACAGACTTTGCAGAGTCGTTTAAACCAGCATAAAGACGTTATCTTAAGTTAAGTTATGTGGCATCACGGTACTGACGAGCTTTGCAAAGCCATGCTAATGGCTTAAAGATGACCGTCTCACTAGTGGGATTAATTATGTTTTATTGAGCAGTCAAGGTGTGAAACCTATCGACAATTTGTATAAATGAAGGTTCAGTTCGGTGATGTATGCTGGTCACCTACCAAGTCTACTAGTTGAGAATGAAATTATTTTTTTTTAAGGCGTGATTTCTGTATCATACTATTTTCGATCGGATCAGGCAGACCGAGTAGCAGCATCACAATCGATTGCAAAAGCTGAACGCATTGTGATGGACAATCGCTGAGTGACTGTGAATAGCTCCACTGTAGGATATCAGAAGAGGCTCAGCAAACCTATTCCTCCTGTTGTGTTCACCAGCTCCATATAGTGTCTGAAATATAAGTGCATCAGTAGCTGCTCCAGAATCAAAGCAAAGACGTGCTGCTGCTTGTCAAGAACATATGTGGTGTTCTCAAATAGAAAGTGATGGTTTCCTAATGGGAATTGTCACCGGAGATGAAACCTGGATTCACTTCCATCAGCCAGAATCCATGAGATCAAGCAAGGAACTGTGCTATTCCTTCACCAAAACTGAAGACGTTTCACAAGCAGCTTTTTGCAATAAGATTATGTTGACTTTCTTTTGGGATGGACGAGGCTGCATTTGGGAGCACTTGGCGCACAGATCGAACAGTATCATTAGTGTTACTTATACATATCTTCTCAGGAACCGTCTTCACTCATAATCTAATCCAAATTAGTACATGTCACTTTCCGCAATATGACAATCCTGGGCCTCATACTACATGTGTAAAGGATGCAGCCTTACATGAACCGCAATGAGTGTCGTCCACATCAGAGCTACTGTTCAAACCTCGTCGAAGTGAATTACCACGTCTTTGATGATAGAACTTCAGGTTCGAGAAAGAAGCACAGTAAATGGATATCGACGAAAACAACAGACAATTTTTTTTCTCAAGTAATCCATGCACATTTCAGGCGCTAGGGGAACTTCGTATCGAACGAAAAAATATAAAATAGCGACTACGTCAAAAAATGATACAGTTATGTGCCACTTTCTGTTAAGAAATTTTGCATAGAAAAAAAGTTACAATTTTCATTTGAAGTCTCTTGTGCATCTATAATACATTTATAATACATCTAATATGCAAATAATCTACACCTAATCTATATTTAATCTAAATAAGCTACATTTAATCTATGTATACTAGGGGTAGTCATTAAGTAACATCAATTTTATTAATAACATTTTTACAAGAGTGAGGACCATAAATTGTTTGTATTTTATTTTCCACATTGTCTCCGTGTCTGGCATCACAGAACATATAGACATGTGGGAATAACAAGCACAGTGGAATATGTTCTGCAGGTCTGCCGTCTCCACGAGAGGAGCAGAGTGACTACATGACCCTCCCCAAGTCAATTACGAATTAAACTGTTTGGTGACGAGACAAGCAGGAGAAGGACCGCTTCGTTTATGAGGGAAATAAAGACGATTATTTTAGAGCAAACGACGAAGTAGAAAGAACACTTTATCAACCTGTCCACTAGCTTGTTGATGCTCTCTAGACAGAAATATGTTGGTATGACCTTTAACCAATTTTGCTCTGCCTATATTACATCGTTGTCAGCTGCTTTGGCACCCGCTTTCTAAAAATATTCCTATAACCGACATCACAATGGACACATTTTTGCGTAAGGGCCGTTTCTAGTGATGAAAATTATTTCTATTTCATCAATAGTGACTAGCCTGTTGCCATGGGCTAGCTGGTCGATCGGCAGTTTCATTGTGTCTGTTGCTACGCTTCATTGTTCATCAACGACGTTTTGTCTTCCGTTTTGAAATCGTTCTACCGATTCATTCCCTCTTCTCTGACAACTGTTTCCGGATTCAACTTTCTTTCTTCTGAAGATTTCAGAAGGTTTCACAAACTCTACCACATAAAATCAACAAAGGCCTCGTTTCTCCATAGTGTAAATCGACATCAAGAGGTCATATTGCACAGTATATTGTGCATGCTCATACTGCATAATCGTCATAATTCCTACATGGAGTAATTGGTAAAGAGCAATGTTGGTTTTTAACTTAATTAAACGTCTTTTATACTAGTTTAGAAGATTCCGCAGAGTAACCTACAACACGTTTCGTGGATGGTGGTTGAACAATGTGCGAGTACATGTTCAAACACTAGAGAGCTAAGTAAACCCGCAGCCAATTAAGCTCCACCTATTCTGCTCTTAGCAAACTACCCGAGGGAAATTACACATGATTTTGAAACCCTATGGCATGCACTTTATAATAAAATTGTATACTTAATAATTGGCCTCGTACTATTCATAGAAGCTTGGATTTATCAACGAGGTGAAGATGACATGTTTCTACGCGAAGTTTTTGTGTTGACCGCTTGCCGAGTGTCAGTCTCTTTAACAATCAGCAAAACCGCGGAGACTCTTGTTCCGACTTAATCTCTCATACATGTAGACTTATGTACCCCTTCCACATTGAGATAGATCTGGTGACTGATATTTCTAGCCATCTGGTTAAAAGCAACAATCGTGTTTTGTTCTGCTGTGCTAAGAACCGACCTCAGTGCAATATGGTCAAACTCACAAGTGCTCAGTCTATCTCGCTAAATGGTGCAAAGTGTAAGGTCTACAGTGTGTGGATTGTCATTTCATCGATTGCAGTGTCAGCATCCAAGATGCGGTCACTGATCTACCTCAGATTGTCTCGCCTTTCGAGTTCCAATACTCTCACCATGAACCTCAACTTCCCCAGAACTACAAATCCATACTTCCCTGTAAATTGAAGGCGTATTTATATCCGCAATCAGCTAATACCGTTGTATGCCTTCTATACTTTTCTAAGCAAGAATTAAGAGGCCGATGCTATGCCTGTGTTTGTTAAAGAGATATCATTTAGCCAACACAGTGCTGGAGTTACTGTCTGGGATCAAGATGTTGAGCAGTGCATGAACTGTAGCTGTCAGCACCCCCAAGATGACTGCTAGCGTCATGGCCAATGACTCAGAACTGCCAAGATCCTTCTATATCTCCACGTGATTATCCCAGATAACAGGCGGCAACATGTTAGAATGGCTAAGGAGAAGGGATCGAAGATGGAAGGCTAACTAAGGAGAAGGGATCGAAGATGGAAGCCTAACTAAGGAGAAGGGATCGAAGATGGAAGGCTAACTAAGGAGAAGGGATCGAAGATGGAAGGCTAACTAAGGAGAAGAGATCGAAGAGGAAAGGGTAACTAAGAAGAAAGGCTAATCCGGTTTAAAAAAATGCATGCCAAAGTCGAATATGTCGGACCGAAAGGTGGAAATATCGCTGACAAACTGTAAACTATGACACAACGCATTTCGTTCTCCGGACTACATCCTGTTACTTGCAAAGTCATTTTCAGAGCTCAGTTGACAGTCCGAGAACGAACGACGAAGAAGAAGAAGAAGAAGAAGAAGAAAGAAGTCACTGTCTTAACCTTCGATCTCATAGACTATTATGAAAAAGACATGTAGACGAACAGAAAAGTCCAGTGCACTAGCAAAGTAAGAACCTGTACGGTTGGGGAAGGAGCCAGAATGTTGTTGATCAACAATTCTTGTTGCTGCAGTTGTCGTTATATTGATCCAACATTCTTTGGATTGTCATTCATTGGTACTATGTAAAGTTGGGTCATATTGGATTGTCATTCATTGGTACTATGTAAAGTTGGGTCATATTGGATTGTCATTCATTGGTACTATGTAAAGTTGGGTCATATTAATTTTACAGCCACTCATGGAAGATGTCATAAATACATTTTTTCAGTCGATATGTTGCCCAGACTGACACAGGCGACAGTGATGCCGTCATAAAACTCGGAAAGGCATTTTAGACGCAGCCATTAGGGAAGAGGCTTATGTAGACCTTAGCACGAAGGTGGAGGTCCCAAATAGCCTACGTACAAAGACTGCCCCTGGTCCTGGTGGAGTACACTATTGCCACATCAAGCAGTTGGATGAGACAGATATAAGAAATATGTTGAAGGAGTTCAACCACACTATAGAGAAAGCATCTGTGCCTGAGGACTGGCTTCATAGCTATCTGTGCCTACTGCCTAAACCTGGGAAGGACTCCACGCTTCTCGGCAGCTATCGCATAATCACCATACAAAATGCATATGGCAAATTTCTCGAGCAGATAGTGGCCAGGAAAACAATGGCCAACCTTGAACGGAGCACATCCTACCCCATACGCTGGGCAGCTATAGAACAACGAAGGAGACCTGGGCTAACGATGGAACTTTCGCCTATGATGTGTTTGAAGTTTTTTTTAGTCAAAGCAAGAAACAGTCACAGTGGCACTCGACCTGAAAGACGTATACAACCGTGGATTTTCAGACTTTAATTACATGTCTGAAGCAGTGTGATAGAAAGAACAGTTGCGCTACGCGTGGGATCGGGGACATCAGAACCGAGGCGAAAATGTCTAGGACTTTCTCAAGGGTCCCCGCTCTTACCGGTACTGTTCAACATTTACACACTAAGTGGCCAATATTCAACCCAAAGGGACAGGGCGAACGTTGATATTTGCCGATTACATCCTAACGTACAGGACTGGCTTTGACAGGCAAAAGTTGGTCAAAGACATCCAGGAAACCTTGCAAGCAAACTCACAGTGGTGCGGCGACTCAAGCTCCAAGTTCAATCTGAACAAGGCCTTCATGATGGGGTGCTCTTTGAATAATTCCATAGTAAAGACTGAACTCTCGGGCATAACTTTTGATGGTCGCACCATTGACAGGTGTGACAGGTTGAAATACAACAAAGTGACATTTGATCGCAGTCTCTCCTTTAATTGCCATGTTGACCACATCGTACAACGATGTAAAAGAGAGTTAGGAGCACTCACGACCATGGTTGTGCCGACTTGGAACAACATTTTCTGTTCATCCCATTTTGTCAGGTCGTGTTGTCTGTTATCAATTACGACTGAATTGCGACTGGTTCTGGGCAGCACTAGAGATACCCCCATTGTGATGATGCGGTACATGTTGAGATTGTTATCGATGACATCCAGACATAAACTGGCACAAGTCAAATCATATATGCGTGTCACCACAGACACGCGGCACCTTCTGTACAGTGGTAGGTCAAACAACAAGGGATCAAGAGAGGAGCGTAATGGATGGCACAGGCAGAGACAACGATCGGACACGTCAATCCAGCTGAGACGATAGCCAAAAGGGAAGAACGGGTCAACACTGGTAATAGAATAATAGCATACCAGAGAGTCGTCATAACCTTAGGCAAGGAATGCAGAGAACGGAGCAACGGGATAGCTGAGCACAAGGTAAATTAGCTGATAACTGAGAACACGTAGGAGAGTGATGGCGTCATACACACCGACGGATCAGTGCTGCGCAGTGGGACAACAGGCTAGGGTTCCTCGGATAGAGTTAGATGAGAGGTCGTTGATGGGCGCAGTAGGGCATACATGTAAACAACCTCCAGTATGAGAATGGAGACGGAAGCAGTGACCTCAGCACTGAAATTGATAGCTAGGACTTTTATAACATCATCGTGACAGACGCGCAAGCCGTACTTCAGAAAGTACAGAAGGGATGACTTAGGTATGAGTGGATAGCAGCTGCTGAGGCCTTAAACCTCCAGCGGTTGACATTGATCTACTATGACGCTCATGCTGGGATGAAAGAGCTGACATCATGGCTTCTTCACAAGCTCCCATCATGGACACATTAGTGATGGATTGAAGTGACATTTTGAAATCAATCAATGACCGACTGCTAGCGAGTATAAGAGCGAGAATGGATGGCATGCCATAACAATTAGAGTTTATCAATGAGAGAAGGGGGTTAAAATTCTGACAATCCATTTGTCACATAGTGACACTTATTCTCCTCTCCAACTCATTCCTTATGGCCCACAAGGTCATTACTAAAGTTGCTCCTGTGCAAGATACACCAAACAGCTTTGCGATCTCCCACAACAGAGGTTTCTGTTGTAATTTGTTTTACAGCACATCATTCCTATGCACGACACTCTTTACTCCCCCTTTACGTGTTTAATAGATTTCAATATCCCCCCTTTACTTTTCTTCCCAAGATCCACGTGATGTGGCTCAATATTAATAGAAGACTCCATCGCTGACATCTAGCCTGTGAACATCACATATACTACAGCCCTACAAGGAACAGAATGGCAAGAGCTAAAGTGTTGCTGGATCAAGAAAACAAAAATAAAATACAACAGCAATATATAATCTTAAATCGATATCTAGCTCAATTTTCAAAATGCTGGCGTGAGTGACAATATAGATTTTATGGCAGGAAAAGGCAAAACAAATGTTTCTTAAGGCGTACAAAGGCCTGCGTTTGTAATTATTTAATCACATTTCTGTCTTTGTGTAACATCGTCAACATTTTGGGAACAACCCACTCGTATACATTACGTGATTAGATCATATGTAAGAAAAAAAACTGTAAATCTTTTATTTTCCTGCCATCATTTTCTTGATTCTCATTCATCCATCTAATCATACATGTTTCAGCTTTTCATTCATTGAGTTTATTTTTTACTAGCTTCTCATTTCACAAATTACGCCTTCATTACTCCCTATTTTGTTAGCCTACGTTCTTTCATTCATTCCTTCATTAGGACATAATTGAACGAGCTTTATATCGGCAAAAACCGCTCAGTAACTCGAACAAATCCTAGACGGATTCCATGCAGCATAATCCTGGTTGCCTTATCGATAATATTTCCATATTCGACATAGACAAAACAGAATATTACAAAGTTGGAGTGGGGAAGTGCAGAAATATGCTCGCAACATTTCTAGGGTAGATACAAATAATGTTGATGTACAATAAATTGATATTTACAGTACGACCTAAACCAATGAAAATATAGATAAAATGAGCAGTGGCTTTGCGTGGCCTTCGAAAGATCAATAATACCAGTCCGTCCAGGGAGAGTTCCGTAGCTTGAATACTTTATAACGCAACTCATTGCTGGATATCTGCCCGACTATTTACTCTCTGTTGCCGACGTCGATAAAGTTAAGATTGCTGGAAAGGTTTTTATGCGGCTAAATATTTAACAAATCCCCTGATATTGAGCGCTACTTCCATTAAAAGCACAAAGCGCTGTAGCTGATAAAAATGGATATCTGATGACAGCTCTTATACTGTACTCTCTTGTTTTTTGTGATGCAATCTTTAGATGCTAATTGCAATTCGAACTTTGTGTGTTTAATCTTCGTGTGTCTCGTCTGAGTGCTAGCATTTACCCTTTCATATCCAGACGTGACTTGAATTAATCCAAAGTTGTATACCAGGTGAAACAATTATTGGTATATTTCAACTTTACGAATTGTGAGAAATAAATCCCATAACGTTGCATGTTACAAGTTATAAGAAGCGGGGAAAACACAAACATACGCTGAATTAGAGAATAATTAGTACAGTAGCATTCCATTTCTTTCTCTGGCTTAGACTTTTAGTAATACAGTAACACGACGTCTCTGGCTTAGACTTTTAGTAATACAGTAACACGACGTCTCTGGCTTAGACTTTTAGTAATACAGTAACACGACGTCTCTGGCTTAGACTATTAGTAATACAGTAACACGACGTCTATGGCTTAGACTTTTAGTAATACAGTAACACGACGTCTCTGGCTTAGACTTTTAGTAATTCAGTAACACGACGTCTCTGGCTTAGACTTTTAGTAATACAGTAACACGACGTCTCTGGCTTAGACTTTTAGTAATACAGTAACACGACGTCTCTGGCTTAGACTTTTAGTAATACAGTAACACGACGTCTCTGGCTTAGACTATTAGTAATACAGTAACACGACGTCTCTGGCTTAGACTATTAGTAATATAGTAACACGACGTCTCTGGCTTAGACTTTTAGTAATACAGTAACACGACGTCTCTGGCTTAGACTATTAGTAATACAGTAACACGACGTCTCTGGCTTAGACTATTAGTAATACAGTAACACGACGTCTCTGGCTTAGACTATTAGTAATACAGTAACACGACATGTCTGGCTTAGACTTTTAGTAATACAGTAACACGACGTCTCTGGCTTAGACTTTTAGTAATACAGTAACACGACGTCTCTGGCTTAGACTATTAGTAATACAGTAACACGACGTCTCTGGCTTAGACTTTTAGTAATACATTAACACGACGTCTCTGGCTTAGACTATTAGTAATACAGTAACACGACGTCTCTGGCTTAGACTATTAGTAATACAGTAACACGACGTCTCTGGCTTAGACTATTAGTAATACAGTAACACGACATCTCTGGCTTAGACTTTTAGTAATACAGTAACACGACGTCTCTGGCTTAGACTATTAGTAATACAGTAACACGACGTCTCTGGCTTAGACTATTAGTAATACAGTAACACGACGTTTCTGGCTTAGACTATTAGTAATACAGTAACACGACATGTCTGGCTTAGACTTTTAGTAATACAGTAACACGACGTCTCTGGCTTAGACTTTTAGTAATACAGTAACACGACGTCTCTGGCTTAGACTATTAGTAATACAGTAACACGACGTCTCTGGCTTAGACTTTTAGTAATACATTAACACGACGTCTCTGGCTTAGACTATTAGTAATACAGTAACACGACGTCTCTGGCTTAGACTATTAGTAATACAGTAACACGACGTCTCTGGCTTAGACTATTAGTAATACAGTAACACGACATCTCTGGCTTAGACTTTAAGTAATACAGTAACACGACGTCTCTGGCTTAGAATTTTAGTAATACAGTAACACGACGTCTCTGGCTTAGACTATTAGTAATACAGTAACACGACGTCTCTGGCTTAGACTTTTAGTAAACAGTAACACGACGTCTCTGGCTTAGACTATTAGTAATACAGTAACACGACGTCTCTGGCTTAGACTATTAGTAATACAGTAACACGACGTCTCTGGCTTAGACTATTAGTAATACAGTAACACGACGTCTCTGGCTTAGACTATTAGTAATACAGTAACACGACGTCTCTGGCTTAGACTATTAGTAATACAGTAACACGACGTCTCTGGCTTAGACTATTAGTAATACAGTAACACGACATGTCTGGCTTAGACTTTTAGTAATACAGTAACACGACGTCTCTGGCTTAGACTTTTAGTAATACAGTAACACGACGTCTCTGGCTTAGACTATTAGTAATACAGTAACACGACGTCTCTGGCTTAGACTTTTAGTAATACATTAACACGACGTCTCTGGCTTAGACTATTAGTAATACAGTAACACGACGTCTCTGGCTTAGACTATTAGTAATACAGTAACACGACGTCTCTGGCTTAGACTATTAGTAATACAGTAACACGACATCTCTGGCTTAGACTTTAAGTAATACAGTAACACGACGTCTCTGGCTTAGAATTTTAGTAATACAGTAACACGACGTCTCTGGCTTAGACTATTAGTAATACAGTAACACGACGTCTCTGGCTTAGACTTTTAGTAAACAGTAACACGACGTCTCTGGCTTAGACTATTAGTAATACAGTAACACGACGTCTCTGGCTTAGCCTTTTAGTAATACAGTAACACGACGTCTCTGGCTTAGACTTTTAGTAATACAGTAACACGACGTCTCTGGCTTAGACTTTTAGTAATACAGTAACACGACGTCTCTGGCTTAGACTATTAGTAATACAGTAATTCTACTTCTCCAGTTTAGACTATAAGTAGTACAGTAACCTCAAGTCTCTAGTTTAGACTATAAGTAATACAGTAACCTCACTCACTTCTCTGGTTTAGACTAAA
Source organism: Ariolimax columbianus (assembly GCA_036924085.1). Lineage (NCBI taxonomy): Eukaryota > Metazoa > Mollusca > Gastropoda > Stylommatophora > Arionidae > Ariolimax > Ariolimax columbianus. Next base: position 131,133,645 of record JAVGWX010000003.1, on the reverse strand, counting down.
AGTTGTACAGTAACCCCACTTCTCTGGTTTAGACTATGAGTAGTACAGTAACATCACTTCTCTGGTTTAGACTATAAGTAGTACAGTAAGCCCAGGACCCTAGTTTAGACTATAAGTTGTACAGTACCGTCAGGTGTCTAGTTTGGACTTTAAGTAGTGCAGTAACCTCATTTCTCTGGTTTAGACTATAAGTAGTTCAGTAACCCCACTTCTCTGGATACGCTGTTGGCAGCGTGATATCATAATCCTTTTTAATAGTTCAGTTCAGTACATACCAGGTGTGGAGATTAATACAAACTACGTCCGTACAGTGTTGTGAACATCATCTGTTTCCGTAGTTTGTGCTCTGGAATGTGATGAGCTGAGACATCCAATACCATTGCATGTGTTATGTAATACTTACATACCATTCCTTTATCAGATGCATATGGGGCTTGTTCAAACTGTTTGCAGAAATGTACAATTATCTGCGAGAAACGCTACGAAAGTAATGCCTCATATTTTACTTTGATGTCACACGACATAAAAGTGAATACTTTTGGCAAAGTTTTAACCTTATCAGCAATATCCTAAAAATGTTGTTTCCGTCCGACAGATGACAGTGGAGGAGCAGTTTGACAAAATCGCGTCTGTCATGGAAGTGCGTTATAAACAGGAGTGCATTATTGAATTCCTCCATGAAGAAAAAGTTGCACTAATTGAAATTCATCAACGGTTGCTTAGCGTTTACGGGGACAAGCAGGGGATGTTAGCACAGTGAGGCGGTGAGTTGTGCGTTTCAGCATTGGTGAAGACAACATGCCGGACAAGCCACGTTCCTGACGGCTATGCACAGACGTCACACCCCGCAATGAAGAACGTCTCGAGCAGCTCATCCACACAAATTGAATGATTATGACCAGCAATATTTCTACGGAGCTGGATAGCAGCTTCATTGCGTTTCAAACGATGATGGAAACGTTGATATATCCCAAAGTTTGCACCAGGTGGGGCCCACGAATGCTCACAGAGGAACAGAAAGAACATCACACGCAAGTTTATAATGACATCTTCAACCATTACGAGGTTGAAGGTGACAGTTTACTTGATCGCATTTTCACTGGTGATGAGACGTGGGGCCACCACCACGATCCTGAGTCAACACGGCAGTCCATGGAGTGGCAGGCGACATGTGAATTCCCCATCGAGGACAAAGTTCAAGACGCAGCCCTTAGTGGGTAAAGTGGCATGCACTGTTTTTTGGAATATGAAAGGGGTAATCCTTCTTTATGTTCTGGACAGATCTTCAACTCTGACCTTTACATTGCGACGCTGACTAAGCTGAAGGCTTGAATTTCCAGGGTCTGGCTAGAGAGCAAGCCAATCTGTCTTTTGCAACACCATAACGTTAGGCCCCCATACCAGTTTAAAGACCATTGAGACATTGTCAGTCCTGGCTGAACTGTCCTAACACTCACCAAATAGTCTGGATTTGACGCCTTCTGACTTCGGTTTGTTCGGGCCAATGAAATATGGGACTGTGTGGAAAACATTCTCTTAGTAACGATGCCATCATAACAGCTGTGAAACAGTGATTCACCTCCACTGGTGCAGATTTTAACGAGCGTGGCGATTATGTTCTTGTTCGTCGCTTGGATAAAAGTATAGCCAAGGGTTGTGAGAATGTTGAAACAATTTTATCACATAATTCTATCCAATGGTGTTTGTGTGTTATTTTTGTTATGGTTTTCATGGAATAACATTGGAGGCATTAACTTCAGAGCGCCACTCGAAATATCCTTTGTGAAAAAAGAAGTCACTTGTTATTCCCAGCTCAAGATATGTAGGTCGATTCTCCGAAAGAATGAAGGTCAAATGATCACCACAGAACCGTAGTTATAATATCCGCTAAGCCATCGGATGACATTCGATATTCTGCATTGACAGCTCGAGCAGCCTTTATTAGCCCTGGCTGATGGGCAGATAAATTATTAACATTTTTGTGCTAATATAAAATAATTTATCTGTCGCCACATTTGTAGTTGGTGTTGTGAGTATCATTTCAGTTAGCTCTTTGCCTTTTATGAGCACATCTGCTGGTTTTTCGGCCTTACGAGTTTTAAAAGTTTCCATAACATTTTTTTGGTGAAAATATTTATCAGAAACTGAGCCAAGACGATCTTTTCTCATCAAAGTTGATATAATTAGTACTAACTCGTCCTAGCCAAGAAACCAGGATGTGTGATCTGCTACGTTTGAAATAAAACCTAATAGCCCGTTTCTGCAAATGTTGTCTGACTGGAGCCAATAACTCATTTCCTCATGTGTTACACAAAAAGTAAAAAGTTATTAGAACGCTTGCATCTATTTTGTGGATTATCTGACTGGACATCGATCTTAGTGGCGTAGCTCTAAAATCTACTCAGTTGTTGGGTACCTGATTATTTCAGCTTTGTCGAATGTATCGCAGTCAGATATGCAGCATCCAGCACAGGTATTTCTTTGGCGTATTATCCGTAACGCCTGTACACGCTATAGGACAAGTCATACCGTTACCATAATAACACTACAAGCTATAAGACAAGCCCTTCCTTTACCATAATCACACTATAAGCTATAAGACAAGCCCTTCCTTTACCATAATGACACTACAAGCTAAAGGATAAGTCCTACCTTTACCATAATTACACTACAAGCTATAAGACAAGCCCTACCTTTACCATAATCACACTACAAGCTATAAGACAAGGCCTTCCTTTACCATAATCACACTATACGCTATAAGACAAGCCCTTCCTTTACCATAATGACACTACAAGCTATAGGACAAGTCCTACCTTTACCATAATCACACTATAAGCTATAAGACAAGCCCTTACTTTACCATAATCACACTATACGCTATAAGACAAGCCCTTCCTTTACCATAATGACACTACAAGCTATAGGACAAGTCCTACCTTTACCATATTAACACTACATGCTTCATTTGAAGAACATATGAAGCATAGAGTCACACCTGTAAATGACATTTTAAAGGAAGCCTGGGTAAAAACACTTTGTTTGCTTTTGCTTTATTGGTTTCTGAAACAATTTCTTTGATACGATGAGTTTGCTAGCTCAATGCACAACTCAGTCTAGTAGGTTTTCATGGCATGTAAGAAATGATAACATTTCTATTTTATGGTAGTGGGTGGGTGGTTGGCGGGTGGGGGCGGGGGGGGGGGGGGCAGAATACGCACTAGACATCACACTGTGTCATCATTCACCTCTTGGCTCCAATATGAAGCATAGGCGACACTATTTGTAATTATGAAATGTTTATCCTTTAAATTGCAATGTAGATTATCCATAACACAACGTAATCTAGATTAACAATAAACTAGACAAATCTAGGGTCACTATAAAATAATTGAATGCTTTATACTTTAAATAAACAATCTAGCTGCATAAATTAAAAGTCCCAAATGTACTGTTGAAAAGGGCACATATTATTAAACTCGCACCTCGTCAATGCCACGAAACAACAGTTCACAAACAGAGGAATAGGAAGCAAAACAAACAGCAAATTGAGCAAAAACAATGGATCGTGATAAATAAATTTATACATTGAAATAGTACAGGTTAAAAACAATATATAATTTCAAGTAAAATTTCAATGAAACACACATAAATATCAACACAGATGAAATATGGCAACATATTAACGCAAAAATGACACGCCTGTGCTAAATTATTCAGAATGTACATCATAATTCCAGCATTTCATTTAGGCAGATTGAACAACGGACAATGAAACTGTTTAGTCATCTCATAAATCACAGTACATGGAATTTGCCATTTACACTAAAAGTAACACTATATCCTCTATTAATTAGAGGGCCAGACGTCTAATCAGAAGGTCGCGAGATTGAGCCTGGTGAAGGTATCCTACATCAGTGGTGAAATACAAACTTTGACATCCCACTGAACGTTGACTGCCGATGGAAATAGTTTATATTTATAAACCCACCCACACCCCGCAGCATCCTCACCAGATATCAAAGGTTGTGAGAAAACAGTTTTGTAGCTTAAATGTGGTATTACTTTAGTACCAGCAGCCCCAATCGCAATACCACTAAATCCATCGCCAAAGCTATGATTTGGGATTGCATTACTACTACTCTTAGTAGTACTACTACTTTTGTCATCGACTATGTTAAACTACAAACACAACTATAACCACTGGTACAATGAGTATATATCATTCATTACGTTCTCCCGTTTTTACGTCACAATAAAATGGGGTAGGATCAGTTAATTGTTTACCGATTCATATTTTGGGCCATTTCTCCAGCCACTGTTGCTATGACTTCTTCTTTCACTATTATTTGTCAGGTGTTCTTTGGTCTTTGTCCTATTCCCCTTTCAATGTGTATCATATTCTCTTTTCAATGTATGTCCTATTGTCCTTTCAATGTTTGTTCTATTCTTATGTCAATGTGTATCATATTTTCCCTTTCAATATTTGTCCTATTGTCCTTTCAATGTTTGTTCTATTCTTATGTCAATTTGTATCATATTCTCTTTTCCAAACACCTACCTCCCTTATCTGTACTAATAGTACTACTACTGTCACTTACTACCAGTGTCTCCTATTACTTATAGTGGTACTATTCCTATCAGTGCTACTATTAGCGTTTCCTATTCCTATCAGTGCTACTATTAGTGTTTCCTATTACTAACAGTGGTGAGATTACTAGCAGTGCTACTATTTGCGTCTCCTATTACTAACAGTGGTGATATTACTATCAGTGCTACTATTAGCGTTTCCTATTACTAACAGTGGTGAGATTACTATCAGTGCTACTATTAGCGTTTCCTATTACTAACAGTGGTGATATTACTATCAGTGCTACTATTACTATCTTTGTGCTATTACTACAACTAAGCTACAATGGACAGTGCAGTCACAGTCGCCGGGGATGAAGTGCTAACGACGCCACAGTACTACTTCTTGCATTTTGTTAGGTGGGGTGATCTGGTTCCTTCCTCTCTGCTTTGTCTTCTCTAATAGTATGCAGTGTACCCATTTACAGTTGGGTAGGTTGGATTGTTTAGTTATAGGGGAAAACAACCTTGATAAGTTAGAAGTAAGGGTTGCAGTAGCTTTGCCGCCATTGAGCTCCTATTTCAGTATTGACAGAAAAAAACTAATATATGCATTCACTGATCACCCTACTTCTACCGCCGTCACAATTAAACAATCAATCACAATCTATGCTATTGCTACTGGAGCAGCTACAACCTTTGTTGTATATTATATACTGCTATCCATTTCATTAAGCTAATCTCATTACAATATGTGAAGCAGATGGTAGACAGCTCAATTCTCACGGTGAAGGAATCAGCTTTGATCGCATTTTTAACACGCACAGTCAACACAACTGGCTTACTTTTAAATGATGAAAAAGAGTGAGAAATAGAGCTGGCCACCGACCTATAAAATAAACTTGATGCCTTTATAGGAAGTAACACTTTAGCCCCGACAACACTATTTGTTATGGGACTCTCTTCACTATGCTATCAACTTTAATATTATTATTGTTGCTACTACTACTTCTACTACTACTACTACTACTACTACTAGTACTGCTAGTACTATTACTATTACTACTACTACTACTACTACTGCTACTGCTACTACTACAACTAATACTACTAAAACTACTACTACTAATACTACTACGACTACTATTAGTACTACTACTACTATTACTACTACTGCTACTACTGCTGCTGCTTCTACTACTACTTACAACAATTAGTAGAGCTAATAGTAAGACCGCTAAAGTTGCAACCAACCTCGTTGTAACAAAAGTTAATAGTATCGTTTGTATTACAACAGCAACAGCTCATGTCACTCCTGCTCCTGTTGCTACTTCCACATATAATATTTGCAATAATAATAATAACAACAGTTATAATACAAATAACAACAATACGGGCTGAACTATATTTCTGCAGGCTCATGATGAACTCTCGTTTGTTGTTCCCCTTCTGTACATCTGAAACGTTGACATATCAACACAAAGATTGACGTTTATTCAGCTGAGCTTACAAATGACTAAATTTAGAACACCCATCATCTCGGCATGCCCAGCTGTGTCCAGCAAATTACATTCACACATTTATCGACCTAAAATGGCAGCACAATTTGACATTTTGTTTTGGTTCTATTCATTCTTTACCCGGTCTGTATGCTCATGTCAACCATACCACAATGAGATTGTCATTACAACAAAGGTGATTATTTTACTCTTGTCATTTCTTGACAACCTTAATTCTTCCACCACATACATTTTCCACGCAATACATTGAGTCGTCACTGCATATTGGCCCCCATGTTGAGAAGCCTTCACCAAACTTCAAAGAACTAGAGTTGTTCTTGCAGTAACGAATCATGTACCAATTTGTTTTATGTGATAATGCTGTTGGCCCAAAGTACAACCCTCTGCAGTCGCCTTCTAATGCATGCTTGCAAGGTTGCAGTGGCTTTTATGTTTGCTCCCCGGGATCCAATACCGGATTTCTCAAGATGCTGACTAAGTTTAAGCATAGGACATGATAATAGAGGGTACCATTGTGCGGTCCCTGAAATGAATTTTTTATAAAATGTTCATAAAAATGGGATTTCTGTTGATTCAAGATAGGGCCACATGAAGGGTAAATCCCACACTATCGGTATCCCAACTAATTGTAATGCCTTAAAATGTATGTCAATTTTTACCAATGTCAAGGACATAATATGAAAAGTCAACATAAACAATCACATAATACATGTAAATATGTAGGCCACAATAAAGTGTACTAGGCACTAAGTACTGGATCAGATATACTTTGCCGCAGGTTTGCGGATCTTTCGAAGCAAGAATCCAGGTTTCAGATTGTTCAGATGTCCAATATTTCATACATTAAGCAGTGACTCATAATTCGTGATATTTATACGACAGCGCACCTATTTATACAGACATTTAGCTTCACACTGTTTACACGACAAACATCGTTCCTGCTATATACACGACAAAACATCGTTCCTGCTATATATACGACAATCTCAATTTTCTACAATTTATACGGCTACTTATTGTTCTTAGTATTTATGAGATAACGAAATTATCTTTGTCATACTACTAGGTATTGTGCTGATTTACGACAAGTCCAGGAGTCTTTGAGCAAAGACAATTTAAATCTTCTCTAGCCGATTACAGACGCCTCTAAACACCATAACTCGTTATTTGTCGCCTGAATACGTGTGAGAGCGAGCTGTCGCAAATTTATTAGCACTAAACATTCACGTCCATATTCGACTCCATGTGTTCTCTATTCATACACACGAAGACCAGGTTAGTCTTCGACCTAAATAAGACGAAGAAGGAGAGTTAACCGCCTTATCACAAGATTCAAAAGTACCGTATCCTTGCACTTGTTGCTCCCTTAATGTTCCTTGCAAATCTAAGGACCGTAACTGCATGTTAAGCTCCTGACAGGAAGTCGGTCAATGTAAAGCACTTTACAATCTATTGCAGGGGTGGGATTTTGTAGCAATGTATTTTACATGATGAGGTCGCAAGCCACCACGCTCTTTAGTCTCTGGTTATGATATGCGTAGAAGGTTGCTGTTGGCCTGTTCTTTGAAGCCTGTGATTCACGAGGGGGATCTTTGAATTCATTTGCCATAATCGAGGGGCACTTGGTGCATATTTAAATACCCAGGCACAAACAGTGGCAAGCGTGTCACTAACGAATACACAATCAAACTAACGAAATATCATTTTGGCATTTTCCTTATTTTACCGTTATTCATGGGGAAAGGGGGGGGGGGGGTGTAGTGGATAGAGGGTGGATATATATTAAGCTAGGAAATAAAGCTCACTTGTAACAGCAGTAATTGCACAGTGTGCATGCTAAGTTATTCACACTATATAGCACAAAACGAATGCTTAACCAAACTTAAAACTCGTGGATTCAGACATTTGTCCTGCCGAAGACGGATGTGTCGGACCGAAAGGTGCAAATATCGCAGTATAACTGTAAACTGTTGACACAACGCATGCCGTTCTCCAGACTACATCCTGCTACTTGCAATGCCGTGTTTAGGACTTGGTAGCGGGAGATTGAGAACGTCCAGGACTTGGTAGCGGGAGATTGAGAACGTCCAGGACTTGGTAGCGGGAGATTGAGAACGTCCAGGACTTGGTAGCGGGAGATTGACAACGTTCAGGGCTTGGTAGCGGGAGATTGAGAACGTCCAGGACTTGGTAGCGGGAGATTGACAACGAACGCAGAAAAAGACATGTGTGTCCTGAACGCTTGGTCAAGCAAAAACAATATTGTAGAAACTGAAAGCATAATCTTTGTCAAAGCGAGAAAAGTAAATTATTTCCTAAATATTATACAGTGCCTATCCCGTCACACAAAAGCGAAATATGGAGAATCAATAAATGCACAAACTATAATTGAAGTCCACAGAGATGCAGTTTTATAGAAGATTGTTGTATCATTAGATTTGCTACTGTGACAATTAAGGATATTATGAGATAGAGACGTACTTGGAGGATATTAATAACAGATTACAAAAAAGTAGTGAATGTTTTGTTGTTGTCGCCTCCTGGGAAGCGAGGTGCAAGAACGCGTCATGGCAGATGGGGGAAAAATAGAGAAGGAAAAAAAGAGAGAGAGAAGGAGAGAGAGAGAGAGAATAGAGGGTTTCAGACACACACAAACAAAGGGGAGGGTTGGGGATGGGGGTGGGGCGGAAAAGAAATCATTGTAAAGGTAAAAAACAAAGAAAGCAAGAGGCAGAGCGAGATTGTTAGAAAGAGCGAAAGGTAAAAAGAAAGAAAAAGAGTGATAAATAGTGTGTACGTGAGAGAAAGATAGAGAACAAGAGAGAGAAAGAGAAAGAAGGTTAGAGAGGGAAAGAGCGAGAGAGAGAGAGAGAGAGAGAGAGAGAGAGAGAGAGAGAGAGAGAGAGAGAGAAGATTCAGAACATATTAATAAGACGGCGTTGTAACAATCAGTTCTAGAAACATAAAATAATGAAGAAACATGATCGCCTTCGCCAACCGATTAGCCCCGAGATATTGATGGGCTGGAAAGTTGTTGACTTGTGTTTGAATCTAACCAATCTTGAGTGTGCTATCTTCTTTATTAAAGTCAGCGTGGTCAGCTGGAACTTATGCAAGAAAGAAGAATATATGGAGGATTTCTTTAAATTAATAAAACGGAATATTATTAAGGTGTTTATGATTGGGATTCAAAAGTGAGGGTTTATATGACTGAAGAACAAAGGACACTTTCCCATGAAGTCGACATACAGTGTGCATGTGCATGGTCATCACCATCATCAATATCATTGGCGTTGTAGTCCATGTAGACCATAGACGTGGACACCTGTGAGTGTTGTCCAGCTCTGTCATCTGTATTTCGACACTGTCTGCTATGACTGTAAAGGTCGATCCGCGAGTGGCGGTCCCTGCGTTGTCAGTTACTATACCCTTTCAATTGACTGTCTCCAAACAGCTCGATCCTGAGAAATTGTTTCCCAGCACTCGGCTGGCATATCGCAGGACTTCATGTCTCGCTTGCATACGTCCTTGAATCGCAGTGTGGGAGAGCCGATTTTTCTAACTTCGATGGCCAGCTGTCCATAGAGAATATCCTTTGGTAGCTTCTCATCTTCCTAGCAGTGAACAGGCCTCAAGCATAGAAGACGTCGCTAGCTCAACAGTGAGTACATGCTGTGAGTGTTTGTCCTTCTTCTTCTTCTTCTTCTTCTTCTTCTTCTTCTTCTTCTTCTTCTTCTTCTTCTTCTTCTTCTTCGTACGCTGTCAGACGTCAACTTGAATTTATTCGAAGAAAGCAGCAGTCATCCTGAGGCTGTCGACACTGCAATAGATCTTGTTTAGTGTTGGCACTGGTGATGGCCACATGTGCTTTCCGCTGTAAGAACACAATATGTGGCACTCTCTCTTGCCACCCAATCCCCAATATACGCCATAGACACATCACGTGTGCAGGCTAGATTTGGTTTAACCTCTGCATGAACAAATAAATATCTGCCTCACTAAGGGCTCGAGTCCATGCTACCGGGGTGGTAACGTGACAGGTATCCAAACCACTCGACATTAAGGGCGCAATGACATGTCTCCTCCATCATGTACACATCTTAACTGAGAATTTGACATGCAAGGGAGCAAGACAGTGAGAACAGGTTACCCCATGTCAGAAAAAGTGAGACCGTGCACAATCAATCGAAACTGTTAAGCTCCCTGTGAAGCATAGGTCTTCAACAACTATGCACTAAATCCTCCTGTAAAATCATATCTTCTTGTGTTTTTAAAATTAAGTTAGTGAACTTTCATGGCAATATATTGTGCCTTCGCAACTCCCAGAGTGATTCTCTGTGTAATCTAGAGCATAGTTTTTCATAGTTAACGAATCCGATATAAAGTGATCAGTTTCATTTCACATGCTGTTCAACTATTATTCTCAGTGTAACTATTTAATCTGCACCGGACATCTGTTGAAAGCCAGCTTGTTGTTTTCTTATCTGTTTGTTTAAGCTCTCTTATAATGTGTCTAGTACGATCCTGTCCAATATTTTCTCAGACCCTTTTAATAGTATTATTCCTTCACAATTTGTACACTCATCTCCATTCTTTGGAAACTTGACCATATATAATTCTTTAACGTGTGTGTGCATTTGTATTCTTTCCCAAACCTTACCAATTAATTTGTATCAGTTGCGTCAATTACTGCTTTGATTGCTTGTGTTCAAATACCATCTGATTGTTTGGCTTTATATTTCTCACAAGCATTATGCATTTTTTATTTCCTTTTTATTTCCTTTCTCTAACAAGGGTGTCTCCTGCACTATCCATAACGGCATTATTATGTTATGTGCTAACTTGAATCTATAAAGTAAGTCTCCAACAACCAATTCTGTTGCAAGTCAAATATATCTAATGCAACCTATAAAGTATGTCTAGAAATATTTACGATGTATGCTTTCAGTTAGGTATATCTATACCAATTCTTTGTTAACAGTGTCAGACGTAGAACCTGATCAAGGCACAAGATTGAAACATTGCAACATGTGAAATTACAAATACTATAGAAAGATAGAACATCATGCATCATATATATATATATATATATATATATATATATATATATATATATACATATATATATATATATATATATACATATATATATCGATAGATAGATAGATAGATAGATAGAGAGAGAGAGAGAGAGAGAGAGAGAGAGAGAGAGAGCGAATTTAATTGTCTGATCATTGGACAAGAACGTTTTCGAATATATTGATCATCAAAACAAAATGAGGATCAAGAGAGAGTGAGAGTTAAAGGAACACTAATGAACAATAGATTACTAGAATTTAGATAAGAATGCTCTCACAATTGGAAAGCAAAAGACAGGTTATCTAGCCACATAAATGAACAGATGTGATGTGATGTGATATTTAGTTTGTCAAGGTGATGTTTAGTTTGTTATTATGTTTAGTTTGTCATGGTAATGTTTAGTTTGTCGTGGCAATGTTTATTTTGTCGTGGTAATGTTTAGTTTGTCTTGGCAATGTTTAGTTTGTCGTGGTAATGTTTAGTTTGTTGTGATACTGTTTAGTTTGTCGTATTAATGTTTAATTTGTTTTAGCAATGTTTAGTTCGTCATGATCATTTTTCGTTTGTCATGATTGATGTTTAGTTTTTCATTGTGATGTCCCCTTTGTTGTGCCAATGTTAACGTTTTCATGATTGGTGTCCACTTTGTTATGACATTTTCATGATTGACGGCCACATTGTGATAACGTTTTCATGATTGACGTCCAGTTTGTTATTACCATGTTAACGTTTTCATGATTGACGTCGACTTTGTTATGACGTTTTCATGATTGACGTCCACTTTGTTATGACGTTTTCATGAGTGATGTCCGCTTTGTATGTTAACGTTTTCATGATTGACGTCCACTTTGTTATGCCGTTTTCAAGATTGACGTCCACTTTGTTATGACGCTGTTAACGTATTCACGATTCATGTCCACTTTTTATGACCATGTTAACGTTTTCATGATTTACGTCCACTTTATTATGACGTTTTCATGATTGACGTCCACTTTGTTATGACGTTTCAATGCGTGATATACGCTTTTATATGTTATCGTTTTCATGATTGACGTCCACTTTGTTATGACCATGTTAACGTTTTCATGATTGACGCCCACTTTGTTATGGCGTTTTCATGATTGACATCAACTTTGTTATGGCATTTTCATGATTGACGTCCACTTTGTTATGACGATGAATGTTGGAGTGAATCAGGAAAAATGATTTTTCGAATATTTGAAAACAACATTAAATGTGAGTCTATCCGTGTGTCTAAATATTAATTGGCGTTTACTTAAGATGTCTTCTGTTCTGTCTATATGACGCATAGCACCACCCCTGCGTCTAAGCCATGTACCGAAAACCTGTATCAATGTATATTAACATATGTTCATGTAGTGAGTGTTACCGCAGTGTTTCATTTTACATTATGAATTGAGAAAGTACATGGCATCCCTCTTTAGTCGTCTTGTATGACACGCTAAAACGTTACAATATCCCATTTTCTATCTTTGGCACCATGCAGGTGTATGGTAGCTCTTTCTCAGATGAAAATTATGTGGTCTACCTACACGCACCAGGAAAGGCTGCTAAACAACTATCACATGAGGCTTCTTCGCAGAATCCATGGGGTTGGGGGGCAAGACAAGATCACCTATTGAAGAGAACATACACTGGCAGAATCGTGTCCATGTTTAGTCGAAGGCTCGGATGGCTGGGTCACACTCGGAGGATTGATGATGACAGAATATAAAAGAACTTCTCTCTGGGGAATTACAGTTGGGGAAATGTTCTCGGGGCTGGCCACTACTTCGGTACAATGGAAGCGGATATGGATGATGCGGGCATCGATTTGAAATCATGGGAACAGAACGCCAGGGATCGTGTTACATGTAAGGGCAAGATTAAGCATGGAATACAGACACCGGATAAACTGATTGCGGATAGGCTAATGACTGGGCGTTTGAGAAGGCACACCACATCACGCAATGCCGCAAACAATCCCGATTTTCCTTATATATCTACGAGCACACATACAGACTAATATACACATCTATTGACACACATATTTCTTGACACACACATCTACTAACACATATACACAGCTATTGACACACAAACATACATTGACAAACACATTTATTGATAAACATATATTGATACAGACCCATCTAGCAACTCGCGCATCGATTAACACACACACACACACACACATAAACACACAGACATTCACTCACCCACCTACTGAGATGCATATATCTATTAACACATATTTAGTAAGAAACTGATCTGTTGACATGCACACACACACACACACACACACACACATTCACTCACTCACCTACCGAGATACACGTATCTATTAACACATATTTAGTGAGAACCTGATCTGTTGACACACACACACACACAAACACACACACATCTATTGATACAACTGAACACTGCAGCGAACTCGTCACTTCATAGATACATAATGTGCCAATACCTGGGTTTGTTTTGTTAGCTGTGCTGAACTTTAAATAATTAATAAATAGTGAATACCAGAGTGGACACGTGCCACTGTGAAGCATGGATCAGGTCGACGTCACAGGAACAAACAGATCGCAAGAAGCAACTGGGTCAAGGTGAGGGTTAGGTTATGCAAGCAGTCAGGTCATCTAGAAGAAACCATTAAACTATGAACCCATTCTTGTGGCCACCTTCAAGATTGATATGGTCACGGAATAAAGACTGCTTGCATGAACAGTCGCCACGCACTGTACGTGTTAGGTTTTATTTTAACTCCGATAAAATAAATAATGTATTCTTCTCCGAAGGCTGAAAGCATGCCATTGAGGTCAAGAGACCAGAAGAGTCGAAGAGTGCAGCAGTGAAAGAGTTAACAGCAGCCAGCGACTGGAAGTTGCCTACTTCCATCAGGATCAGCGATCCATAGATGACCATATTTCACCACAGAGTAGAGCCCTGAACACCGACTGCAGCCATGTAGCATTTCTTATAGATTAAGGTTCGAAGCGGAAAGGCAAATCCGGTTCCATCAATTTAAAAAGCACAGATATCACAGCCTCGTTGTGAACTATGACGCAACATCACAATGTCTTTTTTAAGATGAACGTCGAAGAAGAAGAAGAAAACAAAGAAGAAGAAGAGGAATCAAACCGACACCCCAACCGCTCGGCCAGCCGATCCTATTACAAGAAAACGAAGTGTTTGGTTAGAGAGCTAACGTCCGATTGCAAATGTACATGATTTAAATCAACGTTCTTTACACGCGCCAGTCAAACTAGAGGTAAATGAGGTACCTGCTTTACATTTAGGGAACGCAGCGAGAATCTAGGAGAAGCTAAGACCTCATGAAATAATGTCTTCCACACATGAACCCTGACGACAATGTCTTCTCTGCTATAAGACTATCATAACTGTGTTACTACACCAATCACCAATGCTTATGTATGTATATTTGTAGAAGACATATTCTCCACATGAGCTGAACAAGTTTTGATTGACAGAATCATCACTGCACACGAACGAAAAATGCATTGGCGCAGTTTCGTAAAAACGACAATATGTATGCGATACTGCAGCACGAATAATTTAATGTTGTCTGCACCATTGCTATTGAGGTCACTATAAATGTCAGCGCATGAGGTATATTAGCGATTATGTTATGTTGTCGAGATGAAGCTCAGGCCTCCGTGGGTTTATGTTCTACAGTGCTTAGAGAGCTGACTTCACGCAGAAAAAGTAGTCCCGTTAAGTTGCTATCTCGACACTTCCTAGTTTACCCAATTTTAAGTGGATATCAGACTTATTGTTACGGAAAGAATGGTAAAGACCTAGTAAATTGGCATTTCTAACACTGCATCCACTAAGGCAGTCTCTGATATTAAATCAATGATTATTGTACACTCGTAATGTTATTAGTCGATCAATACCGTAAATATCGTAAATTATGTATACGAAGGTATGAAGTCAAATATACAGCAGACTTCATACATCAACCACAACACACCACTCATTGGCCGACCACACCACTCATTTACCTACCACATAACCTTACATCAACAACAACATGCCACATACATCAACCACAACACAACACATACTTGAACCTAACACAACACATAGATCAACCAGAACACACCACTCATATACCTACCACAACACAACACATAGATCAACCACAACACACCACTCATATACCAACCACAACAAACCACTTACATCAACCACAACATACAATTTTTTGGCCAACCTAAACACACCACATATACCAAGCACAGCACACCACTCATATATCACACACAACACACCTAATATATAACACACAGTTAATTTATCACACAACGGATGTCATATATCACACACAACACACCTCATATATCACATACAACAAACTTCATATATCTCCCACAACAAACTTCATATATCTCACAAAACAGACATGATATATAACACAATACACTTCATATATCACACACAACACACTTCATATATCATACCACACCCCAAACTGCATATTTCTCACACAACAGACATGATATACCACACACAATACACTTCATATATCACAAACAACAAACTTAATATATCACACAAAACATATATCACACACAGTACATTTCATATATCACACAGAAAACACTTCATATATCACACACAACAAACTTAATATATCACACACAACAAATTTCAAATATCACACACAACAAACATCACATACAACACACTTCATATATGACACACAACACACGTGATATATCACACACAATACACTTCATACATCACACACAACAAACTTCATATATCACAAACAACAAACTTCACAACAGAATTCATATATCACACACAACAGAATTCATATATCTCACACAACACACCTCATAAATCACACACAACAAACTTCATATATCTCACACAACACACTTCATACATTACACACATCACACATAATACATCACTTAATGCGCACTTCAAATATCAAAACCAATACAACACAAAAACAACATCTCAGATAAGAGGACATGTTTGCTTGAACAATCTTGCAATAGCACACGATGTTGACAAGGTTCACAATCTATGTGAAGAACAGAAGAACAGGCGCCCACACACCTGGAATTTACAGGCATACAGGGGTATAGTATCAGGGTGTCTTTATGTACATGCAACACTGGCATTTTATAATACTCTCAGTATCTGGATGGAATAATGAAAGGCCAGTGTTGATCGCACATCGTTAACAGGACATTGTCAACAACAAACTTGATTATCCCAACCATCTACCTTCCTCCCCATTCTCTCTCTCTCTCTCTCTCTCTCTCTCTCTCTATATATATATATATATATATATATATATATATATATATATATATATAACACAAACCAACACTAACACACACCAACCACCCTAACACACACAAACCAACACTAACACACACCAACAAACACTAACACACACAAACCAACACTAACACACACTAACCAACACTAACACACGCCACCAACACTAACACACACTAACAAACACTAACACACACCAACCAATACTAACACACACTAACTAACACTAACACACACCAACCAACACTAACACACACTAACCAACACTAATACACACCAACCAACACTAGCCCACACGAACCAACACTAACACACACGAACCAACACTAACACACACCAACCAACACTAGCCCACACGAACCAACACTAACACACACCAACCAACACTAACACACACCAACCAACACTAACACACACCAACCAACACTAACACACGAACCAACACTACAACACACGAACTAACACTAACACACACCAACCAACACTAACACACACCAACCAACACTAGAACACACGAATTAACACTAACACACACAAACCAACACTAACACACACCAACCAACACTAACACACACCAACAAACACTAACACACACGAACCAACACTAGAACACACGAACTAACACTAATACACACTAACCAACACTAACACACGAACCAACACTAACACACACGAACTAACACTAACACACACAAACCAACACTAACACACACGAACTAACACTAACACACACCAACCAACACTAACACACGAACCAACACTAACACACCAACCAACACTAACACACACGAACCAACACTAACACACACGAACCAACACTAACACACACCAACCAACACTAACACACACGAACCAACACTAACACACACGAACCAACACTAACACACACCAACCAACACTAACACACATGAACCAACACAGGCACACACGAATCAACACTATCACTCACAAACGTAGTACACCAATCTCCTGCATTAACTCCTAGTAATTCCAGTGTGACTTTCACGATATTTGTTGTGGCAAATATCAACGATATTTTAAATGGTTTTTTTACCACAAAATTTTGTACAAATACTCGTCTACATGATATATCTTGCAAAACCATTTCACGTAACACACGCATTAGGAGGAAAAACAATTGAAAAAAGACACTGTCAAAACACTCAAATTAATCTGTCTCTTATATCCAGCTATCACAGTTACGGACACCAAGTGTTCTTCTACCCTACATAACCACGTAACCAGTAGTAATAACCATATAACCACCAGCCAGATCTATGTAATCGTACCCCGTTATTTTTGCCGTAATCCAACCAGACTGTGAACAGTGTTAATTTTGGTGGTGGACTAAAATAAAGGAATTGTGCTTACTTCCGGTGCAAGTTGAGTGAACAAAATGGAGGCTCTGTAGTTTGCGAGGAGTCAATCGTACAATTTTACTTGTAGTGTTGTTCGGCTGGGTTTACAATGACAGCCTCTGTGAATGTCAAAACAATTTGTCAGTCATTACCGAACCCATGTCAACTCGTGATCAACTGTCACCATCCTCAGCTAGGACACTGTGAGCTGTTGTTGTGGTTGATCATTTTGATGCGGTTTTCCTCTGTCTCCTTCATGATGTAGACTCCATGCGGGCCCCTTTTGTTGTTGATCTCGTCAGGCACTGAATAATGGTCGTCTTGTCTCAACCTCTCCCGCCTTCGATGGCAGAAGTGAAAAATTGTAACACTGAGGAGCAGTGTGATGAGAAAGGTGCCAACGACAGCACCCACGATGTCCACAACGGCGAATTGCTTGCTGTCATCTTTCTTTTCTGCAGGAACAGCCTGCTTATCTAGAGCCCTCATTTTGCTGCTTTCCGAATTACCGTTCCAATCATAGACCTGAGAGTCATCCCCAGCGTAGTTCTTGTACAACGTTTTGGAAGGAGGGCTGGTGGCGTCATCTCTTATAACGATACTGTTACTGCTGCCTTTTGTGGGTTTAAGAGGTTTGGGTGTGGCCGCTTGAAAGAGTTTTAGGTCTGGCCAGACGACGTTCAGGGAGAATGTAACATTGCCTGCCGGATTACTAGCCACACATTTGTACACTTCTTTATTCTCAAGCTTGACGTCCGTCATAAACAGAAGGCCGATGTTCTCCCGACTGTCTTGGTCAGATCTTGGGTAGAATGTCTCCGTTGTGCCGTCAGGACGAACCCAGTACAGGGTTGGGGCCGGGTCCCCGCCAGCCTGACATGTTAGTTTGCCCATCTTAGTGTCAAACACTGCGTCAACATTCTGGAAAGTTGGCAGTTCACATCGGAAGTCCTCATCAGTAAGGTCGTCAAAGTTCTTGCCTCTGACAAGTCTTGGACTTCCACACTGGGGCTGCTCACCCCCTGCGAACAACGACAGCTTGGAATTCTTATAGAAATCGTAAAGCCACTGAATTTCACAGTTGCAATGGAATGAGTTTCCACCCAAACGGACGTGAGCTAGTTTCCTGAAGAAATAGAACCATTTCTCATTAAACGCGTCAAAATTATTTCCATGAAGCCAGAGTGTCTTAAGTGAGCCATTTAGAGGGGTCATGAGGTCCACGGCAATTCGTCGCAATCCGCAGCTGTTCATGTACAATCCCTGAGTTGTCATCCCGGCGAAGGCACCAATGGAAAGCTGTATCCCAGGATTGTCGTTGATGAATAGGTGCTTCAAATGAAGACCTCTGAAGGTGAAGTCGGCCAGGAAACGAATGTTGTTCTTGCTGACATCCAACCAAGTCAGCTGTACCAGATCAGCGAATGTGTCAACGGCGATGGTCTCTATGCCGCAATCACTCATGTATAAGTTCTGCAGATTGTACAGATCCGTAAAATTGCGCCTGGTCAAGCCAGTATTTTTGAACTTGTTTTCATTCAGATTAAGCTCGAAAGTTTCCGATGGAATTCCGTCTGGAATTTTGAGAAAATTCTTGTTGGCACATTGGACATTCTTGCTGTGAGGGGCGCAGAAGCAATCTCTGGGGCAGGTGAATATTGTATGTACTTGACTGCTGAACACAACTACAAGAAAGACCACCCCTACGGGCCTGCCCCCAGAACACATCCCTACACCACATCCCATGACGGGCACTGTTGTTGAAACATGTCAACAGACACACATCGACTGTGCTGCTAAAATCCACAGAATTCACTTCACATCAACGTCTATGAAAATGAAAACATTATGAAAGAGAACTTTTTATCACTCACAAAACATGCAACTCCAACTTCACAGCTCACCACAGAAAGCGCTTACAACATCTCGCGTCTACCACATGGTACATCTGGCGTCGACGACATCGCTCATCCACTATTGCCTGGTTAGTCCTCGTACACAGGCGATGTCTGCCGTGTCGAGTGTCGAGCGACGAGCTATACCTAGCCTCTGCCACACCGCGCCTGGCCGTACAGTCCGCGCTTTCCGTGGACGGATGGAGTAGCGCAATCCTTCCGCAGGCAAATCGCTGTTCGACTCGTTGATAACTCCGCGTTATTCCGCTTGTTCGTCTTCGCCAGTTATTTCGCTTGGATTGTTTTTCATTATGTGGCCACTAAATGGGTCACGATAATGCACGTGACCCAATCTATAGGTTTCAACCTACGAAAAGCAAGCTACCATTGTACTTCCATCCAGATTCATTTCCATCTATTCTCACCCTGGTTGACGTCTGGAGAAATAATTCTAATCGCTGTGATACATGGCTGTCCCCGGCTCTCACCCGGGAACATGACAAGTAATTAACACGCAACAAGGGACAGTAAAGTTTAAAGTTCAAGACGTCGATTATCGGTCTCCTGTCGCGGGTTGGTTGTATGAACTAGAGATATTATCACACAATGTACAATGTCGTGCATATGACGACATTTACGTCTCTTTGTCTTTTTATTTTACCCATACAAATGGTGGGACTAATTGTTACGGCTGCTTCCACTACAGGATGTCTACATTCAACCGGGCGGGTTTAGGTGGGAGTCGATGTTTTCGACTTGGCTAGCTTTAAGTTCAACTGCTTCTCTAAAAATTGTTCTGACATCAGACTGAATTTTAAATGACGAAGACCAAGACACGTGCACGACTGATCAAAGCAGGTGGTCAAGTACACTTGAATATTTATAAAGTAGCATCTGAAAGTAATTCAAATAATGTCAGTTGCTGATCTGATTCCTGATTGATTGTGATGCAGTGCTGGTAGAGTGGTATGGGTCAAGGTTTTCTTCTTGTTTGTCTTTGTCTTATGTGTTCGTCTTGACAAGGATGTTTGTGACCATGTGTTATTATTTACAGTGGTGCAGCGATATCTGCGTCCTTCGGTCCGACACATCCGATTTCAGCACGGAATTGCTGTACCGGGTGTGCCTTCTCCAACTCATAATCGTTTAGCCGGACTGCCTATTTGCAGTATTTTTTCAGGGCGCCACTTTGAAGCTAAATTGGGTCTTGGTCTGGTATGGGTCACTGACCCCGAAGCAAGCAGCCAGATGCTCATTCACCGCTTCATTTTAGGCTTTATCGCCTTTCTAACCATGCCTTGAAGACATCGGTAAAGCACGTGGTTTGTTTTATATATATAATAGTAAAATAATAACCTAACTCGTGTAGTGCGTGGTGACTTGCAGAGACAGCAGTCTTTATTACGCAAACCTTTACAATAACTCAGGTGGAAAGCCTGGATTAATTGCCCCTGGTATCCTAGGTACAGTCAAATGATAGTGTCTCTACCTCTATCCTCCTTTAAATCTCACCTTCACAGACAGCCCATAATTTATTTACAAAGCGACAAGCTGCTGTCCAAACACACCAAAGTTAACATCGGCAAGATACTACTCAAACATATCACAATTAACTGGGACAAACTACTACTTAAACACATCACAAATAACTGGGACAAACTACTACTCAAACACATCACAATTAACTTGGACAAACTACTACTTAAACACACCACAATTAACTTGGACAAACTTTTATTCAAACACACCACAGTTAACTGGGACAAACTACTACTCAAACACATCACAGTTAACTGGGACAAACTACTACTCAAACACACCACAGTTAACATAGTACAGTTGGTAGGTACAAGCTATTACCTCAAAACAATTCAGTTGGCAGAGACAAGCTATTACCCAGACACAGTTCAGTTGGCAGAGACAAGCTATTACCTCAAAACAATTCAGTTGGCAGAGACAAGATATTACCCAGACACAGTTCAGTTGGCAGAGACAAGCTATTACCTCAAAACAATTCAGTTGGCAGAGACAAGATATTACCCAGACACAGTTCAGTTGGCAGAGACAAGCTATTACCTCAAAACAATTCAGTTGGTATAGACAAGCTATTACCGAGACACAGTACAGTAGCGTTTTACAGAGACAAGACCAATGAGCATTACCGTAAACATAACGAAGTGACAGGGACGGGACCAAATAACCCCTCGACCAGAAGTACTTGCATGTGTCAATCAGAGGTCTGAACTCTTGTAAATTACATAGCCAAGTGACTCTCAGACTCGTGCTCAGGACTGTAAGATACTTTTTCGTCGTTAAAACCGTATAAACTTAAAATTGCGTAAAACATTTGCCTGATTACATATTGTTCCTATTTTGAGTCCCTGTTCTGTTATTGCCATAAACACGTGCTAATTATTTCTTAACATGTTAATCCAGTCATGGCGTAGACTCCAGCGTTGGAAAAAACAACATAATGGTAGGATATATGTTTGTTCTTTGTGGACGAGCTATGTTCTCCAACAAACAAAGTACTATCATTACAAGATCATTCCCAGGTGATGAGACTCAATAGACGGACATAAGCGAGTGACCTTATCACATCACACCCCCACCGCCCCCCCCCTCCCCTCTCATTTTTAGAATATAACCTTGGTCTCAACCATAATTTTTTGAAAATCCGTGTTGCGTCAGTCATTCTGGACCAGTATCTATCCCTCTCGGTTCACCTTGTCACCTTATTTTCAATTTATTGTCACGTTAACATCACCTTTTTGAGACCTCGTTCACGCCTCATCATCTTATTCTAACATAATTGTCACCTTACGATCACCTACACTGAAGTTGGAGGTGAGGATAACAGACTAAGTGAAGATCTCAATGCTTCACACAGAACTTCGTTTGATATACAATGACACCGCGATGCCTGGAATATAAGTATGGTCTCAGTCCTACTCACATACAAACAGTCAATCAAAGTTAATGGAAATGGAAAATGTTTTATAGAACGGATTTCATTGCACCTTGCCGACACCATATGTGCTTTGTCCCTATCATTGCACCTTTGCGCTACTAAAAGGGCTCTATACCTGTCATTGCACATTGGCACTCCATGTGTGCGCTCTCCCTTTCATTGCACCTTTGCGCACCCATAAGTGCTCTATTATTTTCATTGAACCTTGGTACATCCATATGTGCTCTTTCCCTTTAATTGCTGAAAGTGCTGACTACCGAGCACGAATACCATATCACCCATGGTCACAAATGTTGTCTTGACTTCCTATGTACCGTTTTACAGCTGGGTCGACTGAGACAATAGGTCATACCCTGAAAAAGCCCACAACATGCCCGGGCTGAGCACGGCCTGGTGCGTTGTGAATTGTAAGCAAAGCTCACAAACCCTGGGCCACAAGCTTCCAAGAAATGTAAGGTGGATTGTGAGAACCGACCTATACTAATTCTCAATTATCCATACTGCATATCTCCAACGTTTGGTAGGTGATTTGATTGTTTGGTTGAATCTAGTTTCATGATTATGATTCTCGCTTTGGGTGCGATATGTCCAGTGTCCTTGGTTCAACTCACTGTTGAGTTCAAATAGTTTTTTTTTCCTTTCTCCTCTGTTTGGTTTAAAATCTGATTAATATATTCAATTTTTTTTGGCGCCATTTTCAGAAAATGTCTGCGCAAAAAATGGATAGTTTAGATTAGCGAGCAGCTGTTGTTTATTTATTCCTTCTCATTTTTTTTCAAAATGAAATCAACATTCCATTTTGTAACGATGCCTTTTTTGGACAACATCAGCCCACAATAAAAAAACTAAATAAAAAGTTGAGATAGGGAAACGGCGCGAGTAGTTCAGTTTCAAGTCGAAAGCAGCGTTGGATTTACATCGTCATAGAACATGACAAAGTGTGTTACCTATTGGTAACCAATAAAGCGAGATCTTTTTTGTACGACACGAAACATGTAAAAACAAACACGAGATACGTCCGTTATGAGACCATTTTTTCAATCGGATCGTTAATCTAGGGGCGTACTCCTGACCAAGATACCCCTCGTTCAAATAATGGACGATCCTTAATGCCTTTTTTTCACATTTAATGTTTAAAATCTGATTTAAACTTTAATCAATACATTCAACTTTATTGTGACGTTATTTTTCAGCAAAACAAAAACTCCATTAAAAATATAAAACGCCAAATGCGATTTTCTGGTGGAATATGGATGGACGGGTTAAGTGGGGGGGGGGGGGGGTGTATAGCTCGGCTTGTTGGGGGGAGTAGAGATAGGCGGGTTGTGAGGGTAAGAGAAGGGTGGGTTGGTGGGAGTAGAGTTGGATGAGTTGGTGAGGTTAGTGGTGGGTGGTATAGATCGGCTTGGTGGTGAGGGTGAGATATCGGTGGGTTGGTGGGGGCTGAAATCGGTGGGCTGTTTGGGGAGAAATCGGTGGGTTGGTGGAGTAGGGCAAGAGATCTGTGGATTGGTGGAGTGGGGGAAGAGATCGGTGGGTTGGTGGGGGAAGAGATCGGTGGGCTGTTTGGGGAGAGAAATCGGTGGGGTGGGGGAAGAGATCGGTGGGTTGGTGGGGGTAGTGATGTGTGGGCTGGTGAGGTTAGGGATGGGTGGATTGGTGGAGAGGGGGTATAGATGGGCATGTTGGTGAGGGTGAGAGATCAGTGGGTTATTGGGTGCTGAGATCGGTGGGTTGGTGGGGTGGGGGAAGAGATCGGTGGGTTGGTGGGGGTAGTGATAGGTGTGTTGGTGGGGGGGGGGGTATATATCCGCTTGTTGGTGAGGGTAAGAGATCGGTGGGTTGGTGGGGGTATGAGAAAAGATCGGTGGGTCGGTGGGGTGGGAGAAGAGATCGGTGGGTTGGTGGGGGAAGAGATATCTGGGTTGGTGGGGGTGGGGAAAGAGATTGGTAGATTGATGGGGCGGGGTAAGAGATTGGTGGATTGGTGGGGGAAGAGATAGGTGGGTTGGTGGGGGAAAAGATCTGTTTTTTTTGTTGAGGGTGGTGGAAGAGATCGGTGGGTTGGTGGGCTGGGGAAAGAGAACGGTGGGTTGGTGGAGTGGGGGAAGAGATCGGTGGATTGGTAGGTTGGGGGCAAAAGATCAGTGGATTGGTGGGAGAAGAGATCGGTGAGTTGGTGGGGAAGAGATTTGTGGGTTGTTGGAGGTGGCGGAAGAGATAGGTTGGTGGGTAGGGTGGTTGCCTTACATCTGCGATCCCTGTTCTCTTAGCCAGACTACGCTAGTGCACCCTATTTCCAGGCCGCCACTTGAAGCCGTAATATGGTCTTGGTCAGCTTTGGTTTACTGACCCGACGCAAGAAGCCAGCTATGAGTCGCTGGCCGATGTCAACTCATTCACTATGCTGTATCTTTGGCTCTACATGCTGTTCCATGAATTAATAAATATTTTTTTTAATGAAATCTATAACAACGAATTGTTCATTTAGTCACACAAAGATAAGGTACGTAACTCTTAATTTTTGGATAATTGTGAGTGATTAATAATATTGTAACTCCTGGGCAAGCCTGCTCTTGGCAGGACGTTATTCCACTGTGCCAAACAGGGAATTGGGAATTGTCGAGGGCACATGTAAGAATCTTTTCTTCCTGTCTACAAAAACTTTGCACTTAATACGTAGGTGTCTAACCGTTTCATCAAGGTAATAGCGAGGTCTGCACATAGGCAGATTATGACGGTTGAAGCGGTTTAAGTGGCTTTTGAGTATGCTCTGTTATAAACTGAAAGATGAGACTCTGTGATTAATAATAAGATACAGTTAGAATCGGTACTTGGTTTCACATTTCTAGAGTTCTAGAATACCTCAGCACCTGTCGCGCTGCACTTTCGTGCTGTCTTGTATCTATCTTCTAACAGGCTAAAGCTCATATCTCCTGTAGTACTGCACCTTTATGCTGTCTTGTATCCAACTTCTAAACTTGTAGAAGCTCACATCTCCTGTAATACTACACGTACCTGCTTTCTTGTATCCAACTTCTAAACTTGTAGACGCCTACATCATCTACAGTAATGCATTAATTCTCATGAAATTCTGGTTCTTGCAACTATTCGTTTTACATGTTGCGAATTATATATATTTTTTCCATATATAACGTTAGTAAATCCAATATGTAGGGAATATAACAAAAGATAGTCACATTTTTTGTATTATATCCTAAAAAATATAGAAATCTGCTTACAAAATACACGAAATAGTACGGCATTCTCTTTGTAAAACTCATAATATATCAACATGGCATAATAAATGAGATTTGAAAACAAAAGAACCAATACTTTCCTATGAAATGAATCCTGCACATAAAACAAACACTTAATAAAAAATCACCGTGAGTTACAGAAGCGAGGTATTACAGAAGATTACTCAGAATCGCACAAACAGCAAATGAACAGTAATTAGGAAGCTCGGAGTTTAGCCACGTCCAACAATACGGGTGTGACACACACAAGTCCAGTTAATGCACGCATGCAATATATGACACGTCCAGCTAATGTACACATATACCTTATAGCAGGTCCAGCTAATGACACAACAAGCTAATGATACACACCCATCTAATGACACACTAATCTAATAGCACACATCCAGCAAATAACACCCATCCAGATAATAACACACTAAGGTAATGCAACACACTCATCTAATTACACACATCTAGCTAATAACACACACATCTAATGACACACACCAAGCTAATGACACACACCAAGCTAATGACACACACCAAGCTAATGACACACATCAAGGTAATAAAACACACATAACCATATGACACACATAAAGCCAATGGTAGACACCAAGTTAATGACATATCCACAGCTAATGGCACACACGCAGCTAATGGCACACACCAAGCTAATCACATACACCCAGCTAATGATACACATCCAGCTAATCAAAAAAACGTGCAGCAAATGGCACACGACCAGCTAATGGCACATACCCAGCTAATGACATACACCTAGCTATTGACATACTAATGGCAAATGACACCAAACCAAGGTAACATCCAGTTCATAACACACACCCAGCTAATGGCACACACCGAATTAATGACACACACAAAACTATTGACACTCACCAAGCTAATGAAACACACCAAGCTAATGGTACACACCAAGCTAATGACACACATCAAGTTAATGACACAGACCAAGCTTATGTCACACATCAGCTAATCAAAAACTTGCAGCTAATGGCACCCACCAAGCTAATGACACACATCCATCTAATGATAAAACATAGCTCATGCTAAACACTAATCTATTCACACACACACACACACCCAGCTAATGGCACATGCCCAGCTAATGACACACGCAAAGCTAATGATACACACAAAGCTAACAAAACACCAAGCTAATGACCTACCCAGCTAATAATAAACACCAAGTTAATACCACACACACCTAATGATACTCACCAAGCTAATCCCACACACCCATCTAATGAGACACACCAAGATAATGACACACACCGAGCTAATGACACACAACAAGCCAATGGTTAACATCCAGCTAATGACACACACCAAGGTAATGACACACACCAACCTAATGACACCCACCCCGCTAATAACACAAATCAAGCTAATGACACACACCAAGCTAGTGGCACACATCATGCTAATGACAGTCACCGAGCTAATGGCATACACTAAGCTAATGACATACACAACGCTAATGACACACATCAAGCTAATAACACACATCAAGCTAATGATCCACCCAGCTAATGGTAAACACCCAGCTAATGACACACACACACACACTTAATGACACTCACCAAGCTAATCCCACACGCCCAGCTAATGACACACACCAAGCTAATGACACACATAAAGCTGATGACACACACCAAGCTATTGACACATACCCATCTAATAACACATTCCTAGACAATGACACACACCCATCTAATGACACATACTCAGCTAATGACACACACCAAGCTAATGACACACATCAAGCTAATGGTTAACACCCACCTAATGACACACACCAAGCTAATGACACACACCATGTTAATGACACTCAACCTGCTAATAACACTAACCAGGCTAAAGACACAGACCAAGCTAATGAAACACATCAAGCTAATGACAGACACCGAGCTAATGGCACACACGAAGCTAATGACACACAAAGCTAATGAAACACACCAAGCTAATAACACACATCAAGCTAATGACGCACACCAAGCTAATGACACACACCCAGCCAATGACACATCAAGCTAATGACACTCACCAAGCTGATGACAAACTCAACTAATAATACACCAGCAGCTATAAACACACACCAAGCCAATGACACACACCAAGCTAATGACAAATACCCAGCTAATGGCATACACCAAGCTAATGACACACACCCAGGTAATGAATCACACCAAGCTAATGGCCTACACTAAGCTATTGACCTACACCCAGCTAATGGCACATACCCAGCTAATGGCATACAATCAGCTAATGGCACACACCTAGCTAATGACACAGACCGAGCTAATGACATACATCCATCTAATGACACACACCCTGCAAATGACACACACCCAGCTAATGACACACATACAGCTAATGGCACACACGTAGCTGATGACACACATCCAGCTGATGGTATCTCATCTGATGACACCCATCTACCTGATAACATAAAGAAGAAGTAAATGTTTTTTTTCTACAATGTGAAAATAAAGTTATGAAATATTATAATATCAAATAAAATTGGTTGAAGAAATGAGAAAGAACAACAATGACAATAGACACTAGACAGTTTGTTATGATGTAGTGAAAAACAAACTGCAAAATTGCTAAACAACACCAGATAAATGAAATTATGGACAACCATTGTCGCACATGTCAGACGCTGTAAGGACACATGTCAACGAAACAGATGGCGTACTATAAAAAAATGTGTGGTGTTTGCCCGTTACTGTGGGGAAAGCTATGCAACTATACATGTGAATCAATTATGAGGAGTTGCATTATAACAAGACAATACCATTATTGAGTAAAATACAAGGCAGATTCAAGTGCATTTTACCATATGGACATTGGCAGTGTATATTTCAATTGCTGAGGAACGCCGGGTATCAGAAGCACAGAAAAAACGAACTTTGCGAAAAAACAAAAGAACTGGCACTCACATGTCCAATTCTAACATTAAATGTTACGAATGTGGAAAGATTTTCCGTGCCAGAATTGGACTATACAGCCAGCTCCGAACTCACTGGTGAGGTGCAGCACAACATGTCTGACTGCTGTTGTCTCATCACTGGTGAGGTGCAGCACAACATGTCTGACTGCTGTTGTTATTATCGCTTGCAATGGACGGCTATTATTATACAGGAACAAATGATTCCATTAATTTGTGCCAAGGACAATTTGTTTTCGCTGTCATCTGAAGTGAAGGAAAAATTAACTAAGTAGGGTTGTGGGTGACATTATAAAACATCATATAAAGCAATTTGTCTCAGGAAGATAGTCTGCAAGAACACACCGATAGTTGACGGCGTGGAGGACAATTGTAGTTGTCGCTCAATGGTCGTATTGGAAAGAAAAAGAACAAATAATAGCACGCCCACAGGCAACGTTTGATGTCGATCCAATGTGAGCAGTCCGCACAGTCATAGTTTAACAGCAGTGAGTCAGTCACACATTTCTCGATGTATCAACAAGAAAAAAACACTGCAGCTGCTGGTAATGGTAGAACAAGTTGGGATAAAAGAGAAGGAAAATGAAACATTGAACTATAAAGAACGTGTTTCACTGGGGCCCAAAATGCGAGATAAAAATATATGTGCTGTAACTTGTCCGGTTTCTCATTACAGACTTATAAGTATCTTGTGGGAGGGCATGTATGTTTTCAAGTATTTCTTCAAATTGTGAGAGCCGTGTTTTCAAATTTT
Organism: Ariolimax columbianus; assembly: GCA_036924085.1. Taxonomy (NCBI): domain Eukaryota; kingdom Metazoa; phylum Mollusca; class Gastropoda; order Stylommatophora; family Arionidae; genus Ariolimax; species Ariolimax columbianus. Next base: position 131,103,958 of record JAVGWX010000003.1, on the reverse strand, counting down.
CGAGACTGTGGTTGTTTATTTAGGTTAGAAATGTTTGATAAGATATTTTCTAGTTCTTGAATGTGTAAGAAGTGGTTACACTTTTTTAAAAAAATGTATAAGTTAAAAGGTAAAGGTAAAGGTCAGACCCATAGCAACAATTGCATTCGGGGATGAAGATAACTCTAGACTAAGCCGCAGCCTATGTAAGATGGTCTGACCAGTTTCCTTCTTTACTCAAATATCAGGTAACCATCTATAGGTGGGTCGATTGAAGGAGAAATCATAACAGGAACGAACATATCTCGGATTTGTTTATGTCGTCGGCGATTTCGAACGCTGGCGCCGTGTCATCATTAGCAAGCAAACTCACTGTCGACTAGGCCACACGTCCCATTAAGTATAGAGCTTAGACCGTTTGAAATATGCAGAGGATAGTGTTTTCAATTTTTTTTCAAAATGTGAAGGCAGGTTTACAAAACTTACTAAAGTGAGAAAGTGTTTTCATGTGTGGGGACATGTTTACAAGTGTAACATGTGTCTTCATGTGTGGGGGCGTATTCACAAGTGTAATATGTGTCTTGATGTGTGGGGACGTGTTAACAAGTGTAACATGTGTCTTCATGTGTTGGGAAGTGCTCACAAGTGTAACATGTGTCTTCATGTGTAGGGACTGTCGTGTTCACAAGTGTAACATGTGTCTTAATGTGTGGGAACTGTTGTGTTCACAAGTATAACATGTGTCTTCATGTGTGGGGACGTGTTCACAAGTGTAACATGTGTCTTAATGTGTGGGGACGTGTTCACAAGTATAGCATGTGTCTTAATGCGTGGGGACTGTTATGTTCACAAGTGTAACATGTGTCTTCATGTGTGGGGACTGTTATGTTCACAAGTGTAACATGTGTCTTCATGTGTGGCGACGTGTTCACAAGTATAACATGTGTCTTCATGTGTGGCGACGTGTTCACAAGTGTGACATGTGTCTTCATGTGTGGGGACTGTTGTGTTCACAAGTGTAACATGTGTCTTAATGTGGGGGGACGTGTTCACAAGTGTAACAAGTGTCTTCATGTGTGGGGACGTGTTCACAAGTGTAACATGTGTCTTAATGTGTGAGGACTGTCGTGTTCACAAGTGTAACACGTGTCTTCTTGTGTGGATAATTTTGTGTTCACAAGTGTAACATGCGTCTTAATGTGTGGGAACTGTTGTGGTCACAAGTGTAACATGTGTCTTAATGTGTGGGGACGTGTTCACAAGTGTAACATGTGTCTTAATGTGTGGGGACTGTCGTGTTCAGAAGTGTAACACATGTCTTCTTGTTGAGAATGTTGTGTTCACAAGTGTAACATGTGTCTTAATGTGTGGGGACTGTTGTGTTCACAAGTGTAACATGTGTCTTAATGTGTGGGGACTGTCGTGTTCACAATTGTAACATGTGTCTTAATGTGTGGGGAGTGTTGTATTCACAAGTGTAACATGTGTCTTAATGTGTGGGGACTGTTGTGTTCACAAGTGTAACATGTGTCTTAATGTGTGGGGACTATTGTATTCACAAGTGTAACATGTGTCTTCATGTCTGGGGACGTGTTCACAAGTGTAACATGTGTCTTCATGTGTTGGGACGTGTTCACAAGTGTAACATGTGTCTTCATGTGTGGGGACTGGTGTGTTCACAAGTGTAACATGTGTCTTAATGTGTGGGGACTGTTGTGTTTACAAGTGTAACATGTGTCTTAATGTGTGGGGACTGTTGTGTTCACAAGTGCAACATGTGTCTTTCTGTGTGGGAGCTTTTGTGTTCACAAGTGTAACATGTGTCTTAATGTGTGGGGACTGTTGTGTTTACAAGTGTAACATGTGTCTTCATGTGTGGGGACGTGTTCACAAGTGTAACATGTGTCTTAATGCGTGGGAACTGGTGTGTTCACAAGTGTAACATGTGTCTTAATGTGTGAGGACTGTCGTGTTCACAAGTGTAACACGTGTCTTCTTGTGTGGATAATTTTGTGTTCACAAGTGTAACATGCGTCTTAATGTGTGGGAACTGTTGTGGTCACAAGTGTAACATGTGTCTTAATGTGTGGGGACGTGTTCACAAGTGTAACATGTGTCTTAATGTGTGGGGACTGTCGTGTTCAGAAGTGTAACACATGTCTTCTTGTGTTGAGAATGTTGTGTTCACAAGTGTAACATGTGTCTTAATGTGTGGGGACTGTTGTGTTCACAAGTGTAACATGTGTCTTAATGTGTGGGGACTGTTGTGTTCACAAGTGTAACATGTGTCTTAATGTGTGGAAACTGTCGTGTTCACCAGTGTAACACGTTTATTCATGTCTTTGGACTGTTATGTTCACAAGCGTAACACGTGAATTAATTATTCTCTTAATGTGAGAGGATGTTTGCATATTTACTGTCTTTATAGACGCCCAAGAAGTATTTTTCCACATTTTTAAAGTAGGTCAGTGTATTTAGGTGTTTTTAAAAGTATAAGAGTTGTTACATAATTTTTTTAAAGTTTGAGAGTGTGAAAAACTTTTCAAAAGTGTGAGTGTTTATTTTGACGTTTTAGAAAAAGCGTGTGAGAGTATTTAAACTTCAAAAAGTGTGAGACGATCTGTTTTCAAAAGTGTGAGATTGTGTTTAGTTTTACAAATTGTTAGAGAGTGTTGAGAAGTTTAAAAAGTATTAGAGAGTGAATTTACATGTCCTAAATCCTGTTTACAAGTATTAGATTGGTTTTTTTTTAATTGCTCGAAGTGTGTTATCAAAATGTGGAGTGTGTTCACCGGAATGAGAACAAATTGACAAGTATTTGGGCTTAGACAACTCTTTAAAATGTGTTAACATGTTTTGTTTAACATATTTCTTAAATCTCAGCACAAAACAGACTCGCGTAGTGTGGAGCACAGAATTGATGGTTAGAATTGCAAAATACTTATGAAAACTAACACATTATTTGGATAGAATTTGGAAGAAAATATTAGTATTACAATTTTATGATTTGCTTTTGAAAAATATAAACTAAATGTGCCTTGTATCAATCAATCGATAAGAAACCTGTCAGCTCACCGTGGAGCATAGACCCTCAACAAATACTCGCCAAGGCTTCCTATCATGAGCCATCTGAACCAATTCTGCCAACGTCATGTTTGCTACCTTTACATTTGCCTCCAGTTCTTTTTTCAATGAGTGTCTCGGTCCTCCTCTATTTCTCTTGCCTTTTGGATTCCAGATCAGAACTTGTCTGGTAATGTTATCCACTGGTCTCCGTAATGTGTGGCGTATCCATTGCCATTACCTTCGTCTCCCATGCTCCATTGGGATTTGATCCCGGTCTTTCCCATCAGTTCCACGTTTGTGATCTTGTCGTACCATTTCCATCCTTGAATTCTGCGCAGGCATCTATTTACGAAAGTCTATACATTTTTCAAAAGTACCTGTGCCGACTTCCATATTTCATAGCCATATAAAAGATCGGATTTTACGTTGAAGAATTTTATTTTGGTGGAAGTTTTAATTGATTTTATCTTCCATAAATTCCTCAATGCAAAGAAAACGTTTCTCTTCTTTTGTATTCTTAACTGAACATAGTATTCAGTACCTAATAATATGTCTATATTGCTGCCACGGTATATGAATTGATCCACATCCTGAGTGGCTACCAAAGCAATTATATCATTGTTAGTTTCATGTATTTTCAAAATCTGTGTTTTGTTTCTGTGTATTTTTAGCCCCAATTGTAGTTAAATCTCTTCATCTTTGGCCTGCTCATCCCTCAATTGGTCATCTCTGGCCTGCTCATCCCTCAATTGGTCATCTATGCCCTGCTCATCCCTCAACTGGTCATCTATGGCCTGCTCATCTATGGCCTACTCATCTCTGGTCTGCTCATCCCTCAATTGGTCATTTTGCCCTGCTCATCCCTCAACTGTTCATCTATGGCCTGCTCATCTAGGGCCTACTCATCTATGGCCTGCTCATCCCTTAACTGGTCATCTCTGACCTACTCATGCCCCAACTGGTCACCCCTCAACTGCTTATATATGGCCTCCTCATCCCTCAACTGCTCATCTCTGACCTGCTCATCCCTCCTCATCAATGGCCTGTTCATCTATGGCCTACTCATCTATGGCCTCCTCTTCCCTCAACTGGTCAAATATGGCCTTTCCATTTCTCAACTTGTCCTCTCTGGCCTCCTCATTTAAGGACTCCTCATCCCTCAACTGGTCATATACGGTCTGATCATCCCTCAACTGGTCATCTATGGCCTGTTCATCCCTCAACTGGTCATATATGGCCTCCTCATCTCTCAACTGGTCATCTGTGCCTTTTAAATCTCTCTAGAATAATCCTGTTAAAAACTTTCCCTGGTACCGATAATAACATTATTCCTTTATAATTGGCCCACTGATGTAAATCTCCCTTCTTTGGCAACCTTATTACATAGCCTTCTCTTTGGTCTTCCGGTATTTCTTCGCTCTCCCAGACTTTTCAAAGTAGCTTGTGTAACATCATTATTGAAGTTTCAATGTCCGCTTTGATCGCTTCAGCGGAGGTGTAATCTAGACCGGTAGCTTTGTAGTCTTTCAGAAAATGTATGATTTTTCTTAACTTCTTTTGCGGTTGACCTCTCACAATTTACCTGAAGTTCCCATTCCGCTGACTGAATGTCAGGAGAATATTGTGGAATCGGGCGGTTTAAAAGATCTACGAAATGTTAGCCTATCTCTTTGTTTGCTCATTCGTGTTGCTAATCAACTATCTTGCCTTATCTTTGATAAATTCATTTACATGCTTATTTTTGCCTGCTAGTTTCTTTGTGTTGTTAATTTCTTTCATGTTTCCGTTTGTAGCAGATTCGTATGCCTATCGCACCAACTATTCAAACTATTTTCTTATGTCGCTTCTAGGGCTCTTCTTTGTTTACTGCAGCCCATGTTTCCTTTGGCAAGGTTTGCGCGTTCCTAGTCCTGCATCAGCTTACATATGCCTTCATAATTGTTCGTTCTTTCAACTTTACTATATTTTCGATCGTTACCCAAGTTTTGTGTTGGGGCTCTTTTTCCCCAAGATCACGTATGGCAGAGTTATTAGAGTATCTAGAGTATGAAACATAGTGATAAAAGAATACATGCGATTTAAGATTGTAGACAGAGAGACAGACAGAGTGAGAAACAGTAAAGGAGGAAGAAGTAGACTGTGAAGGATGGTAAAAGTGTGTTTGAGAGATCGACTGAGAGAGAGAGAGAGAGAGAGAGAGAGAGAGAGAGAGGAGATAGATAGAGAGAAAGAGAGAGAGAGAGAGAGAGAGATATTCAAGAAATGTTAACTTCGTGACGCGGAACTTGTTATCTACTCAAGGTTAACCCTCACTTAGTAAAGGAAGTGCCCTTTCAACCACAGACGGGGTCTTATCAGGTACATCAAGACAAGCACAGTAACCTCCCCTAAGTTCCTGGAGTAAATAGACCAGGATACTATTTTAGTCCTGGCATGTCGTTAATAGGTGAGTAGAGAAGGTTGTGCATGGGATCGGCAATATCACCATGTAAATACCATTGCTATAAAATAGCACGGCAAATAATTGGTATAAGGTTTTGTTAAAGCTGTATAGGGGAGCAAGTTGAGGTGTTGGGTCAATGCGTCAATACATGGTGTGTGTGTGTGGGTGTGTAAGTGTGTGTGGGTGTATGTGGGTGGGTGTGTGAGTGTGTGTGGGTGTGTGGGTTGTGTGTGTGGGTGTGTGTGGGTGTATGTGTGTGAGTGTTGGAGTGTGTGTGGGTGTGTGGGTTGTGTGTGTGGGTGTGTGTGGGTGTATGTGGGTGTGTGTATGTGTGGGTGTGTGTGTGGGTAGGTGGACCAGTGCTCCAACAAATGAAGGGTTGGTGGGGGGAGGGGGTGGCATTATGTGTGCGTGTGGCTGTTGGTAAGTGGGCCAGTTTTCCAACAAATAGATCGATGTGGGAAGTATTGTGTGTGTGTGTGTGTATGTGTGTGCGTGCGTGCGTGCATGCGTGGGTGGGTGGGTGGGTGGGTGGGTGGTTGGGTATGAGATGTGTGTGTGTGTGTGTGTGCGTGCGTGCTTGCGTGCGTGCGTTCATGTGTGTGTGTGTGTGTGTGTGTGTGGGCAAGTGCTCCGAAACATAGAGCGATGGTGGGAGTATTATATGTGTATGCGCGTGTATGTGTGAACATTGTGTGTACATGTGCGTTTGTATGCGTGTGTGTTAGTGCATATCTGTGTGCGCGTGGTGCACAAGACATGTTATCGACCAACAACGTATATGATTATCACGGCTCGGAATAGAAAGTTTCCGACATACATGATCGCCTGCGCCAAAGAATACCAACACTTGGATTGAAGTTTATTCCGACATTTCAGGCCTGAATTCTTCGTGTGTAAATGGTTTACATTCGGCTCAGAATAATATCATTGGACTGAATTAATCCACCTGTAAAGTGGCGAAACTGGTAACGATTGAGTTAGATTAAGAAAGGAAACTTGGAGAGAGGTAACTCGCGATTTCCAGGTCAAAGTTAAAAAAAAATAGAACCGATAATAGTTTCAGGTTTCCAAGAATGGGGTAAGTAAATCTTCATCTCACAGCTTTGGTGAGGCTAGTCTTCCAAATGCATGAATTATTCGCTGTATAGACCGATGTATGGGATAGTTATTTCTCCTTTACTTTATGTTTTCTTATTGTTAGCTAGCTGGTGTCCTGAACTTCTACCTCTCATCCATTTTTATTAATGAAAGGGTTAAAGAAAGATTCAGTGGTCGCCCTGAGTGTTTCGAGTAGCTGCTATTAAATTAATTCCTTTCATTTGGGTCTCTTCAGCTTCTCCATCGATCCGCTCCGCCTTGTATTATTTCTCCTTCCTCCTACTGCTCAATTAAGCGCGATTTGCTGGCTGGTATGTTGACATTTTGGTGATAACTAATTGTGATCACTGTGACGTGTATGACACGCATTGACGAGATTCATTTGGTTTTGTTCTTTTATTTATATCTATATTATAGGCTGAGCCGTTAGAGGACGTGCTGATCGAGGCAAAGGGATGTTGTTCAATCCCTTGTCGTGATGTGTCTGTCTATCTAGTTGCAAATTGGTACCTGATATTCATTAAAGGTAAGCACTCTACCTCAGAAAATACATATAACAAGTGAAATAAACTTTCAATCACTTTATCCGCTTCAACAGTTTCGGCTATAGAATCATCTTAATCATTTACAAATCACAAGGAGAGTAATTTATTTCGCTGTTCTCATTCTCTCAGGCTGGCCGATTGTGAGCTTTTGTTTTCTCTTATAGTTCTATGATTTTATTTTGTGGTTTCAATCACACTCTCCCGCCTTCTCTGTCCCTCCTTCTCTCTTTCGCCTTCTCTTTCTCGACTTCTCTTTCCATCCCTCTCTCTTGCCTTCGCTTTCCCTTCCTCTCTCTCGCCTCATCTCTCCCTCTCTCCCTTTCTCCCATCTTCATCTCTTCTCCCCTTCTCTTTCAACATGTTTCTTCTCTCTCCTAGAATTTATATGTTTCTCTTCTCTCTCTTCTCCATCACTTCTTTCTCTCGTTCTCCCTCTCTCTCTCTCTCTTCTCGTTATTTTCATTTTCTCTCTTCTCTTTCACTTCTCTCTCTCTCTCTCTCTTTTCTCTCTCACATAGAATTTAATGTATATATATATATATATATATATATATATATATATATATATATATATATATATATATATAATATATATAGTTTTGGAATATTCTAGTCTTATCAAACTAGACAGATTTACAATAGGTATATGTCTTAACAAATTGCACAGGCTTGTAATAATTGAGTGCTCATAAAACTTAACATAAATGCAATACTGTAGACATAATAAACTAGACATGTTTGGGTTGGCTTGGCTTCGTTCGTTCTCAATCTCCGGCTACCAAACATTGAAAGGGCTTTAGTCGCAGAATGTAGTCCAGAGAACGGAATGCGTTGTTTTGTAGTTTACAGCTTGCCTGCGATATTTGCACCTGTCGGTCCAACACATCCGACTTCATCAACCATTTTTTGAGTTTTAGCATTCCCTCTTCGATTCCTTCTCCTTAGCCTGCTGCATCCTGTTATCCAGGATCTCTAAGTGGAGGTGTAGAAGGGTCTTGGCAGCTCTGGTTTGCTGGCGCTGACGCTAGCAGTCAGCTATGGGTCGCTGACCACTGCAGCTCGTGCGCTGTTCAGAATCTTGATCACCAGACAGGTTTGAAATAGCGAAGTCTTATCAAACTCATCGAAGTGGATCCTAGTAGAAAAAGAATTGTCCACTGTACCCCCGTCTCCACCCCCTGCAATCGTTAGAAGTGACTACTTAAGATTATGCATGGGGTTGGTGACCTCACTAGGTAAACACCCATGCTATAAAATTAGTTTAAATGACTAGAAACAGACGATCCTAAAAACAAGTTAAGGGAGCCAAAAATACCGAGTTGGATTTACAACAAATGGATCGAGAGAGATGTTAAATGTAATCAATCTAAAATTTGTTTGTAAAAGATTAGTGTTATCAAGCTATACACGTTTTTAAAAGATTAGTGTTATCGAACTAGACAAGTTTGCAATAGATAAATGTGCACAATTGCCCTACATACGAGGACCAACGAAAGCACATGTGGTCATCACCAGTGCCAACAAAAGACACCCTGCTTTATTTGAGCAAATTCAAGTCGACGTCTGATAGCGAAGAAGAAGATACTGGATATGTTTGCAATATGTTAATAATATTAAAATAGACGGATTTGCAATATATTCGTGTTAGATAGCTAGACAGTATAGCAAAAGATATGTGTTATCAAAATTGACAGGTATGAAATAGATTCGTGCTATCAAACTAGACAGAAGGGGACGGCGTGGGCTGGTGGTTAAGGGACATGGCTCACAACCAAAAGAGGTGCTGGGTTCGATCCCCATCACAGCACCGGCCGTTACCCCGGGAAGCAAACCCTTAGATAATGCAGGAGGAAGCAGACCATTACATAAAATGCATGCTGAAGTCGGATGCACTGGCAGACAGGCGCTAAATAAAAACCCTAGTGCATCGCACACCGCCTTGGGGATTAGAGAAAAAAAGCGAACAATTTTTTTTTTTTAATAGCCAGGTTTGCAACAGGTTCGTGTTAAAAAAATGGAGCGATTTCAATAGATAAGTGCTATCATGCTGGACAAGCTGGCAATAAAATCGGATTTGCAAACCTCTGAGGTTTACATTAGCTAATGTGCTACAGTGTCTCAACTGTCTACGCACAAATTTTGGATGTATGAAAGACAGAGAAAGTAAATAAATACGCTAGTTTTATAAATATCATGGTTCTGTATACATCCAATGTACCAGAGACTAAACAATCTGGGAAATGGGAAACTGAAGCGGAGAAACTTTGCAGAAATAGCCAAAGCAAAGATGCACGAAGATCCCATAAACGCACTAACAACACCAAAACCCATCACTACTGTACGAAAACCTACTTGGAGGCAGGATATATTTCCAGAGGTGGTAGAAAATATACCAGGTATTGCAAACAAAAACTGCCAGAGTGAGAAAGAAAGGAGAGACACTACCCTAAGCTTCATAACGAAAAGCTACCCAAGCATGGACTGGACCCATGCATACACCGACGGTTCTGTAACAAACACTACACAGAACGGAGGGGCAGGAGCATTCCTGAACCTACCAAATGGCAGAAAAATAACACTGTCATTCGCTACTGGTAAGTACACAAGCAATTTCAGAGCAGAGGCAGAGGCACTGAGGGCGGCAGTGGAAGAAATGGTAACACACAGTGAAAATGAGAGCCATATAGTCTTGCTGACAGATGCTCTCGAAGTAGTCACAGCGCTAAAAAGCCAGAAGAACACTGAGCTTAATGACTTAAGAGCAGCACTCTGCAAACTGTGCCAGCAGTCCGCACCAAAAAGGGTGGTGGTACAGTGGGTTCCGTCACACTGCAACATCCAAGGCAACGAGGAGGCAGACAGACTGGCAAAAGAAGGTGCAAGGCTACCACAAACAGATACCAGTATGACGTACGAAGAGTCAAAACGGCTTATCAAAGCCAGATACATGACCAAATGGGAAACCGAACATACTGGTTACACCAAAAACGATGCCTATTACCAGTTGAACCGAAGAGAGCAGGTCGTTGTCTTCAGACTTCGCACTGGCCACAACAGACTGAGGTACCACCTATTCAACAAACTGAAGATAGGGTGTACCGACGAATGCCCGTGCGGTACTGATAAAATGACCACTGAACATCTGCTGCAGAACTGCCCGACATACGAGGATCAGAGAGAGCAGATGTGGCCATTGCCAGTGGAACTGCAAGACAAGCTGTATGGTAGTGGCGAGAGTCTCAGGATGACCGCTGCTTTTTTCGAAAAAATAATGGTTACTGTCTGACTGTGTACGCAGAAGAAGAAGAAGAAGTATACATTGAACTTGTTTGTGGCATGGGCACCATAATTTCAACGACGTGAGTTATCACAAGAAAGTTGCTTTCAGGCGTACACTCATGCACATACCTAAAAAGGAATGGGTTTTACGATAAGTGATATACTCAGCCAAAGCCACGCAACAGTCAAGTGTACGTCTATGAGCTTTGGTGCAAATTGGTTGTAGTTGGTCCATGCAGTCAAGGAAATCTGCTTCGGTAAAACGTATCAATGGTTTTTCCAGGGTCTGAAAAAAAACGTATTAGAGCGGTCTGAATAACGAGGTGTGGGTCAACGCATGAACCGCTGTAGTTGCGAGTCTGCTCAGAAGCGCTGATTTCCACTACAGGCATGAGAAGACAACCTCATCTTCTTTAGTATTCCTCAGGACATTAGGAGAACCACTACAGATAGTCCGTCAGGTGTGAAACACTCAACACGAGTATTTGTGGACAAGAACACACACAGTTTGAACGTAGAGTTGATATCGGCATTTCTAAAGCCGATGCCCTTTAGATAAAACTGGAACTTATTATATTCTCCATTTAAGAAGACTTGCTCACGATCATAACAGGTTGACACCGGAAATAGATTAGCCATATGCAAAGAAGAGATCACGGACCCCAGAAGGAAAGTAAAAATGAGGCCGGTGTAAGATACATTGGCGAAGAACACTAACAACGGAAAATAAATCATGAATCAGAGGTGGAGCAATGCACGAAGTATGCTGCAGACCTGATAGTATTTTCTTCTTCTTCTGCGTTGTGTCGCTAGTTTACAGCTTGACTGCGATATTTGCACCGTTCGGTCCGACATATCCGTCTTCGGCAGTACCTGCTAGTAAAAAAAGTTCCTTGTTTTCCTTAAAAGCGCGTCAATTGTTGGGATCACCGATCACTTTACTAGGCACTGACCAATGATCTAACAAGTGAAGAAGTTTGTTTCCGCATCATAAAGGCTTATCAAGCGTGATGGTCGCCTATCCCTTTGCCAGTCCGTGGCCAAGGATCTAAGAAGTGAAGGCCGCATCTAAAGGCTTATCAAGCGTGATGGTCGCCTATCACTTTGCCAGTCACTGACCAATGATCTAAGAAGTGAAGGCCGCATCTAAAGGCTTATCAAGCGTGATGGTCGCCTATCACTTTGCCAGTCACTGACCAATGATCTAACAAGGAGAGGAAGTTGCTGCTGCCCGTAAAAACGCATTATGGGTGATGGTTGCCTATCATTTTGCTATTCACTGGCAAATGATCTAGGAAGTGGAAGGAGGTTGTTGCTGTACTTAAAAACGTATCAAGCGTGACGGTCGCCGATCAGTTTATCAGTTACTGTCCAAGGATCTAAGAGGAAGAATATATACTATTCTAGCTGTTATTATTGATGTCCAAGTGATGCAGCTGTCACTGAGGTACACCTGGTATGTCACGCCTATTCAAGCCCTCATGGACTTGTATGGAATATAAGGTGCTGTTTATGCAAGAGATAACGAGACTGAAAGACTGACGTCCAATCTTTAATATCGTTGAGAGTGGGAGATATTCGATGTGGATAGCGGCACGCTCTGATATCAATCAATGACCTTTGATTATGATCGAAAATCAATGAATTGACAATTCACATGTAGCAGGAGTTTCATTGTTCTTCTGACATCGTCCGCCACCAGCCACTTACACAAACAACTCGAAGATAGACATCAATTAGCTCAAGGTTCTCGACAGTGTCTGAAACATTTGCCGTACATCATTGTTAATGTTTGGTGGCCTGTGTCGAGGTCCAGCGTCTTGACATATGTGTCGTGCAACATTGTTAATATTTGGTGGCCTGTGTCGAGGTCCAGCGTCTTGACATATGTGCCGTACAACATTGTTAATGTTTGGTGGCCTGTGTCGAGGTCCAGTGTCTTGACATATGTGCCGTACAACATTGTTAATGTTTGGTGGCCTGTGTCGAGGTCCAGCGTCTTGACATATGTGCCGTACAACATTGTTAATGTTTTGTGGATTGTGTCGAGGTCCAGCGTCTTGACATATGTGCCGTACAACATTGTTAATGTTTGGTGGCCTGTGTCGAGGCACAGCGTCTTGACAAATGTGCTGTACAACATTGTTAATGTTTGGTGCCCTGTGTCGAGGCACAGGGTCTTGTTTGGTGGCCCGTGTCGAGGCACAGCGTCTTGACAACTGTGCCGTACAACATTGTTAATGTTTGGTGGCCTGTGTCGAAGCACAGCGTCTTGACAAATGTGCTGTACAACATTGTTAATGTTTGGTGGCCCGTGTCGAGGCACATGGTCTTGACAAATTCAGAACCCTAACGTGTATCAAATATTCAGCGACGGACAAGTGCAGGAACGAGCAGGTGCATGTACACACAACGTGCTAGAGCAACCATCAATATGTGTGCCCTTTATTACTTACAAGACAGTGAGAGCAAAAAAGATACAAATACGTAGGGAGAAAGAGAGAGAAAATTTGAGTCCGTTTCAGTGAATAAAAAAACGTAAAATCCGCACGTCCAGTAATTCCCGATTAATAGCTAATAATAGCAGCATGTGTGTCAATGTCGTGTGCATGAGCTACTAATATTCACCCTTTCGTCAATCGTCTTAACACATTGACATAAATATAGATGTGCTTTGTTTTTGTTCTGTTTTCAATTATAGTAGCATACATGTTTTTCTATAATGGCTCCGGGAGACGCGAAGTGGCTGACGGTACAAAAGAATACAATCTGAAAATGCAACACGTGACCGACAAGGTTGTTGTCTGCTTCAGTTTGGTTTCCGGCTTAGATTCTATCCTTATGTCAACGCAGCAGGATTAGTTGTATTGATCGCCGTCTTGTCATGACATTCCCGTAGTCCGCTGTCACAGACATAAGCCTGTCAATATTTGACATCCTACACTCCGACAAGTCAAGCCGGGTAGGGCGCATTCAACTGAATAAATGAGAGTTGACAACTAGAACACGTCTTCTGTTGTCATGGCAACATTTATTATTAAAACATAAAAATATTTCAATAAATTTCAGGCTTGATAGAATATATGTTTACAAAAACTCGTATGGGAAGCAACTGTATACATTTCATTAAAACAGTTAGGGATATTAATTTTGTTCATTTTTCTTATCTTAAAAACAAAGGACGGCACCTTTAAAATTGACTAACTTAGTCGCTCCCTTTCCTATTCTTTGGTGTAGAGATCCATTCTTGTTTCTGGTGGTGTATGTTTTAACATTTCTCTGTCTGCCATGCGGCAGAAAGCCAGTGTTCCCCTTGACTGCCATGTCGTATTCTTCAAGCAGATCTTCCATTGCAGATGCGTGTGGTAGGTTTGAGCATATAGTGAGGTTTCCTTGGTTCTGGACAGCACCGCATTCGCAAGTGCTGTCGTGGCGGTATCCCCATCTTATCACTTTTCTGCTGCGTCGTGTCAGCCCAGACCGGAGTCTATTTAAAGCTCTCGAGAAATGGCAGGTACGCTCTCGGGGCAGCTCACTCCTGCAGAAGTATCTATGGGTTATGTTCCTTGTTGCTCTTTCCGGGGCGTACTTGGAGAGGTTGTGTTTTTGTTTTTTTTGTCTAGACGTTTGCTGTCTAGTCTTATTTCTGCAATTGGTGTCCATATATTCTTGTGTTTATAGTTTCTACAGGATTGGGTATTCGGTAACCGGCTCAACACTCTATATTCGTCTCTTACAACAGACATGACACGTTACAGTATTACAATTCATTGCTCCCCACGCGGGATCCGCTGATATCAGAGTAATTCATACTTGTTCACCTATTCCTGTTTTGAGCAGTCTTCTCGAGCTCAGCCAGCGACGACCAAGATTCGTTGGTATTTTTATACAGGGCTGAAGGACATGTGTTCTTCGTCATTTCTTCTGCTGGTTCTAATCCATGGATGTGTGGTTAAATAGTCTGCTACTTTGTTAAGAATGGCTGAGAGAATGTTCTATGTATTATTATTTTCCCTCCATAATCTCCTTCCGTGCTAGCTACTGTCTTGTTTTCTACATCAGAACTTAATTTTGTTTTTACAACGTATAAGATGATTGCGACTGAGCCATCTATTACAAAAAAGGTCAGCAGTAAATAATAAGTCATTGATTACAACAAAATCTGTTTGAATAACCTAAATTGTCAGTGAATTTGTAATTATTTTCTCATTATTTAGTTTTGATATCTAACAGCCACTGATAAAAAAAACATAGATTCCAACGACTGATGTAAAAATGATGGGGACGGAGTGGGCTAGTGGTTAAGTGACACAACTCACAACCAGAAAGTTCTGGGTTAGATCCCCAGCACAGCACCGGCCGTTACTCCGGGGAAGTAAACCCTTAGAAAATGCAGGAGGAACCAGACCCTTACCTGCCGAAGTCGGATGCACTGGACCGACAGGCGCAAAATCAAAACCGCAGTGCAACGCACACCGCTTTGGTGACTAGAGAAATAAGGCGAACGCAGGAAAAAAATTGTAGCCGATGACCATTTCAGGATAATCAGACGCAAAATATCACTCACAAAAAACGAACAAATTAACCAGTCCAAATGGAAAACAACAGCATGTTTCTGTGAGCACAAGTGTAAGTTGTGTGCGAATGTGTGAACTCCAGGAAAATCCGTGGTTTGGCGACACCCATAATGTACTAACACAGCAGAGCAATGTAAACCCGCAGCGGGTTACGTCGCCATCTTTTGATTGAAATACAGTCAATGTAATCCTTAGTATCATATAACGGCATTAACAGATGCGCAATTATATTTCTGTCTAAGTAGCGTTTGTCAAGGAATGGACAACAAGAAGGCAAATACAAACAGATAACTAAGTTAACGAATGTCAGTATTAAAGTTTCAACAAATAAGTAAGCCGTGTACAGTCATTAAATAACCGAGATTTTATTAATAACATGTTTACAAGAGTGCAAGCCAGAAATTGTTTGTGTTTAATTTTCGACATAGACCCCGTGCCATCCAAAACACCTTGTCCACCAGTCCACTAGCTTGAGGATGATCAACACACCTTGTCCACCAGTCCACTAGCTTGAGCATAACCAACACACCTTGTCCACCAGTCCACTAGCTTGAGGATGACCAACACACCTTGTCCACCAGTCCACTAGCTTGAGGATGACCAACACACCTTGTCCACCAGTCCACTAGCTTGATGATGACCAACACACCTTGTCCACCAGTCCACTAGCTTGAGGATGACCTCTATACAAAAAAGTCTTTTGGTGTGTCCTTTAACCAATTTTGCACCACCTCCATTATCTCGTTGCCAGATGCTTTGGGACCCATCTGCTACACACTTTTCTGTATGCTTTCATCATGAACAATTATGCTCTCGTCGTGGTTCCTCAAAGACATTATGTCTTCTATTTGGAAAGCTTTCTACCCATTCACATTTACCTCTGACTCAAACAACTGTCTCCAAGCTGAACCTTCATTCTTATGTAGATTTCAGAAGGTTTCACACCTTCTAAACACAGAAAACGAATAATGCTGTGTTCTTCCATGATGCAAAATGACAGTGAGGTGACCATGTTGAACGTTGTACTGCGCATGTGCATACTGCTCAATCGTCACAAATCTAACACGGGGTATTGCAAGAGAGCCATGGTTTACCATGAAATAAGATTTTCCGTTGCACCTACTCTTCTACGCACTTTTTAATCAAATTGCTGTTACTTAATGACTGCCCCTCGTTTATTAAACGGAAAGTGAATTGTCATTGTTTGATATGTTGTTCATTCCTTATTCAGTTCTAAACCATTTCACAGTAAACAACAGCGTGCATAGTTACCTGTCAGGATCCTTAAGACATTACGAGCTGTTTAGGTTTTAAAAGGACATAATTTAATATTTTAGACTTTTGTGCAAAACATTTACAAAAGTAGTTTTGAGAATTTCATATGGTGGCAACAATACACACTCACTTTGTTTGATGTCCAATGCGCATATCTCAAAACCGTTCAACTACTGTATTGTGGGTTTGACCTCGTTGTAAATTACTACACCAGAAGGAAGGGAAGAGGGAGTTGAAAGTTGGAACCAACTATGGCGGGAGAATGGGTTGGTTGACGGGAAAGGGGATATGTCAAAAAAGTTAGTAGCGTGGCGTTTGTTCTTACATTCGCCAACTTATTCTGAGGTTATAAAAGTTTCTAGACAAATGTGCTGGACGGTAGGTTGTCATTACTTTCCTTACGTTGGAAGAACGAAAAAAATAAAAAATAAAAAAATAATTAAAAATAAAAAAAAAAAATAAAAAAAAAATAAACCATGTCTTCCAAACTGGACACGAACATGATTCGTAACCGGTGTGTTCGAATTCGCTTCACATTTAGGCCACGCAGCTTCTGGGATGATATGAGCATAACTTAAAATATTCTGTTAAATATCAAGCCTTAAGGGGCTCTGAGATGGAGTTCAGTGGGAAGATAAGGGGTGCTGGGAAGGGTGACCGAGAAGTTTAATATTTACATAATTATCCAGGGCCACGCGCTAGTGCTACAGCTAGTCCTCAATCAAATCAAATAATTTGGGTCATCAACGATACCACGTATCGGTTGCCATTGGTGTGAAAGTTTGTAAATATCACCAGTGTCGTACTAAAAGTGGTCTCGAGTGTATTTGGTGCGATCCGCCCTGGGCGACAGGAGTGTCGGCTGCGATACTGGTGAGTCACTACGGGAATGTTTTAATCTGACCTTTAACATTTAATATTGTACAATTATTAAGGAGGAAAAAGATGATATGTGTGCGAAACGAAGAATTAGCGGAAGGTGCAAATGTTTTAGGGACGCATCTGATCTTTAACTCTGTATCTACCTTAACAGCACCGGCCTGGTAATTACGTCCAATTCTGTATCCACACGCATCCGTGTCGTTTAGATTCGTTTTCTATTCTAATTTCTGGTGTATTTTGTACTTTATGGAGACTTTAATTGTAATCAGATATGTTGTTTTTGTGTGTGTGTGTCTTCACAGAACAGACACACACTTGTTAATGTTGTTATCGACTCCTACTTAGAACTGGACCGATGTTTTAGTAACTACCGTTATAACTAACCCCATTTTACATATATACTCTCCATAACAGATAATGTTACATAAATAATGAACAATCGCAGGAGTGCATGCTATCCTAAAACAGACGCAGACGTACGTACTTTGTCAAACAATTACAGACACACGTGCTTTCCTGAACAATTACAGAAACATGTGCTTTCTTACACGATTACACACGCGTGCTTTTTTACACGATAACAGACAAACGTGCTTTTTTAAACAATTACAGATATACGTGCTTTTCTAAAACAAACGCTGGCATAAAACAAACGCAGACGTACTTATTTTCCTAAAATAAACGCAGACGCTTTCCTAAAACAAACTTAGTCGTACTTGTTGTCCTAAAACAAATGCAGACAAACGTGCATTGCTAAAACAAATTTAGTCGTACTTGTTTTTCTAAAACAAACTCAGTCCTACTTGTTTTTCTAAAACAAACGCAGACATTAGTGCATTCCTAAAACAAACTCAGTCGTACTTGTTTTTCTAAAACAAACTCAGTCCTACTTGTTTTTCTAAAACAAACTTAGTCGTACTTGTTTTCCTAAGACAAACGCAGACGTACGTGCTTTCCTAAAACAAGCGCAAGTGAACGAGTTTTTATAGTCGCAGTTTTTGAAAAGGATATATTTGTGCTTTCTCAAAGTTGGTCATATCTGTGGCCTTCTCTTCCTTGCAGTGGCTCTTCGTATTTCTAGTGTGCATTGAAGAAGATTGACGTGTGTCATTGTTGCTGTAGTGCAACGCAAATCGTCTCAGCAGCCCTCGTGGTGTAGGTCTTCCCTTTGTTA
The DNA here is from genome assembly GCA_036924085.1 of Ariolimax columbianus. Classification (NCBI taxonomy): domain Eukaryota; kingdom Metazoa; phylum Mollusca; class Gastropoda; order Stylommatophora; family Arionidae; genus Ariolimax; species Ariolimax columbianus. The sequence continues at coordinate 131,085,637 of JAVGWX010000003.1, read as the reverse complement.
GTCAGGCTATAGTTAAGCAACCGGTTTTCCAGGTGCACGACGTTGAGGAGAGACAGGGTCTTGGTCAGTTTGTTGCACCTAACCCTAACCTTGTATTTGTCATCCAGAGCAGATTAATAAAATGTGTGTTCAATCAATATAACCGTGTTTGACAGGCAAATCATCATATCAATACAACATGGAGTTTCACATGGCCATACAATCTGCTTTAAACTTTTCACAGCGGCTAGTAAGGAAGTCTAGAAAACTAAATTGATAAGATATAGGCATCAACGTGCATTGAGATATGCTCACGCAGTTAAGGTCGTTGATGACATAGTCATTTTAAGTTGAGAATCTGATGAACGTCTAAATGAGTTCATCACAGCAAGCATGGAAAAAGACCTTAAAATCAACAAAAAGAAACAAGTAAATACTGAACACATTTTTCTACAAGGAAAACTGCAGCCAGGATATTATCTTGTCCAAAACGTACATTCACTAGACGAAGAAATCATGAACAATGTGAGATTTAACGAAAGATAAATGCAAAGTACAGCTTCAATGGTATCCAATTCAAACGTGTGGAGAGGATAAACGATAATTCAAGAGGTTACACCTACAACAACAGCATTGCTATTCCACACTCATGGTATATGCATGTAATGAATATCATTTATAAAACGCAGATACAGAGAAGTTTTGAGTTTCTCAAGGAGCTTAGAAGCCAACATTATTGACAGTCGAATTCACTAAAAATAAATTTGGCGTCAAACCACCTCCAATGACGTCGCTTGTTTAAGAAAATGTTGTGCATATGCTTGACAACGGATGAACATACAAAAGTGTTGTCTTGGTGACTGAACAGAGTCCAACCACTACACATTCCTGAGAGCCAGCTGTGTACAGACTCTTACGAACCGTTGATCATCATCTCGTTTCGAGTGCTCGACGCCAACCGATGTTAGGTAAATGTGTCTTCCTCAGATGTCAGATAAGTGAAACACATTGATGGCACTAAACAACAACTAAAAAACACGTGTAGATACCATTACATGGAATTGGGCGGAAGCCTGGATGCTTCCGGATACGTAACAACAACAACATACGTCCACTTGGGCGTCTATACCATTGAGATATAATTGAAAACGTTACCGTTGGGGAACTGTTTGGCTCAAGTGACCATCAAATCATCCGTTGGGATCTTATTGCAGGGAAAGAAGTAAACATAAACACGCGAACATACGACTACTCTAAGGCAGATGTTAAGAGGATGAAAGAGGCAGCGAACCACATAATCTGGAAAGATATTATTGTAGGAACAGATGTTGAACAGGAGTGGGAAAGTTTTAAAACAGTTCTAGAAACGCTAAAAGAGGAATGTGTTCCATGTAGGGAGGTAAACCCTAAGCGTAAAAAGTGGATAACTAGATTTGTAGTGAAATGTAGAAGAGCAAAAAATTAAGCATGGCAAAAATATATAGAGGCAGGTAAATCAAAAGAAACATATGTAAAATATTTGGACAAGCAGAACATATCTCAGAAAGCGAATAAAACAGCAAAAATAGACTTTGAAAAAAAACTTGCTCAGAGGATCAAGACTGACAGTAAAAGCTTCTTTTCTTATGTTAGAAATAAACAAAGAACGAAAGACAAAGTAGGCCCTCTCATAGACAGTACAGGGAAAATAATAAGTGAGAATAGGGAGGCTGCTAATCTGCTCAATCAGTACTTTGGCACAGTCTTCACAAAGGAGGACTGCTCCGAGATCCCAGAGCCTATAGATATTTTTTCAAAGAGACATGGATACAGCGAGATTAAGATCAATCTGTATTACAGAGGAAATGGTTTTTAAAAAATTGGAGGGGTTGAAAGTGAATAAATGTCCAGGTCAAGATGGTATTCACCCAAAATTGCTGTATGAAATTAGAAACCAACTAGCAAAACCATTGGCTATATTATGTTCTCAATCACTTACAAAAGGGATTGTTCCACGGGATTGGAAAGATGCAGGAGTGATCCCCTTATTCAAAAAAGGCAAAAAATCAGATCCGGCAAATTATAGACCGGTGAGTTTAACGAGCATAGTCTGTAAATTGTTAGAGTCAATAATCAAAGAAAACATTGTAATGCATTTAGAAAAATGTAATCTAATTAGAAATAGTCAGCATGGGTTTACTAGAGGGAGATCATGCTTAACAAATCTCTTAGAAATCATGGAGGAGGTTACTAAAATCATAGATAAAGGGGAGCCAGTGGATGTTATTTATCTAGACTTTGCAAAGGCCTTTGATAGAGTACCTCATCAAAGATTATTTCGAAAGTTAAAATCACATGGAATAGGTGGCGAAGTTGCCAAATGGATTGAAAATTGGTTAACGGGAAGAAGGCAGAGGGTGGGCATAAATAAGGAGTACTCTGAGTGGAGTGAAGTGAAAAGTGGTGTGCCACAGGGCTCGGTTTTGGGACCAATTTTGTTCTTGATATATATAAATGATTTGGACATTGATATGAGATCCATTATTGCAAACTTTGCTGATGACACAAAACTATGCAGTAGTGTCTCATCTAAAGCGGAAGTGGATATATTGATGTCGGATTTAGATAAAATTCTAGAATGGTCTGTAAGCTGGCAAATGGAGTTTAATGTAGATAAATGTACAGTCATCCACATGGGTAGATCCAATATGGAACATAATTACAGAATGGGAGAAAACAATATTAGAAAGATAGATAAGGAAAGGGACCTAGGGGTTATAATAGATCATACAGGAAAGGTGAGTGAGCAAGTTAAGGTAGCAGTGAAAAAGGCAAATGCAATGTTAGGTATGATAAAAAGAAATATTAAACATAGGAGCAAGGAAGTGATCGTCAAACTGTATAAAGTTTTAGTTAGACCTAGATTGGAGTACTGTGTACAGGTGTGGAGTCCTTATCATAGAGGGGACCTAAACATGCTAGAAAGAATACAAAAAAGAGCGACAAAGATGATAGTGGGATTCCAGAATTACAGTTATGAGGAACGACTCAGAAAAACCGGCCTACAGTGTCTCGAAGAGAGAAGAATTCGTGGTGACTTAATACAGGTTTATAAGATGATCAGAGGAATCGATAAATTAGACTATAACAAGTTTTTTAAAATGCAGCCACCTACAATAACACGAGGGCATAGCTACAAGCTGACTAAAGAGAGGTCCAGGTTAGATATTAGGAAATATGTTTTTAGTCAGAGAGTGGTGTCTGCTTGGAATGCATTGCCAGGGGAGGTAGTGGAGGCAGGGACAGTTAATGCATTTAAGAATAAACTGGATGCGCATAGATTTTAGAGCAAGGTGATGTAAATGTAACTGGTTGTATACAGACTCTGCAGGGTCTTCTAAACCAGTATAAAGATGTTAAGTTAAGTTAAGTTATGAGACGGATAGGTGATTTGAGATTACTCATTGGTCCATTATGGCGCTTCAAGGTCTGAGTCTTAGTCCTAGTCCGCATGTGCATCTACAAGGGTCTTAGCCCGTGTGCGGGTCCCAACAACTGTGCGAGTTGGAGGAAGAAGGTAGGTTCATTCTCTGCTTAGCGGACTGGGCTCGAGCAGTGTTGTGTTTTAGATTGTTTTTAGCTGGTCCAGTCGGTTCTGTCTCTTGCACGGGTTGCCCATTGGCGGCTAATTTGTTTGTTTCAGGATCGCGAGTTATGTGCAGCTCGAGCGAATCTCGCCAACTAGTTGGAGGGGCCTTCCACGGGGTCTTTCTGTATGCCATGCTGCTATCACAGAGTGGCTGCAGTGCTGCAACGTTCTCCTTTCCTTCGGACTACATGACCATTCCAGCAGTGCTTGAAGTTGTTGGCATGTTGAAAGACATCCATGGCGTGTGACAATGTCCGGATGTCACTGTTGTGTAGACACACTGGTTGCCAAAGTGATAGGCCCACGAGACGCTGCTCTAGAGAGGCATGTGTTGTCCTTAGCTGGTTATCTGTGGGATTTTGTCAGAGACCAGGTTTCAGCTCCATGACATAGCGCTGATAAGACAACTTTTACGTCAAGTTGAAAGACAGAATTGAGCTTAAAAAAAATTTGACAAGTTGGGTACCAGGATTACAAAATACAGACGACAGATACAGTACTTGTTGTCCTACATCAAGGGACCATGTCAGTAACCTATGGTAGACAAGCGATGTAGCTGCTGGGCCATTCGGACTAGTATACATGAATATAATAGTTCAGGACATTAGACATGAACGCTCGTTCAAGTTATTCGACCAGTAATTGATTGAGTAGTCTTCTGTCTATTCTCTCTCATTACCCTCGTTTGATGTTGTTCACGTACCATGATTCTTTACTGTGGAAGAAAGAATTGGCCAACCGCACAAAAATATGCAAGTCGTTAAATATGATTTAATAGAACTACTTACTAAGCTAGCAGCATCGTCATTTCAAAAAACAAGTCATAGAAAAAACACTATCTACAAGCTAATATACATGATTTGCTGCTGGGAAGGACATTCTAGTTGTGATTTCATGCTCCAACTGGAGTCGAACTTGACAGGTGATGATGATGAGTTGTCTGATATCCTTGAAGATTTTTCAAGAACCAATTAACGAGGAATATGCAGCTCTCACTGTACTCAGCCGGTTTAATGTCAACATATCTTGAACCAGAAAATGGCACTGAGAATGGTGTTAAATGTTTGCCAGACTTAATGCTTCTCGGTAGGTGATCGGGTTCTGCCAGGGACAGACTTAACGACCGCTCCACCTGACGAGTCAGTGAGGTCAAGTTCTGAGGTCACTGATTGAAATCGTGTACAGTACGTGCTGACCCCTCTACGTAGTATGTCTGTTTTATGATTTGGGTCGTCCTTACCTTACTTGTTTTCTTCTTCTGCCTCTCTCTCTCTCTGTCGGTCTCTCTCTCTCTTTCTCTTTCACTCTCGCTCTCTCTCTCTCTCTCTCTCTCTCTCTCTCTCTCTCTTCATTTTTCATCTTCCTCCATGTTTGTCTCAAGCTATGTCGTTCTGGAAATATTTCTACAAAACAACCTCTACTCCTCACGGTAGAAGAGGAGCGACAACGTGAGTCAGTAATTCTACGAATCACCTATTTATATATTTCTTTCACTCTATTAAACTAAGCACACGCAGTCTATCTGTGACATATCTCTATTTCGTTCTCTAGAAATTTGTATGGGTATTTATATTTCAAACTACTATGTGTACATATCCTACATATCATCAGGTGCATATCTCTACAGCGAAGACTGCTTTCATGGTACTTACTTGAATACTTGAATACTGGTACGTACTTGAGTACATGAATAGTGGTATTTACTTGAGTACTTGAATCATGGTACTTACTTGAATACTTGAATCATGGTACTTACTTGAATACTTGAATCATGGTACTTACTTGAGTTCTTGAATCATGGTATTTACTTGAATACTAGAATCATAGTATTTAGTTGAGTACTTGAAACCTGGTATTTAATCAGACAAAGTTTGCACATGCCAGGTAGTCTAAAGCGGCTTGAATCTGTGTTCGATCTTTGCCCTGGAGTTGGCTGGCGGCCTTGCGGGCGTTTGTAGTTGTGCGGCTACCGGAAGGACACCCTCCTCGCCTACCTATCATCAGTCATGCGGGCCACATGGCTGATCAATCTACACTTTTGCATTAACGCAGAGTCGACGACATACGGGAACTGCTTTGTCGCTAATAACAGTGGTATTTGGAATATAGTCTCTTAGTGAGATATTTAGGACTGGTTGCTCCATTGCTCTTTTGGTAATTATAAGCTTATATGCGTCTGATCTATACAGAATCCAAACCTCACAGCCTTTAACCATTGCTGGAATAACCATGCTATTGAAAGTGTGAGCCCTGGCCTTGACCACCATCATCTACTGTGGTATCGGTTCAATGTGGCTTAAGCTGAGTCAACACGCTGCTCTCCTGCGTGAGATCTCCATATCAATGTTGTGGATGTTGTTGGTTTCCTGGCTTAGGTAGACGTACGGATTGACATTCTCCATGGACTCAGCTTCTAATCGCAGTTCCTCCATAGTGCAGGAAGAATTTGATATAAATTGAGTCTTCTTGTTATTTATGTCTTGCCTGCTTCACCTAGTCCGTTTAGGCTTTTTTCGGCGCCTGCATAATTGTGGCTGATGATCACGATGTCGTCAGCAAAACGTTGCCGTGAGAGCATCTCGTCATCTATATTGAGACATCGATCCGGCCAGTTTAGAAACCTATAAACTTCTTTAAGAGCAGCTTTAAACATATTGGGGAGATGGTATTTCCTTGTCGTACTCATCGGTGTACAGGTATGGAAAGCAGCTTGCGGAAAAGAGTGATCTCAGTTGAGCAGCACTCGCTAACTTGTCTATAAGATGGCCGTACTTTTCATCGATACCTCGGTTACTCAAAACATTTACCACTATAATTATTGTCACGCTATCAATACAAAGTTATATGACTGAACATGTTATAAGGTTCCCTAAATATATATATATCAGCATTAAATCAGTCGGAAATCAAGCAGAAAATAATTTTCAGGATGTCAGAAATAAAAATGATAGCCAAGTCCTAATATGAAAGAGAAAGCACAGAAGAGGATATAAATACTAAGTGGGACTGTATCAAAACAAGAATACACGTAACGATTAGCTTTACGGATACAAGAATTTACGAAAAATTAAATATTAAGTATGGATAATATTAAGACAATATCTTAAGCAAAATGGAAGCCAGAAACAGAGTAAAACAACTCTCCAGCATATAGGACACTGAACAAAGCGATAAGGACTTTGTGTCGTAGATAAAAATAATCGTAGATAGAATCAAAATACAAGTTAATAAAAACACATGGGCGGAATATGTCCAGAAACTGTTCGACGACAACAGGAGGTGATAAACCGTAGTTTTAAAATGACTGTCACGGCATCCTGAGAACAGAAATAGAGAATGCGATTCAAGATCTGAGCAGGAGTCATGGATGCAGCAAATAGAGAAATGATAGAAGCTTTAGAGGAATCTAGTGTAGATAAAATGACTGACCCATGTCGATGTAATGACATCTGCAATTCCATGTCAATACCGGGCGACCTGATTACATCTTCTTAATAATATTTCCCCCAAAATGTTCGGATTTCAGAACAATCTGATTTATGCGCAACATCATTAAGATCCTGATTAAAAGGATACAGGAGAGAATTAGATGTTGAGACGAAAACGTAGTTCAGGATAAACAATTTGAATTTAGACAGACCAGCGGAACAAGAGAAGCAATATTCTCTATAAAGGCACTACTATAAAAATATATCATCATTGGCGTCTCAGTCTCTATAGACCATGTGCGTGGCGCCCTGTAAGTTCTGTTCAGCTGTCTCCTGCATTTCGATACTGTATACTATAGCTGGAAAGGCCGATCCGATATTGACAGTCCCTGCCACAGATTGTACAACCATACTGAGGAGGCTGGCTTGCCTGGCTGTTCCTTGATCTCTTCACTTTCTCTTTTCTCTGCAGCCAGAAGACCTCTACGAGTGTCAGCAGCCACTATGCCCCCTCCAAGTGACTGTCTCCAGATAGCTCGATCCTGAGCAATTTCTTCCCAGCCCTAGGAAGAAAAATATATAGAAGTACATAAAAAACATTCACGTGAGCTTTGTAGAAAGAAAAAAATGAATTTGACAGTCCAGTATGAGACACTAAATACATGCCAAGATTATATAGGTATGAATGAAAAAAGGCACAAGAATACTCAGTATCCCATGTTAACACAATCAAATCTAGGAGGCTTGACTCACCATGTATAGATGTAAAAAGAGGAGTGCGAAAGGAATTGGGGACTCAAGTGAAGAACAGCATTAAGATATGTGGATTGAACACTAAAATAAAGATAACTGAAAATTAGCAAAGAAGACTAAATCTATCCTACAGAAAAAAAACGGTCTAATACTAGATCAGAATATGACAAGAGCTTCTTCTGTCTTGGAAATATAATAAAGAAGAATGGGAGATGCAAAATGTAAATCAGAAAGAGAAGAAGCATTGCCAGATATTATTTGACCAACGTGAGTCACACATTGACATCCAGGCAAGCCACACACAACGTGAGTCACACATTGACATCCAGGCAAGCCACACACAAATTAACAACGGAAGTGATCAAGTGCAATATATACTTGTTTTTACTGCATGACATAATAGTTGTCCATCACAAGTGATGAAGACCACTCTCTTTGTTCAGCCGTGTGGACAGTCGTATCTCTTGCTGTGTCCGCTGAAATGGGTGACTTGCGCGGTGATTTGGATTAAAGTGAGGAAGAAACTGCGCCTTTTGTCAACCTCACTCACAGAGCCTAAGCTACCTTTTGACATAGAAACGTGGATAATGCAAACTCGTTTGGGACAGATCATTTATGCCTTTTTTTTCAAATGAATACAGATGTATAGCAGCATGGGGCACAACTGAGGAAAAGAAAGAAAAACAAATTTGGGGGTTAGTATATAAATTGGGAATGAAAAAAACAGAGTTGTTGAACGAAATAAGAGTCAGACATTTCATATATTTTGGTCTCATAAAGAGACATAACACCTCGCTGAAAACAATACTTGACGGAAAATTGAATGACAAACCCGTAAACAACGATATCAATAAGAGTATAACATCAAGAGATGTACAGAGACGTGCATGTCAGCTTGTGCCATCAATGCAAGTTACAGGTGATTTTTGGAGAACCATTGCAGAGCACTATACTGTGAAGAAGGCATTCTAACCGAACTGAGGGTGCTTGGTTTATGAGAGCACTTTATTTATTGTTACTCTGATTTATATAGTCTTAGTCGACCTATATTTCTACAGGGGCAAATACTCTGTGCAGGTCCCAGCTCTGACGTGAGCTAGATATAGGTGCGAGTATGATCTCCTGGTTAAAGGACAAGACTCGAAGAGCTGATTATGTTAACCGATGTGTGATTTGCGAGTATGATCTCCTGGTTAAAGGACAAGACTCGAAGAGCTGATTATGTTAACCGATGTGTGATTTGCGAGTATGATCTCCTGGTTAAAGGACAAGACTCGAAGAGCTGATTATGTTAACCGATGTGTGATTCCATATTTATAGACTGAAACACTAGAGTATAGTAGACTGGCAACCTGTTAGGCGCCATCTATGCTGCTTTTAACAAACGGCCTAACCATGGCCGGTGTTACGCCATGTTACACAGTTAGTCGCCTCTTACGACTTGGTCTCTGTGGGGCAATGGTGCTATTCTTGTCTTTGTCAAATACAAAAACGCAGTCGGACCATTCAGGAAGATTTATATAGCTCTTTGGTTTACAGTGGCCTGGCGACGTTATCATAAATGTAAAGTCTTATTTGGCTTATACAATTAAGCTTTCATTATTTAATTATACATGATGGAGTGGGTCACTGAAGGCCCTAATATGATTACTTTGCTGTACACGTTACACCAAAATGCCATAAACCTCTCCTGGCTAGAGCTAATAACGTTTAGAACTTACATATCACCACATACACCATCTATATATCATTACCTACATATCACCACCTAGATATCACCACCTAGATATTCTCACCTATATATCACCACCTAGATATTCTCACCTGTATATCACCATCTCTGCGTGGTCTAGGGGTGAAACTCGCTCGATTTTCACAATCACAACGTTCTGGGTTCGATTCATACTTGTGTCTACTTTTGGCAGACACTGGGCTTTTTCTCAGGCGAATGCTTCTCCACATACAGGAAGTAATGGCAACCTACCGTACTACACACTTGCCAAAAAAAACTCATACCAGCCAAAAAGTAGACATTTGTAAGAAGCGACGTTCTGTAAATGACATGCGACTTATTTTTTTTTTTACATATCACAACCTTCAAAGACGGTCGCGAATAAATTAGTAGATGATTAGGGAAGGAGTACGGTGGTTGATGAGTGATTGTATGAGTGAGTAAATGAATGAAGAAGTCAGTAAAAGTATTTAGTGTGTGAAAATAAAATCCCGAAGCAGAGCTATTCAGAAATGTAAAGACTAATGCGAAGAGACAAAGAATAACAGACACAAAAGTCAGATAATGGAGACCATAAATGCCCCAGCATTCCATCTGGTGGCTACATAAACCGAAGCGGGCAGCAACACTCACAAAATGAGGTCAGCTCTGGCCCTAACATCGGGAAACTGACAGAAGATATAAACATCTGCAGAACGTTTCGTCGCCTTATCTGGACACTTATGAGACATAAATGTTTGGGTTACAGTTCCCGAGTTAGACGTTGGCTGGATTTAGAAGGTAAGATAGACATGAAACTGGAGAGGCTTCTCCCACAAGATAGGTCAGTTATGTGTTTTCTCAAAGTCTGACGATTCTGGCCGGTTTAACATCATCGTAGAGTAAATAGGAAAGAATCACACATTTGGTAAACATGCGTCGGGAACAGTATTCGTTACTGCCTTAGCAACGTTTATGGGAACCAAGACTAGTCACAGGCATGTGAAACTTACTGATCAAGATCCCATCCCACGTCCTCGCCAAGTTTCCTGCAAACAGGCTGTGTCATGGCAGTCTAGCCAAGGAAGTTGGTATCTACACCGTGATCACCTTTTTGGTGAGCTACTGAGGAGCTGTACATTTGACTATAACCAGTGGGACTCTGGTCCACCTTTTCAAATACCCATTGAGTTAACAACGTCTTTATACTGGTTAAGAACTGGTTTATACAGAGTATGTATACAACCAATTTCTTGGATTGTGGTTTAACCGATGTGCGAGTCCATCTTAATAGACTCAGACACTTGAGCTAAGCAGACCCGCAGCCTGGGGAATGATACAAATAACTTAGGTAAATATTTAACTTGAATTTTGTCCGGCTAGTGATTTTCAACTGCAAAGGAATTTTTAATGTGCTCGATATTGAACATGTGAGACCGATCTCACTATCCAAAGATCAGGGGAATTTTTACCAGTTGATCCACGAGAAAAAAATCTCGGTCTCCACCTTGATTCGAACCAGGGGACCAATGGCACACGAGGCAGACACCTTAACTCTAGTTCACTAAATCCACCACCTTTGTTAGACGAGCCACTGTAACCTGCCACTATTGCATGAAAACGTCGTTAAAACTTAATTTAACCCAGCACGATCAGCTTCAAACAACAACACAAAAAACAACGTTCATCATTTATTTTAAATGTCACACGTAATTCAACTGAACAATTCTAGCAAACATAGCACATTCTAACGTATCTGAGCATACATATAATATCAGGTAACAGATATAACCTGACATGACATAATGTTGCCAGAAATATACTGCTCCCGTCATTGAGAACACCCACTAATATGCACCAACCACTGCACTAGCGGTAGTAGGCGATTTGATCTTCATGTTTCAGTGGAGCTTATTTCCAATACTCGTGTATCATGCTCACTGATGCTGACGATAACGGATTCCAATTTAACCTTCAAAGCATATATCATAAAAAACGACTAAAGATGGCTGTGAATTGGACTGGCTCTATTATCATGTAGTACTAATTACTTCAGATGCCACAACTGCCAGAGTACGCGTAGTAGAGTTGATACAGGTATCCGGTGAGGCGACGGATGCAACTATTTTAACTAATAATTCCTATGGAGCAAATGAAATCAATATTATAGTAAAGAATAACGACATAAGAACACGTCCAGTTCAATTGAAAACATTGTTCCAATTCTTCGTTCAGCACGTTACAGCATTTGCATGAGAAGAGAACTCCATGCAATAAATAGCACGATACTACTATACAGACTAGATCAAAGTCTCATCTTCCAGATTCGATCAGGACACAGTCAATAGCCAATCAAACCGCACGAGCCCTCAACGTCTCCCCGTATGCAGATACTTCTCCCGCTCTGATGAAAAAGTTAGACACATATTCATTGAGTGGATACCGCTTGCAGATGTAAAGAGACGATTCTTACAAGTGCTTTCGATAATTGCCAATTATCTTTATGGCTCGGTTGAACAGCTGCAGACCTGCATTTATACAAGAATGACAATGGAGTAGGATTACTCAGCTTCTACGAGATGGCAACAACAACAAGAAGCACAATGGGCAGGTCAGAAATTGAATCCCAGCTCAACCGATAACGAAACAATCCTGTTAATAGGACAGCTGCTGAATGTTGTTTCCAAATACTCCCAGGTGTCTGGAGACCAGACCAGAGATGTTAAATAACTCATTTGGTAGACAACGCATGGATGGATTTAGGGTCAAGTTTTCATTTGAGTCTAATTCGATTTATAAGCTCTATGCAGACTTCGTGAGTGATTCAATTAATTCGTTAGTAAATGAACGAATAAGCCATTAACGACTGTTTGAGTCCGTTAGTTTGTAAATTCTAAAACCAGAAGGTACCATTTCATATAGATTATCTAAAAAGCTTGTTCTAATTTTCTTTCAGCAAGTTTATTTTCGTTACTTTCAAAGGGTCATATCAATGTACACTTGCAATCTGGGGTAGTTGTCTCGCTGCGGCGACTCAATTTCAACCAGTGTTCGTAAAGCGATCTCAGTCCCGCCAGGCGGAGCGATAGCGCGGGCTTGCGGAAAACGCTCGCCTGCCTTTCCCCGTAGTGCGAATTGGGTGCGGTTTGTGGTAGTGGCTCCTCCACCGAGGTGCGCTAGTCTGGTCCGTATCAGGAAACGTGGTCCGTCCGTGGTGATTTATCTAAGGCTTATAGCAGAGCTCGACAGTACGTCTCGCTGGTGGTCCGACTCTCGCAAAGAGCTTGTGACCGGCAAATGGAAAGCAGGAATCGTTGCCTCGAGGCCCTGCGTTCTCCCTACGGAGAAGAAGGGCCGGCAGGCCAAATTGTGTCTCTAGTCCCAGTGAAATTCGTCGCCGAGGTCGTTGGGATCCGTTCTGCACAGAGCGCTGCCATCCCTCCTCGAGCGAGCCCGGTCGGTCGGTCGTCTGGTGCGTGGGGGAGGCCCCTGTCAGGCGGTCCTAGGTCGACGGAGTGAGGGACGGGTGGAACAACCGTCCGTCCGTCCCGTCAGTCGGTCCCTGCGGCCGTCCCAGTGAGGCTTTTTACACACCCTTCCTCCGCCGACCGGTGTGCGCAGTACGTACGTCTCCGACAGATATCTGGTTGATCCTGCCAGTAGTCATATGCTTGTCTCAAAGATTAAGCCATGCATGTCTAAGTTCACACTGTCTCACGGTGAAACCGCGAATGGCTCATTAAATCAGTCGAGGTTCCTTAGATGACACGATCCTACTTGGATAACTGTGGCAATTCTAGAGCTAATACATGCTTACCAAGCTCCGACCCTCGCGGAAAGAGCGCTTTTATTAGTTCAAAACCAATCGTCGTTTCCCCTCGCGGGGTTGCGGCGTCCCCACTGGTGACTCTGGATAACTTTGTGCTGATCGCATGGCCTCATGTGCCGGCGACGCATCTTTCAAATGTCTGCCCTATCAAATGTCGATGGTACGTGACATGCCTACCATGTTTGTAACGGGTAACGGGGAATCAGGGTTCGATTCCGGAGAGGGAGCATGAGAAACGGCTACCACATCCAAGGAAGGCAGCAGGCGCGCAACTTACCCACTCCCGGCACGGGGAGGTAGTGACGAAAAATAACAATACGGGACTCTTTCGAGGCCCCGTAATTGGAATGAGTACACTTTAAACCCTTTAACGAGGATCTATTGGAGGGCAAGTCTGGTGCCAGCAGCCGCGGTAATTCCAGCTCCAATAGCGTATATTAAAGTTGTTGCAGTTAAAAAGCTCGTAGTTGGATCTCAGGCGCAGGCGGGCGGTCCGGCTCGCGCCGGTTCACTGCCCGTTGTCTCCTGCCCTACCGTCTGCCGGCTCTCTCCCACGGGTGCTCTTCGCTGAGCGTCCTGGGTGGCCGGCGCGTTTACTTTGAAAAAATTAGAGTGTTCAAAGCAGGCCTCGGCTGCCTGAATAATGGTGCATGGAATAATGGAATAGGACCTCGGTTCTATTTTGTTGGTTTTCGGAACTGGAGGTAATGATTAACAGGGACAAACGGGGGCATTCGTATTGCGGCGTTAGAGGTGAAATTCTTGGATCGCCGCAAGACGAGCTACTGCGAAAGCATTTGTCAAGAATGTTTTCATTAATCAAGAACGAAAGTCAGAGGCGCGAAGACGATCAGATACCGTCGTAGTTCTGACCATAAACGATGCCGACTAGCGATCCGCAGGAGTTGCTTCGATGACTCTGCGGGCAGCTTCCGGGAAACCAAAGTGTTTGGGTTCCGGGGGAAGTATGGTTGCAAAGCTGAAACTTAAAGGAATTGACGGAAGGGCACCACCAGGAGTGGAGCCTGCGGCTTAATTTGACTCAACACGGCCAACACTGAAATGATTGACATGCCGAGACCATTCTTCTGGGGTCTAATATGGAACTGGTGCTGGACTTAGACCCCCAGAAATCTGGGGTTATGTCCCTGTGGCTCGGTTCTGTCTGCATCCAGTGTGTGATAAAGGAATTGACGGAAGAGCACTACCAGGAGTGGAGCCTGAGACCTAAGTTAACTTACCACGCCAATACTGCAGAATGACTATCAAAAAGTACACCTTCGCGGGGTCTAATAGAGAACATGTGCTGGAATTAGACCCTCGAAAATTTTGGGGCTACCCTCTAAGAAACTTGATTGTCTCGCTAAGGGAATTGACGGAAGGGCACCACCAGGTGTGGAATCTGCGGCTTAATTTGACTGAACACGCCAATACTGTAGAACAACTGACAAATCGAGAGCACTGCCGTTTGGGTCTAATAATGAACGTACGCTGGTATTAGACTCACGGATGACAAGTCAGCTCCCAAACACTCAAATGAAAGAACGCTACGGAAATCGTGTCTTAACTCTGCAGAAACCGCAGATTTCAAATACCTGGTCATTGACAAACAAAAGCCCTCAATAAATTCGTCTGACCAAATAGTGAACGGGTGCTGGAAATAGATCATCTGAAGACAGGTCAGTTTTACCCTACAAATGACAGGGCGTTGCTACGGAAAACCAGCTCAAATCGAGAGGAGCCGCAGACACTTTGGTTCACGTACCAGGCTGATAAGCCAAGGGCGCGAGGCTACCATGTGGGGGATTACGGCCGAACCCTTGTAAGCCGCAATCCCGCCCAAAATCTCAGCACCACTGCAATGGGAGGCTCCTACATGCTCGGGACCTGGGGCTTGCGCCCCAGCCCTATCAGGTAGAGCCACAGTAAGAGGTCCTTGCCGCCCGCAAATCAAAGCGGGCGGACAAACTGCTTGATACTCACCCTATACGGCGATGGGGTGCGAAAAACACCAACCAAAGACTTAGAACCTGGTCGGGGTGTCGAAAACAGTAGAGCAGCCACCACACTGTGAACTGTCAAGACTCAACCACTGACCATGAGAGTTGTCCGCACACCAGGCGATCAACATCTCTGTGACATTACCAGGCTTGTCCTCTGGCTAAATACACTCCGGCTACGATATCTACCTCTGTACGTTATCAGCCATAACTATCATGCTGGACGCAGAAGAGATGCAGACCAGCGGACATTGCACACCTGCCCCACTGTGTCAACACCCCAGGTGGCGGGGAATGCTAGGCGTACCATCTCTGCATAGAAGCCAAGAAAACAAAGGGAAAAAGAGATACCCCACTCACATGCAAATGCTACGTTTCTGGCAGGACGTGACGATCCTGGGATACAGACACACTGGACTGCCTCTCTTCCGGGTAAACCAGTCCATCTCATATATCATCATCATTGCACCCTAAAGACACGAGTAGTGAAAACTCGATAGTCTGGTAAGACAACTTCCATAGGAGAGAAAACTCTGATCGTAAACAACTGCTGCCTTGCAGATAGGCTGGGGACAGCCAAAGGCTAAGGAGGGCATCCCTACAGAAACGCCTGTTGAAATCGGATGCACGGGGCCGCAAGCCTAACAAAACAGTGCAACGTAAATCACAGTATGATGGCACAACCTATTCGAAAAACGTATGGCGCTCGTCCTGAGGAGACCCGCCAGGCAGCGATAGCGCCGGGCCCCACGCCAAGAAGGGGCCCACCCTTGACTACTGGTGGTCACCCACCCATGTGTCGTGGAGTCAAGGCACATGGCTATGGGGAAACGACTATTGGCCAAAACATCAAGACCCTCAGAATACTACAGTGGAATGCGGAGGGAGTCATTAACAAAAAACTTTCCCTAACACATCACCTGCATGAAGGTAAAATTGACGTGGCATGTATCCAGGAAACGCACCTCAACAATAACCATAAATTCTCAATCAGAGGATACCAGACTTTCCGTCTAGATAGAGAAGGCCACAAAGGAGGGGTCCTGATACTGACCAGAAACAGCATACCGAGTAGCGCGGTACCTGTCAATCACACCGGACAAGCAGAAATTGTAGGAGTTGACATAATGGCTCAAGAGACGAAGCTCCGCATTTTCAATCTGTACGGACCACCAAACAGAGACCTATCGCTCTCGAGTATGGAGGTCAGAGACTCCAACTGCATAGTAGTTGGAGATTTCAACAGCCACTCGGAGAGATGGGGATACTCTGACACAGACAGCAGAGGTGACGAAGTGGAAGATTGGGAGATAGATGCAAATCTCTCCCTAATCAACAGGCCGGAGGATAGCCCTAGCTTCTATTCAAGAACATGGCATACCACCTCGACTCCAGATTTGGCCTTCTCCACACAGGACATACACTATAAAATAGACCGCCAGGTGCTAAACCAACTGGCAGGTAGCGACCACAGGCCGATCAGGCTAACCATTGACATGGAAGTAGGCCCACAGGAAACAAAACCGCTCCCACGTTGGAATTACAAACGAGCCAACTGGGACAGATTTGCAATCCTGACAGATGGGCTGTGTGAAACCATCAACACACGAAACACCAAAATGAAGCCCATGGTAGAGAGCCTAAGCAAGGCAATAATGCAAGCCGCCACTGAAACCATCCCAAGAGGAGCTAGGAAAAACTATAAGCCCTACTGGAATGATGAGTTACAGAAAGTGGAAGATGCAGTAACAAATGCGAGGAACATGGCAGAACGAGAAAAATCCGTGGAGGCAAACATCGCCCTCAAAGCCGCCGCGGCGAAGTACAAACACACTCTCAAGCAAACAGCAAGAGAAAGTTGGAAAAATAAAACGGAAAGTTTAAACCTGGACAAAGAAGGGAACAAGCTATGGAAGCTAGTCAGAGCCATGAACGACGAAACCCCGTCAAATAAACAAATTACTATCAAGCAAGGCGAAAACTTGATCACAGGTAAGAAAGCCGCAAACGCCTTTGTCGATCACTATGCCAGAGCAAACCACATCGAGGTCCCTGCAGATAAGCATACAGACATTAGCGAAGAGCTAAAGGGGCACGAAAACATAAATACGGCTCCTGAAGAGCACATGATGGCCAAACTAACAATGCGCGAAATGGAAGAGGCTATGAGAACACTAAAGAGAAGGAAATCTCCCGGAAAAGACGGGATAACAAACGAAATGCTGATGGGGCTGGGCCAAACAGCGAAGGAAAAACTACTATCAGTCCTGAACCAAAGCTGGAAAAGGGGTATTGTACCCCAGGCATGGAAAGATGCAATACTGGTACCAGTACCAAAAACCGGAGAGGACAAAACAGATCCGAATGGATACAGGCCCATAAGCCTACTGAGCTGTGTCGGCAAGCTGATGGAACGGATGATAAACACCAGACTGATGTGGCATCTGGAAGAAAAACGAATACTAATTCCACAGCAAGCCGGCTTTAGACAGCACAGATCCACTGAGGACCAGGTCATCCTCATAGCCCAGGAGATAGAAGATGCCTACCAGGCACAGAAACACACAGTAGCTGTTTGGGTGGATCTGGAAAAGGCATTTGACAAAGTCTGGAAGGATGGACTTAGAGTCAAGCTAAGAAGAAGTGATGTTTGTGGGAAGATGTACAAGTGGATCAACCACTACCTCAAACAAAGAACGGCCAGAGTCCAAGTACAAGGGCAGATGAGCAAAAAGGTGACACTCGAGCAGGGAGTACCCCAAGGGGGAGTACTGTCACCCACACTCTTCCTGGTATATATAAACGATATTACAGAGAATATACCAAGAAGAGTCCATAGCTCAATGTTTGCAGACGATCTGGCTATGTGGACCTCTGAAAAGAATCTCACCATAGCAAGAAATCGGATGCAAACGGCCCTAACATCGCTGGAAGAGTGGGCGAACTCATGGCTGGTCAAAATAAACGAGGAGAAAACCACGTGCACAATATTCTCGCTCTCATTAAAACCCCAAAGTACCAAATTAAGCCTAAATGGCAAAATCCTGCAGCCAAACGACAACCCAACCTATCTGGGAGTCACATTTGATCGGCGCATGACATGGAAAAGTCAGATTGAGAGAAACCGAATGAAAGCCAGAGAAAGAATGGCGATCATGAGGAAACTTGCTGGCACAAGCTGGGGAGCAGACGAAGGCATACTAAAGAAACTGTACACTGGAAGAGTGAGACCAGTTCTCGAGTATGGCATCGCGGCATGGACAACAGCAGCGAAGGCGAACTTCGATAAAGTTAACAAACTTCAAAACCAAGCTATGAGAATCATAACTGGTGGCATGAAGTCAACGCCAATTGTAGAACTTGAAAAGATTACAAAACTGCAATCCATGACCGACAGAAGAGACTGCAGAGCCCAGCTGCAGTCAGAGAAACTCCGAAGACTGACGGACCATCCAATGTACCAGAGGCTAAACAATTTGGGAACTGGGAAACTAAAGCGGAGAAACTTTGCAGAAATAGCCAAAGCAAAGATGCACGAAGACCCCATAAACGCACTAACAACACCAAAACCCATCACTACTGTACGAAAACCTACTTGGAGGCAGGACATATTTCCAGAGGTGGTAGAAAATATACCAGGTATTGCAAACAAAAACTGCCAGACCGAAAAAGAAAGGAGAGACACTACCCTAAGCTTCATAACGAAAAGCTACCCAAGCATGGACTGGACCCATGCATACACCGACGGTTCTGTAACAAACACTACACAGAACGGAGGGGCAGGAGCATTCCTGAACCTACCAAATGGCAGAAAAATAACACTGTCATTCGCTACTGGTAAGTACACAAGCAATTTCAGAGCGGAGGCAGAGGCACTGAGGGCGGCAGTGGAAGAAATGGCAACACACAGTGAAAATGAGAGCCACATAGTCTTGTTGACAGATGCTCTCGCCGTAGTCACAGCGCTAAAAAGCCAGAAAAACACTGAGCTTAATGACTTAAGAGCAGCACTCTGCAAACTGTGCCAGCTGTCCGCACCAAAAAGGGTAGTGGTACAGTGGGTTCCGTCACACTGCAACATCCAAGGCAACGAGGAGGCAGACAGACTGGCAAAAGAAGGTGCAAGGCTACCACAAACAGATACCAGTATGACGTACGAAGAGTCAAAACGGCTTATCAAAGCCAGGTACATTACCAAATGGGAAACCGAACATACTGGTTACACCAAAAACGATGCCTATTACCAGTTGAACCGAAGAGAGCAGGTCGTTGTCTTCAGACTTCGCACTGGCCACAATAGACTGAGGTACCACCTATTCAACAAATTGAAGATAGGGTGTACCGACGAATGCCCGTGCGGTACTGGTAAAATGACTACTGAACATCTGCTGCAGAACTGCCCGACATACGGGGATCAGAGAGAGCAGATGTGGCCATTGCCAGTGGAACTGCAAGACAAGCTCTATGGTAGTGGCGAGAGTCTCAGGACGACCGCCGCTTTTTTCGAAAAAATAATGGTTGCTGTCTGACTGTGTACGCAGAAGAAGAAGAAGATTTCCAATACTCGTGTATCATGCTCACTGATGCTGACGATAACGGATTCCAATTTAACCTTCAAAGCATATATCATAAAAAACGACTAAAGATGGCTGTGAATTGGACTGGCTCTATTATCATGTAGTACTAATTACTTCAGATGCCACAACTGCCAGAGTACGCGTAGTAGAGTTGATACAGGTATCCGGTGAGGCGACGGATGCAACTATTTTAACTAATAATTCCTATGGAGCAAATGAAATCAATATTATAGTAAAGAATAACGACATAAGAACACGTCCAGTTCAATTGAAAACATTGTTCCAATTCTTCGTTCAGCACGTTACAGCATTTGCATGAGAAGAGAACTCCATGCAATAAATAGCACGATACTACTATACAGACTAGATCAAAGTCTCATCTTCCAGATTCGATCAGGACACAGTCAATAGCCAATCAAACCGCACGAGCCCTCAACGTCTCCCCGTATGCAGATACTTCTCCCGCTCTGATGAAAAAGTTAGACACATATTCATTGAGTGGATACCGCTTGCAGATGTAAAGAGACGATTCTTACAAGTGCTTTCGATAATTGCCAATTATCTTTATGGCTCGGTTGAACAGCTGCAGACCTGCATTTATACAAGAATGACAATGGAGTAGGATTACTCAGCTTCTACGAGATGGCAACAACAACAAGAAGCACAATGGGCAGGTCAGAAATTGAATCCCAGCTCAACCGATAACGAAACAATCCTGTTAATAGGACAGCTGCTGAATGTTGTTTCCAAATACTCCCAGGTGTCTGGAGACCAGACCAGAGATGTTAAATAACTCATTTGGTAGACAACGCATGGATGGATTTAGGGTCAAGTTTTCATTTGAGTCTAATTCGATTTATAAGCTCTATGCAGACTTCGTGAGTGATTCAATTAATTCGTTAGTAAATGAACGAATAAGCCATTAACGACTGTTTGAGTCCGTTAGTTTGTAAATTCTAAAACCAGAAGGTACCATTTCATATAGATTATCTAAAAAGCTTGTTCTAATTTTCTTTCAGCAAGTTTATTTTCGTTACTTTCAAAGGGTCATATCAATGTACACTTGCAATCAGTCATTCGATAACGTTCAACAATATAACCAAATTACCTTATCTTATGTCTTTCGGTGTGTCCGTCCCCTGGCTTTTTTCTCAGAACGATTTTAATCTTCACTTCTCATTAGCTGTCAACATGTTCTATTAACAGCGTGTCGTGGCCGTACAATTTCACATCTATTTTGGTTGTTTTTGCTGGTGTTTGGTGCATGTTGCCGACAATAGTTGAAAGTCAACTCTGGTGTTGGTGGCGCAGTAGCACAGTCGATGTAAATTGTGTTATGTGTTCAAATTAGAAAACTAGTGATTAGCGGAACTATATAGGTTTTTCTGAGTGATCGTATTTGCACACTAATAAAAGTAGTTGACTTCATTCAAAGTTATTAGAGCACAAACATATGTGGGCAGCAGAGAAAATCTCATCGCAAGTTGTAGGCAACAGAGATCGGTCTAATCGTTAGTTGTGGGCAACAGAGATCGGTATAATCGCTAGTTGTGGGCAAAAGAGCAAATCTCATCGCTAGTTGTAGGCAACAGAGATGGTCTAATTACTAGTTGTGGGCAACAGAGAAAATTCCATCGCTAGTTGTGGGCAACAGAGAAAATTCCATCGCTAGTTGTGGGCAACAGAGAAAATTCCATCGCTAGTTGTGGGCAACAGAGAAAATTCCATCGCTAGTTGTGGGCAACAGAGAAAATTCCATCGCTAGTTGTGGGCAACAGAGAAAATTCCATCGCTAGTTGTGGGCAACAGAGAAAATTCCATCGCTAGTTGTGGGCAACAGAGAAAATTCCGTCGCTAATTGTGGGCAACAGAGAAAATTCCATCGCTAGTTGTGGGCAACAGAGATCGGTATAGTTGCAGGAAGAGATTGAGCTTAGTGCTAATTGTGGGTTACAGAGACCGATCTCATCTCTAGTTATGGACAGAGTTCAAGGCTAATATAAGTTATGGACAGAGAACAAGGTTAGTACCAGTTGGGGGTAGAGACCAAGGCTAGTACCAGTTGTGGACAGAGTTCAAGGCTGATACCAGTTGTGGACAGAGACCGAGACAAGTTAGTAAAGCCGATGTTTCCAAGAACATCATAGCAACACCATGTCGTGCACAATCATTTCGTTAAGATTGTCACTATAAACAGAGACTTATAAAAGATAACGAAACAAACATCCACAATTTATTGAAAAAATTGCAAATGCAAGGATAAACTCTGAAAAGAAAATCTAAATGAAAAGACACAATTAGCAAGGGAAATAATCTACGCTGAAATACTCTTTGACGATACCAAGAACGTGCTGTTCTTCATAACCCGACGCTGAAAGGCATAACCTGATAAGCAAAAAGATAGAAAGATGATACCAAGAACACGAGACGAAGAACGCAGAATCGAGAGTCGACACAAAACATGGAATCGTTGGCTTGTGTTGGAAAAGACGGCACAATATGTGAAGGTAAAAGCCGGTTTCAGAATTACACTGCGTGTGGAAGCAACACGGATTAAGGTAAGTGTTCTCAAATTGTGGTAAACTCCGCAGCTGATACACAGCTTGATTTTAGCTGGTGTTGCGTGAATAAATGTGCCTTTTATGAAGGAAAGGAGGGATATGATCTATGAGATAAAAGCACAGGTAGATCAAGGGCTCGATAACAGTCGATAAAGCGATACTTGAAAAGTGGCAAACGTTTTGTAACAATTTAGTTAATAAGGAAAGAGAGAGGGATATATATATATATATGCAGATAGAGAAAAAAATATGGAAGATACATATAGAGAGAAGAATGAGGCAAGCAATAAGATGGAGACAGAAAAACAGATGAAGAAAGACAGACAATGGGGGATTGAGAGATGAAGAAAGACAGATGGAGAAGGAGAGAGATGATATACAACAACAAAAACTGTCAGCACGACTTTATTACCATTGCTAGGTTAAGCGAGAGCTTTATCAACTGTGGACTACTGGCTACTATATATATATATATATAGTGACAAGAAGATAGAATAAGAGAGAAAGAGAGAGAGACAGAGAGAGAGAGAGAGACAGAGAGAGAGAGAGAGAGAGACAGAGAGAGAGAGAGACAGAGAGAGAGAGAGAGACAGAGAGGAGAGAAGGAGAAGGTTGCATCGATACAAAGAGAAAGACATACATAGGAAGACGATTTTGTGGTTTGGCTAGGGGAGGTGGGAGGGGGAAGGAAAGAAAGATAATAAGAAAATGAGAAAGTGAGTGATGAAGACAGAAAACTGTTAAGGATAAGAACGGGACAGACAGAGGAAACGAGACAGTGAGAGATTCCAGAAGTTAAATCAATTCTTCACTTGTCCTTTCCAGACTAGATGAAGGCGTCACCAAAGGTAAAACAAAAGGGTGTTATGAAAATGTTAGACAGCATAAAGACCAACTATAAAGGTATGAGGATAATAAAGCACATGATATGGCAATAAACAACATCTGCAAGAATTGGCAGCAAGAAGGAAATACGCAGGAGATCGTACATCAAGTTGGATGTTCTCTCTACAATAAACACATATTGAAACCCATAGAAGATTTGTCAGGAATGTCAATAGATGAAGAAAATATGCACAACTAGACGATGCTTTGTTAACATGCCTACAAACAGTGAAACAATAAATAAACCGATGCATGGACAAGTAGAAAGTTTCTAATTTCTTAGTCACGTAAAGAAAAATAATTTTAAAAAAGTATTTGACGTATGGAAGGCAGAGGTCATAATTAAAATTGGTGGGAATTGTTGGAAGTTATTATGACTATAAATATAAACAGGAAAGTCGTATAGTGAGTGACACACAATTCACCATTATAATATGATGCAAAACAAAATCGATTGTGAACAACTTGAACAATAAAACTAATATCTGGGATAGGAAAACGATTGAATGTTATCTAAACATATGAAAAGAATTAAAGAACCAAGGAATGTTCGTCGAGGTTTTGTTGCTGACACCCTAGATGATTTCTTATGTTAGCTGTGTTTGCCTTTTTATGTGTTAGATGAGTATGGTCTTCCGATGTATTTTTACTTTTACCCATTGTATTTAGCCACTTATCCGTTTTGAATTTGGTCGTTTTCCGATGTGTTTAACAGTCCATCCGTTACTAATGTCCGCCCATTCGTTGTATCTGTCAGTTTATCTGTCACGTCACTGCGTTTATCGTTTAAATATGTCCGAGTATCCTTTAAATTAGTCAGTGTATTAATTAGATTTATCCGCGTGTCCGTTAGATTTTCCGTTGAATACTACAGATTAATCGGCGTATACAATAGATGTGTCGGTGTATCCGTTATTTTTGTCTGTGAATTCGTTAGATTTGTCTGTGTATCCGTTACATTTGTCTATACGTTAGATTTGTCTGTGTATACGTTAGATTTGTCTGCGTATCTGTTAGATTAGTCTGTGTATCCGTTAGATTTGTCTGTGTATCCGTTAGATTTGTCTGTGTATACGTTAGATTTGTCTGTATATCCGTTAGAATTGTCTGCGTATCCGTAATATTGGCTCGTTGTCTATTCGAGCGCCGCATTATCTTGGGCATCAGTTAGTATTTCGATTTAACGTTTTCGCTAATCCGTTAGATGTGTCCGCTAATTCGTTAGATGTGTCCACTAATCCGTTAGATGTGTCCTCTGATCCGTCAGATGTGTCCTCTGATCCGTCAGATATTTCCACTAATACTTTAGATGTGCCCTCTAATCCGTTAAACGTGTCCGCTTATCCATTACAGTTATACGTTTTTATGTTAGTTGACGAGTTATGCACATATGTTTGTCAGCTTTTCAGCATTGAACTACTCTTTCTATCCAACACATCCGCTCATTAAACGTAAAGATAGTTCAGTTATCCGTTAGCGGAGTGTGTTGATATTCCCTTAATGTTCTCAAATAATTGAATGCTCACCACTGGATTTAGTTAAGCCGCCACTTTCATCTATGGACGTGACTGACCTTGCTGGCTAATGACAGGATCCAGTGGAACACCCGATGTCCTTGGTCCACATTCACCTGCTGCTTCCTGTGATCTCATCCTCTCGCGACAACGATCACTTTATTCTCCAAATCAGATTAAGATAAGTGTATAGAGAGACCCAAGTAGTGTCCACCATCTGTCCAAAATGTATTTAATGATTTGTCTTCCCACGTTGTCATTGCTGCAACCTCTATTGTCCTAGCCGCTTCATTGCCTCATCGACAGCCGCGTGCAGTTTGATGTGCACACCATGCCAGACCGTGCGCAAACTATCAGATTTGCAGTTTTAAATCAATCTGGAAGTGTTTCCCTTTCCAATATAGGACGAGAATGTTATCCTTGAGAACCGGACATCAGATTTCCTAGGTCAACACATCAGTAGTCTATTGTCACGAACATTCGCTGACTCAACGCACCCTGTGACAGCCAATGGTTTGAGTTTGAGGATTAAAGAAATATACCTGGTTTGAACCCCACGACTGTCAATCCCGAGTCTAATACAGACACAGTGACACGTGCACACAGACACAGTGACACGTGCACACAAACACATGGGAACACTCGACCTCTGTCTTTGACTAATAAAAACAAAGGCTAAACAAATGCCAGCGTATTAGCCCCATTAATCTCAGGCTTTACAACAAAAGATAGCTAAAGCCCACGATCAGGAGAATAGTGCGTCCAGGGGACAGGAAAACAAGAGCTGTCTAAATCGGTATAAAGGAATTCAGATACACAAACTGAAGAGGGAGAGGAGAAAGTAGCAGGTAAGGGGAGGAATTTCAAACGTCTGCCCCCACGACTTCGGTCAATGCTCGCAGATATTGTCGCATATTATTACCAGATGTGTCCTATGCAGATATGAGGAATATCTATAGTAAAAAGAAGACAATAATAAACGAGGCGAGGGGCTAACTAGGAGGATAGCAGGAAGGATAGAAATATATGATATATGAATAAATGAACGATTCTTTTGTATTCAGTGGATACGATGGAAAAGAAAACATTTCAACTATTTTAACGTTCATTATGTACATATATTAATGTTATAAGAGATACGTTTAGTAATATATGGACATACACTAGTAATGTGAGGCCAATGATCGCAGGTTTATGTAGGCCTTGTTACCTTTACTAGCAGGGAGAGGAAAACTAAAAATGTCAGGCAAAACATACTGGTCAATCCCCTGACCTCGACTTCCTTGTAGCCCTCCTTGGAAATGCACTGTTCTCATAGCAGTCTGGCTAACGAGGTAAAGGATCGACGTGATCCCCGTAATAGTAAGTGACACGCAGATGGAGCTAAGCATAGTATAACCACCTGTAGTATACCGGCCTACCTTTATCAGTACGCTCGGGTTGCAAGGAAAGCTACTGAAACTCGCCACCTAACGTCCTTGATGAAACTTAAGCTGAGCAATGGCCATCTTTCTAAAGTCTGATTCCACGGACAATATGAATGTACGTTCTGTTTTATTCTTTGCATGTCGTATACGGACTACATTCGAGGCTGACATTCTCACTATATAAAAACAATTGCTATGAGATAGCGGTAGACATGGTTGGAAACAGGCTTTCGTAAATGAGGCAGTGAATGGGCTCATTGCTCGCTGGTTGCATCAGAGTCAGTAACCCATTACTAAGACCATATTCCGCCTCCAGATACGGCTCTGGAAACAGACTGCAACAATGAAGCCTAGCTAAGGGATCGAAAAGGGAAGGCAAACCGTCCAAAAAATGTCTTGCCGAAATCAAATGTCGAGCCGGACGGCGTGGGGACGGCGTGGCCTAGTGGTTAAGTGGCACGGTTCACAATCAGAAGGTGCTGGGTTCGATCCCCATCACAGCACCGGCCGTTACCCCGGGGAAGCAAACCCTTAGAAATGCAGGAGGAAGCAGACCCTTACATAAAATGCATGCTGAAGTCGGATGCACTGGGCCGACAGGCGCAAAATAAAAACCACAGTGAAACGGGGAATAGATAAATAAGGCGAACGCAAAAAACAAAAAAAACAACAACAAAAATGTCGAGCCGAAAGATGCAGATAACGCAACCTCGCTGTAAGCTGCGACACAACTTCACAAACATCCTTTTCAGAACGAGCCCTGAAGACGATGAAGAAGGAACAGAAGAGGAAGAAAGCTTTCCTAAAAGTTGGTTATGGTAAGCCAAGTGAGGTGTAGGACCGATCATTGCTTCAACAAGCACTGACCGAGGGGTAGTTTAGTTTTAGCGAAGTTTGTCTGATATGGCTTTAGTAACATCTGTAAGGTAAGATCTGGATAGATGGTTGAATTGTAGAGGCAAACATGACAATGAATGACAGCAATGTGTTCTGTATAACGTCTCTATCTCAGTCAATCAAAATCCCGTCGATTATTTTGTTGAAGCAAAGGTCAGATATTGCATTAGGCTCACCTCACTTACCAGCTTTTGGGAAAGCCTGATTTCAGTCATTTTCAGTGAAGTTTCAAATCAACTGTTTTCAATATGCTGACGTTGCCAGTCCTAAGCACAACTCTCTTTAGTCGTCTTACGACATGCTAGTAAGTAAATAGAGGCCACTTTTATTAGTCGGATACGGGAAACTAGTCAAGTAAGTGTCCTAGGTATCAGAATTGACTTAAGTAACGCGTGTGAGATCAGAACTGACTTGAAGAATCACGAATGACTGAAAGGAAAGACTATCATCGATTTTCCACACCAGAACATTCAATGTTTGTAGGTAAACGCAGTTAGTGTAACGTGTACTAGTAGGATGATGTAAGTTCGCAAGTAAGTGGGATAACTTTAGTAACTTTAGGAAGATAATGACTTGTGAGGTGAGGCTGTCTTTTTGTGTACCGTGTTTGACTTCTCACAACCACTCATATTCTCTTAGAAAAACTACACTAATGCAACCTATTTCCATGGAGGTAAAATAGGGTCTTGGTCAGCTCTGGTTCTCTGACTCTAAGCGAGCAGGCAGCTATGAGTAGATGGTTGCTGTCAGCTCATTCATAGTGATGCATCTTCATCCACAGTTAGCTATCTTATACTTCTTTAAAAGGACCATATTTGTGCCAGACTCTAAATCCTTTTATCGGAAGGTACACAAGGACTGACTAAGGCATGTATTGATAGCAGCTGTGAAAGCTTCACATCTCTAGAGACGAGTGCTGATCTAATGCCCTGCTTATTCCGTGGTTTCTGTCAACTGAAAACTGATAACCTGGCATCACAAGTACCCATTATGGGTACATTTCTTAAGAACAGAGGTGACTTTTTGAAATCTATCAATGACCTCCTGTAGGACACGACACTGCAATACACATCAATATCAGCATAATCAACAATACACAGACTGCAGAGCTTAGAAATCAAATGAGCGTTCATCGGATCAGGGGGTTGTACAACCAGCGAGCTATAAAACCCACCAGTATCTACACCCTACACTATTTGCTGTGAACGGCTGGACATTTATGGGCATGGCCTGAATTCAGTGCAATCGATTCTAGGAAAAAATATATATTTATATATGTGTGTCTGTGCACACACATACACATGCATAAACATGTACATGGACATGCATAATGCATGCTTTGTTCTGCATTAGAGAACATTATGTTACGATATATATACGTGTCATTACTATACTTCTAGCAGACGTATATGCTTCCTCAGAAAGTAATGAAGGTACTAGATAATGATGGTTACTGTACGGGATTTTTCTTTGTCACCGATGTCTTCTTTTTTAAGGTAAAAATTGCTATCGCATTTACAAAATAACATTCAATAATATAAATGTGTAAATACCGATATTATCTGCGAAACATGGTTGAAATTTTTCTTTGTTATTTGTTTGTTTGTTTGCGTTTGCCTTATTTCTATAATCCCCAAATGCGGTGTGCGCTGCACTGTCGTTTTTACTTTGCGCCCGTCGCCCAGTGCATCCGACTTGAGCATCCATTTTTTGTAAGGGTCTACTTTCTCCTGCATTTTCTAAGCGTTTGCTTCAGCTGTGAAACGGCCGGTGCTGTGATGGGGATCGAACCCAGCTCCTTCGAGTTGTGAGCGGTGTAACTTGACCACTAGCCCACGCCGTCCCCACGGCTGAAGAGTATGTCTATCTTTTTTCCCCCTTAACTTATTAAATTAGAGCTACACATAGCGTGATAGCTGAGGTTAAGGGATTTGCGAGAGGACCTAATGCGATCGAAGCATGTTATATGTCAATACTTGGAGCATTCATGGATGACACAACAATTATAACCAGATGAAAATGAAACTGGAAGAATGCTGTGACGCCTTGATAACTAATTAACTGGTGCGGAATGTGTTTCAAGCAAATGACATCTAGGAGTTTATCGATCAGGGAAGGAAAAACACGTGTCACGTTCAGTGTGCCAGATCTGTCAATATCTACTGACAGTGAGGGAACAGTAAAAAGTCTTGACGTGCTGTATGACTCGTCACTAGAAGACACGAACACAATATAGCAAATAAGAGAAATGACTGACAGCATTTTACAGATTTCAGATAAGAGTGAGCTAGTTGGAAAGTTAAAGATATGGTGTCTCGAATTCATGTAGATTCCAAAATGGTTATGGGCGCTGTTTATAAATGAGATAGGTGTGAGTAAAGTGGAGACCGTAAATGGAAAAATGAATATGTTTACAAGGTAATGATGCAGAGTGTCTCCAGGAATATTAGACGCAGCACTGTATTAAAATAACTCAAGTGTATCCATTCACATTAGTAATATAAAAACACAAAGCGAGGGAAGCCAGACTAGTTACAATGTTGCAAGAATCACCAGATGAGATAGACTGAACCATATAGCTCTAAATAGTGGAAGAAAGTGGAAAGTGAGTGAAGCTATAGAAAGTGACTGCGAAAATGCTAAAATGATGAAGGAAATGGGTTTCACTCAGACCTTTTGTTGAAGATTTGTCAATGACAGGATTCGTTGGTGCTCGGAAGCAAAAAACCAAGACAGAATGATATTGCAGTTGATGGAGCTTGTGATATGGAGGACAGTAACGGGTTCTTCTTTTTCTTTGTCTTATTCTTGTTCATATTTGTTTTCTTCTTCTTCTTCCTCTTCTTCTTCTTTTTCTTCTTCTTCTTCTTCTTCTTCTTCTTCTTCTTCTTCTTCTTCATCTTCGGCGTTTGTCCCGAGACAGACGTTTATAAGGCTGTGTTGTGGATTTTAGGGTGGCTAAGATAGTTGCGCTGTTCGGTCCGACACCTCCGATTTCAACGCGGTTTTTTTTGGGACCAGGTTGTCTTTGTAACAGAGTTAAAAGGGTTCAACACGCCAACGTCAGGGAAGCACTGAAATTACCGTTCGTGGTAGCCAGGCATAACTTGAGAGCCCTTGTCCGAGAGATGGAGTTCAAAGAATGGGTCATCGTTCGAAATTCTTAAACAAAACTCGTTTAAGACTGTCCAGCCAAAAGAGTTAACTTACCACGATTTCTACTGGAATCCCATAACTTTATGGATCACATAGTAGGATCAGAACAAGCTATCCTTCCTCTGGCAACACCGTAGCTCAAGGAAAATTGAGTCGAATCAACTTAAGACAAACCGAAGTCATTGGCCGAAGCGCCAAGAATATCGTATATGCTGGGAGATCAGGGTTTTAAAGAGAACAATGACATAGCAGAAAAGATAAGAATTCGTGCAGTTCGTAGGAGGGAGATCATAGAGACAAGATCACCTAGTAGGTTGCTAGGATAAACGACAGAGCATAGCCAGTAAGTAATTAGAATAGAGAGATAGAAAAAGAAGTCACAGAATCAGACCAGCACTAGCAATTTCAGAGCGGAGGCAGAGGCACTGAGGGCTGCAGTAGAAGCAATGCTGAAAGGCAAAAGAAATGAAAGCCAGATAGTCCTGTTCACAGATGCCCTCGCCGTAGTCACAGCACTAAAAAGCCAGAAAAATACTGAACTTATTGATTTAAGAGCAGTACTATGTCAACAATGCCAGCAGACCGCACCAAAAAGAGTAGTTGTACAGTGGGTTCCATCCCATTGTAACATCCAAGGCAACGATGAGGCAGACAGACTGGCAAAAGAAGGTTGCAAGACTACCACAACCAGATTCTAGTGTGATCTACGAAGAGTCAAAAAGGCTCATTAGAGCCAGATACATGGCCAAATGGGAAACAGAACATACTGGCTACACAAACAAATGATGCCTATTACCAATTGAACAAAAGAGAGCAGGTCGTGGTCTTCAGACTCCGCACAGGCCAAAACAGACTGAGGTATCACCTATTCTTCTTCTTCATCGTACGCTGTTTACAGCGATATTTACGTTGCACTGTTTTATTTTGTTAAGCCTGTGGCTCAGTGCATCCGATTTCAACAGGCGTTTCTGTAGGGTTGCCCTCCTTAGCCTTTGGCTGTCCCCAGCCTAACTGCAAGGCAGCAGTTGTTTTTGGTCAGAGTTGTCTCTCTTGGGAAGTTATCTTGCAGGACTATCGAGTCTTCCCTACTCGTGTCTATAGGGTTTGGCAATGATATGATGGACTATGTACTAGTTTGTACTATCCCGGAAGAGAGGCAGTCTAGTGTGACTTTGTCCCAGGATCGTCACGTCCTGCCAGAAACGTAGCATATGCATGTGAGTGAGGTATCTTTTCACTCCCTTTATTTTTTCAGCTCATCTGCAGTGATGGTACGCCTAGCATTCCCCGCCACCCGGGAGGTTGTCACAATAGGGCAGGAGGTGCAAAGGCCGCTGGACTGCATCTCTTCTGCGTCCATTGGGATGACTGATAGCAGACAGAGGCAAAGAGCGAGGCAGGAGTGCATTTTACCAGGTGCATTTCTGCGGCACGATCGGACCGGGACTCAAGCCCCAGCCATGTCGTAGCCTCCCATCACAGCGGTGCTGAGATTTAGGGCGGGATTCTGGCTTAGAGGCGTTCGGCCGTAATCCCTCAGATGATAGCTTATCAGCCAAGCACGTGGACCAAATGTCAGCGACCTGTGATTCCTCTCGAAATAGTGCATTTGACCAGGGGACAAGCCTGGTCTTGCACGGAGATGTTGTTCGCCTGGGGAGCGGACATATCTCATGGTCAAGGGTTGAGTCTCAGCAGTTCGCAGTGAGGTAGCTGATCTACTGCTTAGGGCACCCCGACCGAGAACTAAGTCTTCTACAAATGGTTTCATACCTCATCGCCGTATGGGGTGAATATCGAGCAGCTTTCCGCCCGCTTTGATCAGCGGACGGCAGAGACCTCATTCTGCGGCTTGACCGGGCGGAGCTGGAGCGGGGGCCCCAGGTCCCCACCATGTCAAAGCCTCCCTTTGCATTCGTGCTGAACTGCTTTTGGGCGGGATTTAGGCTTAGAGGCGTTCGGCCGTAATTCCTCACCTTATAGCCTCGCGCCGTTGGCTTATCAGCCTAGTACGTGAACCAAATGTCTGCGGCTCCTCTCGAGTTTAGCAGGATTACCGTAGCAACGCCCTGTCATTAGTAGCGTAAAACTGACCTGTCTTCCGAGGGTCAATTTCCAGCACCCGTTCAATATTAGCCAGAACGTATCACTAGAGGGCATTTAGTTTGTCAATGGCCAAATTTATGGAACCTGCGATTTCTGCAGGGTGAAGACCAGATTACCGTAGCAGGCGCTCTTTCATTAGGGGGTTAGGAGACTGGCCTGTCTTCCGTGGGTCTAATACCAGCACATGTTCACTATTAGACCCCACGAAGGTGCTCTCATTTTGACAGTCATTCTACAGTATTGGCGTGTTAAGTCAATTTAAGCCACAGGCTCCACTCCTGATAGTGCTATTCCGTCAATTCCTTTATCAAACACTGAATGCAGACCAACCGAGCCACAGAAGGCATAACCCCAGATTTCTGAGGGTCTAAATCCAGCACCAGTTCCATATTAGACCCAAGGAAAGTGGTCTCGGCATGTCAGTCATTTCAGTGTTAGCCGTGTTGAGACAAATTAAGCCGCAGGCTCCACTCCAGGTGGTGCCCTTCCATCAATTCCTTTAAGTTTCAGCTTTGCAACCATACTTCCCTCGAAACCCAACCACTTTGGTTTCCCGGAAGCTGCCCGCAGAGTCATCGAAGCAACTTCTGCGGATCGCTAGTCGGCATCGTTTAAAGTCAGAACTACGACGGTATCTGATCGTCTTTGCGCCTCTGACTTTCGTTCTTGATTAATGAAAACATTCTTGACAAATGCTTTCGCAGTAGCTCGTCTTGCGGTGATCCAAGAATTTCACCTCTAACGCCGTAATACGAATGCCCCCGTTTGTCCCTTTTAATCATTACCTCCAGTTCCGAAAACCAACAAAATAGAACCGAGGTCCTATTCCATTATTCCATGCACCATTATTCAGGCAGCCGAGGCCTGCTTTGAACACTCTAATTTTTTCAAAGTAAACGCGCCGGCCACCCAGGACGCTCAGCGAAGAGCACCCGTGGGAGAGAGCCGGCAGACGATAGGGCAGGAGACAACGGGCAGTGAACCGGCGCGAGCCGGACCCCCCGCTGCGCCCCAACTACGAGCTTTTTAACTGCAACAACTTTAATATACGCTATTGGAGCTGGAATTACCGCGGCTGCTGGCACCAGACTTGCCCTCCAATAGATCCTCGTTAAAGGGTTTAAAGTGTACTCATTCCAATTACGGGGCCTCGAAAGAGTCCCGTATTGTTATTTTTCGTCACTACCTCCCCGTGCCGGGAGTGGGTAAGTTGCGCGCCTGCTGCCTTCCTTGGATGTGATATCCGTTTCTCATGCTCCCTCTCCGGAATCGAACCCTGATTTCCCGTTACCCGTTACAAACATGGTAGGCATGTCACGTACCATCGACATTTGTTAGGGCAGACATTTGAAAGATGCGTCGCCGGCACATGAGGCCATGCGATCAGCACAAAGTTATCCAGAGTCACCAGTGGGGACGCCGCAACCCCGCGAGAGGAAACGACGATTGGTTTTGAACTAATAAAAGCGCTCTTTCCGCGAGGGTCGGAGCTTGGTAAGCATGTATTAGCTCTAGAATTGAGTTATCCAAGTAGGATCGTGTCATCTAAGGAACCTCGACTGATTTAATGAGCCATTCGCGGTTTTACCGTGAGACAGTGTGAACTTAGACATGCATGGCTTAATCTTTGAGACAAGCATATGACTACTGGCAGGATCAACCAGATATCTGTCGGAGACGTACGTAGCGCACACACCGGTCGGCGGAGGACTGGTGTCTAAAAAGCGTCACTGGGACGGCCGCAGGGACCGACTGACGGAACGGACGGACGGTTGTTCCATCCGTCCCTAACTCCGTCGACCTAGGACCGCCTGACAGGGGCCCCTACACGCACCAGACGACCGATCGACCGACCGGGCACGCTCGAGGAGGGATGGCAGCGCTCTGTGCAGAACGGATCCCAACGACCTCGGCGTAGAATTTCACTGGGACTAGCTATAGACAATTTGGCCTGCCGGCCAGCCCTTCTCCCGAGGGTTGGTCCCCGGTAGAACACAGTGCCTTCAGGCACGATTCCTGCTTTCCATTTGCCGGTCACAAGCTCTTTGCGA
The DNA here is from genome assembly GCA_036924085.1 of Ariolimax columbianus. NCBI lineage: Eukaryota > Metazoa > Mollusca > Gastropoda > Stylommatophora > Arionidae > Ariolimax > Ariolimax columbianus. Next base: position 131,051,135 of record JAVGWX010000003.1, on the reverse strand, counting down.
GAGTCTGACCACCAGCGAGACGAACTGTCGAGCTCTGCTATAAGCCTTAGATAAATCACCACGGACTGACAACGTTGCCTGATACGGACCAGAGAAGCGCACCTCGGTGGAGGAGACGCCAAAACAAACCGCACCCCAATAGCTCTACGGGGAAAGGCGAGCGAGCGTTTTCCGCAAGCCCGCGCTATCGCTCCGCCTGGCGGGACTGAGATCGCTTTCCGAACACTGGTTGAAATTGAATCGCGGCGGCGAGACAACTACCCCAGATTATCACCTATTCAATAAACTGAAGATAGGTGGCACTGACGAATGCAGTTGTGGGAACGGAAAAATGACCGATGAACACCTGCTGCAAAACCGCCCGAAATACGAGGACCAGAGAAAGCACATGTGGCCATCACCAGTGGCAACACGAGACAAGCTCTATGGCAGTGTCCATAGCCTCAGGATGACCGCTCCTTTTTTCGAAAAAATACAGGTTCACGTTTGACAGCGTATGATGAAGAAGAAGAAGAAGAAAAAGAAGAAGAAGAAAAAGAAGAAGAAGAAGATGATCAGCACTGAGAGGGAAACATAGACCACGCACGTGTAAGAATCGGTCTGTGTGATGTTCTGTTTGAATCGTCGTCTCGTTGACACCTTTTACACGTGACGCCGACTTCAAAGTTCCTGAATGCCAGTCGTCTGCATTTTCGTCAGAGGGAGACGTATTGCTTCAACACGAAGCTGTGGTCTCGGACAACACGTCGTCACACAGGTGTTACCCTTGGACTGGCATCCATAGTAACTGAACCACTGTGGTCTGAGGTAGGCACGAGAACCGCTGCAGTCGCCGAATTCCTGACTAGATTACGAAGAAGAATAACCAGCAGATCTAATCACTGTAACCATCTTCCTGGCGTTAAAACGAGACTAGATGCTCAGAATACACCATTGTTCTAGAAGCTGAGAGGTGGGATATATGGCCACCACACAAGCATAGATAGAGAGATAGGACTGAGAACATATTGCTAGACAGAATTGTATCAACGCAAAGGGATATCGACTGCGAATGGAACTTTCCTAAGATTGATCACGAGATAGAGCCTTTGGTTACTTTAGTGCAAGAGAAATACATGTGCTAATTTCATGAAACTCTTGAAAATCATTATAGTTAGGGTTAGTTAGAGATGGTAACGATAGAAAACGATTCACATGCCTAGTATTGTTATTATAATGTATATGCTGTTTATTAAATAAATATTCAATTGTTTTCGCCGTTGTTAGAAGAAGTATTATTGTTTTAATAGAGTTGTGAGCTAAGGATTGATAGTTGTAAGGAAAGAGATAGTAATAATTTGTTAGACTGAGTCTGTAACACCTTTCCTCTTCGATCCCTAATCTCTTAGCCAGGCTACGGGGCTGCAGTTTGTTTCTAGGGCCGCCACTTGGGGACAGAATATGGTCTTAGTCAGTTATGGGTCATTGATTCAGATACAACAGCTCACTATGAGTCGTTGACTACTGTAAGACCATTCACTATGCATCTTAGTACGAGTGCAAGGATCTAATTCTCAACGTAACAGGTGCTGCTATGCTAATGGGCTGCGTGGGATGTAGATTTACAGAGCTCTTTAATGTGGGGTGAGTTTTGGCATATACTAACTCTGCAACCCATCTTCGTCATCAGATGAACGAATAATGTTTCTGCCATGTGCTACACACCGTATTAAATCATGAACGTTTCTGAATTGTTAAAGCCCACCGTGCAAAGAGAGGCAAACTCCAGAACACGCAATTTCATCATGCGAGGTATCACTATGACAAGGATTATACACATATCGCCAGAATGGAGCACTGTATGAGCTGGCTGCCACAAGTAGACAGGACGAAGACGATATAAAGCCAAACAGCAAAACCAGTCTCAGAATCCCAACAAACACCTACATCATTCAAGCAGCTAAATCCAGCTCAGAAGACGCCACCCGAACCTGGCTTGCGAAAGTCCTTGACATTGATAACGACATAGAGATGACAGTTGACATACCATTATCTTGCAAATGCTGTTATGATTCAAATGTCAGTCATTTAGTTAAAGCCCGTTGAGCTCAATGTGGATTATTGGTTTTCAACAAACTCAGGCTGTCAGCAAATATTGGCTAGTAGTCACCTAATTCGTTGTTGTTTCAATCTTCTACAGAATGGAGTAGTCACAACCACCGATCTTCCACAGAAGCCTTTTAAAAAATGCTTGTCAGATTATAGAATTATAAGTCTTTTGCTTCTCTGTCGGGTGTCTGTAACATTCGAGCCTAGGTGTCACAGAAGTGACCAGATATAGTGCTGCATTCGCCATTATTATACTCCATCATGATCGAGTTCACCATGCCATTCGAATCTAGGGAAGATCAGCATCAATCTGTTAAATGGCCAAGTGCAATGACCTAGTTACCGATCTGAAGCAAATGGGGTTGACAGGTGACCATGGCCTACTTTAGAAAGGCCGTCTAACTCTCCGAGAAAATCGCTTTAGACATCACATTTCACCGCCGACTAAATAACGGAACTCACATTGTGCCATAATTTATAATCAATCCATGCTCCACACAGAGAACGAAAACAAATACACGGTACAAAATACAACAAATCACGGTTGAGAGTGATCCTTTCATAGAACCCTGCTCTGAAACCAACTGCAAATCCAATTTTGTTTCTATTATAGTTGCACTGATAGTTTGACACATAGCTAAAGTTCAAACTGTAGAAGTAGGCGAAATATGTTTAGTGGCCTCTTCTGTATACAAACTGCTGAAGCAATTTGACCCGAAGGGACAGACAAGAACATGGGCACTGAAAGACCATTTCAAGATAGCTGAAAATATAGCATGATCGGTACCAGAACAGCCGCAACAGAGAATTGAATGTTGAAAAGTATGTTTTAGTACAACTAAAATATAAATGTTGATTAAATTCCCAAGTTGGGCAGTGGAAAAGAACAAGCATGTAACAACACAACCGACAACAGACGCATGGAACTTGAAAACATCCAAAGCAAATACACGTCTAACCCTTACAGTACCGCCCCCACCCCCTTCTCCCCCCCCCCCCCCCCCCAATAAAGATTAAAGTGCTGAATCACAAGTTCGAACAGGCAGTACTTCTGACGAATAGATTATCTCCTATTGCATTGCTGTGCGTGAGATTTCCAATCATTACTGACCCTGTCTTAACTTTCTGTAATTGTAAATTTACTGGTACATGAACACTGTTCAAAGTTTAATTTGTCTTTTTTCCTCATATGTAAAAACGTTTATGGGTGTTAATATGTAGTCTACCTTCCTAGACATAGGGTTTCTTGTACCTGTCAATGTCCAATGTTGTACAAGATGATTGTTTCTTGTACTTATCAATGTCCGATGTTGTACAAGATGATCGTTTCTTGTACTTGTCCATGTCCAATGTTGTACAAGATGATCGTTTCTTGTACTTGTCCATGTCCAATGTTGTACAAGATGATTGTTTCTTGTATTTGTCCATGTCCAATGTTGTACAAGATGATCGTTTCTTGTACTTGGCCATGTCCAATGTTGTACAAGATCATTGTTTCCTATACTAGTCCATGTCCAATGTTGTACAAGATCATTGTTTCTTATACTTGTCCATGTTAAATGTTGTACAAGATGATCGTTTCTTGTACTTGTCCATGTCAAATGTTGTATAAAATGATTGTTTCTTGTACTTGTCCATGTCATATGTTGTATAAGATGATTGTTTCTTGCACTTGTCCATGTCACATGTTGTATAAGATGATTGTTTCTTATACTTGTCCATCTCAAATGTTGTATAAGATGATTGTTTCTTGTACTTGTCCATGTCCAATGTTGTACAAGATGATCGTTTCTTGCACTTGTCCCTGTGAAATGTTGTATGAGATCATTGTTTCTTATACTTGTCCATGTCAAATGTTGTATAAGATAATTGTTTCTTATACTTGTCCGTGTCAAATGTTGTATAAGATGATTGTTTCTTGAACTTGTCCATGTCAAATGTTGTATACGATGGTTGTTTCTTGTACTTGTCCATGTCAAATTTTGCATAAGATGTTGCTTGAACCATGTGTTGTCTATCATAATTTCGTAAACTTTTACAGCTTGCTCTTTTTTTTTTACCAATCAACCAACACCAAATCTGGCTTGATCTGCTCTTTCTTCCACTAAATCCACACCAAACCTGCATTGCTCTGCACTGTCTCCAAGTCAACCCACATGGCATGACTTGATCTTCCAGTCAATCCCTATCAGGCATGACGTCAGTTTCTTTTTGCTCCACTAAACCCGCTTCAGACATGACTTGATCTTCCTTTCTTCCATTTAACCCCAGCCAGACATAACTTAATCTTCTCTTTCTTTCAGTCAATCAACGAAAGAAATAACTGGATCTTCCAATTCTTCTATTTAACCCACTTTACATAACTTGATCTTCCAATTCTTCTATTTAACCCACTTTACATAACTTGATCTTCCAATTCTTCTATTTAACCCACTTTACATAACTTGATCTTCCAATTCTTCTATTTAACCCACTTTACATAACTTGATCTTCCAATTCTTCTATTTAACCCAAGCCAGACATAACTTGATCTTCCAATTCTTCTATTTAACCCACTTTACATAACTTGATCTTCCAATTCTTCTAATTAACCCACTTTACATAACTTGATCTTCCAATTCTTCTATTTAACCCAAGCCAGACATAACTTGATCTTCTAATTCTTCTATTTAACCCACGCCAGACATAACTTGATCTTCTAATTCTTCTATTTAACCCACGCCAGACATAACTTGATCTTCCAATTCTTCTATTTAACCCACTTTACATAACTTGATCTTCCAATTCTTCTATTTAACCCACTTTACATAACTTGATCTTCCAATTCGTCCATTTAACCAAAGCCAGACATAACTTGCTCTTTCCTTTCTTCCGGTCAACCTACATCAGGCATGACTTTCACTTTTTTGAGGTCTCCTATGTCGTAATCGTCTTTTGCGTATAACCCTTGTGTGATAGTCTTCAGATGAGCTGGTGGTCGGACGGTTTCTGTACCGTTCTTCTGACAAAGGAGACTCGAGTTCGAAACCTCGATAAGGCTAGGTTTGTTTCTATCGGCACCGAAATAAAATACGTTTAATTACACTGCGTGACAACTGCAGTGGCAAGCGGTCTTTAAGCTTCATTCCTTTACATCACTTCGGTAGGTTTCAGCATGTTTTTCTTCCAATCTATATTGTCCATTTTGGTCTCAGACATGATGATATAGCGTGTGAAGTGCGGATGGCAAAGCCCGTGAAATGACAGGTAGGTGATTATGATGGGAGTTACAATGTTTGTAAAGTTGATGATGGTCGTTGGTAATATAATTTTTAAAATATAATTTGGAAATCAGACATGTGTTTCGGCTGATATTGTTCTCAAACTCATAAACCGTTCCAATTGCCTTACGTTGTCATGAGTAGGCCGTATCGTGCTTTCCAGATGCACCCATTCATACCAGGTCGCCCAAATTCCTGCAGCCAAACGACAACCCAACCTATCTGGGAGTCACATTTGATCGGCGCATGACATGGAAAAGTCAGATCGAGAGAAACCGAATGAGAGCCAGAGAAAGAATGGCAATCATGAGGAAACTTGCTGGCACAAGCTGGGGAGCAGACGAAGGCATACTAAAGAAACTGTACACTGGAAGAGTGAGACCAGTGCTCGAGTATGGCATTGCGGCATGGACAACAGCAGCAAAGGCGAACTTCGATAAAGTTAGCAAACTTCAAAACCAAGCCATGAGAATTATAACAGGAGGCATGAAGTCAACGCCAATTGTAGAACTTGAAAAGATTACAAAACTGCAATCCATGACCGATAAAAGAGACTGCAGAGCCCAGCTGCAGTCAGAGAAACTCCGAAGACTGACTGACCATCCAATGCACCAGAGACTAAACAATTTGGGCAATGGGAAACTAAAGCGGAGAAACTTTGCAGAAATAGCCAAAGCAAAGATGCACGAAGATCCCATAAACGCAATAACAACACCAAAACCCATCACTACTGTACGAAAACCTACCTGGAGGCAGGATATATTTCCAGAGGTGGTAGAAAATATACCAGGTATTGGAAACAAAAACTGCCAGACTTAAAAAGAAAAGAGAGATACTACCCTAAGCTTCATATCGAAAAGCTACCCAAACATGGACTGGACCCATGCATACACCGACGGTTCTGTAACAAACACTACACAGAACGGAGGGGCAGGAGCATTCCTGAACCTACCAAATGGAAGAAAAATAACACTGTCATTCGCTACTGGTAAGTACACAAGCAATTTCAGAGCGGAGGCAGAGGCACTGAGGGCTGCAGTGGAAGAAATGGTGACACACAATAAAAATGAAAGCCATATAGTCCTGCTTACAGATGCTCTCGCCGTAGTCAAAGCGCTAAAAAGCCAGAAAAACACTGAGCTTAATGACTTAAGAGCAGCACTCTGCAAACTGTTCCAGCAGTCCGCACCAAAAAGGGTAGTGGTACAGTGGGTCCCATCACACTGCAACATCCAAGGCAACGAGAAGGCAGACAGACTGGCAAAAGAAGGTGCAAGACTACCACAAACAGATACTAGTATGACGTACAAAGAGTCAAAACGGCTTATCAAAGCCAGATACATGACCAAATGGGAAACCGAACATACTGGTTACACCAAAAACGATGCCTATTACCAGTTGAACCGAAGAGAGCAGGTCGTTGTCTTCAGACTTCGCACTGGCCACAATAGACTGAGGTACCACCTATTCAACAAATTGAAGATAGGTGGTACCGACGAATGCCCGTGCGGTACTGGTAAAATGACCGCTGAACATCTGCTGCAGAACTGCCCGACATACGAGGATCAGAGAGAGCAGATGTGGCCATCACCAGTGGAACTGCAAGACAAGCTCTATGGCAGTGGCGACAGCCTCAGGATGACCGCCGCTTTTTTGGAAAAAATAATGGTTACTGTCTGACTGCGTACGAAGAAGAAGAAGAAGATACCAGGTCGCCATCTTTTGATTATATATAAGTGGGGCGCTCACTAGGTGGGGCACTGAATAGGTGGAACGCTAAATATTTGGCACGATGAAGTTACAAGACTGGTTTTGGGGAAGGACCTCTCCAACGCGGAACATCGTCGTAATGTTAGTTTAAAACAAAATATTTTAAAATAGAAAGCTATCTGAATTTCGTTTCAGAATGTGTCCATCTGGGATGTTTCTTCTGGGTATGTGAATTTGCATACACTAATCTGCACTGACTTTGACAAATTTGTTTTCCTTCAATTAAAACTTCACATCGTTTCTATACTGACTTATGGATGTGTAAGTATCGAACTACTATCGATCCGACGATTCATTGAGATCGTGAGGTTTAGGTCAGATGTAGTTTTGTTCGAAGGGAAACAACCGTGATAAACTAAATATTGTTACGGAAAACAAGATTATGAACCCTTCACAAATATAGTTTGTACTTATTCAGTCGTAACCTTATACAAAAACAAGGTGAACCGTAGCGACTGCAACAACTATAAAGGAATTTCGCTTCTGTGTACCGCTGGTACGATACCTGACAGGAATGTTTGCAATTACGACTCATTCAGAGGATGATCTGCAAAGCTTACTATCTGCAATCAACAAAAGTAAAAATTTTGAGAACCTGTATTTTTTCTCGTGATAGCATACACATGGACAGTTACACAAACCTCAAGAAAGGTATTGTGCCGAGCACGAGAGACAGAGTAGACGGAGAACGCGATGGCACCAGGCTGGAGGTTTGGCAAGAGACCAAGTTTCTTTTAGACTGGCTGAAATGCGAGCGACGTTCTGCATAGGACATGCTTACATGACGATGATGATTATAATGTATTAAAACCATCTACCTGTTAGGCACCATCTTTGTTGCTCTTAAAAACTACCGAACAATGGCAGTATTACGGCATGTCACACAGTTAGTTGCCTCTTTCGACTTTCTGCAGGTTAACGGTGCTATTTTTGTTCTTGTCAAACATATAGACCACGGGCGGACCACTCGGGAAAAGAACTATTGTACTGTAGAAGACGACGACAAAGTAAGACTGTGCTTGGGGCTGGCTATGTTAATTAGTAAATCAAATTACCATATACACGATTAAATTGCGGCTGCACTGGCGACCATAAAAACCGCACATACAGGAGGAAGCACCACATATGCAATAGGGTACAAGTGCTGCACTAATATACCACAAATACACCACATATACAAGAGGAAAAAAGTAATGCACGTATGGCCACATGCCACATATATTAATATCTTTACGTAGCCTTACGATCAGGTTGAAGAGGAAAAGAAGAAACATTCCGATAATACAATTTTACGATTTCACGCACTGACAGCAGCAGCGAAGGATGAATAAATAAACAGGTTCTAAAACGATTTACGAGAGACTATCCTGAAAGGGGAGTAAAGGGACACCGTGATAACTATCGGTGATTTCAATACCAAAATAGTAAAGGAAAGGAAAGGCAGAAGAACGCGTACAGCGACCCTTTGGGTTGGTTCACCGAAACGAAAGAGGAGATAAATGAATTTATTCGTTCTAGAGAACAACCTCTTTAAGCAACACCATAGACAACTATATTCGTGAATTTCACCAGATGGGAATTGTTGGAACCAAATAGACAGAACAGGTGGAGGCCAGGAGTATTATCTTCGACACACAACCAGAAGCTGACGGCGACTCAGACCATCAACTGTTTGTTGCGGACATCAAGACAAGGCTAAAAAAGCTGCAACAGCCTATGACGGCAGCCTTATACCACAGGAGTACCCTATAGAAGTATGACCACATTTGAAATTATTCTAGCAGTGGAGGACGAAATGACACCAGAAGAACTCACCACGCAAGTAAGGGATATTTTCATCTCATTGGCATGTAGCAAAATATCTAGAAAACGACACACAAATTTATTTGAGTTTCCTTTGCCCAAAAAAATCCTTGTGACTCATAAGTGGAAATCATGGGGATGCGATGATATACCGACTGAATTCATACAAGACGGTGAAATCCGCGACAAGACCTGCCATACACTTTGCAAGACGATCTGGCACAGCGCAACACGCCACCTATCAAGGACAATATATGTGCATATACCACTCCCTAAAATGTTACAAGTATAAAAAGTGGATAACTAGATTTGTAGTTAAATGTAGACGAGGTAAAATTAAGCATGGGAAAATATATATAGAGGCAGGTAAATCAAAAGGAACATTTATAATATTTGGACAAGCAAAGCTTAGCTCAGAAATTGAATAAAGCAGCAAAAATAGATTTGCGAAACAATACGTTCTCATGAGATCAACATTGATAGCAAAAGCCTCTTTTCTTATGTTAGAAATAAACAAAGTACAAAAGATAAAGTATACCCTTTCATAGATGGCACACGAACCATAATAAATGAGAATAGCGATGCAGTTAATCCACTCAATCAGTACTTTGACACAGTCTACAAACAAGAAGACTGCATCAAGAGGCAATAGATATATTCCAAAAAGAGAGATTGAAAGTGGATAAATATCCAGGTCTAGATGGTATTCATCCAAAGTTGCTGTTTGAAATTAGAGACCAATTAGCAAAACCATTGACCATTATGGGATTGTTCCAGGGAATTGGAATAATACAGGAGTGATACCCTTTTTCAAAAGGGACACACAATCAGATTCAGAAAATTATAGACCCGTGAGCTTAACGAGCATGGTCTGTAAGTTGTTAGAGTTCATCAAAATAAAATTGTAATGCATTTAGACCAGTGTAGTATAATCAGAAATAGTCAGCATGGGTTTACTAAAGGGAGATCATGCTTAACAAATCTATTAGAATTCAAGGAGGAGGTTACTAAAATGATAGACGGATGGGAGCCAGTGAATATTATTTATCTGGATTTTTGCAAAGGCCTTTGTTAGAGTACCTCATCAAAGAATACGTAGGAAGTTAAAATCACAGGGAATAGGTGAAGAGGTTGCCAAATTGACTGATAATTGGTTAACGGACAGATGGCAGAAAGTGGACATAGAAAAGGCAATGATAAATATGGTTAAAAGAAATATTATAAGTAAGGAAATGGTAGTCAAACTGTATAAAGCATTACTAAGACCTAGATTGGAGTTCCGTGTACAGGTTTGGAGTCCTTATCGTAGAGGGGATATAACGATCTTGGAAAGGATTCAAAGAAAAAGCCACAAAACTGAAAGTGGGATTCCAGAACTGCAGTTATAAGGAAAGACTCCGAAAAACCGTCTACAGTGTCTAGAAAAGAGAAGAATCGAGATGGCAATACAGGCTTATAAGATAATCAACGGATAGGATAAATTAGACTATAACACGTTTGTTTTTAAAATACAGCCACCTACAAGAACAAGAGGGTACAGCCACAAATTAATTAAAGATATTTCCAGATTAGATATTAGGAAATATTATTTAATCAGTGAGAGGTGAATCCTTGGAATGCATTTCCACAGTAAATTGTGGAGTTAGGGTAAATTAAGGCATTCAAGAATAGATTGGATGCCCATAGCTTTAGATCAAAGAAATATAAATGAAACTGGTTGTATACAGACTCTGCAGAGTCTTCTAAACCAGTATAAAGACCTTAAGACCAACAGTCTTTTGCGAAATGCACAACAAGGTTACGGACATCTTGGTCACTTCCCTTAGGAAATTATAAAATAATCAATACACATACGCTTTGCCTGCCACCATGTGCTTGCAAAATACCCATGGAAGGCCACTAATATATCCACCACTCTCCTCCCGTCCTCTCCTTCCTGCCCCCCCCCCCCCCTCCCAAGCCAAACAAACCGAAAGCATGACGTTCATACTTCATTTCTTTGTTAAATAGTACACTTTAATTATCATTGTCTTATACCAACTCGTTTTATATCTTTTCCTTTTATTTTATTGAAATGTAAAGCAATGCTCACGTGTGCTGGAAGTCAAAAAACGTTGCAGCCGTTTTGTGTGTGTGTGTGTAAACATGTGTTTGACTATTCTGAAGAACATGTTTATCTGATTGCTTAGACTGTTCAAAGAGAGTGTATTGTTATTGTCAACAATCTCATATTATGTTTAGTATATAACTGAAGACAGTCTTCCCTTACTTTAGAAATACGAGTAAATCTCATATTATGTTTAGTATATAACTGAAGACATTCTTTCCTTACTTTAGAAATACGAGTAAATCTCATTATATGTTTAGCATATAACTGAAGACAGTCTTCCCTTACTTTAGAAATACGAGTAAATCTCATATTATGTTTAGTATATTACTGAAGACATTCTTTCCTTACTTTAGAAATACGAGTAAATGTCATATTGTGTTTAGTATATAACTGAAGACAGTCTTCCATTACTTTAGAAATACGAGTGACCTTCCGAAATTAATGTCTACAATTTTATTAAGATGTCCCACAACGGCAGAAGTGTTGTTTGGCAGATTGGCAGTCACGTTTGAACTTTTCCTCAAATAGACTTAACATGTTCTTCCTGTCTGAGAGGTGGCATTTGGAGAGCAGTCTGACAATGTGGCGTCTGTCACGCAAGTGTGTTTTAATAGAGGTGCATTTTTGAATTCTTCCATGAGGAATTGACATTCATTGACGCTTGCTGAAAGTTGACGGAGACCAATCAGTTGATTGTAGCACAGTAAGGCAGTGGGTTGTGTGTTTCAGCAGTGGGGAAACAGCATGAAGCCACATGCCGGACAGCCCTGCACAGTTGTAACCCCACGAAATGAAGAACGTCTCGATCAGCTCATCCACGCAAATCTGAGGATTACGGTCAGTAAACTGTCTGCGGAGCTGGATATCGGATTTGTGTTGTAAACGATGGTGGCAACCTTGAGGTATCACAATGTTTGCTCCATTTGGGTCCCACGAATGCTTGCACATGAACAGAAATAACATCGCATGCACGTTTGTCATGACCTCTTCAGCCTTACCAGTATGAAGGTGACAGTTTCCTGGATCGCATCATCATTTATGACGCTCTCTCATCCATGCTGTTCCTCATATATATCAATGATATAATCACATAAATCCATAAATAAGTACACAGTGCACTGTATGCAGATGACCTGGCACGATAGACATCCCCCGAGTCTACACCTGTAGCTTCAAACCAAATGCAGAGGGCTCTAAATAAAATAGAGATGGACAAAAAAATGGCAAATCACTATAAACGAATCCAAAACCACGTACACAATCTCCTCTCTATCTCCCAAGCCCCAAGATCCTGAAAGTAAATGGCCAGACTCTCCTCCTTGACATAAGTCCAACTTATCTGGGAATAACAATGGACCCAAGGTTGACATGGAAAAACCAGATAAAAAAGGCAACAAAACATCTAAGAATAGAATGGCCATAATGAGGAAGATATCAGGCTCAACATGGGGAGCAGACACAGGCACCTTAAAGAAACTGTACATAGGTTATGTGAGACCAGTGCTAGAATACGGGATAGCAGCATGGTCCACAGCAACAAAGAATAACTTTCACAAAAGAAATACAACACGGAAACAAGGTATAAGTATCATCACTGGAGCTATGAGAACAACACCAATAAATGCAATGGAGAACATCACACGAATCGAAAGTATGGAGACGCGCAGAGACCAAAAAACACTCCAGCAGGGGGGGAAGTTCAAACGAATGCCTGATGACCCAATATGTTACAGGATAAATCGCATGGGAAGAGGGAGATTAAAGAGAAACCACTTCATATCAAAAACAAAAGAACTTGCAAGAGCAGACCAAATCATAAGCCAAGCAGTGGTTAGTGATCTAAAACGATCTAAAACACGATCTAAAACAAACATCCCAAATCCCACCATGGATAAAAGCCAAGTTCCTGAGATGGTAGAAAACATAGAGGGAATTGGGAAAAAGGGAGCTCAGACAGATTCAGAAAAGAAATTTATCACAGAAGAATATCTTAGGAGAGTATACCCACCAGAAACATGGACAAACGTATATACAGATGGCTCGTCTAACAAAGCCACATCCAATGGAGGTGGAAGGGTATATTACAGACTAAGGAATATAGAAGAAAAAACTTGAGTATTACCAACGGGAACATATTCCAATAATTTCCGTGCAGAAGCAGAGGCACTGAAGGCTTCAGCTATGCCTGTAATCCAAGATAAAGATATCTACCAAGATATAATAGTATTTCTGACTGATGCCGCGTCAGTATTAACAGCGCTAAAACAACACAAAGATGAAGATCTCGAGCAATGTATGTTCTGCCTGACACAGCTCTCAGTAGAACACCAAAGATTGGTTATACAGTGGATCCCATCCCACTGCAATATTGAAGGCAATGAAGCTGCAGACAAACTAGCAAAGTGTGGAGAAGCATCCCAAAAAACAAACCTGAGTATCACATATTATGAGGCCAAGACCATAATTAAAGTCAACTTCAGGGTAAAATGAGCTGATCAACACCCCTACTTCCGAAAAGAAGACAGCTACTATAACTTTACTAGAGAAGAGCAAGTCATCATCTTCAGACTGAGAACTGGGCATAACAGACTCAAGGGTCATATTTACAACAAAATGAGGATTGGGACAGATGACAGGTGCCCATGCGGGGAGCATATCATGACCGTGGAACACATCCTGCAAAGCTGCATGCTCACGCAGGAAAAGAGATAACAATACTGGCCTCGTGAGACAGATATGAGACAAAATCTGTATGAAGATAAAACAGCCTTACAAACAACTGTGTCCGTTGTAAGAGAAACCGGAACCTTGATCTGAGGATGAACGAAGAAGGAGAAGAATTAGTGACGAGACGTAGTGCCATCACTACGATCCTGAGTCAATCATAATTGGATGGAGTGGCGACATGGGAATTCCCCATCGAGGAAAAAGTTCAAGACACAGACCTCAGAGGTAAGGTGATGAGCACTGTCTTTTGGGATAAGAAAGGGGTTATCCTTCTTGATTTCTTGGAACCTAAACAAACTATCAAATCTGACCGATACATTGCTACGCTGACTAAGCTGAAGGCTCGAATTTACTGGATCAGACAGAGAAGAAGACAACCTGCCTTTTGCCAAAAAATAACGCCAGACCCCACCAGTTTGAAGACCGTACAGCGCAGTGTCAGCCTGGGCTAGAATGTCCTACTCCACCAACCGTATGAGCCTGATTTGGCGCCTTCTGACTTCCATCTGTTCGGGCTAATGAAAGATGGACTGTGTGGGCAACATTTTCTAAGCAAAGACGGTGCCATAACAGTTGTGTAACAGTGGGTCACCTACGCTGGTTCAGACTTTTCCTGAAGGCGGCCTGTGTGCTCTTGTTTGATCGGTGGAGAATATGTATAGCCAAGGGCGGTGACTTTGTTGTAAAATAATTTGTTAAAGTCAAGACATTGCTCTATCAAATGTTATTATTGTGCTCTTTATATCTGTTTCAGTTTTCATTAAAAAAAATAAGAGACATTACTTTCGGAGCGCCCTACTTAGTTTTAGAATGTAATCATGTTTTATATTATCAAGCCACATACTTTCTCTACTTCATATATCAGAGAAGTCAACGGAAAGGGAAATCACTCGTATATATCTAATTTGCAAACATATTGCGCAGTAGCACCCCCTCGAATAACATTAAGCAAACAATGTGTATTTTATCTGACCACTTTGTGCAGCCAATCCCGATTCACTGTGGTTATACACTCTTGTTGGCCATGTTACAACATCACTTGTCTTTTTGCCGTGGCAATGTTCTTATTGTATATTATGAAGTTTGGTCTGTATACGAATTAGTCTGCGCGACGTTCTGTTCAATAGTTAACTTTACAGCTATTTTGATGCCCAGTTTGTTTATAACATCGCAATTACGTCTCTGTTTAAATATCAGGCCGTTATTCATTGTTAGCATTATTAGGTAAGTATATCGCTAGGACATTTATTGATGCTATCACAAGATCAATATATGATCACTTCACTTATTGGTGATATCACATGGCCACTATACCACTACATCGTTTTGTGATACGATCAAAACATCATCATAACACTTCCATTTATTGCTACTATTAAAACTCCAATTTGCATATATATATATATATATATATATATATATATATATATATATATATATATATATATATATATATATATATATATATATATATATATATATATATATATAAGCAAAAGCACTTCCCATTTGTGAATCAACAAACACCGTTAGGATTTTTAAACACGCCCTACACATGTACTACCTGAAAAATCCAGTGAACATAATAAACACAGTGCACACCACAAAGTTGTCCAGAACATGTTGAGATACCCTGTCAGCAATATAACGTGCATTTAAGTTACAGATGTCAGTTACCTCTCTAAAGTGTTTATAGCATCTATATTGGAATAACCCATTACTCTGTTACTGTATAGTAATGGCTTATACTTATACCATTGCTATTAACACTTTTTGAGAGAGATCAGGGACTTGTTTTTCGCTGATGATTTTGCATTTATTACCCAATCAGCAGGAACTTCAGAGCTTCATGAATCATTTCTTCCAGGCTGGCAAATATTTTGAGATCTCACCACGTTTCAACAAAACAAATGTGCTGAGACAGGCTGTAGATAACATACAGACTGTAAGCATCACTAATTGTGAACTGGCAGCTGTGCACCAATTAACACACCTGGAATCCGTCATCAACGACAAACTCTATCTAGAGCCAGAAATAGACAACCGTATTGGCATGACTACTGCTGCATCTGCTCGGTCCCACAACTCGTGTTTGGGAGAACTAGAAACTCACAATTAAAACCACGGCCATGATGTTCAATGCATGTGTCATGAACACGCTGTGCTAAGGGGACCAAACATTCACATCCTATGCAAAACAGGAGCACAGACTTAACAGCTTCGATCTACGTGACCTGCCATCCATTCTTGGAATTACATGGAGGGGCAGAGTGACATATGCAGATGTGCACTCTCGCACCGGTTTCCCAAGCATGTATCCTCTTGCTAGACAGCGAAGGCAAAAATAACTTGGTAATGTTCCTCGCATGGAAGATGGTCGCTTTCCTAAAGAAATCCTTAATGAACAATTGGAAGATGGAAAGATAACAGCCGATTGAAGTTCAAAGATGTGTGTTAGCGTAATATGAAATCCCTGGACATGAGTTTGACATCATAGGAAGACGAAGCTGCAGAACGATTCAAGTAGAGATATACACTGCAGGATCTCCTCGTGTTTGGTGAACAGGCGGTCTTTCAACACGGACAAGTAAAACGACAATATCGCAAGGAGAATGAAAACAAATAAGACAAGTAAAATTGTCCTTACTACTTATCTAGTCTTATTTAGTCATGCCTGAAAGTATCTACAAACTACTAACTAAACCATTACACACTTCTAATTAGTTGTCAGTACCGTAGGATTGCTGTCCAGGTACACCTTGTGGGACATAATGTACTCAGCAACAACATTATCTCCCGTCTCAACGATGGTGAAGCTGAAGTTTTTACTGCAAAGATTTACAATACAGCTAATATTACATAGATTAGCAATCATCAATATGTTGGGACACTGGCTTCTAAGAGTCATGATCTGTCATAGAAATCACAACGCAATCAAAATTCAATAAAGTTAATTATAAACAGAGAAAAAAATATTAAATGTAGTAATTGCTTGAAGAGTACGGTGTCAAGTGTCAGAAGATAGAAAAGGGGATTAAATTTGAAGCATATGGAATTAATAAAATATGAAAAAAAGAGAAAAACTATGTTTGCGGGCGATATTAAACATAGAAACGCCATCAACTCGATGAGAGAATGTCGTTGAAAGTCTGTGAGAATCCCATGAACCATGCGAATTTATCCTTAACTACAGGACGCACTGAATGTGCCACAGGTATGCAGCCGTAAGGATATGAGTTTAATGATAGTAGGGGATCACATGAGCCTGGAATCATTATCTGGGTTATTAGAACACCATAAATGTAGCGAATGCCATTGTAAGAGGACCATATGGTGCAGAGGAGGTGTTGGGGATAGCAATATTTTCCTGGAGAAAAGTAATGGGAACAGGTAGGAACAGGTCAAACTAAAATCAGGTCAAACTAAGATCACGCCCGTCGTACAGTCATTGGCAAAGCGAGGTTTCGATTGGTAACACGAGAGAGAGAGAGAGAGAGAGAGAGAGAGAGTGAGAGAGAGAGAGAAAGAGAGAGAGAGAGAAATTAGTCAGAGGAGACAATCAGAGCCTCCTGACAACTGTCTCAAACGATGTCTGTACCAAATTAGAGGAGACGATTAGAGCCTCCTGACATCTTTTCAAACGATGTCTGTACCAAATAAGTCAGAGGAGACGACCAGAGCCTCCTGACATCTGTCTCAAACGATGTCTGTACCAAATTAGTCAGAGGAGACGATTAGAGCCTCCTGACATCTTTTCAAACGATGTCTGTACCAAATTAGTCAGAGGAGACGATCAGAGCCTCCTGACATCTGTCTCAAACGCTGTCTGTACCAAATTAGTCAGAGAAGACGACCAGAGAATCCTGACATCTGTCTCATACGATGTCTGTACCAAATTAGTCAGAGGAGACGATCAGAGCCTCCTGACATCTGTCTCAAACGCTGTCTGTACCAAATTAGTCAGAGGAGACGACCAGAGCCTCCTGACATCTGTCTCAAACGATGTATGTACCAAATTAGTCAGAGGAGACGACCAGAGCCTCCTGACATCTGTCTCAAAAGATGTCTGTACCAAATTAGTCAGAGGAGACGACCAGAGCCTCCTGGCAACTGTCTCAAATGCTGTCTATTTAAAATTAGCTAACCAGCTTATCCTGACACCCCTCAGTTGGAACGATTTAAATATATTTAGTATAGTTGGCTTTGATAATGTTATAAATCAATAGACTTGTAATAAATAAATTATATTTTATTATGCACACACGTTTTTAGGTTTTCTATGTTTATTTTGTGAAAGAAGAATAACTTAAATTAATGAGACGCGTCACACAGTAAGTGTCAGGGAAGAATAGTAAAGAGAAGAATTGTTACATCTATCGCATGATATAGGGGAATTAGTGCATGTGACCAGGATTGCTTAGATATATCGCATGATATAGGGGAATTAGTGCATGTGACCAGGATTGCTTAGATCTATCGCATGATATAGGGGAATTAGTGCATGTGACCAGGATTGCTTAAATATATCGCATGATATAGGGGAATTAGTGCATGTGACCAGGATTGCTTAGATCTATCGCATGATAAAGGGGAATTAGTGCATGTGACCAGGATTGCTAAGATCTATCGCATGATATAGGGGAATTAGTGCATGTGACCAGGATTGCTTAGATATATCGCATGATATACGGGAATTAGTACATGTGACCAGGATTGCTTAGATCTATCGCATGATATAGGGGAATTAGTGCATGTGACCAGGATTGCTTAGATATATCGCATGATATACGGGAATTAGTACATGTGACCAGGATTGCTTAGATCTATCGCATGGTATAGGTAAATTAGCCCATGTCACACGGATTGCTTAGATCTATTGCATGATATAGGTAAATTAGTGCATGTGACCAGGATTGCTTAGATCTCTTGCACCATGCATACCAAGTTCTATTTAAACACAGAACCGTTTCTAGAACAGTCTAGATGTTTTGCCCCCCTAGTCGAGAATTGAAAAATGCCGCGCCCTCCATTTTACTACCATCATTCTCTCCCCCTGCCATCCAGGCTAGAAGAATGAATGTATTAGATATAAAAGAACTTGAACTAAACTTGTTTAATATAACATTAATAGTAACTTATCTCTTTTATATGAAACATGCATTGCACTGACCTTTCAGATATGTTTAAAGAGAATTATAAAGCCTAGCTCTTGATCGATTATCAAAAATAATGAATTAAAAGTAGCACTAAAAACACCCAGAACCAACATTTTTCATCTATTTATATTTTTTCTCCTACTTTGCTCAATTGTGTTTCTGTTTGATTTCAAATGAAAATTTTTTCCGGCTTTTTGCCGACCTTAAAATTGTGCCGTCCTAGGCAGCCCCCTAGTCTTGCCTAAAGGTAGAAACGGCCTTGCCTAAACATCATGAATACGCAAATCTCCTTACACACTATGAGTACTACGATCTCTTAACAGAACACGAGTACCACGATCTACATACACACCATGTGTAATATAATCTCCGTACACGCCATGTGTACTATGATCTCCTTACACTCAATGTGTACTATAATCTCCATACACAGTATAATAATATCTCATTACGCATGATTACCACATTGGTCTTCTTTATTCATGCAATCCATTCGTCAAGCAAAGATCCAACAAAGAGTTTGGCTTCCCTAACAATGCGTTTGGCTTCTCTAACAATGAGTTTGGCTTCTCTAACAATGAGTTTGGCTTCCCTAACAATGCGTTTGGCTTCTCTAACAATGAGTTTGGCTTCTCTAACAATGAGTTTGGGATCTCTAACAATGAGTTTGGCTTCCATAACAATGCGTTTGGCTTCTCTAACAATGAGTTTGACTTCTCTAACAATGAGTTTGGCTTCCCTAACTAGGTTTGAGACAATTCTGATTCGTGTAATGTGTAGCGACGTTTTATAGCATTGATCTTTACGTGGCGAGGCTGCTAACAACATACACAACCGTACTTCTTGCTCTTACTAAATACATGAAAGTAAGCAGTGGGCCTGTCCTATTTGCCATAGGAACCACTCGGGAGAACCATGACAATCTTGAATTTAAAGAGCACTGTTAGCACCCTTTACATAACATGAACGCTTCAAACACCGACAACACCATGAACACTACGATTTATTTACACCATGCACACTACACATATCTTTAAACACGACGTACACTGGAAATCTCTTTACAGACCGCGAACACTACAAATCTCTTTACAGACTGCGAACACTACAAATCTCTTTACACACCAAGTAGACTGAAAACATATTTACACCAAGTACACTACAAATGTCTTCACATACAATGATATTACATATGTCTTTACACATGATGAACATTACACACCACTGTACACACATTGAACACCACAAGGACCACGCACACAAGTGCATACAGTAATCACATTAGCCGCCGAAAGCATCTTTCAAATTATTAACATCACATAAATTGTGACCATCAGAACACATACAATTTAACCATAAACATCCCACACTTTGTGACCATCAAATTCACAGACAATTTTTCTTTCAACATCACAGGCATTTTGACCACCAACTTCATAGAAAAGGTAGCCATCAACATCACAGACACTTCAACCACCAACATCACTTAGACTTTAACCACGAACATCACATACACTTTAATAACCATGAACATCACAGACAATTTAACCATAAACAACACATACACTTTAACCACCAACATCACAGACACTTTGTCCATAAACATCACAGAGACTTTAACCAAGAGCATCACATACACTTTAACAAACAACATAGACACCTTGACCACCAACAACGTAGACACCTTGACCACCAACAACGAAGATACCTTGACCACAAACGCCATAAATACCTCAGCCATAAACAACATAGTCACTGTCATCGCCAAAAACATAAACACCTTAAACACCAATATCACAGACAGCTTGACCGTCGACATCATAGACACTTTGACCACGAACATCATTGACACTTTGACCCTCCACATCAGCAATACACTGTAATCAAATCGCTTAAAACACTTAAAAAACCCCGCAAACATTGTAATTACAATAAACATAATGAACATCATTAACACCAACAAGTTACAATACAAGAAATGCAAAGAAAGAAATGGAAATTGGTACCTTAGTCACTACATGAAAACAATTGCGACGACCAGTAAAACTGAAGCGGAAACATATGCAACATAACATAAATTAAAGTAATAAGCCCTGCCGAAAGGTGCAAATATCGAAGTCAAACTGTAAACTAGCGACACAACGCAATCCGTTCTCCGGACTACATCCTGCTACTTGCAAATCCCTGTTCAGGACTTCGTAGCAGGAGATTGAGAACGAACGCAGAAGAAGAAGAAGAAGAAGAAGAAGAAGAAGAAGAAGAAGAAGAAGAAGAAGAAGAAGAAGAACAAGAAGAAGAGGAAGAAGAAGAAGAAGAAAAAGAAGAAAGTAATAAAGAATGTGGTTTCGAGCCAATGACTTGACATGTGACGAATGAGCCGTGACACAGGAAACCCATGGATTAGGGAACTCGGTTAACTAATTATAATTATCCATTATCGTCGATGTTGATAACCAGAATCAATCCATGGATAACTATATTCTTGAGTACCTGATGCGAATGTGATGGATCAAACGCTGGAAGGTTTATGGCATGACTTGCAAACTTGGTGGTCTGCAGGAGCTACTGGTACTGCTCTAGCCTTTCTGATCACACGTCTATCATGCATTGCCTGTACACAGAGGTTATCTCTGATTGCAACGCCCTTTGTGTCAGCAGTTTAACATGTTGAGCGATTTTGGCCTTTCTTTCATCGCGTGGTATGTTTATTTGACACCACTTAAGAGACTCCTTCAAACTGTCCTTCAAACACTTGTTTTGAACGTCCAGTGTATCGTCTTCATTCAACATTTTGCTATACTGAAGTCTCTTTGGTAGCCTTTCTCTTTGTAATATCGCATGAATGCCAGACCTGCATGCTCTAGATATGTTTTTATTATTTGTGGTTTGTGAGCGAATATACAATGTGCGTTTCTACAAATCACGTGGACCGAATTTTTTAACGTCCTATAAAATATTAACCAAATAAAATTGTGGTCTACAATCATTTACATGTGGTTAAGTGACACGACTCACACGTCGCAGGTGCTGGGTTCGAACCACATCACAGCACGGGCCGTTACCCCGAGGGAAGCAAATCCTTAAAAAATGCAGGAGAAAGTAGACACTTACATAAAATGCATGCTGAAATCCGATGCACTGGGCCAACAGGTGCAAAATAGAAACGACAGTACAACGCCCACCGCCTTGGGGAATAGAGAAATAAGGCGAGCAAAAACAATCAAAAATAATAATTTACATGGGGAAAATAATAACCTTTTCACTTCCGGTAAAAAATATATTTCAAATTAATTCAATTAAACTTTGTGTAGATAACATTTCGAAGTGATTAGGAATGTGGACTGCATCGTTGAAGACATAATCTATCATCATCCGATGACAGATTCTGAGAAGTGTATCCATTTGTATTTCATTTGTCTAGTGAGATAAACGATAGAAAACAAACTTGAGAAGCTCAGTACCGCCAACAACAGGTAGAAAAAGCTAAGGAGCAAGCACTGCAAAGGGTTTTCTTTTTGTAATAAACACCGTAAACAGAAATCAAATAAAAACAAAAACAAATCTGAATCTTATTGAAATTAGCGTTAGGGAGTTGAATGTGAAGCTGCAACCAAGAAAGATACAAATTATAAGAAAAACCTTTCACAAACTTAGCATTTTTAGAAAACACACAATGGAAAATTGGGATTTTGATAAAAGGAAAAGTTAGAATACTGCACACACACACAACATTTGCAAAATAATCTGTTATCGTGCCTGACTTAAATGACATTAATGATGTCAATTGGCCTTACTGTTGCAGCGACAGTTTATGACAGCTTGTAATACAACATGAACCACATCAGTTTATACAAACCGATGATTTTATTTAGGAATATAAAACAGAAAGATTTACTCCTATACACTACATCAAGTAAGGTAAATCTGTGAAAGATCGTGAAGTCTTACACAGAAATCTGAGAGCCAGGCACAGTACTAAATATACGCTGTGAGAGAACAAATATGAGAGCCAAACAGAGCACTGAATATACGCAATGAGAGAACAAATCTGAGAGCCAAGCAGAGCACTAAATATACGCGGTGAGAGAAAAATCTAAAAGCCAAGTAGAGCATTGAATATAAGCGATGAGAGAAAGTGTGCCAGTAAATAGAACACTGATTGTTAAAAATCTGGCAAAGATGGCGCCATAACTGCGAGTCTACATACTGTTTTGGATCATTATGGATGCCGCCAGACCACGGATTTGCCTGGAATTCACACTAGTCGACGACTTACACTTGTGTTCACGGAAACGTGGTGTTGTTTTCCGTCTGGACTTGTTATTTCGTTCTTTTTTTGTGATATCTTCCATCCGTTTATCGTGGTCTGGACGCCGGCTAAATGGCACTACGCTTATACCTGTGTCGTATTTCACGGGTTAGTTCTGCCGTTTCACCTTCACGAATTTGGCGTGTGGGAATTTTAGATGCTACTATGATGAACTGAATACAGCTGGGGAGAGATGCCAGACTCACTTACACGCTGAGTGTTGTCCATACGACCTCTTGTGGTTATCGAAAAGGCACGACAAACTGCGTTAGATGCCATCCCACCTTTCTACCCTGCAGGTTACATGTTTACGGAAAGGCTTCGGTGGTAACCCTGAGGCAAAATCTGCATCCTATGCTATCTCCAGTCGTCTCGATGAATGTCTTGCCACTGGCAAAAGGTAGCTTAGGCTCTGTGAGCGAGGTTGACAAAAGGCGCAGCCTCACTTTAATCCAAATCACCGCGCAAGTCACCCTTTTCAGCGGACACAGCAAAGAGATACGACTGTCCACAGGGCTGAACAAAGAGAGTGTTCTTCATCACTTGTGATGGACAACTATTAGATTGTGGAATATTAGGTGTCACAGAGAAATTTATAGGTCCCACAGCAAAATGTCAAGGCCACCTGGCTCCGTAGATTTGCCGTGCCCTATAGTACATGAGGCGACAATCAAATGGGGAAGGTCTGCTGTCAGTGGTTGATGTATTCGGCGCCAAAAGATGTTCTTTTTAAATTTAGCAGCAAGTTCTTCTCAAGAATGGAAAACTGGCAATTTAGAAAACTATCAGACATGGTATGACCGTGAATTGCCTTTATCCAAAATCAGAGTCTTCTAAACCAGTATAAAGACGTTAGGTTAAGCTATTGATCCCAGAGCAAACAAAATTGATCTCCCTACAGATAGGTTTTCCGACATTAGTGAAGAACAAAAGAGCCACGACAACATAAATATGGCACCAGAGGAGCACATAATGGCAAAACTAACAATGAATGAAATGGAAGAGGCCATGTGAACTTTAAAGAAAAACAAATCGCCCGGAAAAGATGGGGTAACAAACGAAATGCTGATGGGGCTGGGCCAAACAGCAAAGAGGAAGTTACTATCAGTCCTGAATCAAAGCTGGAAAAAGGGAATTGTACCGCAGGCATGGAAAAATGATGTAATTATACCAGTACCAAAGAAAGAAAAAGATAGAGCAGATCCAAATGGATACAGGCCTATCAGTCTACTGAGCAACTGCTGCCTTGCAGTTAAGCTGGGTACAGCCAAAGGCTAAGGAGGGCAACCCTACAGAAACGCCTGTTGAAATCGGATGCACTGAGCCACAGGCTTAACAAAATAAAACAGTGCAACGTAAATATCGCTGTAAACAGCGTACAAAGAAGAAGAAGAAGAATTCTACTGAGCTGTGTAGGCAAACTGATGGAGCGTATGATAAACACCAGACTGATGTGGCATCTGGAAGAAAAACACATACAAATTCCACAGCAAGCAGGCTTTAGACAGCACAGATCCACTGAGGACCAGATGACTCTCATAGCCCAGGAAATAGAGGATGCTTACCAGGAGAAAAAGCATACAGTAGCGGTTTGGGTGGATTTAGATAAGGCATTTGACAAGGTGTGGAAAGAGGGACTTAAAGTCAAGCTAAAAAGAAGTGAAGTTTGTGGGAAAATGTACAGATGGATCATCCACTACCTTAAAAACAGAACAGCCAGAGTTCAAGTTCAAAGGCAGATGAGCAAAAAGGTGACACTTGAGCAGGGAGTACCCCAAATGGGAGTACTGTCACCCACGCGTTTCCTGGTGTATATAAACCACATCACAGAGAATATACCAAGAAGAGTCCACAGCTCCATGTTTGCAGACGATCTGGCTATGTGGACCTCTGAAAAAAATCTCACCATAGCAAGAAATCGGATGCAGCAAGCCCTAACATCGCTGGAGGAGTGGGCGAACTTATGGCTGGTCAAAATAAATGAGGAAAAAACCTCGATATTCTCGCTTTCAAACATACCCCAGAACACCAAAATAAGTCTTAACGGCAAATATCTGCGGCCAAACGATAACCCAAACTACCTGGGAGTCAAATTTGATCGGTGCATGACATGGAAAAGTCAGATCGAGAGAAACCGATTGAGAGTCAGACAAAGAAAGGGAATCATGAGGAAACTTGCTGGCACAAGCTGGGAAGCAGACGAAAGTATACTAAAGAAACTGTCCACTGGAAGAGTGAGACCAGTTCTCGAGTATGGCATTGCGGCATGGACAACAGCAGCAAAGGAAAACTTTAACAAAATTAGCAAACTTCAAAACCGAGCTATGAGAGTTATGAAGAGGCATGAAGTCAACACCAATTGTAGAACTTGAAAAGATTACAAATCTGCAAATCCATTACCGACAGGAGAGACTGCAGAGCCCAGCAGCAAGGAGAGAAGAGAAACTCAAAAGACTGACAGACCATCCAATGCACCAAAGACTTAATAGATTTGGAAATGGGAAACTAAGCGGAGAAACTTTGTAGAAATAGCCAAAGCAAAGATGAAAGAAGACCCTATGAACACATTAACAACACCAAAGCCCATCCCTACTGTACGCAAACCTACCTGGAAGCATCATATATTTCCGGTGGTGGCAGAAAATATACCAGGTATTGGAAACAAGAACAGCCATACTGAAACAGAAAGAAGAGACATAACCCTGAGGTACATAACGAAAAACTACCCAAGCATGGACTGAACTCCTGCATACACCAACGGTTCTGTAACAAACACAACACAGAATGGAGGGGCTGGGGTATTCCTGAGCCCACCAAATGGTAGAAAAATAACACTGTCAGTGGCAACTGGAGAATCGCAAGCAATTTCAGAGCGGAGGCAGAGGCACTGAGGGCTGCAGCAGAAGAAATGCTGACAGACAAAAGAAATGAAAGCCAGATAGTCATTTTTACAGATGCCCTGGCTGTAGTCACGGCACTAAAAAGCCAGAAAAATACTGAACTTAATGATCTAAGAACAGTACTCTGACAACTATGCCAGCAGACCGCACCAAAAAGGAGTAGTGGTACAGTGGGTTCAATCCCACTGCAACATCCAAGGCAACGAGGAGGCAGACAGACTGGCAAAAGAAGGTGCAAGACTACCACAGCCAGATTCTAGTGTCACCTACGAAGAGTCAAAATGGCTCACTAGAGTCAGATACATGACCAAATGGAAACAGAACATACTGGCTACACAAAAAACGATGCCTATTACCAATTGAACAGAAGAGAGCAGTTCGTGGTCTTCATACTCCGCACAGGCCACAACAAATTGAGGTACTACCTATTCAATAAACTGAAGATAGGTGGCACTGACGAATGCACTTGTGGTACCGGAAAAATGACAGCTGAACATCTGCTGCAAAACTACCCGAAATACGAGGACCAGAGAAAGCACATGTGGCCATCACCAGTGGCAACACTAGACAAGCTCTATGGCAGTGTCGACAGCCTCAGGATGATCGCTGCTTTTTTCTAAAAAATACAGGTTGGCGTCTGACAGCGTACGAAGAAGAAGAAGAAGAAGAAGAAGAAGTTATTGATCAGAAGAACATTAGGCAAGAAAAACAACATTGGCGACACATCTTGGTGATTATTTTGTTCAGAGTTCCTGGCATGCAAAACGTGTCGTTCCATGCTGCAAATAAAATCTTGCACAGTACTGGTAATAGTAACTTTGTCAAGTTTCCCAATTGTCTATTCCTTTTTGATCCTATCATGAATGGACATTTTCTCAGGGCTAAAAAATCAAGGAAGCAATGGTTCACCACCATGGACAGGATATTCCAAAAGCGCATATACAGCTTCCAACGGGTGGTTAAGTAAAGCTGCACACTTTGACACATACCAACTCAACCAAATGCTAATAAATTATTGTGGACTACACAGTTGATGTTCATATTGAGCAAATGGCAGTGATTGTTCGTTCTATTTGTGTTAGTTCTAGACTGATATGTATTTTATTTTTTTACGTTCGCTTTAATTATCTATTCCCCTAGGCGTGTGTGCTTTACACTGTGGTTTTTATTTTGCGCCTGTCGGTCCAGTGCATCCGACTTCAGCATGCATTTTATGTTAGGGTCTGCTTCCTCCTGCATTTTCTAAGGGTTTGCTTCCCCGGGGTAATGGCCGGTGCTATAATGGGGATCAAACCCAGCACCTTCTGGTTGTGAGCCGTGCCACTTAACCACTAGGCCACGCCGTCCCCACTGATATGTATGAACCTGAAGCTATAGTTAGGGATAATTGATTGTAAATTCTTTCACTAAAGGAAACTTTCTTAAGTTTCACTGCAGTCGGGTATGAAGTGTTATTGACTTCATTATACTAAGCCAAGGCGTATACGTAGTGTAGTTGCCAGTTTCCTTTCTCACTGCTTTTCCTTCCATATTCGTAGGTCGCTTACCCATTTACAAATGATCCTCTATAGACAGCTTCATGAGATAAGATTACCAATTGATGTTCTCCGTCGCTAAGGTTAAGATAGGAGCAATATGAAAAACAAGGAAACGGCCTACTAAATTGAGTCCTGGACATAAAAACAAGCATATTTATTTTTCTTTAAGCTTGTAGTTAGTGATGATGCTTTCTGGAAGCAACTTGTTTCTTCAGTTTAGCTTTACAGATCTACTCGTATAATTATTCCTTAACATCGGGCATTTTTGTGTTGGAGAGTGTAAGTACTAAGCTTTACCTAGCGCGACAAAATAATGTGGAATCGGCCCAAATCTGCACCAGTTTGATAGATACGCCACTGATTCGTTCGCACCATCTCAAGTAGCCATAAATAGAAGAACATTTAGAGCAGGAGTCTGTATTATCAAGGTCATTATTAAAACAGCGGGGGGTACGTGCACGCAACTCTTGATCAATCAATGTTCAGAGATTTAAAGATCATACCAAGTCACTCGATCGGATTAATCTCATGATGAGCAAATGCAACGCTGCCGCCACGCATCAATCAGATAACTATGCTTCAAATTTGTAAATCATAGTTCCCAGTAACGTGTTATCTTCCCTTATCTCAAGTTACTGATATTCCATATTTGCTATAGTTTTCCCCTCATAATGTTAGCATTAATCAGCTAGAGTTCCTGGTTACTAATAACGTGTTTTAAATGCTGTCCAGATTCAGTTAGAATTGATCGATCGTGCAATGCTGCTTCTCAAACGTTGTTTATGAGAGGAATATTGGCATTTTATCCTCTATCGTCGAATGTTGTATGAATGTTGCACGAGTAGTAACTGGGGAAAATCTGATTAAGTTCATTGTAACCTTATAGCTTGGTGTATGTTGAATTAAAAGAGGGATGTATATGGGACTAGCAGCCTCATCATGTAAAGTGAAAAGGTTAAAAAAACTACGGCTATACGAACGCGCTGCAGTGCTTTGATATTGTCTTCATATAAGAAGACCAATTGTTGTAACACTCCTATACTTCATATAAAGTGAAATAGAGATAAAACTATGGAAAGTGGAAGAAAAAATATATAAAGATACATCATTATCTTTCTTATCACCAAACAAGAGCATGAGGTCGTCTCTGTAGTTAGCCTCTTCACAGAAACCATGCTCCAAAGTATTTAAGGGATAATGTAGTCGATTCTGAAAGGACATTCATCTTTATTGGGCATTTAGGCACAGCAATACATTTCTTTGCTCTATAATCTCATGTATTTAAATCCTGCTCAAGGATGATAGAACATGGTTCTTTCAATCGTTTTCACTTTGTGAATATTATTTTGATGCTGTTTAGTGTCGCAAATTGAAGATTACCTGCCAATGCTTCAAATTGTCAACAGAACTTTCTATGACAACATAAATTGTTAGATGCTAGACTTTCCATGTGAATATAAATGACCAAATTCTAGACTTACACTGTGGAAATAAATTACCACAACTCTAGACTTTCCATGTGAGCATAAATTGGCATATTTTAAACTTTCCATGCTGACACAAATTTCCCCATTTTAGACTTTCCATTTGGGTATAAATTGTCACATTCTAGACTGTCCATGCGATACACAAATTACCCCTATTAAAAATGACCACGCGAAAACGAATCACCACATCCCGTAAAATGCCAGATTAAGTTTAGTGTTTGCAGGTAAGAGAAAATTACACCAGCATCCCCCCTCTCCCCACCCCCCCCCCCCACCCCTTTCCGCCTCTCTTCCTATCCATTAACAGGAAAACAGGTGTAATTACTTCTGGACAATAACAACTGTGCCGACGCTTTTAATATACACGTCCTTCGTCTTGGCTAGACAATACCTTACACAGGAAAACAGCTAACAACGTTGAATTATAATCAATTGTTCTATTATGATGAATCGATTTTATTGCACTCCTGCAAGCCCGAAGGTGCGCATTATATTTTTGTTAATAACGATACTAATGCTTCCCCCTAGTTGTACACACTCACATCATCTTCTCCGGCGATCCTGGTTGCTGGTCTCACAAAGGATTTGAAATTCTGGTCTATGGAATTAATATTTATCGATTTAAATATCGCCACCTAACAGGCGGTCTTTGATTGACTTCAGAATGTATTCATCTTCTTCTGCGATCAGAGCTCATTTAGACTGGGACTGGATTTTAACATAAATTCTGCTGTCATTTTCAGGGTCTCAATAATGCCGTACAGTTTCTCCTAGGGGGGAATCGGTGGGTGCCACTTCCTTCTTCTCAGATCAGAATACTTGGGACAGCTTGAATTAAATGTCCGACTGTCATGTATGCCAGGTCGCAAAATGTAGGCTGCGGGTACTCATCTTAAATTTGGTGTACATGTGGTGTCTTATTCTGTTGTGACCAGTTCGTAAACGAAATATAATAGCTTGTTATTTTGTGAGCAGATGGTAGTATCCATTCTCTGAATGGTGCTTGTAGTGATTTTCATGCCACTTGATAGTGTATTGTAATTTTATTATAGCTTTTTTTTTTCCATATATGACTAGCTATTCTTTCTGTATCATTTTCCCTTTTTTTTTGGATATATTTTCTCCAAGGTTGCCATCAATTCGTTCAGTTCTTGTGGGATTTGAGTGTCGTTATACGGCTTTGCATTGGTTGTATTTGAGGTGAGATTCTCAACTCTATCTTTGCCGTAAACCACATAATGACCAAGAGATTAGATCTACACAAGGGATGTATTTCTGCTACCAACTCACGCCATGACCACCCCTTCTGCACCTTATGAACCAAGGATGTAAAGTCTGACACGACGATTGCCTTTTACGAGTAAAATTGGTTCTAGGTAATTACTTCAGAGATATAGTGAATACTGTGGCTGCCACTCACATTCAACTATTCTTTATTAGCCCGTCACTACATTCTTCGAAGTTTGTAGTGGCAATATTTCTTCAACACGGACATTACATTTCTTTTATGAGTTTCATGTATGGGATGAAGCAATTATTTCTTGTGACTGTCAGGAGTTGACGTGAAGTCTAAAAATCACAGTGTAAGGAGGATTATACCAAACAAAAAATCTATAAATAAGAACCGCATTCAACTAAACCAGAAGCATTACATACGAATGTTTTCAAGTATTGGAAGCAGTGAGGCCCGGGAGACAGATTCATGGAAAACCATGAGCAAACTTACGTACATAATTGTACATGCTAGACTGGATAGCTTAAACTTTGATCTCGACATTTGTGCCATTAACGTACGTTGTGACGGGGGTAGAATTCCCTAGTGAGATCTCGTAGAGATGGTGACGGGAAGAAGAGGTCACAAAGCCAGTTTCACATAAACATGTCACATTACAGCGTTTACTAATGATTGTGCAGATAACCATGAAGGTCGCACAAATAATGCCTTCTTTGGAAAAAAAAATGTGGCTTCTGACAATCCCAAAACACAAGACTTTATTAAGATCTCAAGGCTAGAGAAACATCCTTCTAGTATCTCCTTTCTCTTGTTCATCTTTTTCGTCAGCTTTTTCTTCTTTTTCTTCCTTTTTCTTCTTTTTTATTTTTTTGGATCATCTTCTTCTTCTACCTCTTCTTCTTCTTCAGATACCAAGGAAAATAATGTATCCATTTTTCTTTTCTTGTTTCATATTTGGAATATTGTTTCTAGAGCTTTCCGTGTTGTTGTTGGAAACTACCCGTCTTAAGCACGTTTCTTTGGTAGCGGGTTACAGTCTGTCTTCTTGCATCCAGAAGCTAACATGGGAATGTGGCCACTGGTATTCCTGGATGTAGTGCAGGACTAGACTCTTCAGTTAGCCGATCTCTATGGAAATTGTAATGTCGATTTCCACTTCGTTGGCTAGATAGTTATGACACAGTCTGTTTCCACAAGCACAAACTAGGACGTATGGTGGAGTCGTAATCAGTATGTTTCACCTAACCATGTTTACCCTTTGCTCTTGCTACCACATGGACGGTACTCTTTAGTCGCCTTTCACGAAATAGGTACATCAGTCTTGATTTTTCCAACATGACGCTACGTTTGTGCGTTTCATGAATATTTGAATCTTTCTTGAGTACTTAAATCCTGGTATTCAGTCAGGCAAGGTTGCCTGATATCAAGTAGCCGAATACTGCTTGAATCTGTGTTTGCCTTTCATCTTTGAGCACGATGATGGTCAAAAGGCTTGGTGTAGATCATCTTTCTTTCTCTTTGGCAGGGAATCACACTTGCGGTATTAATTATAAGACCCACCAGAAAGACAGACTTCGTCTACATATCGCCAGAGTGGACTACATAGTCGGCCCATATGTGCAGAGTCGACCACTTCCTGAAACTCTGTTTGGTCGCAGATTATGCTATTGACTAGTCGCTCCATTTTTGTTCTGGTAAATCGAAGTGTTTTTGCGTTTGATTTGCATATAGTTCAAACCAAACATAATTTAACCATTGCTATTGAAGATGTGAACCTTGGCCTTGTCGTCCGTCATTTGCGTGAGTTTCGGTTGAATGTGGTTGAAACGGATCCAATCCGCCACTCTCCTGTGTGAGATCTCATTATCAATGTTGTGATTGGTGTTGATTTCCTGGCCTATATAGACATACACATTGACATTTTCAATATCCTAATTTTTCAGTCGTCTTTTTATTTATATTCAGGCCAATGACCTTGCCTGATACATTCAGATTATTTAGGCTTTGATCGACTTTTGCAATGCAACGTCGGTGTGATAACATCTCGCCATCTATGTTGACATATTGACCCTGTCTTCTTAGATACATACAAACTCCCTCAAGGGCAGCTGTGAACAGTTTTGGGGAAATGGTATCTCCTTGTCGGACTTCCCGGTGTATAAGTGTGGGAAGTGGCTGGTGGGAAAGAGTGATCAAATTTGAACAACCCTCGTTTATCTTATCTATAAGCTAGGTCATTATTATCTTGGTTCCTCAAGACATTTACCACTACATTTATGTCCACGTTATCAAAGGCCATATCGACATCTAAGAACACAATCCATATGGGCATGCAGACTTCTCGCGCTCTATTAATCAACTGTTTGATTGTATGGAGGTGTATATTGGTTGAGTAGCCTTTCCTGAAAACAAACTTGCTGGTATCGCGGTTGTTCTTGTCGATTTGAGTTTCTGATCTGCGGGTAATGACTTTTGTGAGCAAGTTATACACAGTTGAAATTAAGTAGATTGGGCGGAAGTTCACCTGCATTTCTCTGTCACCTTATTTTGTGGATCAGGATTGATTGTTTTTGAAAGCATACATTGAAAAGTATGTTCAGTTGGCAGGCGTGTTTCCGCTAGTCTGAAGCATTTCTGCATGGATTCCGTTCACACTTTTGGTGTTGGATCTCCTCACTATCCGGTAGCGATTCAAAATCTGTATTTAGTGGTTGTTTGGTACTTCTGTTTTTGATGCAAAGAGATCCATTTAGAACTTGCGCATTCTTCTTCGATTTGCTCTCCATCTGTCAATGTTGTACCATCTTTCTTTTTTCCAGGCTGTCAAGAGGCCTTTCTTTTGTTGTATTGTCTTCCTGTCACTTTTATGTTACCTCTTCATGTCTCATATATATATATATAAAGTAAATACAAGTAAATACAAGTAAATATGCATAAGGTATGCACTAAATAAATAAATAATTGTTTCTACTGATCAGCAGAATACAAATAGGTAAGTTACTAAAGTGGGTCAACGTTTGGCTTACACTCTGTGTGTAATTAAACACGAATCAACATAAATACAGGACCTTTCAAATTTGCAAAATTAGGTCAAATATTTAAAAACTAATGCGGTATCACTGGGTGGCCAGATTGGGCTCATTAGCCTCATTTGGCAGCCAATCTAAGAGAAGGTAAACTCTGACTCTAAACCCGGGTATACGAAGCTCGTTAACCTATTCAGACAGTTTGCCTAGGAGAGGAGGAACTCTGATTTTAAACCCACAAGTCCCAATGAGTGATGGCTAGTTTTAAGACGATGAGAGTGTCATCGGATGTCTCGATTAACTAGCATCAGCGGGCAACGACTACACTGCCTTATGAAAACCTCGGAGAGGGTAGGGAAACGGTAGTAAACCCAGACATAAAATCGGGAGTGGTAGTACCTCAGGCGGATGCTTTCAAAATTGCAAACTCATTCCGGCAGCTCCTGTAGCTGAGCTGGTGCCAAATTGCCACGCTTTGCATTCCTTTGGATTACGCCAGTGAGGCCGATAGGGGGTTTTGCAGTTTGGGCAGCCAAGGGTCTCTATATTCAGCACCCAGGCTTGTGTCCTGAGAAGCTACTCATAGGGCGCCACGAGTATGGTCTACAAAGACTGAGACGCCTATGAATTTAATGCTACGAGAATAAAAACAAATGTTTTCTGAAATAGTTGGAAAGTCATTGCCGCATTAAACATTCATTCACTTTTAAAAATACGCTCCCTCACAACAGACGACAAATGGTGTCTAAAAATGTGTTGCATGCTGGGTTGAACAAACGACCACTTGGGATGTTTTGTTGGAGGTGGTGTGAGATTTCGTTGTGCACGAGAGAGGAGAATAAGAAACCTGTCAGCATTCCGCCACCACGACATGAGATCAATACCGTCAATACATATGGATCCCAGAGTGGATTTGAGCACAATTTAATGGAGAGAAAAGAATAGGATTACTGTACCTCACTGCATGTCGTAAAAGGCGACTAAATAAAGTTCTCATCGTCCTGATGTAAAATTAATTGTTCCAAAACAAACACTCGGTTATCACACAATGTGCGTTCGTGTAAGCTTTTTCAATCAGGTCAACCGTAGTGGTGGCGCTATACTCTAGCTTGCGTGAAATGCGGACACGAAGAATACAAGCGGCTCATTCAGAAATATGTTCATCTGTTCTTCTATTAAGTTTTGAGGTGTTGGTTTATGGCTAGTTGTTGCATTTTGTGCAGAATGTCATGAGGACCAAACATCAACGAATGTGATCTTATTATTTTTACCTAGTGGATGTTCATACTTCACTTGCATACTGTTCTCGTTGACAGTATTGATTTTGTATGAGTGATACAATGTTTAAACAAACGCAAATACTTCGTCCCTATTTTTAATGTTTTGGTCTTTCAGTTGAGAAGTTTAACCCGAAAATCGAATTCTGCAGAAACAGCAAATTGATGACAGAATAGATCAAAAAGCGTGTTTTGCGAAGCTGGTATAATTCCCGAAACCGATTCTTCACCCATCAACAGGTATATCCTTCTACAGATACAGCTTGACAGCTTGAATTGCTGACAAACATGCATTTGCATTGTAGTGTCTCACGTGTGATAAGTTCAAATTGAAAAGAAAAGTATTCCCATTGGTTGGGGTTAAATTGTTGCGCTGCCCTTTAGCGTATTTATATTCGACTGCAGCGTACTATTCGGCGAAATTCCAAAAAAATGCATTACATCGAATCAATTACAAATCTGTCAATCGGTGTGCATTCCATTATATATATATATATATATATATATATATATATATATATATATATATATATATAAATGGGGAGAGAGAGATAGATAGAGAGAGAGAGAAAGAAAGAGAAAGAGAGAGAATATTTTGCAACGATTGGGTGTCTGAGCAAAAGATCGCGAAGCAACTATTTGCTGTTACCACCAAGGACTGATATTAGATGCTATACAGCAACGTAAGAACACAGGTTGTTACAAAGATAAGCAACTGATAATAAGAAACATGCGAAACTAAACTTTAAGTGTTTGGACGTTGGTGAAAGCTCTTCACAACTCAAACATGCAAGTGTTTGAACTCAACAAGGTAGTGCCACTATAGGAAGTAAATACCCGTGAAAATGCGTGCTGAAGTTGGATTCACTGGGTAGTATGCGCAAAACACATTGCAGCGTAATCCGACTTATGAAACAAAGCAAATAGACAAAAAATATACAAAGCTCTCATATATGCCCCCCACCCCCCTCGCATCCCCACTCCCTCCTCCCTGTGACATTAATTGGATTTCACGAGTGAATTGGCGCAGGTAATCGGATATGCAAGAACTGATATAACTCACTTTGATGTCGCGATTAGTGTCACTGGCGTATTTTGGTGACAGGGGTATAACGCCCCGCAGATATGTCCTCAGGGGGAAGAGGAAGCCAGTTCATTGAGATTTTGCGGCATTTACGAATCATAGTGATGTTAACTTTGAAGGATGTACACACACCATCTTCTAAACCAAAAGTGACGTATGTGAGCGACACGATACTAATCTAAATGGAGGTCACAAGTAGAAACAGTACCATACAACCTGTCAGTTAATCCTTCGGGAACGGCGTGAGCTAGTGGTCAAGTGACACGACTCACAACGAGAAAGTGCTCTGTTCGCTCCTCATTCACAGCAGCGACCGTTACTCCAGGAAAGCAAACCCTTACAAAATGCAGGATCAAGCAAACCCTTACAAAATGCGCTGGACCGACAGGAACAAAATAAAAACGGTGCAACGCTCACCGTCTTATGGAAAAGAGAAATAAGGAGAACGAAAAGCACAAGAAAGTCTCCCATTCTTCTTCTTCTGACGTCAGTGGAAACGTTATACCTTTTATTTCTACCTATATCATATCAGGGGTAACATTTCAAGTTTTTTTTCTAAAAAATCCGTAAATTTACTCCAGCACAAATATCGTGGCCTGAGTGCTGCAATATATTGTTATTAGTTGGATTGGATAGTCTTCCTTCCACCCTAAAAAGTTTTCTAGGCCGACCCCTTGAGTCGTTTTGGAACTGGAAAAATGCCATACTGAATAGGGTAGCTAGTGCACTAATCACTACACTACCGAGGCTTCCCTATATACAGAGTGTGTTCAAAAAGTCTCCGACCTTAATGTTTTATTCGCGGAAACAAATGAGGCAGGGGAGTTTAGAGAACGTCCTAAACATGCATGAACTTTTTCCCGTTCGTAGATTGCGTCAGCCAGCCATTCATTATATGTGGTGTAGTGAGCACCGTCAGGTTTTCATTCTCCACGAAATGACTGAAAGAATAGAACTACGGTGTTGCATCAAATTTTGCCAAAATCTAAACGATACCCAAGTGGAAACTATTCAGAAGATTCGACAGGCTTACTGGGCCGAAACTATAACAACCACACACATTACGGAGTGGTACATTCACTTCAAAGATGGCCGCATATCTGTGGAGAATACATCACGTTCCGCTAGGCTCCCCCGTCAAGCCGAAATCATGAAGTCATTAACCAAGAACGGACCGTGGTCTAACAAAACCGTCGTATCACCATTCTTCTTCTTCTTCTTCTTCTTCTTCTTCTTCTTCTTCTTCTTCTTCTTCTTCTTCTTCATCGTACGCTGTTTACAGCGATATACGTTGCACTGTTTTATTTTGTTAAGCCTGTGGCTCAATGCATCCGATTTCAACAGGCGTTTCTGTAGGGATGCCCTCCTTAGCCTTTGGCTGTCCCCAGCCAGTCTGCAAGGCAGCAGTTGTTTTTGGTCAGAGTTGTCTCTCTTAGGGAAGTTGTCTTGCAGGACTATCGAGTCTTCCCCACTCGTGTCTATAGGATTTGACAATGACATGATATGATGGACTATGTACTAGTTTGTACTATCCCGGAAGAGAGGCAGTCCAGTGTGACTGTGTCTCAGGATCGTCACGTCCTGCCAGAAACGTAGCATATGCATGTGAGTGAGGTATCTCTTTGCTCCCTTTTTTCCTCGGCTCATCTGCAGTGATGGCACGCCTAGCATTCCCCGCCACCTGGGAGGTTGTTACAATAGGGCAGAGGTGCAATGTCCGCTGGACTGCATCTCTTCTGCGTCCATTGGGATGACTGATAGCAGACAGAGGTAAAGAACAAGGCAGGAGTGCATTTAACCAGGTGCATTTCTGTCAAGGATTGAGTCTCAGCAGTTCTCAGTGAGTTGGCTGATCTACTGCTTACGACACACCGACCGAGAACTAAGTCTTCTACTAGTGGTTTCACGCCTCATTGGCGTAAAGGGTGAATATCGAGCAGCTTCCCGCCCACTTTGATCGGCGGACGACAGAGACCACTTTCTGCGGCTCGACCGGGTCGGGCTGAGACGCGAGCCCCAGTTCCCAACAAAATCGTAGCCTCCCATCGTGGTGATGCTGAGATTTATGGCGGGGTTCTGGATTAGAGGCGTTCGGCACTAATCTCTCACATTGTAGCCTCGCGCCATTGGTTTATGATCCTAGTACGTGGACAAATGGCTGCAACTCCTCTTGAATTAAGCAGGATTACCGTAGTGACGCCCTGTCATTAGTAGGGTAAAAGTGACCTGTCTTCCGAGGGTCTAATACCAGCACCCGTTCACTATTAGACACTCAATGAATCAATAGAGGGCGTTTTAGTCAGTCAATGACCAAGTGTCTGGAACCTGCGATTTCTCTAAGATTGAGCAGGATTACATTACCGTAGCAACACTCTTTCATTTACAGAGTAAAACTGACCTATCTTCCGTGGGTCTAATTCCAGCACATGTTCCTTATTAGACCCAACGAAAATGCTCTCAGTCTGTCAGTCATTTTACACTGTTCGCGTGTTGAGTCAAATTAAGCCGCAGGCTCCACTCATGGTGGTGCCCTTCCTTCAATTCCTTTATCTAACACTGAATGCGGGCCAATCGAGCCACAGAGAGCTTAGCCCCATATATCCGAGGGTCTTATTCCAGCACCCGTTCCATATTAGACCAAACGGGAGTGCTCTCGGCCTGTCAATCATTTCAGTATTGGCGTGTTGAATCAAATTAAGCCGCAGGCCTTACTACTGGTGGTGCCCTTCCGTCAATTCCTTTAGGTTTCAGCTTTGCAACCATACTTCCCCCGGAACCCAAACACTTTGGTTTCCCGGATGCTGCCCGCAGAGTCATCGAAGCAACTCCTGCGGATCGCTAGTCGGCATCGTCTATGGTCAGAACTACGACGATATTTGATCGTCTTCGCGCCTCTGACTTTCGTTCTTGATTAATGAAAACATTCTTGACAAATGCTTTCGCAGTAGCTCTTCTTGCGGCGATCCAAGAATGTCACCTCTAACGCCGCAATACGAATGCCCCCGTTTGTCCCTGTTAATCATTACCCCAAGTTTCGGCAACCAACAAAATAGAACCGAGGTCCTATTCCATTATTCCATGCACCATTATTCAGGCAGATAAAAGACCTGCTTTGAACACTCTAATTTTTCAAAGTAAACGCGTCGGCCAACGGGGACGCTGAACGAAGAGCACCCGCGGGAGAGAGCCGGCAGACGGTAGGGCAGGAGCCAACGGGCAGTGAACCGGCGCCTGCGCCTGAGATCCAACTACGAGCTTTTTAACTGCAACAACTTTAATATACGCTATTGGAGCTGGAATTACCGCCGCTGCTCCTACCATACTTGCCCTCCAATAGATCCTCGTTAAAGGGTTTAAAGTGTACTCATTCCAATTACGGGGCCTCGAAAGAGTCCCGTATTGTTATTTTTCGTCACTACCTCCCCGTGCCAGGAGTGGGTAAGTTGTGCGCCTGCTGCCTTCCTTGGATGTGGTAGCCGTTTCTCATGCTCCCTCTCCGGAATCGAACCCTGATTCCCCGTTACCCGTTACAAACATGGTAGGCATGTCACGTACCATCGACATTTGATAGGGCAGACATTTGAAAGGCTCACAGATTTGCCACAACAAAGGAATTTTTGACGAACCACAACATTGCATTGCTCCCACAGCCTCCATACTTCCTAAGCCTTGGTCAATGTGAATTTCTTGTTCCCACAACTCAAGAAAACAATTATAGGTCGCCGATTCTTCTTCTTCTTCTTCTTACGCTGTCAGACGTCGACCTTTATTTTTTCGAATAAAGCAGCGGTCATCCTGAGGCTGTCGACACTGCCATAGAACTTGTCTAGTGTTGCCACTGGTGATGGCCACATCTGCTCTCTCTGGTCCTCGTATGTCAGGCAGTTTTGTAGCAAATGCTCAGCGGTAATTTTCCGTTATGTACCTCAGGGTTGTATCTCTTCTTTTTTTTCAGTCTGGCAGTTTTTGTTTCCAATACCTGGTATATTTTCTACCACCTCTGGAAATATATGCTGCCTCCAGGTAGGTTTTCGTACAGTAGGGATGGGCTTTGGTGTTGTTAGTGCGTTCATGGGGTCTCCGTTCATCTTTGCTTTGGCTATTTCTGCAACGTTTCTCCGCTTTAGTTTCCATTTAGCTCTCATTCGGTTTCTCTCGATCTGACTTTTCCGTTCGCCGATTCGATGACGTTCAAGTGATTAAAGCCAACGCAACGAGACAGATGAGGGCTGTTACGACCGTGCCTACAATTGCTGCCTTTGTCATTGGCAGGAACTGTGGAATAAGCGCATGCAATTCCAAGGGCACTGCGTTGAGAAGACAAAATCAAATATCTTACTGATTCAATAAAAATAACAAATTCAGTCCTGGAACTTATTTAGTAGCCCTACTATATATATATATATATATATGTATGTCTTCTCTTGTCTTAATGCCTTAAGGCCGTTCCTCATCATAGCTCTTAGCTGCGGGTCCCTAATTCTTCTGCAGCGGGCAATGTTTTGGGCCACGGAAGTACAGTAGTTGATTAGCACTCCTTCAGATGTGTCTTTATTGTAGTTTCTGACATCATGGTAGTCTGAGCAACGCATTGAAGCTCTTCCCCTTGGTCTCTTTTTGCCTCAGGGATACCATATTGCTGCCGCTGTGCTTCATCAACCCTCGTTTCGTTGCCACATGTGACCTTTCCATCTATCTTTGACCTTGTTTGCATAAATTACTGCATCAGTCACCAAGGACAAGCGTATGTTGAATTGTGGAGATTTTGCACTCTTTGGTTGCGAGGAGTGACTTCGATTAAGCGTCTCTCAAGAAGCCTGTGCCATCTAAATTTTTCCTCTAACGATTTTTGTGAATGCACATGTCTCAGCTCCGCAGCACATCGCAGTGAGCACAGTTGACTTGAAGAGAGAGGCACGTAGGTTCCGGTATGTTCAACCCTCTGGAACCGTGTTAATGGAGGAGAAGGTTGCCCAGCCCACACGGCGACTTCTTGTTAGTTCAAGTTCAAGATGGTTCTGCATTTTAATGAGGCGCCTACAACACTGCACTAGTCGAAATCCTAGAATCTCACACCGACGACGAAGACTGGATTTGGCGATCCGATGGCGCAACACTTTGGTCTTCGAGACATTCATCTCCAGTCCCACTATATCGTCGGCAAATCGAAGGTGATTGAGACGCCTACCGTCATTATGGATGACAAAGGTGTTACAATTACATAGGTGATGACTGATTCCAAATATGCGGAGAAGTTCTTCGGTGATATAGGATACCCTTGGCGACCACCTTCTGAAATGAAGCCACAATTGGACATTGAAAGGGACAAAATGTCGTAGAACAGTTCGTGTAACTGTTGGCTGATTTATGAGATAACCAGGATCAAAATATTGTTCCAACAGTGAACGCTAGACAAAATGTGGTTCTTCTTAATCTATGAAGGTAATATCAAGGGTGCAACTCTAGGCCTGCTTCAAAAAGGCGGGAGTAGGTTGAAAAGTGGTCCACTGATCTGTACGAGCTTCGAAAGGCCGCGTTTTCCGACTGAGAGAGTGTTGCGGACTCCGGCAAAGATGCATTTCGTAAATAGCTTGTACGTGACTAGGAGAAAGTAGAGTAATTGGACGATAATTTCCGAGGCCTTCTTTGTTTCCCTTATTGTGTAAGAGTAAGGTCCTCGAGTTCCGCCAAGCGGTAGGTGTTCTTCTTCCATAAAGATAACATGTTAGAAGTTTAAATATGGCTTGGTAAAGATTTCATTTGCAGCGAAGTCATTTTCCCCTGGGTATTTTCAGATAGTGTTAGATTCGACAGCATGGCTAATTTCTGAGGGTAGAAAGTCGGGAGACGTGGCAACGTGGACAAGGCGATTGACGATCTGAACAGGTCGCTATAGTTTGCTTTCATGATTGGCTTCATACCCAGCTCCCAAGTGGTGTGATTCACATGTGGTTTCAATGAGAACGTAGAAAACATTACAAGGCTCACAAAAAAAACTACCCAGATTAAGAAAAAACTCAGTTATCAGGAATAATACGATATGGGGTTACAATACACACTACAAACATCATGCATACAATGCACACCATAACACTATACATACAATACGCCCCTTAACACCATAAACGCTATGCACACCATAATCACAATAAACATTATCAACACGGTAATCATCATAAACATTACTAACACGATTATCAACATTCATATTATCAACACGATAAACATTTAAAACTCCACGAATAAATATGCTCGGTTAACATGCGGTTGAATGTATCACCAGCAGGTAGTATGCTGACGATTTGACCTATACATGTTACTGTCATGGACAGGATAAACGAATATGTCGCAACGAATGGAAACAGTTGACTAAGTTATGCGAATAGC
Organism: Ariolimax columbianus; assembly: GCA_036924085.1. Lineage (NCBI taxonomy): Eukaryota > Metazoa > Mollusca > Gastropoda > Stylommatophora > Arionidae > Ariolimax > Ariolimax columbianus. The sequence goes on along the minus strand of JAVGWX010000003.1, from coordinate 131,008,979 downwards.
AGCAAGAGGTCTCAAATCGAAATCTAATCCTTAATAACAAATATGGCGGACAGGTATGAATGACGCGGTGCAGTTATGGATCTGTGACATCGACATTTCATTTTATTCATGACATTTTTTTAAAAGAAAAGAAATTTTTCCTTCAGTTTGCACCAAAAAAATTGTTGTATCTTGTTTGTATTTTTTTTTTCATTAGCGCTAGTTTGTGTCCGGCACGCCCAATCTAAAACTGATCAGCCCACATGCTGAATTATGCACAGTTTGTTCTGGCGAAGGCTTTTAGCTTGATTGTGTGATCCATTTACTAACATCAGCCTTCTGATATCGTTTGGATCGTGAGGACGCAGCTCACGGACACGTGAAAGGTGAAGGGTCAGGGATGGATGGTGCGCATATTTCTTTCACTGCTATAAGGATCAATATCGTCAGGAGTATCATCATGTCATTGTCAATCAGATCATGCTCAAAGTATCGTGAACTTCACTTTATTACAGAGAATGGAAAACAACAGATTTGTTCAACTTCACCTTCCTGGATTCGCTTAGATAATAGGGCGCCAAACCATTGTTTTCCCCTTATGTTTATGGGTCTTCTTCTGGAACCCCAAGTCAAGATAGTCCAGTTGTTTTGATCTCATAGCTCAACATTAATATATGTCAGTAATCAATCTCTCATCATTATCAAGTTAGCGTTGCAATTAAAAAAAAAAAAGCTAGAAAGGGCACTGACCACTCCACCTTTCGCAGGATGCTGGTTAGTACAGAAGAGTTTTCAAAAACTCAAATTTCCAACCAGCGGTTAATTCTGATGAATTTCCACTTGACTTTAGTTACTGCCTACAAACAAGCAGCACAATCAAGTGCTCTGACAAGAAACGTTTAGTATCATAGCGACCGTTTCTTATTGTTCACCTTTTACTGCAAGTATGTTACCTCTCACAGTATACGTTATGACAACTTCTATGTTACCTCCGCACTTTCACAGTATACGTTATGACGACTTCGATGCTACCTCCGCACTCTCACAGTATACGTTATGACGACTTCTATGTTACCTCCGCACTCTCACAGAATACGTTATGGCGACTTCTATGTTACCTCCGCACTCTCACAGTATACGTTATGACGACTTATATGTTACCTCCGCACTCTTACAGTTTATGTTATGGTGACTTCTATGTTACCTCCGCACTCTTACAGTTTACGTTATGACGACTTCCATGTTACCTCCGCACTCTCACAGTATACGTTATGACGACTTCTATATTACCTCCGCACTCTCACAGTATACGTTATGGCGACTTCTATGTTACCTCCGCACTCTCACAGTATACGTTTTGACGACTTATATGTTACCTCCGCACTCTTACAGTTTATGTTATGGTGACTTCTATGTTACCTCCGCACTCTTACAGTTTACGTTATGACGACTTCCATGTTACCTCCGCACTCTCACAGTATACGTTATGACGACTTCTATATTACCTCCGCACTCTCACAGTATACGTTATGACGACTTCTTCTAAATATTTAACTTTTAGTCTGAACCACTGACCATGAATTTACCTCATGTCACCTAATTACATGTGTTATATTGTGACAAACGTGTGTCGAAGACAACAGTGAAGAACTGGACAACGGTCTTTAAAGAAGGAAGTTAGTTAATGAAAGATCTTCCGTGACCGGGTCAGGCGCGTATTGTTGCGTCAGAAGACGCCATCGCCAACATTGATGCAGCAATTCGGGTGGACCGTCGCCGGAGCTTGCGTTCGCCCTACTTTTGTCACCATACACTGCTTGCATTCTGCGATGGATGTCAACTGGTCGACATCATTCAGCTGTTAGAAACCGAATCACCGCTCGTTGATCAACTCTGGGCGGATTCCGTATCACACCCGCCATGTTATCAACGGTCTGCTGAGGAAACTATGAGTCGGAGGATAATTAAATTTTGCAAACTCGACGGTTGGTATGTGCTGTTTACATCATAAGTGACGTCAAGGCGCGCATCGCTCCTTTGTTTACTTCATGTAGTTAGATCTGGTTTCATTTGAACAAGCCTCGTATAAGGGATATCACTTCTTGGGATTCACACATATTGACAGAAGCTGAAGTGGTCGCTCAGGATGATCTGTGGCGGATCTAGAGGAACACATGCATAACGACAAGACAAAAAATATTATAGAAAACAACATCCGAAATACCTGAATAAAACTAAAATGTGCAAGTTGACTAGCGTGGTATCGGTAAATTGCCTCGGCTATCCAGTATTGTATCTCTCTTTGCCCGAAATGTTAAAAGGATATATTAGAGTCTGCAGTTATTAACTTATTAGTCTCAATAACTGCAAAAACGGACATTTCAGCTTTGTTTCCATTCTATCAAATCAATCTATGAAAGCATTCAATCAAAACGCATTTAGCTAACTATCGATCATATAAGGTACTCGTCACGATCTGGTATCTTCGGGCAGCTTCGTGTATTTCTTTCGGTTTCCATTATGTTCGTTTCTTCTTTTTTTTTCTCATTTCTTCTGGTTTAAAAAACATAAACATAGTTGTTTCGCAGCGTTTTTTGCTAAGTAATTACATTTTTTCACAAAGGAAAAAAAAAGACCGTCATTTATACCGAGACAGAATCCATGGCAATATGACCACAAAAAAACCAGTACTCTAACCATTTGACTCCTGAATACAATTTGTTAATGTCCACATTAGAGACATATCTCACATCTTGTTTAAAAGTTTTTTACAGTAAACATTTGTCACGCTATCTATCAGCATCACGTTGTCACGTAGAAGCGTGTTAGAATATGCAATCACCGTTAGATTAGGTAAAAACCTTTGATCTAAACAGCATCCCTAATTGCACGACAGGAGCCCTGCGTCGTGTTTCCAGTAAATTATATCATGTCAAGATATAATGTGAAAATACAGAAGAAGTAAATAACAGTCCTATGATGACACTGCAGTGCCCATTTCCTAACATTAATATTTGAAAACAGCGAATTAAACAACAGGAGAGGTAACAATCAGATCAGTTAAGTAAATCCGACCATGGGGAACATTAATAACATATCTCTAAGCGCCGATTGTTCTTTGCGCCCTTCGTAGTTTCAAAATGTATGATTTTGTTTTATGTCATTGCGCTGGTTAGACCCGGTTCTATGGGGTTTAATTTAGATGGAGTAATGATGTCATCAGGTCTTGCTTTTATATATGACATGTACTTTTGTTTTCAAACTGAAGTTTCTTAGTTTAAATACAAGGGGTGCATTGTTGCCAAGCCTGTTTTATTGGATATATATTTTATAGTCTATCCTTCAACTGCACGTTCCTCATGGAGCCCAGTCATCAAATGCTTTGCATAGTTGTTATTGGTACCTGATCAGGCTCCAGGGGATTCCATGGCAAAGTGGTTAAGCCTCGTGATCAGGTGGTGTGGGTTCGACTCCTAACTCAGGCGTCTTTTTCACGGGTGCTTGATGCGGAGTCCCCTGCATCTCGTAGACGCCCCCTAGTCGTCTTGTCCTTGACTTGCCACTGGGGTCGGACGACACGAGACGAGAGAGTGAGGATAAAAAGTAGCGGAGTTAATCCTTACCAAAAATACCGCTAGCAAAATTAATTATGCCATCATCGTCTACGATAGACAGCGGCCTTTGCCTTTGATCAAGTTCCAATCACAGGAGATCAACAAATCGTCTGATTTACCCCCAGAAAGTAGTGACTTCAATACTTATAATATCATTATTGATCAATACATTTCCTGGTGAAATCTATGGTTCTTCTCGTGCCTTGTATTTCACGTCTATTTCCCTGGCAAGGCGTGGGCAAGGGGTTAAGTGACACGGCTCACAACTCGAAGATTCTGGGTTTGATCTCTATCACAGCACCGACCGTTACCCCGGGGAAGCAAACTCTTAGAAAATGCAGGAGAAATTAGTCCCTTACATAAAATACATGCTGAAGTCGGATAGACTGGGCCGATAGGTGCAAATAAAAACCACAGTGCAACGCACACCGCATTGGGGAATATAGAAATACAACGAATGCAAAAAATGAAAAGTACCCATATTGGTTTCGATTTACCAATGGTATGGCTCATTACCTTTTACAGTTTCGTTTCATGCGATTTTGCTTCAAACTTCTATATTTTGCCTGCTGTCTTATCGTCTAGTACCCTTCTTTCTTTCAATGCTTCTCAAAAGATTTGCTATACATCCCTTTCACTTGTATCTGATGCTTGAATTACTTCTGAAGTTATTCGATACACAACTAGTGATTCATTCTAAGCTGTTCTTTGTAACCTTTCCAAGAGTACGTCTGAGTCACACTCGTTCAGAATGGTTCTGTACATAATCCGGTATCCGACAGGGAGGTATCTTCTCTCCGGCATTGTTCTGCAGCCGTGGACGGGGTCCTATGACAGCTGGAGATGCATAACCCAAAAGCTACTAAAAGACAGCTGTATTTTTACGCAGATAACGTAGTCAAACCCGGCTATCACACCCACCCCCGCACTTATATAAGCACTAGAACACCTATAAGATCTGACATCTAGGTTACACTTCGATATCTCTTAGGCAAAACGCAAGATACAAAAACCGTAGCTTGAATTCCCAAAACTTGATTTATTGCTAATGGCAAGTATCTTTACACCACCGATAATGTAATTTAACTAGGCAGCAAACAAAAGGCTGATGCACATAACTATCCGGACATCATCCGAAAAGTCGATCTGACTGCAGCTTCTATGAACTGTATCAATTCTAGAATCAGTGGATGTTTCCACTGAAAAAAAGCTATGGGTTAATATAACCTATGTCGACTTCAGAACCAGTGGAGGCTTTCACTGAGAACCAAGCTATTGATTAATATAACCTCTGTTGACTTCAGAACCAGTGGAGGCGTTCACTGAAAACGAAGCTATGGGTTAATATAAACTCTGTCAACTCTAGAACCAGTGGAGGCGTTCACTGCAAAACCAAGCTATAGATAAATATAATCTATGTCCTGGAAACCAAGCTATGGATAAATATAATCTATGTCCTGGAAACCAAGCTATAGATAAATATAATCTATGTCCTGGAAACCAAGCTATAGATAAATATAATCTATGTCCTGGAAACCAAGCTATAGATAAATATAATCTATGTCCTGGAAACCAAGCTATAGATAAATATAATCTATGTCCTGCAAACCGAGCTATTGATAAATATAATCTATGTCCTGGAAACCAAGCTATAGATAAATATAATCTATGTCCTGGAAACCAAGCTATAGATAAATATAACCTCTGTCCTGGAAACCAAGCTATAGATAAATATAACCTCTGTTCTGGAAACCAAGCTATAGATAAATATAACCTCTGTCCTGGAAACCAAGCTATAGATAAATATAACCTCTGTCCTGGAAACCAAGCTATAGATAAATATAACCTCTGTCCTGGAAACCAAGCTATAGATAAATATAACCTCTGTCCTGGAAACCAAGCTATAGATAAATATAACCTCTGTCCTGGAAACCAAGCTATAGATAAATATAACCTCTGTCCTGGAAACCAAGCTATAGATAAATATAACCTCTGTCCTGGAAACCAAGCTATAGATAAATATAACCTCTGTCCTGGAAACCAAGCTATAGATAAATAGAACCTGTGCTGCTCCTATTCTGCTGGATGGCTCCGAAACTTGGACTATTACACACAGTGATCAGAAGCGCATGAAAGCGTTTTTACACGCTTCGACAGATACGTACACTGTTGACCCGCTAGTATAGCCAGGTCACAAACGACGAAATCACTCGACGGACGACAGACTTTGGAAGCACTTTACCATTCTAAACCGTCGTCATTTTGAACATGTGGCCGATCTTACCAACGAGCCCCCCCCCCCCTTTCCACCCCCACCCACATCAACTCTTCTAGCATGCCATTAACATCTGATTGCAGCAGGATTGAAGCTTTCGTCTCTTCATCTCACTGCCTGGATGATTCTATAACAAAATATCTTTAGCACATTCTGAAAAATGGATTTAGTTGTTGTTTTCATTTCTTCCATGGTTATTTTTTTGCAATCCTGATTATTGATTTAGTATTTCATCTGGCTTTACCCGAAGTAATATAATCTTCTTGTGTCCTCGTCCCAAGACATTTCGTATAGTCTTATTTTCTGAAAGTCTGTATTGATTATTTTGCTTTTTCATTCCAACACTTGTTTACTTCCTTGTTTGTCGTGTCTTAAATTACTTGTTCCCTATTATCACGTGATAGATATTTCTAGTATATGACATCTACTGTTCATACACATTTTCTTTCATGAAGGTCGCCTATCCCAGTGTTTTCATATTATTGATGGTTATTCGATTTTTGTTGACTCTTTTCTTTCTTTTGTGACGCTGTTTAAAAATAATATCATTACAACAGTTAGTATGTGAACTGATATTGAGGATTACTCTCTTTCGTTATATTTGTTTTCACCTTTGACATACTACTATATAATTAATTTGACAGTACTGTTCTGTATTGTTCCACCTGTACGATATTTTGACACGTCATTAGTTATTAAATAGGCACATCCAACGCATATTTGTATGAGTTCATCTCTATTACTGGCTAGTTCCAACACTGTGCTACTAAATTATCATTAACAGTGTTCGTCAGATGCGTCTTCTCCTAATTCTTACATTCAGATTGTGCATTATGATGAGATCATAATTCCCACTACCCCTTTTGAGAGCATCCGACAAGGTGGTCAAATTTCTACTGTCTTCCTTATTGTAGAGGACACAGCTCTGGAGCAAAGCTTTTGATGCATTACTGAGTTTATGGGGGAGGAGGGGCAGTGGTCTCGAGGTAAGGTGTTCACCTCGAGTTCTGGAGTTCGAGAGTTCAAATCCGGTTTGAGAAGGGAGTTTTTTTCACATGTATGATCTGGTAAAAAATTGTTATCTGAGTAGTGATATTAGACACCCATGTGCAGTAGCCCGCAAGCTAAAAATCCCTTGGCAGTTAGAAATCGACAACAGTAAGCTTAACAGCCAGTGCTCGAGTAAAATTCTCGTCCCACGTCTGGCAAAAAAAGCAACCATCAGGTCTTGGTTATGTAGTTAGTAGAGTGGCTTATATGGCACCTGACAGGTTGCGGGTTTACTTTGCTCTAATTTGCCTATTCCACCACCACCAGTTCCAAAAATGGAGCAAGGTATATTCTAGGGGCTATTATCCCCACAGATACTGGGATTGACCTGGCAAGTCACCAGCGGATTTTCGCCTGCCAAACAGTAGGAAACAAAGAAAGTTACAACTCTCTACGACTCCTAACGACACAAGTGGACTGAAGATAGATAGATAACTGAGTGTCTGCTTATAAGTCTTTCAAATTATTTTTGATTATATTCAATTAGTATTTCTTTCTGTCAATGTACTAGAAAATGTCACCGTGTTCCATTATATAGAGCGACGTTGCTCATTTCGGCCATAGTTTTCATGGATATCTTGAACAATATAGCCATTTTCTAAAGTATATAATAGTTTCATCACTCTAATGATAACAGGATGTAAAGGAATAGAACCACTGCAACCTTTCAAGCGTGTCATAAATGACGACTAATGAGTAAAGTGTGTAGAGTTAGCAACTTCCTCATGTAAACTCATTGGTTTCAAGTCCCCAGCTCAAATGTATCGATTCAGACTTCCTGAAAAGGATACAATGCAGTGGGGATCCATTGCTTTACCTGGAGAGAAAGAACTAATCAATCGCTAATCGTATTTTAAACATTCTGTGCCACTTAAATAATTTCTACGCACTGATTTATTTATATCTAGAAAATTGTTAAACATGCAATGTCGATGGTTTAATCGTATTCAGTGCCCATACTCCCTTGACGCTTCAGGGGTTTCAACAGTTACTATTTATCCGGTTATACTTTTCTGTTTTTTATTCAGCAATAATAAACACCTGTCGACTTTCGTGCCAGTTAGGGCAGTGACAGCGATACTACATCTTGCAACATGTGTCGACCGAGGCATGCCTGCTTGGCTGCAGAAGCTGTGATATGAGATATCACACACCAGCCTCGCCTAATCCCAGCCAACCATTGCTTTATTCCGTTGCCATCTCGCGTGACATGAACGTGAGACCATCCTCGAATAAATCAGACTGACTATGATAACATAGCCACGTGCTCAGAGTATTTTAAAAATATCGTGGATTATCAGAAAGGATGGTTTAAAGTCTTTTTGGGGAAACCTGTTAAACATATGTTGTGGTCCTAGTATAGTATAGAGGGTCAAGATGCTGAGCAGTGCATGAGCTGCAGCGGTCAGTGGCCCATATCTGGCTGCTAGCTTCAGAACTTGCGAATCATAGCTGCAAAGACCTTCTTCACCTACACGCGGTGATCCTGGATAACAAGCTGCAACAGAGCAGACTGGCTAAGGAAAAGGTATCGAAGATGAAAGGTAAACCCGATATCCAAAATTGCTAGCTTAAGTATGAAATATGTCGGACCGAAAGTTGCAAATATCGCAGTCAAGCTGTAAACTTCGACACAACGTATTTCGTTCCCAGGACTACATCCTGCTACTTGCAAATCACTTTTCAGAACTTGGTAGGTGAGATTGAGAACGAACGAAGAATATAGTATAGAATATGTAGCAGGCAAGAAATGTTGAAAGTTAGGAATTAATGCAAGACCATATCTGTTTTACAGCTTAGCATGGTGTTATAGTATGTTAAACACCAATGGGCTAGCAGAGCCGATAAGTCGAACAAAGAAAAGTGACCCTGAATCATGAATGGCATGTCATGCGCGTTGGCTATTGGGAAGGACGGGGGGGGGGGGGGGGGGGAGGGGGTGGGGTTACATTGAGCTTGGGACCTGGAATACAGGTATGTCAACACTATCAGTCAGAGGAACATGTTAAGAAGACATTGGCGTCACATTGCAGTAGAGGAGTGAAGAAGACAAATCCTGTACACATAGTTTGCATTTAAGAAATGAAAGATCCAACGTATTTTCAAACTTTAAACTTTCTACGATAATGTGAATGTTATATTTTGTATCTATGTGTATGTCTTGTGCTCTACTGTTCTACCTCTATATGTTATAGTTCTACTGTTTTTTGTCTATTTGATGTGGTTCTACTGTTCTATTCTTTGTCTATGTGGTGTGGCTTTGTTGTTCCATTCTATTTCTATGTGGTGTGGTTCTGCTGTTCTATGTGGTGTGGTTTTACTGTTCTATGTGGTGTGGTTCTACTGTTCTATTCTTTGTCTATGTGGTGTGGCTTTGTTGTTCCATTCTACTTCTATGTGGTGTGGTTCTACTGTTCTATGTGGTGTGAATCTACTGTTCTATGTGGTGTGGTTCTATTCTTGTATGTCTATGTGGTGTTGTTCTACTCTTGTTTGTCTATATGGTGTGCTTTTACAGTTTTATGTCTATGTAGAGTGGTTCTACTGTTCTCTTTTATTTCTATGGGGTGTGGTTTTGTTGTTCTTTGTTTGTGTAATAGTTCTACTGTTCTGTTCTGTGTAAATGTCGTTGTTCTACTTTTATGTTCTATCTAAATGTCGTAGATTCATTATTCAGTTGTATGTAAATATCGCAGCTGTACTTTTCTGTTCTATGAAAATGTCGTAGATCCACTGCTCTGTTTTGTGTATATGTCGTAGTTCTACTGTTTTATTTTGAGCAAATGTCGTAGTTCTATCATTATGTTCATTTAATTGTAGTTCCCTTTCACATTCTCTTCTTCGCGTATTTTTAGATCTGCCACTCTTTTCTACTATTGTTGGGTCCATGAGAAAGTTTGGCGAGCTGTGCTGGAAAGTGATCCGACACCAACATCCAACAAGCCAGCCTTTATTAGTTACAAAAACATGTTCAGAATTGGGTCAGCTTTCAAGATGCCCTGCCTTAACACACAAAGAGCGGAAGGAATTCAGATATACTCTTAAATATCTCAAAGTGGTGTTACAATGTCCTGAAGGCAGTCTATGGTGTACATTCAAATCTCTTATTTCCTGTCCTCAATATAAATGACTCGGCATTTCCAATTGACAATTGTCAGATTCTAGATCGATTGAAATTCTATGTTAACCTCGCAACCATCAATAAACAAGCGAATGCGGGTATGCCAAAGTCGCATTTTTCTATGGGCTCGACCACCCTACATAATTGAATTGAGGTCAAGAACGCAATCATCTTAACGTCCAGCTTCAAAGGCCTATGGGTCAGATGCTATTCATGTATGGTGTACACAGCTAGATACCCACGCTACTTACACTTGGGATGAAGAGTATATACTCCAGTAACTGAAAGATACCGCCATTGTGCATATGAAAAACCCATGGACAACCATCAATCTTAACTTAACTTAACATCTTTATACTGGTTTAGAAGACTCTGCAGTCTGTAGACAACCAGTTTCATTTACATTACATTGCTCTAAAAGCTATTCGCATCCAATCTATTCTTAAATGCATTAATTGTCCCTGCCACCACTACTTCCTGTTGCAATACATTCCAAGCATTCACCACTCTCTGACTTTAAAAAATATTTTCTAATATCAAATTTGTATCGTTCTTTTTGGAGCTATGCTCTCTTGTTCTTGGTTGTATTTTAAAACTGGTTATAGTCTAATTTATCCGTTCATTTGATTATCTTATAAACCTGTATTTGTCACTTCGAAATTTTCTCCTTTTTGGACAATGTAGACCGGTATTCTGAATCTTTCCTCATAATTATAATTCTGGATCCCACTATCAGCCTTGCTGCTCTTTTTTGTATTCTTTCCAGCATGTTTATATCCACTATATGATAAGGACTTCAAACCTGTACACAGTACTCCAATCTAGATCTAACTGATGATTTATACAGTTTGATTATCACTTCCTTGCTCCTATGTTTAATATTTCTTTATATCAGACCTAACATTGCATTTGCCTTTTTCACTGCTGCCTGGACTTGCTCACTCACCTTACCTGTGTGCTCTATTATAACTCCTAGTTCCCATTCCTTTTCTATCTTTTTAATATTGTACTCTCTCATTGTGTAATTATATGCCATATTGGATCTACCCATGTGAGTGACTGTACATTTATCTACATTAAACTGCATTTGGAAGCTTACAGACCATTCTCAAACTGTATCTAAATCTGATCTCAATAAATCCCCTTCTGCTTTAGATGAGACACTACTGCGTGGTTTTATGTCATCAGCGAATTTTTAAATTTTGGATCCGATATCGATGTCCAAATCGTTTATATATATCAAGAACAATATTCGTCTCAAAACCGAGTCCTGTGACACTCCACTTTTTACACTACTCAGAGTACTCCTTATTTATGCCCATTCTCTGCCTTCTTCACATTAACTGATCATCAATCCATTTGGCAACTTTCCCACCTATTCCATGTGATTTTAACATTCTAAATAATCTTTGATGAGGTATATTAAAAGACTTTGCAAAATCTAGATAAATAGCATCCACTGGCTCCCCTTTATCTATAATTTTAGTATCCTCCTTCATGAATTTTAATATTTTTGTTAAGCGTGATCACCCTCAGGTAAACCCGTGCTGACTATTTCTGATTAGATTAAAGCTATCTAAATGCATTATACTGTTTCCTTTGATTATTGATTGTAACAATCTACAGACCATGCTCGTTAAAGTCACCAGTCAATAATTTGCTGGATCTGATATTTTTGCCCTTTTTGAATAAGGAGATCACTCGTGCATCTTTTCAATCTCTTGGAACAACCTTTTTTGCAAGTGATTAAGACCATAATATAGCCAATGGTTTTGTTAGTTATAGCCCCAAGACAATTTCGCTTGTGTCAATTTTATCTTGAGCAGAGGTTTCTCACAGAGAGGCTGTGTTGTTTATGAACGACCCGATATTTGCAGCAGGTCAGATGCAAAGAAATGTCAGGAAAAGCAACACGGCTTCGTGTACACGAGTTATGCTGACTGAATCAAATCACGCGATGCCGTCAAGCGAGACGGGACCTTTCCCAGAATGGTAAAAACAACTCAACATTTTATTGGTTTTGAAAATGTCTTTGAAATGCATACGCACGCTCAGTCTGTAGAAGATACTATGATCTTATGGTATCCCTCACTTCCGCAGTGTTTCATTTCTTAAAAATGCCTACACAAATTGTACATGCAGTTGTGTGCATATCAACCAAACTTGGAATCTAAGAACAGTATTCCGACATGAATGCCTCATATCAACCAAACTTGGAGTGTAAGAACAATGTTGCGACATGAATGCCTCATATCAACCTTATTCTCGGGGACGGCGTGGCCTAGTGGTTAAGTGGCACGGCTCACAATCTGAAGGTGCTGGGTTCGATCCCTATCACAGCACCGGCCGTTACCCCGGGGACGCAAACCCTTAGGAAATGCAGGAGGAAGCAGACACTTACATAAAATGAATGCTGAAGTCGGATGCACTGGGCCTACAGGCGCACAATAAAAACCACAATGTAACGCACACCACCTTGGGGAATAGAGAAATAAGGCGAACGCCACAAAAAAAAAACACAAAAAAATCTTTTCATAATTGTCATTGGCCGAATGCTGCACCAGACTACAGAGAACGCCACAAACGGAATAAGATGAACATTACTTTCAACATCGGAAGACCTGGAAATTTCAGATAACATTACAATATTTACAGATTCACGTGAATCAATTTAATAGAAAACTGAACACATGAGTGTAACAAGTGGGGCTGACTATTTATTTCAATATTTCATGATACTAAATATAACGAATACCACATCAAATCAAATACCAGATACATAACTAACAAAGACGGACACATTTGCTTACAAAAGAAGCACATTTACCTTACCCATTATGGGGAAACAGGCAAATGCATCAAAAGCAGAACGAAGAAAACACGAACAGTTAGTGCAAGCTTTAGACAACATTCGCAGTGCAGCAAAAACACCGAATTAAGAATATGAAAAAGTTGCCTACTTTATGTGCTCTATAATGAGCATAGTGTTGAGGTGTAACAGAAATGTCAAAACTACTTAACAGAAATGTCAAAACTACTATCTTTGCACATAAACGATTTATGAAGGATTTATAAACAAGCGTAATTTGTTGACCGAGCCTAATCAGTAACCAAGAACTGCTGGCATGAATCAATCAAGAAGATAGGCACGCCACCGAATGCTCTTCAGTTCAGTTCAGTTCATCCCGTAACCCATCAGGTCGTTGGGTCACACACGAAGACACTCCCAAAATCCAACGCCATCCCTCTCTGTCTGTCGCCGCCTGACGTATCTCACCGGGACGAAGGCCTGACCACTCAGTGATGTTGTCCACCCATCTCTTCCTTGGACGTCCTCGCCCTCTCTGTCCCGGTCCGGAACCAAAGAGTATCAAGTTGGTATACTCTTCAGCTGTGACCTAATAAGTGAACCTTCCATTATCATCAGTACCGAAACGTTATGGACTACAGAGGGAAAGATAAATACAAATAACGTGTCGACGAGCTGTAGAAGCCGAAATGTAAGTCATGAACCAGAGCTGCCGGACTGTAATTATATGGAGGAAGCGGTGGGAGGCTCTTTATTCTCTTACCGATGACATCAGGCGTTTTGGTTATTGACCACTTTGTCAGTGAATGATCAAGGGTTTAGGAAGACCAATAATTACAAACATAAAATTACTTACACAGACAGTATACCATCGTCACGGGCCGAGTCGAGTCTTATGCAATCCTGAGTGTCTGTACATTAATTTCCAAAGTGTTGTTCATCAATGCTTCAAGTTCAAGTATTCAAGAAAGGGTCGTTCATCAATACTTCAAGTTCAAGTATTCAAGAAAGGGTCGTTCATCAATACTTCAAGTTCAAGTATTCAAGAAAAGGTCGTTCATCAATACTTCAAGTTCAAATATTTAAGAATGGGTTGTTCATCAATACTACAACTTCAAGTATTCAAGAAAGGGTTGTTGATCAATTCATGGATCGGCCGTATTCACTACCATAATATTAAAATGGCCAGCATTTTTTGTCTTTAGCGTCTTCTATTCATTTGTCCAGCTTTCTTCCTGTTGGTATAGTGTACTCCAGTCCTACTTTTCTCATAACCTATTTAGAAAAAAAGGTCACTGCTTGTTATAGATGCGCGTAAGAAGTTTTCTTTGCACGTTGCAAAGAACAGACAAGTTCAGATAGATTTTGGGTAGCAAGAGTATAAAAAGTAATTTCAGCATTATTACATGATAAAGCAGTAGAAAATTATTTGGTAATACTCTTGCCTACGTTTATATAATACAATTTTAATAAACAGGTCTACCACATGCATATATTCTGGAGATTCTAGAAGAGCCTTATAAGCGTGGTCATGCTAATCGAATTGGTGCAGAGCTTCCAGATCCGGCAACAAAATCTCAATTATTTGAAATTGTAACTCACACGAGGATTCACCGATCATGTGGAAGTTTAAATCCTTTCTCGTCGTGCTTGGAAAGTGGGAAATTCACATACGATTTTCTTAAACAATTCAGAGAAAGCACTTTCGTTAACGTGAATAACCGGGGTGTTCCTTGATCTTTTCAGCCTTTCTCGTTTCTCTGTACCCAGAAGACCTCTGCGCGCGTCGGCAGCCACTATGTCCTCTCCAACTGACTGTCCCCTCGATCTTAAGCAATTGTTTTCTAGCCCTTAGATGGGATGTCACATGACTTCATATTCCTCTTGCATTCGTCCTTGAATCGCAACGTTGGACGATCGTTTCTTATAACTCCAATGACCAGCTGTTCATAAAGGATATCTCCAGGCAACCTCTTAAATTCCATGCGGTAAACATGTCCCAATCATCGAAAACGTCGCTGGTCCAACATCGAGTACATGTTATGAGTGTATGCTCGCTGTAAGACCATTTTATGCGGCACTCTCTCTTGCTACCTAATCCCAATATACGACGTAGACACGCCATGTGAAAGATGTTGAGCCGCTGTTCTTGCTTAATGTAAGTGATCCAAGTATCGTTACCATACATGAGAGCGCCAAGAACGCAGGTCTTACAGATCAGGACTTTGGTGTAGTGAGACAGCGCAGTGTTCTTCCAGACTCTCTTTCTTTGTCAGGTGGGCCATGACGGTGCTCGCCCTGCCAAACCTACTGTCTATCTCGTTCTCGAGCGAGAGAGTGTTGCTGAGGGCAAACCCCAGATAAGTGAAGCTGTTGACGAACTCCAGAGTGACGCCAACAATCTTTATAGCGAGAGAAGTTGCAAAACCCTGTGTGCAGACCTTTATATTTTCCAGGCTTATTGTGAACCAAAACTGCTTGTATCCCTTGGCGAATCTGTCTCACGTTTATTTAGGTCCTCCTCACTATTGGTCACCAGAACCGCATCATCTGCACATACCATCTCCCTAATGAGCGCCGTCCTAACATTGGTCCTCGCACGCGGACGGGACAGATTAAACAGTTGCCCATCTGACCTACTGTACAGATAAACACGGTCCACAGATGTGCCATTAGCAAACGATAGGAACATGGAGAAGTTGATCCAAAAAAGGGCTGGTACAAGCACACTCAACTCTTGATTTAAACAAATGTTTAAGAAGATCCATTGTATAGGACTGATCTCTTCGTATCAGTGTGAAAATAAATTATCATGCTACGCAGTTTTCGGTAGCGCGGAAAGGAGGGGGGGGGGGGGGGAGAGGAAATTACACTTCTCCTGGATATTGCGAAAAGAGAAACATAGATCCGAAAAAGGACTATGTAATGGAGCGAGTTCAATTGTCCGTAATTGACATAATCATTTCACGGACGCAGAAGTGCTGATTGGTACAAATCAAAGAGAAAGAGTTTTCATATCCAGAATTGATTTGGCTCCAAGTGAAATTGGCTTTCCATTCATTTTGAAACGCCGATATTTTCCAATTTTTGGCGTCTGCAATGACGATAAATACGTCTCAAGGGAAAACGTTCAGTTCCATAGGATTGTGGTTAGAGGAACATGTATTCTAACATGCACTACTTTATAAAGGTTTTTTTGTGAAGTCAGAATTAATCTCAAGTGAAGGTTTTTGTTTAAAATTCTAAAAATCTAGAAGTATCTTGTAGTTTTGTAAAATAATCAATGTATTTTCAATATTTCGTAAAATTTATTGCATTATATTTTCATATTCCAATTAATGTTCCATCAATTTAAATTAATATTTTTAAAATAATAAATATCGTTAGGCAGCTAACTTTAAAATGAAATAGATTCCGTCTGTTATTTATGACAGATAATTACTCTGGCTATTATAAATGTCAACGCATCTGTGTATACGTGTAAATGTATCGCTCAGTAGTTCATTCCCTCGCTGTAAAGTAAGTCAGGTACGGTTGCACAGCTAGGCAAATTAGAGCGTATGGCGAGCTGGGAGAGATTATTTGTGGCCAGATGTTAACGCTAACAACTCCACTAATCAGACGCATTGACTGCCCTCTGCAGCTGGTGAGAAATTGGGCTTGGCCAATAGCACAAAGAAAATGCAAGTAGCGTAACAAGCAGACCCAGGTAGTACGTAGGAATAACCAGTTCTTACAGTAATGGATACAATAGAAACGATGGAAACATTCGTCTACCTCAGAAGATTACTGTAAAGATCAGTGATTATTGCTGGTGATAGGGCTAACAGATCAGCAAAGGCCACCAAAGCTTTAGGTAAACTGGACTCGATAGTGTAAGAAAGTCGAGGAATCAGCATAACGACTACGCTGACATTCTATTCTGCCTTGCCACCCTTTTCCTAACTTCTCTTTTCCCTCAGCGTGTGAAAGCTGGAATGTCTTCGCTGGAGACACCAGGAGGCTAAATGCCTTCCATAAGACTTGAATGACTCACATAACACATACTCACTGTCAACAGACAGCAGAGGTGACGAAGTGGAAGATTGGGAGATAGATGCAAATCTCTCCCTAATCAATAGGCCGGAGGATAGCCCTAGCTTCTATTCAAGAACATGGCATACCACCTCGACTCCAGATTTGGCCTTCTCCACACAGGACATACACCATAAAATAGACCGCCAGGTGCTAAACCAACTGGCAGGTAGCGACCACAGGCCGATCAGACTAACCATTGACATGGAAGTAGGCCCACAGGAAACAAAACCGCTCCCACGTTGGAATTACAAACGAGCCGACTGGGACAGATTTGCAATCCTGACAGATGGGCTGTGTGAAACCATCAACACACGACACTCAAAAATGAAGCCCATGGTAGAGAGCCTAAGCAAGGCAATAATGCAAGCCGCCACTGAAACCATCCCAAGAGGAGCTAGGAAAAACTATAAGCCCTACTGGAATGATGAGTTGCAGAAAGTGGAAGATGCAGTAACAAATGCTAGGAACATGGCAGAGCGAGGAAAATCCATGGAGGCAAACATCGCCCTCAAAGCCGCCGCGGCGAAGTACAAACACACTCTCAGGCAAACAGCAAGAGAAAGGTGGAAAAATAAAACGGAAAGTCTAAACCTGGACAAAGACGGGAACAAGCTATGGAAGCTAGTCAGAGCCATGAACGACGAAACCCCGTCAAATAAACAAATTACTATCAAGCAGGGCGATAACGTGATCACAGGTAAGAAAGCCGCTAACGCCTTTGTCGATCACTATGCCAGAGCAAACCACATCGAGGTCCCTGTAGATAAGCATACAGACATTAGCGAAGAGCTAAAGGGACACGAAAACATAAATACGGCTCCTGAAGAGCACATGATGGCCAAACTAACAATGCGCGAAATGGAAGAGGCTATGAGAACACTAAAGAAAAGGAAATCTCCCGGAAAATACGGGATAACAAACGAAATGCTGATGGGGCTGGGCCAAACAGCGAAGAGGAAATTACTATCAGTCCTGAACCAAAGCTGGAAAAGGGGTATTGTACCCCAGGCAAGGAAAGACGCAATACTGGTACCAGTACCAAAAACAGGAAAGGATAAAAAAGATCCAAATGCATACAGGCCCATCAGCCTACTGAGCTGTGTCGGCAAGCTGATGGAACGGATGATAAACACCAGACTGATGTGGCATCTGGAAGAAAAACGAATACTAATTCCACAGCAAGCCGGCTTCAGACAGCACAGATCCACTGAGGACCAGGTCATCCTCATAGCCCAGGAGATAGAAGATGCCTACCAGGCACAGAAACACACAGTAGCTGTTTGGGTGGATCTGGAAAAGGCATTTGACAAAGTCTGGAAGGATGGACTTAGAGTCAAGCTAAGAAGAAGTGATGTCTGTGGGAAGATGTACAAGTGGATCAACCACTACCTCAAACAAAGAACGGCCAAAGTCCAAGTACAAGGGCAGATGAGCAAAAAGGTGACACTCGAGCAGGGAGTACCCCAAGGGGGAGTATTGTCACCCACACTCTTCCTGGTATATATAAACGATATTACAGAGAATATACCAAGAAGAGTCCATAGCTCAATGTTTGCAGACGATCTGGCTATGTGGACCTCTGAAAAGAATCTCACCATAGCAAGAAATCGGATGCAGACGGCCCTAACATCGCTGGAAGAGTGGGCGAACTCATTGCTGGTCAAAATAAACGAGGTGAAAACCACATGCACAACATTCTCGCTTTCATTAAAACCCCAAAGTACCAAATTAAGTCTAAATGGCAAATTCCTGCAGCCAAACGACAACCCAACCTATCTGGGTGTCACATTTGATCGGCGCATGCCATGGAAAAGTCAGATTTAGAGAAACCGAATGAAAGCCAGAGAAAGAATGGCAATCATGAGGAAACTTGCTGGCAAAAGCTGGGGAGCAGACGAAGGCATACTAAAGAAACTGTATACTGGAAGAGTGAGACCAGTTCTCGAGTATGGCATTGCGGCATGGACAACAGCAGCGAAGGCGAACTTCGATAAAGTTAACAAATTTCAAAACCAAGCCATGAGAATTATAACAGGTGGCATGAAGTCAACGCCAATTGTAGAACTTGAAAAGATTACAAAACTGCAATCCATGACCGATAGAAGAGACTGCAGAGCCCAGCTGCAGTCAGAGAAACTCCGAAGACTGACTGACCATCCAATGCACCAGAGACTAAACAATTTGGGAAATGGGAAACTAAAGCGGAGAAACTTTGCAGAAATAGCCAAAGCAAAGATGCACGAAGATCCCATAAACGCACTAACAACACCAAAACCCATCACTACTGTACGAAAACCTACCTGGAGGCAGGATATATTTCCAGAGGTGGTAGAAAATATACCAGGTATTGCAAACAAAAACTGCCAGACTGAAAAAGAAAGGAGAGATACTACCCTAAGCTTCATAACGAAAAGCTACCCAAGCATGGACTGGACCCATGCATACACCGACGGTTCTGTAACAAACACTACACAGAACGGAGGGGCAAGAGCATTCCTGAACCTACCAAATGGCAGACAAATAACACTGTCACTCGCTACTGGTAAGTACACAAGCAATTTCAGAGCGGAGGCAGAGGCACTGAGGGCGGCAGTGGAAGAAATGGTAACACACAGTGAAAATGAGAGCCATATAGTCCTGCTGACAGATGCTCTCGAAGTAGTCACAGTGCTAAAAAGCCAGAAAAACACTGAGCTTAATGACTTAAGAGCAGCACTCTGCAAACTGTGCCAGCAGTCCGCACCAACAAGGGTAGTGGTACAGTGGGTTCCGTCACACTGCAACATCCAAGGCAACGAGGAGGCAGACAGACTGGCAAAAGAAGGTGCAAGACTACCACAAACAGATACCAGTATGACGTACGAAGAGTCAAAACGGCTTATCAAAGCCAGATACATGAACAAATGGGGAACCGAACATACTGGTTACACCAAAAACGATGCCTATTACCAGTTGAACCGAAGAGAGCAGGTCGTTGTCTTCAGACTTCGCACTGGCCACAACAGACTGAGGTACCACCTATTCAACAAATTGAAGATAGGGTGTACCGACGAATGCCCGTGCGGTACTGGTAAAATGACCGCTGAACATCTGCTGCAGAACTGCCCGACATACGAGGATCAGAGAGAGCAGATGTGGCCATTACCAGTGGAACTGCAAGACAAGCTCTATGGCAGTGGCGAGAGCCTCAGGATGACCGCCGCTTTTTTCGAAAAAATAATGGTTACTGTCTGACTGCGTACGAAGAAGAAGAAGATACTCACTGTCAGGACCGTATTGCAAAAAATGAAGTCCTATCCAGAGCTTCACTGTCATTTATGCACTTTTACAGAAAGTCCAATTGAGATGGACTGGTTACATTTTTCAAAATTCGAGCAAAATAATTTCAAAAAGGCTTCTCTTTAGCAAACTGAGTGTGGGAGGACGATCACGTGGGTATCTAAAGCAATGCATCAAGAATGTTCTGAAGGAGTTTCTTAATGGTTGTCAACGCCTGGGAATACTTGGCGTTCAACCTGGACGAGTTTGGTCAGAAATAGCATTACAATAAGCGCGGACATCCGTGTATAGATAGCCTAGGATTGACGAGCAATCATGAGCAGAGTGAATACCAGTACCAGTATCAGCTGTATATTGTATTTGTCAGTCATGCAATTGAACATTCACAAAATCAAGGATCTAGTATGACATTGGATAATGTTATCTGTGAACAACTTATCTGATAAGTTTATAGGTCAGTAAGTGACCCGCTCCTCGGCACGGTAATTAATCTTGCGCGGGTCCCAAGCTGGTTTCAAGTAGTTGCTGGCGATGTAGGTATCTGGGCTGATGGATCTGTTGTAGGCATTGACCATCTCTTTCCGGATCAGAGGGACAGTCACGATCGGGGTAGTTGGTTACACTACTTCTGCCGGCTGCTGCGTCGTTCTCTCTGTCGCCTCTTCTGCCACCGCCGCCCATTGTTTACTTGTAAATTGGTTGTCCTTTGAGAGGTACACTAATAATGCTGAAGCTTGTTTTCATAGATTTTGTGCATGATATAGCCAGGAAAAACTGATAGCAACATTGGAAGCAAGGCGATAGTTGACCAGTTCACAGTGCCCTACGGCATTTAATGACGAAGACAACAAACACCAACGTGAACGAACGATGTGGAGCGTTGTCCATGATGAAATGTAATGTAGGAAGTAATTACCACACTCCGTAATGAACACAATAGTTGATTCCGATGTACGAATCCATTTCCAATATTGTCACTGCGAAACCGCTCGAAAACATAATTTTGACTTTATTGATTGCACGCCTGTTATCGATAACGTAAGGCAAATATGTTTTTGATTGAATATATGTAAAAGCCACAGCACAATGAACGATATGGCGCACGTAACTTCATCCAAATATGATCCATTATTGAAAGCATGATTTATACGATCCCTACAAGTAATACGAATCCAGACCATTTACATATATATATATATATATATATATATATATATATATATATTTATATATATATATATATATATATATGTATATACATAAATATATATATATATATATATATACATACACACATGCACACACACACACGCGCGCGCGCACACACATACATCCATTAAGACACAGACAGTCATTAAGTAACAGCAATTTCATTTATTATATATTTACAAAAGTACCGACCATGTATTTGTTGTCTTATTTTACGATTTAACCCGATGCTGGACAGCACACTTTATCCACCTGTCCACTAGCTTGTGAATGCCCTCTATAAAAAAAGTATTTTCGTGTGAACTTTAACTAATTGCGCCCTGCCTCCATTATCTCGTTCTCAGCTGCATTGGGACTCATCCTATAACCGAGGTCGTCATGGACACTTGTGTGTGCAGTACCGTGACTCCTGTTGAAATATACGGTTATTTCAACAATAGTGACTTACATGTTACCACGGACTTGCTGGTCGATTTGCTGTTTCAATATATCAGTAGTCACGCTTGCTGGTCTCCCACACCGCGGTTTATCAGAAACGTTTTTTCTTCCGTTTTGAAATATGTCTACCCATTCCTACACTCTCCTCCGACTCAAACAAATGTTTCAAAGCTGAATCTTCATTCTTCTGTAAATTTATAGTTTCACACCCTCTAACCCAGAAAAAGAAATAACGTCACATTGTTATTTCACAGTACACGTGACAGTGGGACTGCCATTTTGTACGCTATATTGCGCATAGCCATACTGCTCGGTCGTCACAACTTCTTCATGGAGTTTTGCTTATGAGTCGTTTTGTGACTTGAAATAAGATTTAAGTTGTCTATACTTGATACTTATTGACTAGCCCTCGTTTGTGTTTTTATTTGTTTGTGTGTGTGTGTGTCGTGACTGTGTATGTACATCTCTTTCTAATGTCTTTACACGTGTACCTATCTTTGTCCTGTTCTTTTTCACCTCACGTGAATACAGTGTAGTTAGCCTCTTTGTGGAAGCCTGCGCCCGAAGCAGTTTGAATGTCCGTACGGAGGTGGGTTTTGTAGCAATTTGATTTACATAATGAAGTTGCAAATCTGAAGCTCACCTTCTTTTAGTCAACTTTTACTAAAAGCTTAGATGCGCAGTGGACTTATTTGTTTGTCCTCGCTATGTACATGCTGGCCGACAAAGACATACGTATGTATATATGTTTAAAATGTGACTGATGCAGAGATACAAGTAAAGGAACACAGCTGTGTTGGCAGGGGATACCTAATTATTTCTAGTTGCATTCTCCCCCCACAGCCCATCCCCTCCCCTTCCCCAACCCCACTGACAGGCTGACTACTAATTCGTCTCCAGGTTTGTTTGTTTTTCAGCTGTTTATGCCTGGTGCAGCGAGCTTTGTCGAGCCGGCACCAATCAATATCCTGTAATCTTGTGATGACAATAATGCCGTGCGCACTGTAGGCTCGCGGTTGCCGGCATGATTGGGATTGTTCCATCATGAAAACTTCAGCTAGTGTTAATTAATGTTCTATTCTCGATATAGTTTGAGTGCGTGTGTGTAGCCGTATTTGTGTTTTAAGGAAGGCAAGTTTGATATTTGATTTGGGAGGCTGAGATGACCTGTCTAAGGGCTAAAAGTCATTAGGGACCTGATAGGTTTAGATAAGTACGGAACCGTGATAAACTTCGATTGAGAAAATTGGTTGTAGGTCACGCTAGCGTGACGCATGTTGTGAGATGCACGTAAGCATGCGTAATTGCTTGAGTGAAAGCACACTTAAACGTGTATGTATATGTGTGCTAATTGTATGTATACTATGTTCTTTGTCGCTCATATAGAAGCGCACGGCGATCACTATATTTTGTCTCCTTGGAAGGTGTCCTGGTTAATTCATTTAGTCGAGTAGGAAAAAAGGGAAAATCCGAGTGGACACATTTGCTACGAGACGCCTCTGATATCAAACAACTGATACTTTGTAGGTGGGCTGAAGACAGATACGAGGGACGCATCAGCCATCAAACAACTACTGCCTTTGCAGGATGGTTGGCGATACATGCACATTAAGGAAGCATTCCTAAATAGATGCTTACTGGAGACGCAGAACACATCAAGACAAAACAAAGAAATGACGCTGTTAAAGCCATTGATGTAGACGTATGATGTAGAACGAGGACAACGCAGAACACATCAAGACAAAACAAAGAAATGACGCGGTTAAAGCCATTGATGTAGACGTATGATGTAGAACGAGGACAACAAAGAACTTTTTTTTAGTGTTCTTGCAGATGTGGCCATTGAGCAGGTGGTCGAATAGTCTATGTCCTGCGTTTCTGATCAACAGAGCATGTGTTCAAAATCTTAGTAATACATAGGTCCTATTTATATGGGAATGCATCATAAATCTTTCCTGTGGCGCGACATTGTGTGGTGACTGCAGGGATAAGTAACCTTAATTCCCTAGCCCTACACATCTTACCACTGGACCACAGCAACGATAAAAAACGCCGTAAAAAAATAGTTTTTGGTGTCTGTGGCACTGTGAATACATATATGAGTGCTATATTTTTAAGTACTTCATTATGTCCCTGTATTAGGTGAATAGTCTCAGCTCAGCTCTCTCTCTAGAGCATTCAGTTCAGTTCAAGCGCCATTTTCGCATTGAAGGTCTGCTGCAATATATCTCCATTGTATTCTTACTCTTGCTGTAACCGTGAAATCTTACTGGCTTTTTCCAGTCCATCTACTGGGATTTTGCACCCACTTAAAACATTATCGTCCTCTAGAAGAACTGCCTTCTACACTACCCTACTAGTATGGTTTTCAACAAGGAGGTAGGTCTTGTTATGTAGCCAAAATAACGTAACTGTCTAACCCTGATTTCTGTTATTAATTCTCTTTTCACTTCAAACATTTTCAAAACATCCATATTTGTTTTCTTATCTTCCCAAGAGATGCGACACAATCTTTTAAATATTATATATCATTACACAATACAACACGGAAGTATAAACATATACTATCGGGAGTTGCACATTAATTGGCATGCTTGTTGAATCAGTCGATAATAGGATGTCATCGACCTCTTGGAATCCTTAGTCACTGACAAATAAGTTTGTTCGACTTGAACAAATCTTCCTTGAGCTCACACTGTAGCACTGAGAGTTATAATACTAATATGGTTCGTATATGCATCAAAGACTCGTTGCGTCCAACGAACGCTACCATATCCAACTGCTGAGGCTTTTTCTTGCGTAATGTGAAATCCCTATATACTCCCCAAGTGGAGCTGAGTATCTGCTGCCTTTGCATGAGGGCAGCGAGGAGTGTGTGTTGGACCAATGTTTGTGTCAGACTTTCTTTGTCCGTGTTTGTATTTCCTGTTTCTTCGCGTTTCACCCTGAGGCCTCTGGATTATGTTCACCTTCTGGTCATCGTGATTCTTACTGTGCTGAGAATACTGGGTTAGGAGAGGTATCGTGCATCCTCTGGTGGAGGAGGGAGAGGGGCAGGAGGAAGGTGGCTTCAGTCCAAGCAGGAAGGCCGTTGAATAATGACAACCTGGGCTGAATTTGTGGGTACAGTTAACCCGAACGTTGAACGGCATCATGTACTGGTTTCCCACAGCTTAAGACAGGCAAAGCAGCAGCAATATGCAGTTAAGAAACATGATAACTGATCGAAAGCACATACATTTCACATAATAAAGCCCGCGATGCCACATGGTAAAGGATTTGTCAATTATAATGCCAATAGCAACTAGCAAACACCAGAGAACGACAAAAACACCGGAGCGAGTCGAGAGCGCAGTCAGTCAGGCGCGATCATCTTACTAGCCTCCTCCAAAACAAGAGACGGTAAATTCAACAGGGTTGTCAATAAATGTCTTAAGTTGTTGCTATTCTGTCTGTCAAAGGCAAAATTGGTATGCTGTCTGTTTCACTGAAGTTCAATTATATTTTGATTTGTTTTTCTGTCTGTGATAGTATTTTGCTTTACCAATGGCAGTTCTTGTTAGAGAAGCTGCAAATGTTTTTCTTTATTCTTCTGTGTACGTCAGCATTTGCTATTATGCGTATTGTTTGTGTGTCTATTTTGTCTATAGAGTATGGTATTCTACAAAAAGAGTACGGTATTATACAAATAGAGTATTGTATTCTGCCTATAGAGGATGGTATTCTTTATAGAGAGTAAAGCATTCTGCCTACATAGTTTAGTATTCACGATACAAAGTTTGGTATTCTTCCTAAATGGTGAGGTATTCTTTGTACATTGTATGGTATTTTGCATTTTGCTTATATAGTATGGTACTCTTCCTATAGAGAATGTATTTTTCTAAAGAGTATGGTATTATGTCTATGGAGCAAGTTATTCTTCCTAAGTAGTATGGCAAGCTGTCTATAGAGCATGATATTCTGCTTATAGAGTATGGTAATCTTCCGATAGAGTATGGTATTCTGTGTATATGATACGGTATTTTGTCTATATAGTATGGTCGTCCTCCAATAGAATGTGGTATTCTGCCTATTTTGCATGTTATCTGCCTATAGGGAATGGTATTTTGCTATGTGGTATTGTATTCTGACTGAATAATATATATATACAATCCTGTCTACAGCGTTTGTTATTCTGTATACTGTGTATCATTTTCTTTTATAGGACTTGTTACTATGTCTATAGGGCCTGTTATTCTGTCTGTAGGGTTTGTTAGTCTGTCTATTTTGGTTTTGATTTCAGGTTTTGAGCACAGTCTATAACAGTACTTGTTTTTTGTTTTTATTTTTCTGTTTATGTCCAGTTTCATGACAATACAATTGTTTTTAATTAAGTCATTGTTATACCAATGTTTGTGATTCTGCCCATGTCTGAATTATATTGTTTATATCTTTATATTACGCTTTCCTTTCCTATCTATACCACTGGCCAATGAATATACAATGGTTAAACTAATAGCGGAACTTACAATCCTCATTATGTTCGGGGTATGTACTGTATATTTATTATATGATGCGAGTTATACAATACGTCCTCTGGTGTTGGCCAAATTGCTTCATCTGGTGGAGAACTACACTTTGCTTTATCTCGCCTATTGAATACGTGATTTAAAGTGTGGCGAAATTACTATACTTCTTGTGATCAGTGTATATTATGTATATTATACGACGCACGAATATACTGTTCTTCTTCTTGCCCGGAAACACACTGTGACGGAATCTACGGTACATTGTTTGGTGACGGAATCTACGGTACATTGTTTGGTGATGGAATCTACGGTACATTGTTTGGTGACGGAATCTACGGTACATTGTTTGGTGATGGAATTTGCAGTACACTATTTGGTGACGGAATCTACCGTTCATTGTTTGGTGATGGAATTTGCAGTACACTATTTGGTGACGGAATCTACGGTACATTGTTTGGTGATGGAATCTACGGTACATTGTTTGGTGAGGAAATTTGCGGTACACTATTTGGGGACGGAATCTACGGTACATTGTTTAGTGATGTAATTTACCGCACTTGCTGCCTGATGAAGATATATGTTGTATTTCCCCTAAACGAGTATGTTTGTCCATCAGTAGTCGTCCTATGTCACTGAGCTATCACAAGTGGTTCCATGCAGCTAAACCAGTGGACCCAACTGTGTTCCATGATCTGGCTGGTTTAGATGCATGGAACCACTTGTCAGTGGTCACTGAATTGACACGGACAAGAATTTAACAAAATAATGAAATACATTCTACGACGGACAGGCGAGAGTTCAGAGTACTGCAGCAGGCAGACAATTTAAAGGACTTGTTAATCATCACAGGATAATGTAAAGATACTGAAGAAATTTGGTCACGACAGACTTCACAAAATGTTACTTTGCCCGAAATGCAGCAGAGATTGCCTCTTCAGTACCAAATCCTACACATATATACAGAGGTAGATTAGGTAGGTTGGTAGGTAGGTAAATAGTTAGGTAGGTTGGTAGTCTACACAAGCGACAAGGGAGGTGTTATTGTGTCGTGCTGGTCAAGTGCCAACTCATTTCACTCATGTGGCGAAACGCTTCCGTAAGCTGGAGGTTCGGCGTTCGAATTCAGGGCTGTCAATTACTTCCTTTTTTTCTGTTGTTCGTTCTGTCACTTACTCCAGTGTAAATACATACTTGTATTGTGATCGCTGTCACGGAGAAATATTGTTTGTTTCAAACTCAGCTGAGTATAATCAAGACCAATATTGATGCAGGACAACGATACTTCTTCTTCTTCTTCGTACGCAGTCAGACAGTAACCATTATTTTTTCGAAAAAAGCGGCGGTCATCCTGAGACTCTCGCCACTACCATAGAGCTTGTCTTGCAGTTCCACTGGCAATGGCCACATCTGCTCTCTCTGATCTTCGTATGTCGGGCAGTTCTGCAGCAGATGTTCAGTGGTCATTTTACCAGTACCGCACGGGCATTCGTCGGTACACCCTATCTTCAATTTGTTGAATAGGTGGTACCTCAGTCTGTTGTGGCCAGTGCGAAGTCTGAAGACAACGACCTGCTCTCTTCGGTTCAACTGGTAATAGGCATCGTTTTTGGTGTTACCAGTATGTTCGGTTTCCCATTTGGTCATGTATCTGGCTTTGATAAGCCGTTTTGACTCTTCGTACGTCATACTGGTATCTGTTTGTGGTAGCCTTGCACCTTCTTTTGCCAGTCTGTCTGCCTCCTCGTTGCCTTGGATGTTGCAGTGTGACGGAACCCACTGTACCACTACCCTTTTTGGTGCGGACTGCTGGCACAGTTTGCAGAGTGCTGCTCTTAAGTCATTAAGCTCAGTGTTTTTCTGGCTTTTTAGCGCTGTGACTACGGCGAGAGCATCTGTCAGCAGGATTATATGGCTCTCATTTTCACTGTGTGTTACCATTTCTTCCACTGCCGCCCTCAGTGCCTCTGCCTCCGCTCTGAAATTGCTTGTGTACTTACCAGTAGCGAATGACAGTGTTATTTTTCTGCCATTTGGTAGGTTCAGGAATGCTCCTGCCCCTCCGTTCTGTGTAGTGTTTGTTACAGAACCGTCGGTGTATGCATGGGTCCAGTCCATGCTTGGGTAGCTTTTCGTTATGAAGCTTAGGGTAGTGTCTCTCCTTTCTTTTTCAGTCTGGCAGTTTTTGTTTGCAATAACTGGTATATTTTCTACCACCTCTGGAAATATATCCTGCCTCCAGGTAGGTTTTCGTACAGTAGTGATGGGTTTTGGTGTTGTTAGTGCGTTTATGGGATCTTCGTGCATCTTTGCTTTGGCTATTTCTGCAAAGTTTCTCCGCTTTAGTTTCCCATTTCCCAAATTGTTTAGTCTCTGGTACATTGGATGGTCCGCCAGTCTTCGGAGTTTCTCTGACTGCAGCTGGGCTCTGCAGTCTCTTCTATCGGTCATGGATTGCAGTTTTGTAATCTTTTCAAGTTCTACAATTGGCGTTGACTTCATGCCACCTGTTATAATTCTCATGGCTTGGTTTTGAAGTTTGTTAACTTTATCGAAGTTCGCCTTCGCTGCTGTTGTCCATGCCGCAATGCCATACTCGAGAACTGGTCTCACTCTTCCAGTGTACAGTTTCTTTAGTATCCCTTCGTCTGCTCCCCAGCTTGTGCCAGCAAGTTTCCTCATGATCGCCATTCCTTCTCTGGCTTTCATTCGGTTTCTCTCAATCTGACTTTTCCATGTCATGCGCCGATCAAATGTGACTCCCAGATAGGTTGGGTTGTCGTTTGGCTGCAGGATTTTGCCATTTAGACTTAATTTGGTACTTTGGGATTTTAATGAGAGCGAGAATATTGTGCACGTGGTTTTCTCCTCGTTTATTTTGACCAGCCATGAGTTCGCCCACTCTTCCAGCGATGTTAGGGCCGTCTGCATCCGATTTCTTGCTATGGTGAGATTCTTTTCAGAGGTCCACATAGCCAGATCGTCTGCAAACATTGAGCTATGGACTCTTCTTGGTATATTCTCTGTAATATCGTTTATATATACCAGGAAGAGTGTGGGTGACAATACTCCCCCTTGGGGTACTCCCTGCTCGAGTGTCACCTTTTTGCTCATCTGCCCTTGTACTTGGACTCTGGCCGTTCTTTGTTTGAGGTAGTGGTTGATCCACTTGTACATCTTCCCACAGACATCACTTCTTCTTAGCTTGACTCTAAGTCCATCCTTCCAGACTTTGTCAAATGCCTTTTCCAGATCCACCCAAACAGCTACTGTGTGTTTCTGTGCCTGGTAGGCATCTTCTATCTCCTGGGCTATGAGGATGACCTGGTCCTCAGTGGATCTGTGCTGTCTAAAGCCGGCTTGCTGTGGAATTAGTATTCGTTTTTCTTCCAGATGCCACATCAGTCTGGTGTTTATCATCCGTTCCATCAGCTTGCCGACACAGCTCAGTAGGCTGATGGGCCTGTATCCATTTGGATCTGTTTTATCCTTTCCTGTTTTTGGTACTGGTACCAGTATTGCGTCTTTCCATGCCTGGGGTACAATACCCCTTTTCCAGCTTTGGTTCAGGACTGATAGTAATTTCCTCTTCGCTGTTTGGCCCAGCCCCATCAGCATTTCGTTTGTTATCCCGTATTTTCTGGGAGATTTCCTTTTCTTTAGTGTTCTCATAGCGCATTGTTAGTTTGGCCATCATGTGCTCTTCAGGTGCCGTATTTATGTTTTCGTGTCCCTTTAGCTCTTCGCTAATGTCTGTATGCTTATCTACAGGGACCTCGATGTGGTTTGCTCTGGCATAGTGATCGACAAAGGCGTTAGCGGCTTTCTTACCTGTGATCAAGTTCTCGCCCTGCTTGATAGTAATTTGTTTATTTGACGGGGTTTCGTCGTTCATGGCTCTGACTAGCTTCCATAGCTTGTTCCCGTCTTTGTCCAGGTTTAGACTTTCCGTTTTATTTTTCCACCTTTCTCTTGCTGTTTGCCTGAGAGTGTGTTTGTAACTCGCCGCGGCGGCTTTGAGGGCGATGTTTGCCTCCATGGATTTTCCTCGCTCTGCCATGTTCCTAGCATTTGTTACTGCATCTTCCACTTTCTGCATCTCATCATTCCAGTAGGGCTTATAGTTTTTCCTAGCTCCTCTTGGGATGGTTTCAGTGGCGGCTTGCATTATTGCCTTGCTTAGGCTCTCTACCATGGGCTTCATTTTGGTGTTTCGTGTGTTGATGGTTTCACACAGCCCATCTGTCAGGATTGCAAATCTGTCCCAGTCGGCTCGTTTATAATTCCAACGTGGGAGCGGTTTTGTTTCCCGTGGGCCTACTTCCATGTCAATGGTTAGCCTGATCGGCCTGTGGTCGCTACCTGCCAGTTGGTTTAGCACCTGGCGGTCTATTTTATAGTGTATGTCCTGTGTGGAGAAGGCCAAATCTGGAGTCGAGGTGGTATGCCATGTTCTTGAATAGAAGCTAGGGCTATCCTCTGGCCTATTGATTAGGGAGAGATTTGCATCTATATCCCAATCTTCCACTTCGTCACCTCTGCTGTCTGTGTCAGAGTATCCCCATCTCTCCGAGTGGCTGTTGAAATCTCCAACTACTATGCAGTTGGAGTCTCTGACCTCCATACTCGAGAGCGATAGGTCTCTGTTTGGTGGTCCGTACAGATTGAAAATGCGGAGCTTCGTCTCTTGAGCCATTATGTCAACTCCTACAATTTCTGCTTGTCCGGTGTGATTGACAGGTACCGCGCTACTCGGTATGCTGTTTCTGGTCAGTATCAGGACCCCTCCTTTGTGGCCTTCTCTATCTAGACGGAAGGTCTGGTATCAACTGATTGAGAATTTATGGTTATTGTTGAGGTGCGTTTCCTGGATACATGCCACGTCAATCTTACCTTCATTCAGGTGGTGTGTTAGGGAAAGTTTTTTGTTAATGACTCCCTCCGCATTCCACTGTAGTATTTTGAGGGTCTTGAGGTTTTGGCCAATAGACGTTGCCCCATAGCCATGTGCCTTGACTCCACGACACATGGGTGGGTGACCACCAGTAGTCAAGGGTGGGCCCCTTCGAGGCGTGAGGCCCGGCACTATCGCTGCCTGGCGGGACTCCGCAGGATGAGCGCCATACGTTTTTCTAATAGGTTGTACTGCCATCATACTGTGATTTACGTTGCACTGTTTTGTTAGGCTTGCGGCCCCGTGCATCCGATTTCAACAGGCGTTTCTGTAGGGATGCCCTCCTTAGCCTTTGGCTGTCCCCAGCCTATCTGCAAGGCAGCAGTTGTTTACGATCAGAGTTTTCTCTCTTATGGAAGTTGTCTTACCAGACTATCGAGTCTTCACTACTCGTGTCTATATGGTGCAATGATGATATGTGATGATATATGAGATGGACTGGTTTACCCGGAAGAGAGGCAGTCCAGTGTGTCTGTGTCCCAGGATCGTCACGTCCTGCCAGGAACGTAGCATTTGCATGTGAGTGGGGTATCTCTTTTTCCCTTTATTTTCTTGGCTTCTATGCAGGGATGGTACGCCTAGCATTCCCCGTCACCTAGGGTGTTGACACAGTGGGGCAGGTGTGCAATATCCGCTGGTCTGCATCTCTTCTGCGTCCAGTATGATAGTTATATGGCTGATAACGTACAGAGGTAGATATCGTAGCCGGAGTGCATTCAGCCAGAGGACAAGTCTGGTAATGTCACAGAGATGTTGTTCGCCTGGTGTGCGGACAACTCTCATGGTCAGTGGTTGAGTCTTGACAGTTCACAGTGAGATGGCTGCTCTACTGTTTTCGACACCCCGACCAGGTACTAAGTCTTTGGTTGGTGTTTTCGCACCCCATCGCCGTATAGGGTGAGTATCAAGCAGTTGTCCGCCCGCTTTGATTGGCGGGCGGCAAGGACCTCTTACTGTGGCTCTACCTGATAGGGCTGGGGCGCAAGCCCCAGGTCCCGAGCATGTAGGATCCTCCCATTGCAGTGGTGCTGAGATTTTGGGCGGGATTGCGGCTTACAAGGGTTCGGCCGTAATCCCCCACATGGTAGCCTCGCGCCCTTGGCTTATCAGCCTGGTACGTGAACCAAAGTGTCTGCGGCTCCTCTCGATTTGAGCTGGTTTTCCGTAGCAACGCCCTGTCAGTTGTAGGGTAAAACTGACCTGTCTTCAGATGATCTATTTCCAGCACCCGTTCACTATTTTGTCAGACGAATTTATTGAGGGCTTTTGTTTGTCAATGACCAGGTATTTGAAATCTGCGGTTTCTGCGGAATTAAACACGATTTCCGTAGCGTTCTTTCATTTGAGTGTTTGAGAGCTGACTTGTCATCCGTGAGTCTAATACCAGCGTACGTTCATTATTAGACCCAAACGGCAGTGCTCTCGATTTGTCAGTTGTTCTACAGTATTGGCGTGTTCAGTCAAATTAAGCCGCAGGTTCCACACCTGGTGGTGCCCTTCCGCCAATTCCCTTAGCGAGACAATCAAGTTTCTTAGAGGGTAGCCCCAAAATTTTCGAGGGTCTAATTCCAGCACATGTTCTCTATTAGACCCCACGAAGGTGTACTTTTTGATAGTCATTCTGCAGTATTGGCGTGTTAAGTTAAGTTAGGTCTCAGGCTCCACTCCTGATAGTGCTCTTCCGTCAATTCCTTTATCAAACACTGGATGCAGACAAAACCGGGCCACAGGGGGCATAACCCCAGATTTCTGGGGGTCTAAGTCCAGCACCAGTACCATATTAGACCCTAGAAGAGTGGTCTCGGCATGTCAATCATTTCAGTGTTGGCCGTGTTGAGTCAAACTAAGCCGCAGGCTCCACTCCTGGTGGTGCCCTTCCGTCAATTCCTTTAAGTTTCAGCTTTGCAACCATACTTCCCCCGGAACCCAAACACTTTGGTTTCCCGGAAGCTGCCCGCAGAGTCATCGAAGCAACTCCTGCGGATCGCTAATCGGCATCGTTTATGGTCAGAACTACGACGGTATCTGATCGTCTTCGCGCCTCTGACTTTCGTTCTTGATTAATGAAAACATTCTTGACAAATGCTTTCGCAGTAGCTCGTCTTGCGGCGATCCAAGAATTTCACCTCTAACGCCGCAATACGAATGCCCCCGTTTGTCCCTGTTAATCATTACCTCCAGTTCCGAAAACCAACAAAATAGAACCGAGGTCCTATTCCATTATTCCATGCACCATTATTCAGGCAGCCGAGGCCTGCTTTGAACACTCTAATTTTTTCAAAGTAAACGCGCCGGCCACCCAGGACGCTCAGCGAAGAGCACCCGTGGGAGAGACCCGGCAGACGGTAGGGCAGGAGACAACGGGCAGTGAACCGGCGCGAGCCGGACCGCCCGCCTGCGCCTGAGATCCAACTACGAGCTTTTTAACTGCAACAACTTTAATATACGCTATTGGAGCTTGAATTACCGCGGCTGCTGGCACCAGACTTGCCCTGCAATAGATCCTCGTTAAAGGGTTTAAAGTGTACTCATTCCAATTACGGGGCCTCGAAAGAGTCCCGTATTGTTATTTTTCGTCACTACCTCACCGTGCCGGGAGTGGGTAAGTTGCGCGCCTGCTGTCTTCCTTTTGATGTGGTAGCCGTTTCTCATGCTCCCTCTCCGGAATCGAACCCTGATTCCCCGTTACCCGTTACAAACATGGTAGGCATGTCACGTACCATCGACATTTGATAGGGCAGATATTTGAAAGATGCGTCGCCGGCACATGAGGCCATGCGATCAGCACAAAGTTATCCAGAGTCACCAGTGGGGACGCCGCAACCCCGCGAGGGGAAACGACGATTGTTTTGAACTAATAAAAGCGCTCTTTCCGCGAGGGTCGGAGCTTGGTAAGCATGTATTAGCTCTAGAATTGCCACAGTTATCCAAGTAGGATCGTGTCATCTAAGGAACCTCGACTGATTTAATGAGCCATTCGCGGTTTCACCGTGAGACAGTGTGAACTTAGACATGCATGGCTTAATCTTTGAGACAAGCATATGACTACTGGCAGGATCAACCAGATATCTGTCGGAGACGTACGTACAGCACACACCGGTCGGCGGAGGAAGGGTGTGTAAAAAGCCTCGCTGGGACGACGGCCGCAGGGACCGACTGACGGGACGGACGGTTTGTTCCACCCGTCCCTCACTCCGTCGACCTAGGACCGCCTGACAGGGGCCTCCCACACGCACCAGACGACCGACCGACCGGGCTCGCTCGAGGAGGGATGGCAGCGCTCTGTGCAGAACGGATCCCAACGACCTCGGCGATGAATTTCACTGGGACTAGAGACAATTTGGCCTGCCGGCCTGCCCTTCTCCGTAGGGAGAACGCAGGGCCTCGAGGCAACGATTCCTGCTTTCCATTTGCCGGTCACAAGCTCTTTGCGAGAGTCGGACCACCAGCGAGACGTACTTTCGAGCTCTGCTATAAGCCTTAGATAAATCACCACGGACGGACCACGTTTCCTGATACGGACCAGACTAGCGCACCTCGGTGGAGGAGCCACTACAACAAACCGCACCCAATTCGCTCTACGGGGAAAGGCAGGCGAGCGTTTTCCGCAAGCCCGCGCTATCGCTCCGCCTGGCGGGACTGAGATCGCTTTACGAACACTGGTTGAAATTGAGTCGCTGCGGCGAGACAACTACCCCAGATGAGAGATCTTCCGAGACCAGGTCAGGCTTATATTGTTGCGTTACGTCACTTCGTACTTTAAACATCGTTGTCCAGTCTTTCATTGTTGTCTTCGACATACTTTTGTAATCGTTCACTGCCTGCATTCTACGATGAATGTCAACTGGTCTACATTCTTCAGCTGCTAGAAACCGAATCACCGCTCGCTGATCAACTCTGGGAGGATTCCGTTTGACAACCGCCATGTTTTCAATGGTCTGCTGAGAAAACTATGAGTTGGATTATAATGAAATTGCAAATGTGACGGTTGGTATGTGCTGTTTACATCAGAAGTGACGTCATCATGCTCACTGGACGTATGTTCACTTGGTGCAGTTAGGTCCGGTTTAATTTGAACACGCCTCGTATTACTCAATTTCGGCTGAAATTCAGGTTCAGTTGAATGAGCTCTATTGTGATGTTAACAGCTGACTTCCTCAAAGCACAATGTGTTCTAAACCATGTGGAACTTGCTGTAGATTACTGAAACACTAAACAGAGACATGATGTTTATCAGCTGCAATCAGAACACAAATCGAAAGGGCTTGGATGAGAGGAACAGAGACACAACAGTAACTACTGACTAACATTTCCAGGGGACGCTACATGGAAGAGAGATCGGGGTTTTGGTCAGTGTATTGACCCTGACGCGACGTCCTGGTCAGTATTTTGTGCCTGATTGGACTAGCGTCTCAATTTCCCCCCCCCCCCCCCCCCCCCTCCCTCCAAGAAGGGGAATGGTATTTTGCTATGTGGTATTGTATTCTGACTGAATAATATATATATACAATCCTGTCTACAGCGTTTGTTATTCTGTATACTGTGTATCATTTTATTCTATAGGACTTGTTACTATGTCTATAGGGCCTGTTATTCTGTCTGTAGGGTTTGTTAGTCTGTCTATTTTGGTTTTGATTTCAGGTTTTGAGCACAGTCTATAACAGTACTTGTTTTTTGTTTTTATTTTTCTGTTTATGTCCAGTTTCATGACAATACAATTGTTTTTAATTAAGTCATTGTTATACCAATGTTTGTGATTCTGCCCATGTCTGAATTATATTGTTTATATCTTTATATTACGCTTTCCTTTCCTATCTATACCACTGGCCAATGAATATACAATGGTTAAACTAATAGCGGAACTTACAATCCTCATTATGTTCGGGGTATGTACTGTATATTTATTATATGATGCGAGTTATACAATACGTCCTCTGGTGTTGGCCAAATTGCTTCATCTGGTGGAGAACTACACTTTGCTTTATCTCGCCTATTGAATACGTGATTTAAAGTGTGGCGAAATTACTATACTTCTTGTGATCAGTGTATATTATGTATATTATACGACGCACGAATATACTGTTCTTCTTCTTGCCCGGAAACACACTGTGACGGAATCTACGGTACATTGTTTGGTGACGGAATCTACGGTACATTGTTTGGTGATGGAATCTACGGTACATTGTTTGGTGACGGAATCTACGGTACATTGTTTGGTGATGGAATTTGCAGTACACTATTTGGTGACGGAATCTACCGTTCATTGTTTGGTGATGGAATTTGCAGTACACTATTTGGTGACGGAATCTACGGTACATTGTTTGGTGATGGAATCTACGGTACATTGTTTGGTGAGGAAATTTGCGGTACACTATTTGGGGACGGAATCTACGGTACATTGTTTAGTGATGTAATTTACCGCACTTGCTGCCTGATGAAGATATATGTTGTATTTCCCCTAAACGAGTATGTTTGTCCATCAGTAGTCGTCCTATGTCACTGAGCTATCACAAGTGGTTCCATGCAGCTAAACCAGTGGACCCAACTGTGTTCCATGATCTGGCTGGTTTAGATGCATGGAACCACTTGTCAGTGGTCACTGAATTGACACGGACAAGAATTTAACAAAATAATGAAATACATTCTACGACGGACAGGCGAGAGTTCAGAGTACTGCAGCAGGCAGACAATTTAAAGGACTTGTTAATCATCACAGGATAATGTAAAGATACTGAAGAAATTTGGTCACGACAGACTTCACAAAATGTTACTTTGCCCGAAATGCAGCAGAGATTGCCTCTTCAGTACCAAATCCTACACATATATACAGAGGTAGATTAGGTAGGTTGGTAGGTAGGTAAATAGTTAGGTAGGTTGGTAGTCTACACAAGCGACAAGGGAGGTGTTATTGTGTCGTGCTGGTCAAGTGCCAACTCATTTCACTCATGTGGCGAAACGCTTCCGTAAGCTGGAGGTTCGGCGTTCGAATTCAGGGCTGTCAATTACTTCCTTTTTTTCTGTTGTTCGTTCTGTCACTTACTCCAGTGTAAATACATACTTGTATTGTGATCGCTGTCACGGAGAAATATTGTTTGTTTCAAACTCAGCTGAGTATAATCAAGACCAATATTGATGCAGGACAACGATACTTCTTCTTCTTCTGCGTACACAGTCAGA
The DNA here is from genome assembly GCA_036924085.1 of Ariolimax columbianus. Taxonomy (NCBI): domain Eukaryota; kingdom Metazoa; phylum Mollusca; class Gastropoda; order Stylommatophora; family Arionidae; genus Ariolimax; species Ariolimax columbianus. Next base: position 130,971,492 of record JAVGWX010000003.1, on the reverse strand, counting down.
CAGTAACCATTATTTTTTCGAAAAAAGCGGCGGTCATCCTGAGACTCTCGCCACTACCATAGAGCTTGTCTTGCAGTTCCACTGGCAATGGCCACATCTGCTCTCTCTGATCCTCGTATGTCGGGCAGTTCTGCAGCAGATGTTCAGTGGTCATTTTACCAGTACCGCACGGGCATTCGTCGGTACACCCTATCTTCAATTTGTTGAATAGGTGGTACCTCAGTCTGTTGTGGCCAGGGCGAAGTCTGAAGACAACGACCTGCTCTCTTCGGTTCAACTGGTAATAGGCATCGTTTTTGGTGTTACCAGTATGTTCGGTTTCCCATTTGGTCATGTATCTGGCTTTGATAAGCCGTTTTGACTCTTCGTACGTCATACTGGTATCTGTTTGTGGTAGCCTTGCACCTTCTTTTGCCAGTCTGTCTGCCTCCTCGTTGCCTTGGATGTTGCAGTGTGACGGAACCCACTGTACCACTACCCTTTTTGGTGCGGACTGCTGGCACAGTTTGCAGAGTGCTGCTCTTAAGTCATTAAGCTCAGTGTTTTTCTGGCTTTTTAGCGCTGTGACTACGGCGAGAGCATCTGTCAGCAGGATTATATGGCTCTCATTTTCACTGTGTGTTACCATTTCTTCCACTGCCGCCCTCAGTGCCTCTGCCTCCGCTCTGAAATTGCTTGTGTACTTACCAGTAGCGAATGACAGTGTTATTTTTCTGCCATTTGGTAGGTTCAGGAATGCTCCTGCCCCTCCGTTCTGTGTAGTGCTTGTTACAGAACCGTCGGTGTATGCATGGGTCCAGTCCATGCTTGGGTAGCTTTTCGTTATGAAGCTTAGGGTAGTGTCTCTCCTTTCTTTTTCAGTCTGGCAGTTTTTGTTTGCAATACCTGGTATATTTTCTACCACCTCTGGAAATATTTCCTGCCTCCAAGTAGGTTTTCGTACAGTAGTGATGGGTTTTGGTGTTGTTAGTGCGTTTATGGGATCTTCGTGCATCTTTGCTTTGGCTATTTCTGCAAAGTTTCTCCGCTTTAGTTTCCCATTTCCCAAATTGTTTAGTCTCTGGTACATTGGATGGTCCGCCAGTCTTCGGAGTTTCTCTGACTGCAGCTGGGCTCTGCAGTCTCTTCTATCGGTCATGGATTGCAGTTTTGTAATCTTTTCAAGTTCTACAATTGGCGTTGACTTCATGCCACCTGTTATAATTCTCATGGCTTGGTTTTGAAGTTTGTTAACTTTATCGAAGTTCGCCTTCGCTGCTGTTGTCCATGCCGCAATGCCATACTCGAGAACTGGTCTCACTCTTCCAGTGTACAGTTTCTTTAGTATCCCTTCGTCTGCTCCCCAGCTTGTGCCAGCAAGTTTCCTCATGATCGCCATTCCTTCTCTGGCTTTCATTCGGTTTCTCTCAATCTGACTTTTCCATGTCATGCGCCGATCAAATGTGACTCCCAGATAGGTTGGGTTGTCGTTTGGCTGCAGGATTTTGCCATTTAGACTTAATTTGGTACTTTGGGATTTTAATGAGAGCGAGAATATTGTGCACGTGGTTTTCTCCTCGTTTATTTTGACCAGCCATGAGTTCGCCCACTCTTCCAGCGATGTTAGGGCCGTCTGCATCCGATTTCTTGCTATGGTGAGATTCTTTTCAGAGGTCCACATAGCCAGATCGTCTGCAAACATTGAGCTATGGACTCTTCTTGGTATATTCTCTGTAATATCGTTTATATATACCAGGAAGAGTGTGGGTGACAATACTCCCCCTTGGGGTACTCCCTGCTCGAGTGTCACCTTTTTGCTCATCTGCCCTTGTACTTGGACTCTGGCCGTACTTTGTTTGAGGTAGTGGTTGATCCACTTGTACATCTTCCCACAGACATCGCTTCTTCTTAGCTTGACTCTAAGTCCATCCTTCCAGACTTTGTCAAATGCCTTTTCCAGATCCACCCAAACAGCTACTGTGTGTTTCTGTGCCTGGTAGGCATCTTCTATCTCCTGGGCTATGAGGATGACCTGGTCCTCAGTGGATCTGTGCTGTCTAAAGCCGGCTTGCTGTGGAATTAGTATTCGTTTTTCTTCCAGATGCCACATCAGTCTGGTGTTTATCATCCGTTCCATCAGCTTGCCGACACAGCTCAGTAGGCTGATGGGCCTGTATCCATTTGGATCTGTTTTATCCTTTCCTGTTTTTGGTACTGGTACCAGTATTGCGTCTTTCCATGCCTGGTGTACAATACCCCTTTTCCAGCTTTGGTTCAGGACTGATAGTAATTTCCTCTTCGCTGTTTGGCCCAGCCCCATCAGCATTTCGTTTGTTATCCCGTATTTTCCGGGAGATTTCCTTTTCTTTAGTGTTCTCATAGCGCATTGTTAGTTTGGCCATCATGTGCTCTTCAGGTGCCGTATTTATGTTTTCGTGTCCCTTTAGCTCTTCGCTAATGTCTGTATGCTTATCTACAGGGACCTCGATGTGGTTTGCTCTGGCATAGTGATCGACAAAGGCGTTAGCGGCTTTCTTACCTGTGATCAAGTTCTCGCCCTGCTTGATAGTAATTTGTTTATTTGACGGGGTTTCGTCGTTCATGGCTCTGACTAGCTTCCATAGCTTGTTCCCGTCTTTGTCCAGGTTTAGACTTTCCGTTTTATTTTTCCACCTTTCTCTTGCTGTTTGCCTGAGAGTGTGTTTGTAACTCGCCGCGGCGGCTTTGAGGGCGATGTTTGCCTCCATGGATTTTCCTCGCTCTGCCATGTTCCTAGCATTTGTTACTGCATCTTCCACTTTCTGCAACTCATCATTCCAGTAGGGCTTATAGTTTTTCCTAGCTCCTCTTGGGATGGTTTCAGTGGCGGCTTGCATTATTGCCTTGCTTAGGCTCTCTACCATGGGCTTCATTTTGGTGTTTCGTGTGTTGATGGTTTCACACAGCCCATCTGTCAGGATTGCAAATCTGTCCCAGTCGGCTCGTTTGTAATTCCAACGTGGGAGCGGTTTTGTTTCCCGTGGGCCTACTTCCATGTCAATGGTTAGCCTGATCGGCCTGTGGTCGCTACCTGCCAGTTGGTTTAGCACCTGGCGGTCTATTTTATAGTGTATGTCCTGTGTGGAGAAGGCCAAATCTGGAGTCGAGGTGGTATGCCATGTTCTTGAATAGAAGCTAGGGCTATCCTCTGGCCTATTGATTAGGGAGAGATTTGCATCTATATCCCAATCTTCCACTTCGTCACCTCTGCTGTCTGTGTCAGAGTATCCCCATCTCTCCGAGTGGCTGTTGAAATCTCCAACTACTATGCAGTTAGAGTCTCTGACCTCCATACTCGAGAGCGATAGGTCTCTGTTTGGTGGTCCGTACAGATTGAAAATGCGGAGCTTCGTCTCTTGAGCCATTATGTCAACTCCTACAATTTCTGCTTGTCCGGTGTGATTGACAGGTACCGCGCTACTCGGTATGCTGTTTCTGGTCAGTATCACAGTATCACAGGATAATGTAAAGATACTGAAGAAATTTGGTCACGACAGACTTCACAAAATGTTACTTTGCCCGAAATGCAGCAGAGATTGCCTCTTCAGTACCAAATCCTACACATATATACAGAGGTAGATTAGGTAGGTTGGTAGGTAGGTAAATAGTTAGGTAGGTTGGTAGTCTACACAAGCGACAAGGGAGGTGTTATTGTGTCGTGCTGGTCAAGTGCCAACTCATTTCACTCATGTGGCGAAACGCTTCCGTAAGCTGGAGGTTCGGCGTTCGAATTCAGGGCTGTCAATTACTTCCTTTTTTTCTGTTGTTCGTTCTGTCACTTACTCCAGTGTAAATACATACTTGTATTGTGATTGCTGTCACGGAGAAATATTGTTTGTTTCAAACTCAGCTGGGTATAATCAAGACCAATATTGATGCAGGACAACGATACAATTTTCTATTCCTCGTGTCTATGGACTGCATTAAGAGCTGGTGGACAGCGAAGTCCTCGGTAAAGCGGGTCACATCTTTAAATTTCGACAGACCTTGGCGATTTAACATGATAATTGTGCATACGTGACACCTGATCGTCTAGTGACTTCGTCGTGCCAGTGAATCCCAAGAATGTGCATCTTTCAACGAGTGTCGATTGTTTCAATTCAGATCTAATAATTCTAGAAAATAAAATTAAAATACAATTGTTTCCTGTTCACTGCAAGATACATTGAAACTAATTTAAGGGAGATAAACTAGCCATGAAAGAAGAAATATAAACCCAAACCGAAGACAAGGAAACATTTGCAGCAATTTTGTCAAAACAAGAACAACCCTCCCACACCACCTCCCTTTTCAATCTTTCCTCCAACACCACCGTACACCTTCCTCCAACCTCCCCTTTCCAAACCCACCATACAAAATGAAAAATTACATTTTTTTAAATACAACACAAATAATAATAATATACAAGCTAAAATCCATGTACTCCGCAGTTCTACACTTTTGGCAAATATGCAAAAACACGAACTGATGAAACATGAAAGTAACAAGTGATCCAAGAGATAAAGATAAAAGAGATACTGCCGTCCGTGATAAAGTGTTAAATAAGAGGGTCTCTGCTTTCCTTCTGAGTTAGAATTGGCTACTTACCTTTCTCGCTGTCTTGCCTTACATAATTGTAAGTTAGCTAAAAATTTGCGTTTGAGTAGACTGGTGCGTGTCAAGTCATTGCCATGAACCCGCGTATTGACATGAACCCACATATTGACACTTACTTGCTTGCGACTCGGATCCGAAGTTTCATATCCGGCACAAATCGGTTGAATTGCAATCTTCTACCCCGCGGCAAAAGCATATCAATAAGTGAGAATCGCATGTACAAATATACCTCACACACAACCCTGGCATAGAAACTTTCAAGAAATCTATGTTATTATCGAAAGGTTTTCGTTATGAACAAAGAACGACACAAACAAAAAGATTTAAAAATAATAAAAATATAAACAATGAACATAGATTGGAGATGTTCTATTCTGAGCGCTTGTAAGTTTAACAAAAAGCAACAAAGCTGAAGCAGTGGCCGTCGTCAGAAATGGCCAACTAACTTCAAACAGGTCAGTATATAATGGTATGTCAGTCTGTCAATTAAGTTGGTAATACGAGGCATGTTCAAATGAAACTAGACCAAACTGCAACAAATGAACTTACGTACGGTGCGCATGATGACGTTACTTTTGGTGTAAACAGCATATACCAACCGTCAAATTTGCAAATTTTCATTATCTTCCTTGATTCATACTTTCCTCAGCAGACCGTTGAAAACATAGCGGGTGTGATATGGAATCCGTCCAGAGTTGATCAGGGAGCGGTGATTCAGTTTCTAACAGCTGAAGGATTTAGACCAACTGACATTCATCGCAGAATGCAGGCAGTGTATGATGACAAAAGTGTGTCGAAAACAGCAGTGAAGAACTGGACAACGATATTTCTAGAAGGAGGTGAGTTAACGCAGCAATATGTCCCGCCATGTTTTCAACGGTCTGCTGAGGAAACGATGAGTCAAGGAATAATGTAATTTTGCAAACTTGATGTTGGTGTGTGTTGTTTAAACCAAAAGTGACGTCATCATGCGCATCGTTCGTCAGTTCACATGTTGCAGTTTGATTCGGTTTCATTTGAACACACTTCGTTCATTGCGTTTAGACCAGGCAAGACATCATGTCACCCATATATGTAAAGGATTGGTTGCTTGGATCTGTCAGTCATTTTGCAGTAAAAGTCAAACAAAAAAAGCTGTGAATGTGACTACCAACCACTTCACATTAAATGAATTTCTTCGGAAACCATCATTTCATAAAAACAAAATTGCTTTGATGCCGGCATCAAATAAGAAACCATCAACGGAAGGAGCATACTGAAGATGAAGGAGATGTCATCCAGTCCCTGCCAGATGGGCTTTTCCGTTTCAGCTCGCACGTGAATTGGAGGCTAATTGGTTTCTTAACGTGATATGTCAATCTCCTCAAACAGGGTCCAATGGAAGCGTTCCACGCGCTCGGTTAAGTCGATTTGACCTACGTAATAACCGAACGAGAGTACCGTACTTAATTGTCATGTGTTTTCCGTTACGTAATGACATCATTCCTCCTATGAACAGGTAAAGGTCATAGATCAAAGTCCCTTATCGGTTGCACGGCACGGAATGCTTGCGGATTGGTGGCATTGAGACAAAACGGAAATTACACATGTACAGCCGAATTAAGACTGACAGAAGAATAAAATGGAATGGACAGATGTTTTAAAACAGAAGATCTAATTTGGAAATGTTTAAAAATTAGTGAAATGTGAGCCACATTATTGTTGTTGTTGTAATGTTTTCTCTGCCTGTTTCTTTGTTAGTATCATCATCTGATGGATCGTTCAGCTCAAGAAGCGAACCATCGAAAGCATGATACGGTATTGTGTTCGAATCACGCAAGTTTCAAGAGGATCCTAATCTCAAGGTGAGGTGGAGCCTAGTGTCTAGTCATATTGGAGATAAACAAACTCGGAGGCACCATGTACAAAATAAGCACGTAAAATTACGCATGACATATAACAATATAAAAGATCAGGCTGTTAGATGTGGTACGGGCAAAATTGGGTATTCGGACAATATTGAAATCCCTACACAATACGCCACACATTTAGGCGTAATGTCAAATATTAATCTCGACACAAATAAATTTGCATCCAGTGTCACCTTCAGTTGTATCAACTAACACGTCTTGCCCCTGGACCAGGGTATCTCAGGACGAGAGAGTATAGTTGACGATAGAGTAAACCTTCTCCTTTAATCTAGTGCAAGTCCTAGTGCCATTCCTTTTAAACGATTTTCAAACACACATGTCCTTCCTGACGTAGCGCTATTATCGCATGCAAAAGGGCTACTGATTGTTTTTCAAACCAATTTGTTAACATTAAATCTGGAATATTTTCCATTTTCCTAATAGCATGAGGTATTTATATGTTTTTGATCAATACAAACGCAACGCTGGTTGGTTAACGTCTGTACCTTTGCTAGAATCCCTAATTGTTACAATTTCAAAGTGATACTTGACGAAGTCAGGCACACATTTTAGATCCAACACATGAGCTATGGAGGTCGTACCATGCCGCCGTCAATTTCTTCAATGAAACGGGCTAAGCACATTTAAAGCTTGCAATGAAGTCGATTGTATAAGTCATTTATCCACTTTTTCAAAATACTGGTTTTTATACTAAATTTTCATTTTTCGTTGCAATAATTGTCATATAATTTTATAACTTAAGCCGCAACACGTTGTAATAAAGGACATTATTTTTGAGTGGTAGCTGCTACATTCAACACAAGGCTATTAGTGTTTATTCGATCCGGTCGAACTATCGTTTTCTTTTGGTAGTGCTTTTGCTCTGAAGATATGTTGGTGTTTTGCGCTCAGTTGACGGGTAGATTCCTAGACAAACTTATTTATATCAAATGTAGATTGTTCTTGATCTTGATGAGCCGTTCCTCAGCGTAGCTGCGGGTTCCAGAATCGTCTCCAGTGGACCCACTTAGGCCAGTGCGTGGTAAGTGCTCCTCTAGAGGCATCTCGGATGTTGGAGCATACAGCAAGGGAGTATGACCAACGCATTGGAGGTCTTCCCCGCGGTATCTTCTTACCTCTGGAGTACCAGATTGCTGTTGATGTGCTCCAGAGGCTATCGTTTCGACACAACATATGACCTGCCCATCTATGTATTGCATTGTCTACATGGATTACCGCATCCTTCACCAGGGACAATCGTCTTATGTCATAATTGTGGAGACCTTGCATGCGTTGGTTACGAAGAGTGATTCTGACCAAGCGTCTCTCAAGGGAGGCCTGGGTCACTTTCAATATAGGTTTATACAACAAAAATATCAGTTGTGACACAGGAGGAATGCTAAAGCAAGTTTACAGCCATTTTTGTTTCACCAACTTAATAATGATCGACCACATTACAAGCCCCTCTTATATGTCAAGTAAGGTGGGTCTGGAATGATTTCTCTAGCCTTCGACTTAATCTCAATCAGATTTCTGAGTGTGCTTATAGTTGCATACTTCAACGTCTCCAGTTTACGCTTACGAATAGACGTCGAATCGAGACAACAGACTTTCGCTCGCTAAGAGTGACCACAGTAAGATCTTGTGGGAAATTTAATCACGAAATAGAATATACCTGTCTCGAGACTACCCTGAATTATTCTACGTATCCATTGGCTGACAGTAATAAAGTGCCGCGTAAGCCACTGCTTTCGTCCAATCGAATCATATCTTCGAAAATGAACTGGCTGGTTCTTGAATCAAATTCGTGGCCATTAAGACAGGCAGACGAGTGGGTCTTCATGTGGCAGGCAACGCTTTCACTTAATCTCTTCCTTCCATATCCTTCATAGATTCCCTCCTTATTCCTGTCATTGCGACTATTGATTTCAGCTGTGAAATTACATTCTTCTTCTTAATGATTATATCACGTGAAATACATTGCCAAATAAATATATTTTTGTTCCTGACTTTTAACTGGGAAAATAGTTATTTGTATTTACATACATCATAAACATACAATACATGCATTCGTTACAAAATGGCAACCGACAGTAACAACTGTCATTGACGATTGAAAGGTTAAGTAATCAGTTCTCTTCTTCGCTGTCTTGTGTTTACTCACTTGTAGAGTAACAATTTGCAGCCAGGTAAACTGAAGAAATATATTATATTTTGTCGGGAAAGACATACTCACTTGCTCCTCTGTCACTCGGAGTTCAATCGTTCTGGAGAAATAAAACGCACATGCACAAAATATGAGTTACAATTGCTTTCAATTACTTAAATAAGAAAGCTTCTGTTACCAAAACAAAATGAAATCAACACATTAAAAACAATTCTTCTCTTAGTATTCTTCTGGATGTTGTCTCGGCAAGATATATTTGTAAGTATTTTTCTGGATGTTGTCTCGGCAAGATATATTTGTAAGTATTCTTCTGGATGTTGTCTCGGCAAGATATATTTGTAAGTATTCTTCTGGATGTTGTCTCGGCAAGATATATTTGTAAGTATTCTTCTAGATGTTGTCTCGGCAAGATATATTTGTAAGTATTCTTCTGGATGTTGTCTCGGCAAGATATATTTGTAAGCATTCTTCTGGATGTTGTCTCGGCAAGATATATTTGTAAGTATTCTTCTGGATGTTGTCTCGGCAAGATATATTTGTAAGTATTCTTCTGGATGTTGTCTCGGCAAGATATATTTGTAAGTATTCTTCTGGATGTTGTCTCGGCAAGATATATTTGTAAGTATTCTTCTGGATGTTGTCTCGGCAAGATATATTTGTAAGTATTCTTCTGGATGTTGTCTCGGCAAGATATATTTGCACCACTTATTTAAAGTCTAATCATCCACAAAATAGTTTATGTATGCGAAGAACGTTAATTAAGAAAAAGAACATGTTAGCACAACTTGAGGATCAGATGTAAGATTGTTAATCTGTAAACTGAATGTGTGAGATCAGTCCTATACTCTGATATAATAACTAGGACATCTGCAGCAAATCAAACTGTGTCCTGGAAATAGATCTGAAGACAGGTCAGTTTTACCCTACAAATGACAGGGCGTTGCTACGGAAAACCAGCTCAAATCGAGAGGAGCCGCAGACACTTTGGTTCACGTACCAGGCTGATAAGCCAAGGGCGCGAGGCTACCATGTGGGGGATTACGGCCGAACCCTTGAAAGCCGCAATCCCGCCCAAAATCTCAGCACGACTGCAATGGGAGGCTCCTACATGCTCGGGACCTGGGGCTTGCGCCCCAGCCCTATCAGGTAGAGCCACAGTAAGAGGTCCTTGTCGCCGCAAATCAAAGCGGGCGGAAAACTGCTTGATACTCACCCTATACGGCGATGGGGTGCGAAAAACACCAACCAAAGACTTAGAACCTGGTCGGGGTGTCGAAAACAGTAGAGCAGCCACCACACTGTGAACTGTCAAGACTCAACCACTGACCATGAGAGTTGTCCGCACACCAGGCGATCAACATCTCTGTGACATTACCAGGCTTGTCCTCTGGCTAAATGCACTCAGGTTACGATATCTACCTCTGTACGTTATCAGCCATAACTATCATGCTGGACGCAGAAGAGATGCAGACCAGCGGACATTGCACACCTGCCCCACTGTGTCAACACCCCAGGTGGCGGGGAATGCTAGGCGTACCATCCCTGCATAGAAGGGAAAAAGAGAAGGGAAAAAGAGATACCCCACTCACATGCAAATGCTACGTTTCTGGCAGGACGTGACGATCCTGGGATACAGACACACTGGACTGCCTCTCTTCCGGGTAAACCAGTCCATCTCATATATCACATACCATCATTGCACCCTATAGACACGAGTAGTGAAGACTCGATAGTCTGGTAAGACAACTTCCATAGGAGAGAAAACTCTGATCGTAAACAACTGCTGCCTTGCAGATAGGCTGGGGACAGCCAAAGGCTAAGGAGGGCATCCCTACAGAAACGCCTGTTGAAATCGGATGCACGGGGCCGCAAGCCTAACAAAACAGTGCAACGTAAATCACAGTATGATGGCAGCACAACCTATTCGAAAAACGTATGGCGCTCATCCTGAGGAGACCCGCCAGGCAGCGATAGCGCCGGGCCCCACGCCTCGAAGGGGCCCACCCTTGACTACTGGTGGTCACCCACCCATGTGTCGTGGAGTCAAGGCACATGGCTATGGGGAAACGACTATTGGCCAAAACCTCAAGACCCTCAGAATATTACAGTGGAATGCGGAGGGAGTCATTAACAAAAAACTTTCCCTAACACATCACCTGCATGAAGGTAAGATTGACGTGGCATGTATCCAGGAAACGCACCTCAACAATAACCATAAATTCTCAATCAGAGGATACCAGACTTTCCGTCTAGATAGAGAAGGCCACAAAGGAGGGGTCCTGATACTGACCAGAAACAGCATACCGAGTAGCGCGGTACCTGTCAATCACACCGGACAAGCAGAAATTGTAGGAGTTGACATAATGGCTCAAGAGACGAAGCTCCGCATTTTCAATCTGTACGGACCACCAAACAGAGACCTATCGCTCTCGAGTATGGAGGTCAGAGACTCCAACTGCATAGTAGTTGGAGATTTCAACAGCCACTCGGAGAGATGGGGATACTCTGACACAGACAGCAGAGGTGACGAAGTGGAAGATTGGGAGATAGATGCAAATCTCTCCCTAATCAATAGGCCGGAGGATAGCCCTAGCTTCTATTCAAGAACATGGCATACCACCTCGACTCCAGATTTGGCCTTCTCCACACAGGACATACACTATAAAATAGACCGCCAGGTGCTAAACCAACTGGCAGGTAGCGACCACAGGCCGATCAGGCTAACCATTGACATGGAAGTAGGCCCACAGGAAACAAAACCGCTCCCACGTTGGAATTACAAACGAGCCGACTGGGACAGATTTGCAATCCTGACAGATGGGCTGTGTGAAACCATCAACACACGAAACACCAAAATGAAGCCCATGGTAGAGAGCCTAAGCAAGGCAATAATGCAAGCCGCCACTGAAACCATCCCAAGAGGAGCTAGGAAAAACTATAAGCCCTACTGGAATGATGAGTTACAGAAAGTGGAAGATGCAGTAACAAATGCTAGGAACATGGCAGAACGAGAAAAATCCGTGGAGGCAAACATCGCCCTCAAAGCCGCCGCGGCGAAGTACAAACACACTCTCAAGCAAACAGCAAGAGAAAGTTGGAAAAATAAAACGGAAAGTTTAAACCTGGACAAAGAAGGGAACAAGCTATGGAAGCTAGTCAGAGCCATGAACGACGAAACCCCGTCAAATAAACAAATTACTATCAAGCAACGCGAAAACTTGATCACAGGTAAGAAAGCCGCAAACGCCTTTGTCGATCACTATGCCAGAGCAAACCACATCGAGGTCCCTGCAGATAAGCATACAGACATTAGCGAAGAGCTAAAGGGGCACGAAAACATAAATACGGCTCCTGAAGAGCACATGATGGCCAAACTAACAATGCGCGAAATGGAAGAGGCTATGAGTACACTAAAGAGAAGGAAATCCCCCGGAAAAGACGGGATAACAAACGAAATGCTGATGGGGCTGGGCCAAACAGCGAAGAAAAAACTACTATCAGTCCTAAACCAAAGCTGGAAAAGGGGTATTGTACCCCAGGCATGGAAAGATGCAATACTGGTACCAGTACCAAAAACAGGAAAGGACAAAACAGATCCGAATGGATACAGGCCCATAAGCCTACTGAGCTGTGTCGGCAAGCTGATGGAACGGATGATAAACACCAGACTGATGTGGCATCTGGAAGAAAAACGAATACTAATTCCACAGCAAGCCGGCTTTAGACAGCACAGATCCACTGAGGACCAGGTCATCCTCATAGCCCAGGAGATAGAAGATGCCTACCAGGCACAGAAACACACAGTAGCTGTTTGGGTGGATCTGGAAAAGGCATTTGACAAAGTCTGGAAGGATGGACTTAGAGTCAAGCTAAGAAGAAGTGATGTCTGTGGGAAGATGTACAAGTGGATCAACCACTACCTCAAACAAAGAACGGCCAGAGTCCAAGTACAAGGGCAGATGAGCAAAAAGGTGACACTCGAGCAGGGAGTACCCCAAGGGGGAGTACTGTCACCCACACTCTTCCTGGTATATATAAACGATATTACAGAGAATATACCAAGAAGAGTCCATAGCTCAATGTTTGCAGACGATCTGGCTATGTGGACCTCTGAAAAGAATCTCACCATAGCAAGATATCGGATGCAAACGGCCCTAACATCGCTGGAAGAGTGGGCGAACTCATGGCTGGTCAAAATAAACGAGGAGAAAACCACGTGCACAATATTCTCGCTCTCATTAAAACCCCAAAGTACCAAATTAAGCCTAAATGGCAAAATCCTGCAGCCAAACGACAACCCAACCTATCTGGGAGTCACATTTGATCGGCGCATGACATGGAAAAGTCAGATTGAGAGAAACCGAATGAAAGCCAGAGAAAGAATGGCGATCATGAGGAAACTTGCTGGCACAAGCTGGGGAGCAGACGAAGGCATACTAAAGAAACTGTACACTGGAAGAGTGAGACCAGTTCTCGAGTATGGCATCGCGGCATGGACAACAGCAGCGAGAGCGAACTTCGATAAAGTTAACAAACTTCAAAACCAAGCCATGAGAATCATAACAGGTGGCATGAAGTCAACGCCAATTGTAGAACTTGAAAAGATTACAAAACTGCAATCCATGACCGACAGAAGAGACTGCAGAGCCCAGCTGCAGTCAGAGAAACTCCGAAGACTGACGGACCATCCAATGTACCAGAGGCTAAACAATTTGGGAACTGGGAAACTAAAGCGGAGATACTTTGCAGAAATAGCCAAAGCAAAGATGCACGAAGATCCCATAAACGCACTAACAACACCAAAACCCATCACTACTGTACGAAAACCTACTTGGAGGCAGGATATATTTCCAGAGGTGGTAGAAAATATACCAGGTATTGCAAACAAAAACTGCCAGACTGAAAAAGAAAGGAGAGACACTACCCTAAGCTTCATAACGAAAAGCTACCCAAGCATGGACTGGACCCATGCATACACCGACGGTTCTGTAACAAACACTACACAGAACGGAGGGGCAGGAGCATTCCTGAACCTACCAAATGGCAGAAAAATAACACTGTCATTCGCTACTGGTAAGTACACGAGCAATTTCAGAGCAGAGGCAGAGGCACTGAGGGCGGCAGTGGAAGAAATGGTAACACACAGTGAAAATGAGAGCCATATAGTCCTGCTGACAGATGCTCTCGAAGTAGTCACAGCGCTAAAAAGCCAGAAAAACACTGAGCTTAATGACTTAAGAGCAGCACTCTGCAAACTGTGCCAACAGTCCGCACCAAAAAGGGTAGTGGTACAGTGGGTTCCGTCACACTGCAACATCCAAGGCAACGAGGAGGCAGACAGACTGGCAAAAGAAGGTGCAAGGCTACCACAAATAGATACCAGTATGACGTACGAAGAGTCAAAACGGCTTATCAAAGCCAGGTACATGTCCAAATGGGAAACCGAACATACTGGTTACACCAAAAACGATGCCTATTACCAGTTGAACCGAAGAGAGCAGGTCGTTGTCTTCAGACTTCGCACTGGCCACAACAGACTGAGGTACCACCTATTCAACAAATTGAAGATAGGGTGTACCGACGAATGCCCGTGCGGTACTGGTAAAATGACCACTGAACATCTGCTGCAGAACTGCCCGACATACGAGGATCAGAGAGAGCAGATGTGGCCATTGCCAGTGGAACTGCAAGACAAGCTCTATGGTAGTGGCGAGAGTCTCAGGATGACCGCCGCTTTTTTCGAGAAAATAATGGTTACTGTCTGACTGTGTACGCAGAAGAAGAAGAAGAAGACTTCGCACTGGCCACAACAGACTGAGGTACCACCTCTTCAACAAATTGAAGATAGGGTGTACCGACGAATGCCCGTGCGGTACTGGTAAAATGACCACTGAACATCTGCTGCAGAACTGCCCGACATACGAGGATCAGAGAGAGCAGATGTGGCCATTGCCAGTGGAACTGCAAGACAAGCTCTATGGTAGTGGCGAGAGTCTCAGGATGACCGCCGCTTTTTTCGAGAAAATAATGGTTACTGTCTGACTGTGTACGCAGAAGAAGAAGAAGAAACTGTGTCCAAAGAATTATAACACCAACAAATGAGAATCATAACAGAGGAAACGAGTACAATACCCACAGGAGAGTTACGAAAGATAACTAACCTTCAACAAATGGAGGCCAGAAGGGACGGCAGACCCAACAGCAAAGTGATCAATTCAGAAGACTAATAGATCAGATACCAGATGGAAAATTGGATTGGAAGGGACAGATTCAAACAAAGAAACTTTGGAACAACAGTAAAAGCAAACTTTAGAAGAGATCTTATAAATTGAACAGCACAAATGACCCATGCACACTTCACACGTGCTTCTCACTTGAAGGAAACGCCGTTTATAAGAGCTGATCGAAAATATTCCTTGCTTTTATTTTTTTTCAAAACGCAGTCCAAACAGAAACTGAATGATGAGCAATATCAGTAAAACACAGAGATAATAATACACAAGCAATAGTTGGATACATATGTACGAATCGATCAGTAACACATACAACAGAGAACCGAGGCAGATGATATCTTCTTCTTCATCGTACGCAGTCAGACAGTAACCATTATTTTTTCGAAAAAGGCAGCCGTCATCCTGAGGCTGTCGACACTGCCATAGAGCTTGTCTAGTGTTGCTACTGGTGTTGGCCACATCTGCTCTCTCTGATCCTCGTATGTCGGGCAGTTTTGCAGCAAATGCTCAGCGGTCATTTTGCCGGTACCACACGGGCATTCGTCGGTGCCACCTACCTTCAATTTGTGAAACTATAAATGACATGATTCTGGATTCTATTAGGGCAAACAATGCTGAACTGGATAAATTCTTGAAAACACAAGACGAAGTAACATGAATGAATGAATGGATTCTATCGCTAGCGATTCAGATAAATAGAACACCGGAAAAACATTTTAAAAGCACAAGCTAAATAGATTTACTCACTGTTCAATGCAACAGATTAGATACATACATTAGTTAGATCCACATGTGTGTAGATTGACTGGCAGATCGAAAGACATATAGACAGACAGACATGCAGATAAACAGTTAAACAGACATACATATAACCATATTGGCAGACGGATAGATTTAGAGACAGATAGACATTGATATATATATATATATAGACACACGAGGTGTGTTCAATGAAACCGGACTTAATTGCATCAAGTGAACATATGTACGATGCGCATGATGACGTCACTTCTGTTGTAAACAGCACATACAGCAGTCAAGTTTGCAAAATTTCATTTTGCTCCGACTCATAATTTTCTCAGCAGACCGATGAAAACATGGCGGATGTTTCGGAATCCGTCTATAGTTGATCAGCGAGCGGTGATTCGGTTTCTAACAGCTGAAGGAAGTCGACCAGTTGACATTCTTCGCAGAATGCAGGACGTGTATAGTGACAAAAGTGTGTCGAAGACAACAGTGAAGAAATTGTACAACGATATTTTTAAAAAAGGAATGAGTTAACGAAAGATCTTTGAAGACCAGGTCAGGCTCATATAGTTGCGCCAGAAGATGTCAAAGCCAATACGTATGCAGCAATTCGAGTGGACCGTCTGCGGAGCTTACGCTCGTCACACTTTTGTCACCATACACTGCCTGCATTATGCGATGAATGTCAATTGGTCGACACCCTTCAGCTGTTAGAAACTGAATCACAGCTCGCGGATCAACTCTGGACGTATCACACCCAGGACGTTTTTAACGGTCTTTAAAGGAAACTATGAGTTGGAGGATAATGACATTTGGTAAACTTGACTGTTGTTATGTGTTGTTCACATCAGAAGTGACGTCACCATGCACATCGTACATTTTTTATGTTCACGTGGTGCAGTTAGGTCCGGTTTCATTTGAACACGATTCGTGTATATATATATATATATATATATATATATATATATATATATATATAGAAAGAGAGAGTGAGAATGATAGATAGATAGATAGACAGACAGACAGACAGACAGACAGACAGACAGACAGACAGATAGATAGATAGATAGATAGATAGATAGATAGATAGATAGATAGATAGATAGATAGATAGATAGATAGATAGATAGATAGATAGATAGATAGATAGATAGATAGATAGATAGATAGATAGATAGACTGAATAGAATAGAAAGAATATAAATATTAGAAACAATAGAAGAAATAGAAATAACACCTATTCAATAAACTGAAGATAGGTGACACTGACGAATGCACTTGTGGTACAGGGAAAATGACCGCTGAACATTTGCTGCAAAACTGCCCGATATACGAGGACCAGAGAAAGCACATGTGGCCATCACCAATGGCAACACTAGACAAGCTCTATGGCAGTGTCGACAGCCTCAGGATGATCGCTGCCTTCTTCGAAAAAATACAGGTTGACGTCTGACAGCGTACGAAGAAGAAGAAGAAGTTATATATATATATAAGAATAGAAAAAGAAACACAAGAATATAATAGATAAAAATAGACTGCTTTATATTTTTCCGTTAATGCTCAATGAACATCTAAATATCGTCATTTTCCCCAATAGTTGCCATTCAGTCGTTTAAACAAAGCACATCGTTCCTCTCGATGGAAAGGTCATTGTCAACATCTCGCAAGCATGCATATTCATGGGCTGCTCATTCTGTGTTTTTCCATGTGTACTCTTTTAATCGTAGTTCTCTCTCACATTCTCCTCTTTTTTTTTTTTTTTTTTAGTTTTACCTCACTTTCTTTTGTTTTGATAATTTCATGTGACAGCATGCCTAGCTATGTTGGATGGTGCTTTCGTCAGTGTGTCCTGTCCACCCCCAATTTCTTTGTAAATGTATTGTTCTAGTTACAGTTACTGGCTCATTTCACAAAGGTCTTCACTCATCAGGTTGCACCATTGTATGCTCATTAGTCTTCTTAAGCATAAGTTATCGAACGACTGGAATTTCTGTTGGTTTGCTTTGGTCGTTCTCCATTTTTGCTCCACACAACAGCACCATCTTGTGACTGGGGGTTCATATTCCACGTTTGATCTGGACCTTGATGTTTCTGGATCTGCCTATATTTTTTAGTGTCAGAGATGTTATTCTTGCGTTTCCATTGTTTTATTATATGCAAGTGTAACCCACGTCAATTGTGCTGCCCAAATAGGTAAAGTCCTTCACCTGTTCCATGATCTCTCATTCCAACATGATTGATTCTTTGTTGACTGTTCTTCGTTAATGTTGAGTAGTTTTGTTTTCTTGATGTTGATATTCGTCCCAATTTGACTATGGCTTGTTCGTCCCAATTTGACTGATGGCTTGTTCACCATGTCCTGTTTCTTTTGCAGTTCTCGTTGCTGGCATTCGAAAATCTCGAGACATCTCTATAACTGCCTTTTCATTTAAAACAAAAAAATACGTATTTTTATTTTGTGCGAGGGCATCTTTAATGAGTTGCTCAAAACGCTAAAAACCGTCACTACGCCACTGAAGGGTACCTACAATGCCTTCTTTCTTTGAAAAACACTAGTAATTTCCCTTGACGGAAGTCGAGTGACCAAAACGAGGACAGGAAATGAAATGAGAAACCACGCCTGGGAAGATTTTTTTTGGGAGGTGGGAAAGCTAATCTGAGATAATGCCACCAAAGCTGAAGCGGATGCAGATAGCGTTTCAGAGCCAGTTGCAGGGATATTCTTACCGGGCCGCAAGCCGCTCTAGATTAATAGTGCTCTCCCTGGATCAGTGTTTGCCTGGATGGGGTCACAACTCAATCCGGCCGAAGTAATCACGTGGGAGAGGTCTTCGTAGAGATTTCTGAGGCGATTCCTCAATTCAATTTATACTTCGGGGTAAAGCTTCAAGGCGACTTTCTGAAGGTCTCAGCGAGGTTTCGGAGTTTGAGCAGAGATCAGACATGAACCCATCCGTCTCATGCATGACTTCCAGCTCGTGATACGTGTCACAACAATCTGAATAATTAGTTACGACTTTGACGAAGACAAAATAGAAAGGGAGAAAAAGGGAGGAAAGATCTGTGGATACTTGTTATGAACTTATTATGCGCTCTTAGACATGTTGTAAAACATAGGCATGTGCGTGACTCTACAAGATGGTGTGTAACCAATCTTCACAGGAAACAAGCAATACGAACACCATTTGAGACTGTATGAAAATACACATTGCAGAGGACACTAGATAATTCAGTAATACAATTCATGTAATGGTTTGCCCTTATTCAAAATCGTTCAGCCTCCTGTGGAGCACATGTCTTCAATAAATACATGTAAACATGTCCTGGACCATCTATTTAGCTCTGTCCCCGTTTTCCGTGTTTCCTTGTACTTTTGTCGCTATCTCTCTTTTCCGTGTGTGTTTTTTCTCTTGCCCAGAGAATTCCGGAACAGCGACTATCTTATAATTATATCACCTAGCTTCGTTAATGTATGTGTGCAATCCAAGTCCAGCCACTTTACTCATGCCATGTTCAACTGATAGTTTGGCACTTTCTAACATTTCACATTTGTGTTTTTGTACCATTTCGATCTCTCTATTATGCGAATGCAGAAGTAACTCAATCAGCTCAAAAGAAACCAGGATCAATCCGCGACAAAGTCACGCTGCAGTCTACCTATATATCAACTAATATACGACACATTTAGAGAAGGCCACCCAGCAAAGAACAGAACTGGTTACCCGACATCAGAATGATGTGCTTGTACAGTGAAGTCTCTAATACGTTATAAATTGTTAGCAGTGGGACTACTACACATTCTATTTTATTACCGGGCAACTTGAAGGAAGTCGTACGAATGACTGACTCTAAAATCCTGTGGGACAATTCTTATAAATTTAGTAAATATCGCGAAACAGAGTTGGGCACTATACGAAATGTAGTCAGAGTCTGAGCGATAGTGGTGTAAGCGTGTGCAATCATCCAGGGTCATCACCCAGCCAATAGTCATCAGTCAAACCTCCAAGAATAAAAACAAGATGTAACTTAACTGACAGAATACCTTGGACCCAAAAAAATAGGAATGCAGACAGCGACAAGAGTTTGGCATAGAGAACTCGTTCATAAATTCCACAGTCAACAGAAAATTTAAATGTTTTGGCCATATCAAAAGATACATCTGTCTTGAAAGAAAGAACTGTAATGGAATGTATGTTACAGGGCAAGAGAGAAAGATGCAGACGAAGAAAGAGAAAGCACCAAGATGTCAAGGAATGCTTGGACATGATCCTGATCAAGCGGGAGATTTCGAAAAAAATCGTGTTTTTTCCAGATTGGCTGTCATGTGAGCGACGTTTTACAAGAGACATGCTACATTATGAACTCAACTGAATTACCTTCTCCACAAGAGAACTTTAATTGCCGCACTTATATAAGATCAAACTTATATATATACATATTTTCATGTAAGGTGTCCTTTGCAGATCGTCGCTCTCACAACATATGATTGTTAAGACTCATTCTTTAGCCAGAACTCCCGCCGATGTTGCTTTGCAGATCGTCGCTCTCACAACATATGATTGTTAAGACTCATTCTTTATCCAGAACTCCCGCCGATGTTGCTTTGCAGATCGTCGCTCTCACAACATATGATTGTTAAGACTCATTCTTTAGCCAGAACTCCCGCCGATGTTGCTTTGCAGATCGTCGCTCTCACAACATATGATTGTTAAGACTCATTCTTTAGCCAGAACTCCCGCCGATGTTGCTTTGCAGATCGTCGCTCTCACAACATATGATTGTTAAGACTCATTCTTTAGCCAGAACTCCCGCCGATGTTGCTTTGCAGATCGTCGCTCTCACAACATATGATTGTTAAGACTCATTCTTTAGCCAGAACTCCCGCCGATGTTGCTTTGCAGATCGTCGCTCTCACAACATATGATTGTTAAGACTCATTCTTTAGCCAGAACTCCCGCCGATGTTGCTGTCCTCCTCTTAACCTTTCTGATGTCTTATGTCCATCGCCTCCTCGGTCTGCTTCTGTCCCGCTTTCCAGACGCAATTCTCTTCAGTATCGTTCTCTCCATGCCATTATGCGTTTGATGTGGCCAAAATATTGTAGTTTTATGGACAAGTTCACTTACCAATTTTTCTAGAAATCCAGTTCTAATAGAATATATGCATTTGTTTCTTTCGCTATTCTTTTGGAATTTTGAGTATACTTCTGTATCATTTTAGTTCTAAAGATTAAATCTTTTTCTTAAGTGTTTTTGGGGTGTATCGTGTTTCACATACGTATGTTGCCATTGGGAAAATGCGAGTTCACAGGATTTTTATGTTCGCCATTTTATTAGAGTTTTGCTATCAGCGTCTCGTTTCATTCAACTTCTGCATTGGCATAGCCATTCTCCGTCTGACGTCCTGCAGACAATCTCCATTGTTGCTTGTAATTAAGCCGAGGTACATAAAACTTTTGACTTTTTCAATTTTCTGTTGTTCTAGAATATCTTTAGGTTTGGTCTTTATGTATATTTGTGTGTGTATATATATATATATATATATATATATATATATATATATATATATATATATATATATATATATATATATATATATATATACGCATGGGATATATGAAAGAGTAGTAATGTGGAAAATGTGGTTCACCAGCTCTGACTGTCTTCGGGATTGGATCCATGTTTCACTTAATGTTATTTCTAGCAGGCTCCAGGACCCAGTGCCTGTTTAATCTACAGTTACGTTCTGACTCCAACTGAATTCGTTCTGTTTGTTGTCACTTCCAGGAGCTGCAGGTACGAGACCTATGGAATCCACAACTGAGAACTGAGATACTACCACTTCTCTCACGGTAGCTGTAGTCGATTCACTGTTCCTTTCATCAAGCAATATGGTGCGATGCCTATGAAACACGCCGTGTAAAACCTCCCGGTCAGCTCTGCTTGTTCTGTTTCATGTTTCTGTCTTTATTGGCTCCTCGTGCTCCTTCATATCCAAAATGACCTACGGTCCCGAGGTACTTCTTCCCCCAATCGATTGATCAGCCAGTAACAGTTTCAGTAGCAAAATTTGAAGTTTTGCTTAATACATGACATTTCACACATACCTGACAGTAACACTGTCACATAATGACCGTATCCTTTCCGTGTTTATAAAGATGAACCGAGATCAAATTGGAGGTTCAATTGCTGAAATATCGATAACATAACACAAATTTGAGAAAGTATTTACTTCACTCTCGTTATGGTCAGCACGTTCCTATTTTGAGCGAAGCTTGGGCAACCAATGTCAAACAAAAGGAACATGGACATAATGATAGATGAAGAGGTGCATTCTCGCACCGGTCTCCCAAGCAAGTACACTTTCCTTAGACATCTGTGATTGCGATGGCTGTGTCATGTTCGTCGCTTGGAAAATGTTTGCATCCCCAAAGATTTATGTATGGACAATTGGTGGGTGAGAGAAAATCGGCCTGCAGACCCCAGCTAATGTTCGTGACACGAAGATAATGGACATCGGTCTGACATCCTGGGATGGTAAAGCTGCAGATCGATCCAAATGGAGATGTTTCCTGAAAGAAACCGCATGGTCTTATGAAAGGTTATAAGTGAAGCAGCAGCATGTAATCGTATCCTCCCAAAAGATTTCTTGTGGGAAACTGGCAGCCAAAAAAACAGAACTGAACAAAGGTCTGCACTTCACCATGTTAATAAAATCAAAGGGAAAAATTTTCTTCCAGAAAGAAGCTCTTACAACAAGAAGAAATGAAATGACAACACCCACCGCAAGGAGAAAGAAATAAAACAACTCAGTAGAGTTACTTCTCGAAGGTCGCATCATCCTGTAATCAGTTGTGACTGTAAGGGGCTACTACAATTACTATTCTAGAGTCACACAACACTTGTTTATTAAATTTCGTAATTCTAGAGTCACATACCATTTGTTGTTGTTACGGATCCAGCAGTATCCTCGCTCTGGCCCTTCGGCCTAATGCTATGTATGGGTATCTACACGTGTTTATCAGTTGTCTAATGCTATTCAAAGTGTTCCATTTATCTAGCCCTGGAAAAAGAAGCAGCCTAAAATCGTTTAGCGCTGAGCCTTCAAAGAGATGATGATCAACGGTTCCATATTGCACTCAGAAGAAAGCGGTGGATTTAGTTCAGGTGCTTGTTTAGTGGGATGTCTTGTGTTCTGAGTCGGAAAATGATGCTTTTATTCTTCTTTGTGAGTTGATTTATACTGTCATTTTGGATTGGGGCTTGAGAAATGTCTGTAGACTTCCCTTCCCGTCTTTACAATGGCCCATATGTTCAGCCAATCTTCTTTATTTGCTGTTTTTATGCGCTGTTTGACTATTTGTAAAGTTGTTGCTGTGAGTGGCTGTTCTTGTATTGATCCCTTCTTTGCTAGTCCTCAGATGATACAAAGCGACTTTAAGGGCAGTGATTTCAGCTTCATAGTTGGAGCTAACCTATCGGCAATCATTAATCAGCTCATCAGAGGATCAGTAGGGGTATTCTATAAAAACACCATAACTTGCTTTGTTGGTGGCTTTAAATGCAGAACCATTAGTATATACATATTTCAAATCACCGGGAAAGGTATCAATAGTTATTTGGGCTGGCTGAATGAGAGTACTTTTTTTGGTTGTAACATTTATTAATTGTGTCAGTATTTCTGGTGTTTTAAGGAATGCTTATGGTGGTATATTTTTCAATACGCTATGTAACTCTTGTCATTTCTATGGGAGATGATTTCTGCTTTTGATTGTATTAACATGGTGAAGTACAAATTGTTGTTTAATTCTGATTTTTGGTTGGGTTTTACACAAGGAATCTGTTGAGAGGATGCCGTTTCACTCTGCTACTTCGCTTATATCTTTCATAACCGCTTTATACCTCCGCATCTCAAGAGGTTCCACCTGTATGGATTGCTCAAGCTGCAGTAGTGTTGTCCTCATGGCTCCAATAATAAGCGTACGGTACTATGTTGTACCCATTCAAAAGATTCAAAGGTAAACGGTACTATGTTGTACCCATTCAAAAGATTCAAAGTTAGATTTTGAACAAGCTGTTTGAAGCGCACTATTACATTCTATTGATTAGCGCACATAACCAAGGTATAAGTCTCTCAAAGTATCCATGTCTGAATTCCATGATGCACTAGGAAACCTATTTAATAGATCTAAACAACTCACGACTTTAGTCTTCACAGACTGGATGTGATGCTTGAGTTGTCGATCAAACATAACTTCAAGATATGTGGGGTGTTCTTCTCTAATCAACTGGTGCTCCCCTAATCTCAAAATTATGTGTTTTTTTTACAACCGCGTGACTCTTGCTGATGATGGTATACACTGACGTTTTACATTTGGTTTTTAGTTTCCATCTTTAGAAGAAGTCATGCAGTCAGGTCTCCACTTAGCCATCGTGCCCCAATCTCGATGTCTTCATGCCTCAGCCATATTGCCAGGCCGTCAGCACACAGCGTTTTCGGCTTTGGTCTGGTCAGCAAGTCATTGATATAGATCAGGAAAAGAGTACAACTTAAAGATGGGCCTTCTTCTAATCCTTCTTCTAAAACTTCTTTAGAAGGGATCGCATCTTTCACTTTAGTCTGGATCGTTTGCTCGGTCAGGAAGTACAGTATCAAATTGTAGAGTTTGCCATTCATTTCCATGTTAAACTAATTTATCAGAAGACCTTTTCTCCAATCACCATCTTAAGTCTGTTGAAGATTTAAAAAAAGATGGCCACTGTTTGCTGGTTCTTCTGGAAGCAATCAACTATTTATTAGCTTTAAATGCTGGTTCTTCTGGAAGCAATCAACTATTTATTGTGTTAGCCTTAAATGCTGGTTCTTCTGGAAGCAATCAACTATTTATTGTGTTAGCCTTAAATGCTGGTCTTCAGTGCAGCTACCAGTTCTAAACCCTGCTTGTTTCTGCCATAAGGTGAAAGATTTCTCCAGGAACCAATAGAGACATGTGTTTATCTTTCTCTCTGCTAATTTGTTCAGGCACGATGTTAGGGAGATGGGCCGATAGCTGTTTGGTTCATCGGGAGGTTTTTGTTCGTCAATATTGGCCCTATGTGTGCATTCCTCTATGCTTTGGGAAGCTTGCCATTTCTCCATGTCGTGTTGACCAATCCAGGACAGCTTCTTTACCTCGAGTCTCCAAATAAATAAACATTTTAAAATAAGTTCTTGTAACTAGGACAAATGAAACGACAGCGCCTCAATGAGAAAGAAAACAAAAAACTCAATAGAGTTACCCTTCGAAGGTCGCACCATCCTCTAGTCAGTAATTACAGGAGCTACTTCAACTACTATTCTAGAGCAACATAACATGTGTTTAATAAATCACGCCATTCTAGAGCAACACAACATGTATTTAATACATCATGCCATTCTAGAGAAACCCAACATGTGTTTAATAAATCATGCCATTCTAGAGTCACACAACATTTGTTTTGCCTCTGGGGATCTTCCACATCAGCCTACGTCTAGTTTGTCGTGTATGTAAACAATAGAGATACTGATGTAAGCAAGTATAAGTCACCCGATAGAATGACACAAATATAGAACGATTTGCGTTACAAACAAGAGGCTCTCCATGTGGAAGACTAAAGACAGCACACATTCAAATATCTAACTAGTCTAAATAATAAAGATGTCATTGGTTGTAGAACTGAGAAATGAACTTTATACCCTCAGGTTTTCTGTGGTATATGTATACGATTGTTGGTTTATAGATTACTTCTTGTAAGCGGCTCTCACAGGTGTTATTTTTACTTCAGACAAAAACCGTTTCATTCGCATGTGTGATTCTATACACATTTCCCCTTTCCCAATCTGGAGTATTTACATATAATATTAATGTTTACGGTAACCACACCCGCTTTCATTTGGATCTTTGGAATATGCTGATGCAAATGCTTGATACTCCACTGATTTATGTTATGGACCGTCATCTGTAGTTGTGCAGGGGACACTGGTTTCCCCTATTACGTCGACCTATTTGCATTGTATGTCACTTTCCTTTTCCATTCCCAAGCTTTACCTGCGACCCTAAGATTTGTTGGCTTTTCAATTACTGCGTTTATTAGGGTGTGCCACCAGTCACTCTAATGAGATTCCTTAAGCACCAAGGTCAACAATTGTTGGGTCCGATTGGAGCATATTGGCAGGAGCCATCCGACAATTCGAAATTGGTTGGATGTAATTGAGTTTGTTTTCTAATTTTTAAATTACCACGTCAAGCCCTCACCTCGCCCCGGAAAAAGTGTGATACTCGATTTTGTTGTTGTTGGAAGCTATTAGTGCCGCTGTGAGTCAACTCTGGCAACATTTCTGTGGTAGCGGCTTTTCTTACACCTCAACGGGTATTTTAAAAGGTAGATCGTGGTCCCCTGAGCTGTAGTGCAATACGAGGTTCCTCAGTGGGCATACCACTATATAATCCAATTGGGTCAAATTAATCCAATGAGATTTACCCTTGGTTCCTTTTTAAGGTCATGGATCTTTGTTCCATCAGTCCTTCTATTGATGGTCCTTCATGATTCTCATTCGATCATTTAATTAGTGTAGTGATAGAGAACTCGCTTATCACGGCAAAGGTACAGGGTTCATCTCACGAAATCTACGCCCACAAGTCGACCCAGCTGTAAATGTGTACCTGACGTACGGTTAGAGTCGGAAAAGGCAGTGAGGGAATGTACAAGCCACCCAAAATCATAAAAACGCGGGGGCTTAACACAATAAAGTTTCTAATACTTCATTCCGGAAGAAATGTCTGCAATGGAATTACCTTGACGTTTACCTTACCATGACTCATGCTGTCAAGGACAGGCATCATCTATCTACTCAATTACATATTTTATGTTGCATATTCTCGCCGACGTGTGCGCACAATTAAAGAAGGGACGGTAGACCCACACCTCAGCGGCTTGCTGTTTGCCATATTTTAAACATGTTTCTGAGAAAGGCATAAAAATACACACACCGGCATACATTATGGAAGGAAAACAACACTGGGTCGGACTTACTTGTCGACATTTCATCCACTTGCGCCATAAGCTCCATGGGGAGCTTAAGTAACCTTTGTTGGGCCAAGTATATTCCATCGATTGCTGCAAGTCTATGTTTTTGTTGGATGTATCTTATGGCATCTTTCCATCTATCCCGCGCTTTCCTCGTGCCTTTATAACAATATCTTCTTGAGTTATACTCGTGCAGTGGTAATTAGTTGATGTGCTCAAATTGATCTTATAAGATGACTGAATTGCTATATTTTCTATCTTGGAATCTATTCAGCACAATTTGTAGTTCTTACCATTTTTCAAGTGTCATCATTTTTCATTTGATCTTATCTGATGACGTTTCTTAGGCATTTCATTTCACACTTGTAATTGTCTTCTCCTGTGTTATGTACAAGATCATAATTTGTCATTGGTAGCACAGAGTTGGTACAAATGTACTCATTGGTAGCACAGAGTTGGTACAAATGTACTCGTTGGTAGCACAGAGTTGGTACAAATGTACTCATTGGTAGCGCAGAGTTGGTACAAATGTACTCATTGGTAGCACAGAGTTGGTACAAATGTACTCATTGGTAGCACAGAGTTGGTACAAATGTGCTCATTGGTAGCACAGAGTTGGTACAAATGTACTCATTGGTAGCACAGAGTTGGTACAAATGTACTTATTGGTAGCACAGAGTTGGTACAAATGTACTCATTGGTAGCACAGAGTTGGTACAAATGTGCTCATTGGTAGCACAGAGTTGGTACAAATGTACTCATTGGTAGCACAGAGTTGGTACAAATGTACTTATTGGTAGCACAGAGTTGGTACAAATGTACTCATTGGTAGCACAGAGTTGGTACAAATGTGCTCATTGGTAGCACAGAGTTGGTACAAATGTACTCATTGGTAGCACAGAGTTGGTACAAATGTACTCATTGGTAGCACAGAGTTGGTACAAATGTACTCATTGGTAGCACAGAGTTGGTACAAATGTGCTCATTGGTAGCACAGAGTTGGTACAAATGTACTCATTGGTAGCACAGAGTTGGTACAAATGTACTCATTGGTAGCACAGAGTTGGTACAAATGTACTCATTGGTAGCACAGAGTTGGTACAAATGTGCTCATTGGTAGCACAGAGTTGGTACAAATGTACTCATTGGTAGCACAGAGTTGGTACAAATGTACTTATTGGTAGCACAGAGTTGGTACAAATGTACTCATTGGTAGCACAGAGTTGGTACAAATGTGCTCATTGGTAGCACAGAGTTGGTACAAATGTACTCATTGGTAGCACAGAGTTGGTACAAATGTACTTATTGGTAGCACAGAGTTGGTACAAATGTACTCATTGGTAGCACAGAGTTGGTACAAATGTGCTCATTGGTAGCACAGAGTTGGTACAAATGTACTCATTGGTAGCACAGAGTTGGTACAAATGTACTCATTGGTAGCACAGAGTTGGTACAAATGTACTCGTTGGTAGCACAGAGTTGGTATAAATGTACTCGTTGGTAGCACAGAGTTGGTACAAATGTACTCATTGGTAGCACAGAGTTGGTACAAATGTGCTCATTGGTAGCACAGAGTTGGTACAAATGTACTTATTGGTAGCACAGAGTTGGTACAAATGTACTTATTGGTAGCACAGAGTTGGTACAAATGTACTCATTGGTAGCACAGAGTTGGTACAAATGTGCTCATTGGTAGCACAGAGTTGGTACAAATGTACTCATTGGTAGCACGGAGTTGGTACAAATGTACTCATTGGTAGCACAGAGTTGGTACAAATGTACTCGTTGGTAGCACAGAGTTGGTATAAATGTACTCGTTGGTAGCACAGAGTTGGTACAAATGTACTCATTGGTAGCACAGAGTTGGTACAAATGTGCTCATTGGTAGCACAGAGTTGGTACAAATGTGCTCATTGGTAGCACAGAGTTGGTACAAATGTACTTATTGGTAGCACAGAGTTGGTACAAATGTACTCATTGGTAGCACAGAGTTGGTACAAATGTACTCATTGGTAGCACAGAGTTGGTACAAATGTACTCATTGGTAGCACAGAGTTGGTACAAATGTACTCATTGGTAGCACAGAGTTGGTACAAATGTACTCATTGGTAGCACAGAGTTGATATAAATATACTGATTGGTAGCACAGAGTTGGTATAAATATACTGCATATCTGTTGTTACTAAGCTGATGTTCGGGTATTTACGTAGTAGTAACATTTGATAGGTCTCATCGAGTCTTTCTGACATCTAGTTTTAGTTTCTCAATGGAGCATCTTTTATAAATATATTTGCCAAGTACATGAACTCATTGTCTAAGTTTGACTCATATATGTTAAATAACCATGGTGTTCAGCTAATCTTCAAAGATTCCATTCTTTTTGTGCTAATATTGATATTATATCTTTCACATGCTGGACTATGTGCAGTTATACGATTTTGCAGTCCATCTTTGACTTCAAATATTAAAGATATTGTTGGTTAATTAGGGTATTCTTGCCTTATTTGTATGTTTTCTTTTGTGAAGTTGACTTTACTCGTGGGCATCTAACAGCGTACTTGCAGAATGTAATTTTGGTTAGCTAAGTTTCGGTGACTGGCGCAAGCAGCAAGCTGTGAGTCACCGGCTGCTGCCAGCTCATTCCCCTCTGCGTCTATGACCCAAACCTCTCAAACAAACTGTGTCCTCATGAATGAAGTACCTAACAATTCATCCTCGACTGCAGTTTCTGTTTTGAGACTATTTTTAGCAATACTTTTATCTTGCTCATATCTCTATCATTATTCGCTTCATCTTTTGAACTATTTTCCTCTGTTGCTCCTAACGCTTGTAATCCGACTGTTTGCTAACCTAATTCTTGTGACGTGTTCCTCCGTACTCCTGGTGACCATTAAGTAGTTTCTGCCTCAGTAGTCCGTGTGTTTGATTTCTATCAGTATTTCCACGGAACAATTCCTACCACTATTCCAGTTACGTCAGATTGACCTTCTATATTTATCCGCCGAGGGCCTCTCGTTTTTGCTAAACTGTAAATTGGGAGGTTTTATTGGGAATGTCATTTCCTAGAAAAAGAGGGAATGGTGGATTGCGATTAAACACACACGCACGCGGATGAGAGATAGAGCGAGAGAAAGAGAGACAGGGGCAGAAATGGAGAGAGAGACAGACAAAGAAAAGGATGTGGAACGCAAAATAGAAAAATAAGGAAGTCAAATAGTGGCAAAATATGAGACGCTTTTCTCAGGGATGAAGTGTGAGATACTTCATTTTATCAGTTGGTAGGTGTTGTGAACTATTCCTTTTCTCTCCGCCTTACATTCCGAGGGGAGGGGGGTACAGGGGGCAGAGCGAGGAAGGGGCTGGACGTCCCACTCGTTAAAGGAAAGTGAAGCGTCTGATATAGCCTCTCTTTTCCAGGTGTATAAATCGCCCCATGGATTCTCTGTTCGGCTGTCCGTTCAGGAGTTTCCATGCCAAAGGCTTCTCCTACATTATTGTGTCCCAGCAGCACCTTCATGAGGGGTCCCCTGTTTCTTACAGAGCCTGCTGTGGGGCGCGACCGAGTACCCGGCGGTATAACTGGGCGGGCAGATTTGGCTCACTAGCCTTGGTTTGCAGCCAATCTAAGAGAAGGTAAACTTAAACTCTAAACACGGGTAGACGAAGCTCGTTAACCTGTTCAGGCATTTTGTCTAGGATAGGAAGAACTCTTATTTTAAACCCACAAGTCCCAGAGAGTGCTGGTTAGTCCTGTGACGATGAGGCATCATCGTAAGTCTCGAGTAATTAGCATCTACGGGCAACGACTCCACTGCCGTGTGAAAACCTTGGGAAAGGGTAGGGCTACGGAAGTAAACCCAGACATACAATCCGGAGTGGTAGAACCTAAGGTGGATGGTTTCAAAATTGTGAATTCATTTCGGCAGCTCCTGCAGCTGAGCTGGTGACAAATTGTCATGCTTTGCATTCCTTTGCATTACACCAGCGAGTCCGAGATGGGAATCCTGCAGTTTGGCAGCCCAAAGTCTCCATATTCAGCGCTCAGGCGTGCCCCTGAGAGGCTACTCACAGGGTGCCACGCGCTAAGACTAAGAGGCAAATGAATGACATTTCGTATATGTGAGTCAGGTAACAAATTACAGTTGGGTAGACTGGAGCATCCCAAAAACAGGGTCAAACTTTATACCTTCCATAATAAACAATCACTGTAAACACGCTTCTAATTAAGCAAAGGATGTAGCATTAACATTTCTACTTTATGAATAATCAAGAGTGCACACCTGACTCGTATGCTACACAGTCCTTGTACAACCTGCTAGTGCTTACCTGTTTTGTGAGACAGCAAGAGAAGAAACTGGAGATTGTAAGCACATGCTTTCAAAATGAAATTCTATTTACCTCTCGTTTAATGAGCTCATTGAGCCTGACGCCGAGCAACTAGATATTGGATATCTAGTTCGGTTTTAATAAGGAATAAGCGAAGGTTTCCTCTTTCAGTGATTTTCAAACAGTTTTTATGTTTGGTGGCAATTGATTCATATTACTATAATCCGATTTCACTAACTTCCATTACGTAGGGAAAGGTAACAATCAATTAAATGTATTTTCGACATGTTTGGATATAAGGTAGGATTTTTTTTTTAAATGTTGCCTTGTTTTTGGTATCCATCTTTAATGACATTTGATTTTCTCTCTTGATCATATTTAACTTCAAACAGTTCTTGCTGACATGTTATTCCAGCATCAGCAGCATTTGCAGGAAAAGGATTTACCATCCAATTATACACTTTCATCCAATCATACATTCTCATGCAATCATGCACTTTCATCCAAATATACATGCTGAAGACGGATGCACTGAGCCGACAGGAGCAAAATCAAAACCACAGTGTAACGCACACCCGCCTTGGGGAATAGAAAAATAAGGCTAACGCAAAAAATAAGAATCCAAACATTCGCCTTCATAAAAAAATACCTTTTCATCCAAACGTATACTTTCATCCAAACATACACTTTCATCAAATTATACACTTTCATTTAATCATACACTTTCACAAATCCAAAATATCACATAATCGTTTTTTTCCATATCTGATTTAAACTCATTAAGGTGACTACTGAACCTTTCAATCTCCTCTGGAATTCTATCATCTTTTATTTATGACAATTCCGAATGCTGATGAAATTCCCTTTTCATAATTTTATGACGGAAAAGATCAGGTTTTTTTTTGTTAACAATAATGGCACAACAGCTTTGCAACGGACGAATGTTATATTGGCTGCTTGAAATTGTAAATTAATTGTATAATATTTCTTCAAAATGCCTGCCAAATAAAATACAGTATGCTTTATTGTTTGTATTTGCTAACAGGGATTAGTCTCATTTTCACTTACAAAAAACTGTATGACACACTCAAATAATTCAACAAAACGAGTCAAGCATCTGCCCTTTGAGAGCCAACATGCGTATGTGTGTAACAGAAACCTAATAAATTGCTCATTATTGTCCTGGCACAGCTGCCAAACCATTAACATTATATCGTTTTTGCTTTATATTTGGTCTTATTTATAGCCCTAATTATTATACATAATGATGAATGCAGGACTGTACTCGAATGTAGCTTATGTACAACACTACGAATACACAAAACATTTGGCACGTCTTCCTTCAAAACAACAACAAACCAACGATAGGGTTACAATAATTTATGGCGCTCCGTCAGTGACACAAGCAGCAATATTGGTACAGGGTATATTATTTTTGCAAAATACAATTTCACAGCAGTAAATATTGATAATGATGATGTATTTATAATCAGATTTTTCATCAAGTTCAGAACTCCGATCATCTTTCAAACAGCATCGGGCGACGAATAAAATCGTTTTGGACCAATTGTGTGCTTAATCAAAATTGTAGCTGTCAATACGTGATTGACAGAAGAAGATAGAGAACTAACGTTCAGTAAGAAAGAGGCCCGTGTGTATGCGTAAACAGGAGCAAGATAGCGACAGGTGTGCAAGGGGATGTCGGCTCACATTAATATAACAAGAGTGAAGATATATATAATGCATTCCTTATACAAGCCTCACAACCATCTGGTTCAAGCATATGGCCCAGTCTTGCTGAAACTGGAAACCCTCAGAGACCAAATTAACAGGAATTCTGGTAACTTCTAAATTTGAAATTTCAGAAAGACAATATATATTTCGTACCACACAGAAAGTTCCGCCATCTTCCTTGTCTCTATTTTGTGTAAAGAATGTAAATATTCTGCTGCCGCCCACCTGAAAGCGAAATTCGCCCACTAGTTGGTGTTAGAGTCCAGGATGAAGAGCACGGAATAACAAGAGACGAGCTTAGAACCGATTAGAGAAATAACAAAAACGATTGTTAGATAGCAATACTAACAAGGACATCGGTAACAGAAATAATCATTTAATTTTTTTGTTAACCTTTTTTTCTTACGGTGTGCGTTATGTTGTATTTTTTTCGTCTAATGGCTAATCTCCCAAGTTCATCGCTTATTTTGGGGGACGGCGTGGGCTAGTGGTTAAGTGACACGACTCACAACCAGAAGGTGCTGGGTTCGATCCTCAAACCCTTAGAAAATGCAGGAGGAAACAGACCCTTACATAAAATGCATGATGAAGTCGGAGGCATTGGGCCAACAGGGGCAAAATGAAAACCACAGTGCAACACAACAAAAAAATAAAAAATAAACTATTTTAAAAATGAGTTTTACTTCCCATAGCAGAACAACACTGTCGCTTCGGGAATCTGTACCCGTACGTTTCGGTTGTGAACTGTGTCATAAACCGCGTCAACACCTACCAACTCTTCCCAGTTAATGAAAATCTCCACACTGGTGTTTCACGTTGCAAGACGAACATGACAAGACGGGAATTGGAATATACAGATAACGACACATATGGCTGACGCATTACTGGACTCAGACCACCTGTTGACCTGTCCCAACCTCCAAAAAACATGCAATAGGTGCGTCATGCTGGAGGCAATTAATAGATTCGTCTGTCCTTTGTTCAGCCGAGTGCTCTTTGTTCAGCTGTATGTTACAGGCGCCTAAAAATGGATAAATGGTAACATCGTCACCTGCGCAGCTTATCATAAGACGCAACTATGGACGGTTTGGAAAAGGTGTCGGCTACAATGCCATTTAAGATTTATAAGCCAGTTGAACAAAAAAACAATAGCCTGCAGCCAACGATAGAATGGAAAGGAGTGAGTCAAGTCAGTCAACTTTCATCGAGAGACTGATTACAAAGCGTCGTTTAATAATTGTCCTGACCGTCATCCAGAGTTAAGTGGCTACCTCAACCCATTACTTTTGACCAGAAGCCAGAACGCTTAATTTGGCCCAGTGAAAAAAACGCTGACAGAACACAAGTTACGGTTTTACTTTGTCTTTATCCGATTCTCGGGGAATGGGTTATTCAGTCATTAAGTTCGTTTCATCTGGTGAAGCAAAAACAGTCAAACGAGATTTCAACACACTAGTTGACTCGTAATATTTCTACCATAGACACGATTTAGCACTGATTGACAAAGACATAGAACCAATAGAGACTAACCTGACAGACAGTGGATATAAGCAAGACAGACATAGAATGAGAGAGAGAGAGAGAAAAGAGACAGCACGATAGAGATACAGAGCGTGAATATGAACGAAAAGAAAAGGAAATGGAGAGACTGAGCAAAACAGAAAAAGAGTGAGAGAAACACACACGCACAAAAGAGAGAGGGGGCGGAGGAGGAGGGGAGGGTGAGAAGGAAATAATATTTGCCCATTGCTAGTGAAGATGGCTACATCATATGACTAGTGCTGCGAGATGTGTGCTCATATAACTATAGAGACAACATTGGAAGGTACTTTGCGCTCATGAGTTGCAGTCGTTTTTTGAGTCTGCTGCACGCCTACACTGAGCCCCGCGACGAATTTTCGATCTGCAAGCTGAGCACCTATTGTGATACTAACGCGCCAGGTGAAAAGATTCCGCGCAAGCAACTCACACGAGGTGACGTCAATGTTGAAACTTCAGAGACACTTTCAAGGAGTCTATGTTGCGTTTCTACCCTACTAATCAGCGTCTCCATGTTCTGAGCTCACCAGAAACAGCTGTCAGGAGATGCACTCGATGGGCATGTGATCAATCCATCCAGTCGATCCTATCTGGGCTTTTTTGTAGAAACATGTTAATGTTAGTAACAATTTCTGGATGAGGCAATTTGTCATGCCACCCTATCCTGGACATCTCAAGAGAAAACGATTTAGCTGCCTGGCGTATCTGCAATATACTGTCCATGATTAGCAAGCATGCAGTAGAATGATTAACAATACAGTACCATAAACTTTAACTTTGGTGGCGACACTGATTTTATGTCGGCTCTAAACGTTTGCTTGCAGCTTTCACAGCACAGTAGTGGGGATTAGATCGTGAGGCGAGAGAATGGAATTTGGGAGAGAGAGAGATTTAGAAAGATAGCTGAAGTGGGCGAGACAGAAAAAGAGTGAGAGAAGCATAGAGAAAGAGATAGATGATGAATAGAGAAAGTGAGAAGCAGAGAGAAAGTGAGATAAAATGAGATAAATGCTGAATAGAGAACGTGAGAAGCATAGAAAAAGTGAAATTGATGGGAAGAGAAAGTGAGAAGCAATAAGAAAGTGAGATTGATGAATAGAGAAATTGAGAAGCAGAGAGAACGTGCGATTGATGAATAGAGAAAGTGAAAAGCTGAGAAAAACTAAGATAGACTGATGAATAGAGAAAGTGAGAAGAAAGAAAGAGAGAAGAGAATGAGAAAGGTTAGACACACAGAGTGATTAGATACTACTCTGACGTTTCTGTAATACCGGCGCCTTGTGGCTGACGTAAGTTTATTATTGTGAACAACTGCAGAAATCTTGCACAAATTGGGCGTCTGTTCTCTATTAATTTTCTTTCTGTGTGTCTATTGTGAAAGTCACAGCAGCAATTGCTATATGCATTCAATGATTGTCGCTGTTCATTCCAACTAGACGACCAAGCAAAATTGCCGAAACGATTTTTGATGTCAGCTATGTCAAGGCTGACCCTACACAATACATCTTATAAGTTATGACGAACATTTGATGTTTCTATAATTTCGCTTCGGCTACGTTATAACAAAACCAGGTGTGCATATACAGAAGGATTATGCTTTCATCGTAATGGTATGATGAACAACAGACCGAACATGCTTTCATCGTACTGGTAAGATGAACAACAGACCAACCATGATTTCATCGTAATGGTATGCTAAACAACTTCACTAACATGCTATGATTGTGTTGGGATAATAAACAGCACAAGGAACAGGATATCGTGTTAGTATGGTAAATATACAGATAATCTAGCAAAGAAATACTATCGTCATGAATAAAGTGTTAGAGATTTTTCTGTGCGAGCTCTAATCTTGTTCCAATGTTTGTGATCGATTCCTTGACTCTTTGTTTCACATGTGCTATCTGTAAGTTAGGTATCAATGTAAAGTTGAGTACACTGGAGCTTGTCAAAATGAGAAACCAAATCCCATCTGTTGACCACAAAAAACAAACACTGTAACAGTTCTGTCACTCTAACGCAATGTGGGTACTACAGTGTGCAGTAAGCTGTTAACTTCCACGAAGGAGGCTGGTTTATATTTTCCAGCACTGGACGTATTCCTGTTTATTGTCGCATGTGTATATTTAGCGTCTGTAGAGCTGCCTGAAAGTAAAGAATAGCATTCAGTCATTCATTAGAAAACTACCAAACCGAAGACAAATATTTTAGGCACCAACAAATAATAAAGAAGACTCCGCGAATTAGGAATATTACATCAGGCTTCTAAGTATCATGTGCAAAAAGAAAAGGAAAAGCATTCAGCTTTTGTTGGGAGAAAGCAGACAGAGGACATACTTTCATAAATGTGTACATTAGCAGAATAGAGAGATTAAAGTGGTACGATAAGATTACTAATGTGGAACTGTTAGACAGAACCAGAAATAAAAGACATATTGAAGTGGTATGATACAATCACTAATGTTGAACTGTTGGAAAGATTCAGACAGACTATAGTGATTGAAATGGTATGATAATATCACTAATATTGAACTGTAAGAAAAAAACTAGACAGAGTAGAGAGGTTTAAATGGTATGAGACGAACACAAATGTGGATCTGTTGAAAAGTTCCAGCCTTATATCAGTGGGAGATGACGAGAGAAGAAGTCGCTAGGTTTGGATGCGGCACACGTCAAAATAACCAAACATTACAAAACAGTTTCAGTGTTGGAAACCGCAAGTCAAGAGAAGTAGAACAGACCAAAACACATGGCGAAGAGAGCTAAGATACAAATAACGGAAACAGGAAAGACATGGATAAACGGGAAACAGTTACCCCAGGACATAATTGTTGAATACATATGATCCATTGGAAGTTGGTATGCGCTTTTAAAAAAAGCGGTAAAGGACTCGTGCATGAGACTAGCAAACTGGTCAGTAAAAGACATCTTTGTGTAAATTTTGCTTCATCTAAAAGACCTACTGTAGTGATGTCACTCTGCTTTGTAAGGAGCGAGCAGAAACAAGTCAGGACAGGGTTTGCAAATAGCGTGTGATAATAGAACAATAAATATACAAAGCAGCGACAATGTTATCAAAGACAAATACATATCGTAACGGAGAAAACAGATAATAGCCTGGACGTGCTGTTCAGACATATCGATCTACTACACTAATACGTACGTAAATAATTCGCACCACCACCTCAATTTGAGTGGGTCTGCATCAGTCCCTCGCCAACAACTGGCGATAGGAGAGCCTATTGCACAGCGGTCTTCAACCTGTTTTGCCTCCTTTTCACCATAAATCTAATGACATTTCCCCGTTCGAAGATTGTCTGACTTAAAAGGAGCATTCCAGGTAATATGTATATAATAGTGAACATCTTTTATTGTTTCTGAAATAGTACATCAACATTTAGTTGGACAATTTTTAGAGTGTTGAAAACAAATTTTTAGCAATACAATTTTAAAAATTCAACAAAGGAACTTTAAGCAAAAATCATCGTAATACACACGAAACACGTCCACGTGACAGCCAATGAGACATGCCGAATTGTGACAGGATGGTTTAAACTGACACCAACAGAAACAGTCTATGCTATCCCAGATATCGCACCTACGGATATTAGCAGGTGTTTCGTATCTGAAGATAAAAGACAAAAGCAGTACTGTGACCAAAGACACCCTCTTTTTGGACATTCAGCATAAACAATACGACTGATATAAAGGAACAATTTTCTGCGGACAACAGAACAGAGCTCCTGAGAGAAACCACAAAGAAAATTGCGACAAAAGAATGGTGAAGCAGTGCGCTCGACGTTTCCACAGCAGAGTATACTGTTCCAGGATTGTTCTTTACAGGAACACATTGGGAAGCAATTGTATGATACTGTCGCCATCTTTGCTTGCGATCGGCAACTATTATTATTTTACAGAAATGATGATATACTTAACATACATGGATATATACTTAACATACATGGAGATATACTTAACATACCTGGAGATACACTTAACATACATGGATATATACTTGACAGACATGATGATGTATCTGACAAACCTGATATTTAGATGTTTTCAAAATAAGGACAACGGTCATACCTAAGTCAGACTTAGATAGATGTGAATACATTACAATAAGAAAATGATGTAAGACATATACAGGACAACATTAAAACAAGGAACACATGTCAGACTTAGATAGACGGGAATACATTACAACAAGAAAAGAATGTAAGACATATACAGGAATACATTAAAACAAGGACCACATGCCATACTTAGATAGACGGCAATAGATTACAACAAGAAAAGAATGTAAGACATATACAGGAATACATTAAATCAAGGAACACATGTCAGACTTAGATAGACGGGAATACATTAAACCAATGGAATAATGTCATACAGACGGGAACACTCTAAAATAAGGGGAAAATGTCATAATTAGACAGACGAGAATACATTAAACCAAGAGGAAAATGTCGGACAGACAGACAGGAATACATTAAACGAAGCTATTAATGTCAGACTTAGGTAGACGTTAATACATTAAAAGAAGGGAATAATGTCAGACATCGATAGATGGGAATACATTAAAGCAAGTAAATAATGCTATGTATCTTGGAACTGAATTAATATTGGACGGTATTTGACGATGGTGATGCGCATTTGTGCTCTAAGGGAGCAAAGGACCATCAGTACATATTGTCTTTTTACGTGATGCATACATCCATGTATTAACAGTGCCAGTTATAATGACGGAAAAAAACATGAAAAAAAACTAGTACAAGTTGATTAAGGTTGAGCTTAATCAAAATTTAAAAATGGGTATGGTCAGATACCGCACCGAGACGAGAACACAAACAAAACCTACGTTACGACCAATATGCCTTCATCAGGGACAACAACACTGAACTAACAAATCAACATATAAGAAAAAAAGGGTCAACTCATCTGTTTCAGGTAGGAGACGCTTTCTGTCTAAGCGACCGGTTATGCCAAGTACTCGATAGAAACTGAAATGGGAGCGGTCAAACAAAAAGTGGCGGAATATGCCTGATAAGCCAAGCGTGGCCAAATAGTGGTCCAGATAGGAGAACAATGAGAAGGCAATATAAGCCATGAGGGCGTGATATTGATATAAGAGAGGGGGGAAGAGAACTGATGAAAGAATGGGGGAGGCGGGGGGGGGGGGAAGGAAGACAAATAGATGGGAACCAGTGTGAGGGTTTAAGAAAAAGTATGGAAGATATTAATACCATGTGGTTGGAGACAGCCCATACTCGAGATAAGTCTGTTCTCAAGGGCGAATCGATGACGATCGTCAGAGAAGCACGAAACTAGACCAGTGACACTGACGTCAGCCATACCCCGGTGCTCAGGACCATTGAAGTGGCTGGCAATTGGGGAACCAGTGCGGTTGCGGATGTCGTTGAGGTGTTGGCGGAAACGCTCCCGTAGTTCCATACCAGTTTCCTCAATGTAAGTCATACCACACTGGCGGCAGATGATGGAATAGATGAGGTTACGAGATTTGCATGTGAACCCCTCTTTGATGAAGAATTCAGCCTTAGGAAAGGTAATGGAGCGAGAAAGGATGACATGAGGGTACAATAGTTTCACATTATACAATTGCTCGACACTGGCAAGAAGCCTCTTAAACAGTCTGTTAAGACAACGCTTGCCCTATTATAATGGACTATTTGTTCTCAATCTGGGTACCCCTCAGTTGAAAGCGATAGGGAATAATAAAACAAAACAAGAAACAGGACTCGCAAGTTAAAGCCGATTTTATTGTTATGCTTTTAACGAGCTAACATCTCTAGGCGCATGAAGCGGTTTGAGTATGAGACCCGTAATGCAGAGAATATGTTCGTCTCGACACTGTGACGTGAAATTGGGCAGTGATGGAGTGGCAAGAACTGGTTCATATTAGCGAGTCTGACCAACAACACGATTAGCTCGCGTTTCTGCCGCAG
The DNA here is from genome assembly GCA_036924085.1 of Ariolimax columbianus. Taxonomy (NCBI): domain Eukaryota; kingdom Metazoa; phylum Mollusca; class Gastropoda; order Stylommatophora; family Arionidae; genus Ariolimax; species Ariolimax columbianus. The sequence goes on along the minus strand of JAVGWX010000003.1, from coordinate 130,931,232 downwards.
ACGTTGTACTGCTCGTAGGAAAAATAGCCCTCTGATATACTCATCTTTCTAGCTACAACTCCGATGACTCCGCGGATCTTTGAACGCACTCTGTGCTCGTCAAGTCAACACGACAAATCGTTTGCGCAATTTCTGCCACGTTTAGTCCAGTCCTCCCCTAACTGACAAACTGGCGAGATAAGCTTTCGAGTAGCTGGTTCGGTTCGTACGTCGTCGAGACTTGAGAAAATCAACTGGGTCTTCCAAACGGAAAGCACTACCGCCGAGAGGCGAATCGATGTGCAGATAAATGTATATAATGACAGGCAGTTGTAACACCTAAATCAGATCCAACTACAGGCATAATCAGATTGGATTGTTTAGAGAGAACGTTGAGAACCACAATCGATGTCCCGTGAAATAACGGCGTACCGACCCCAGGTGTGCGTCACTCAGTGTTTGTTTCCAGTCAGTTCAGTTATGTCTGCTGTTTACTACTGGTTATAAGTATTTCATGTGTCGATGCCTGGTTCAGAAACATGAAATCTCGGACTAAATTATCCAGTAAGAGGAAACAAATGACAAAACACACATTTAATGTTTAAAGTATGTTTGCGTGCTACGAAGACACAGTGAGGGAAGCAAAGGATAGTAAGACCGTAACATGCCAGGTATGTGGTAAGAGACAACCATGGAAGGAATGGCGTAGGTACGAGTGGATAGCTGCTGTTGAGGCCTCAAACCTCCAGGCGCTGACCTGGATCTACTGTCCTGCTCATGCCGGGGTTCAAGGCAATGCAAGAGCTGACATCTTGGCTTCACGGGCTCCCATCATGGGCACATTGGTAATGAACAGAAGTGACATTTTGAAATCAATCAATGACCGCCTGCTGGATGAGGACACCGCAATAGATGAAGCAGCAATCCACAGATTGCAAAGTTTCGATATTAAACGAGGTTCGAGCGGAGTGGGGCGCATGAGAGGACGGGGCAGGAGCGTGTACAACCAGCGAGCTACAGGGGACATCAGCATCCATACCTTACGCCATTTGATGAGAGAGAATGAGCACCTATGGGTATGCCCGGAGTGCAGTGACGTCGATTCTTAGAAACAGAAACAGACACTATGGAGGATAGTGTATGCGGTCGGCTACCTCATCAAGAAAAAACCACAAGGGACAAGAATATATACACGATTTGATTGAAGACCTGAGCTCGATAGGAAACACAAAAGGTATGATTGGTTTAACATAACGGTTGAAGCCGATATTTGACAGATAGTTGATAAAACTTGTAACTTCTTTTAGATACAGGAGGCGTAGACAAAACAGATAATAAAAGGATCACCCAAGATGCAACACGAGTCACTGTGGTTATGCCGCTCTACCAACGTGCATGTCCTCCTTTAGCAGCACTTGGACAACATGTTTGACCATGTGCATTAAATATAATTGTCTCTATGATTGATATAGCTATTGATGTTTTTAAAACAGGCATCAAGGCCGATTCACCTATCAGGGCTGATTTATCATGTAAGCAAGCTACCTAACAGGTACATGGCCTCACAGTCTGAAGGATTCTTAAGAAATTCATAATTTCATGCATTTCTCTGTTAGCAATTGCGAAGCACTGTCTTTCAGCGCCCCATATCTTCGAACCAGACCATGTGTCAATCAGACCTTGCATCATGTATATCGCTGAATTACACTCTCAACACGTGTGCACATATACTGAAAGTGAAGTGAATCCCATTAAAGACATTATTTTCAGAGGAAGATCTATATTTCATTAGGCAAAATATGGATGCCTAATTGTGCAAGCAGCCTCTTTCATGTGGCGATGCTTCCTTTCAGTAGTAAATCTCAGATGAGTGCTTCTTTCAATAGCGCAAGATTAGACATCTTTCTGTGGATAATAAGCTGCTGTTCTTGCTGCAGGTGATCTTACTGTAAGCAGTTAATTATTGCATGGGAACGTGCATAGCCGATACAGTCTGATAATAGCGCCGCCACAGAAGATTCCAGAATGAGGCCACCACTTGACTTTCCTCGAGACTCAATTCAAAATTTGTTGACGTCTGACAGCGTACGAAGAAGAATAAGAAGAAGAATTCAAAATGTGATCTTGTCTTTTGCTCTCGAAGCCTATTGTGAAAATATATCGAACTGCATGTGGTGGATGGGAGGACGAGACTGCGACAACCGATGCATTTCAACAGCAGCAACTAGTCACAGCTCGTAAGAAATGACGAGTTGGTATATTGTTTCCAAATGCAAGCTTGCTACCAAGAAGACAACTTTACAAATCTTGATTAAACTTCAGCAGGATTGGGTGTACTTCCACTTTCACAAATCCGAAGACTATAATCATAGCTGTCACTAAGCCGTAGAGCAGTGTTTCTCACCATTTTTATACATGTGACCGGTGAAAAAAAAGAAAACATTTTCACGGATCGATCGGAGAGAATAAAAAAATTCACTATTTATATTGTATTTAGTGTTTTGGTTTTGAAATCTAAAATTATCAAATAAAAATTGTATAGCTATTTAAATTTAAAAAAAACCGAGCAGTCAATAAATATGCTAATAATGGAACGTCTTTAACTTTTGAAATAGCAATCACGATCATCATGTAAGCATGTCCTTTACAGAATGTCTCTTTTATGACAGCCTATCGTAGGACACACGATCCCTAGCCAGCACTCCCGAATCTGCCACTGTCAACCCCAGAACCTCTGTAATGTCCCATTTATTTTATATTATCGGTCTACCTCTGCCTCTTTTGCCATGTACCATACCCTCCAGCATCGTCATTCTAAGCCATTGTGAAGTTTGATATAGCCAAAGTATGTTAATTTCAATATTTCATTCAATTAAAGTTAGTGTGAAATCTGTTAATGCTTCGTTGCTAGAATATTTGATAACCAGGGCGGACGAGTTGATTCTGAGAGACAAAGGGCTCCATTGACATCCATTCGGTTTCTCTATTTGGTTTTTATCACTGGCAGGGCTGAAGATGTCTTGTCATTCCAAATCGGTAGTCGAATATACGACCAACAATTAAAAAGAACTTACTTTACCTCAAAACGAACTCCACAGTTAATGGCAATACTTTTTCGTCGACCGGTATTATATTTCTGCGGACCAGCAGCGGTCCTCGGACCGGCGGTCGGAAAGTACTGCCGTAGAGCATAGAACGTCTAATTATGTAGTTCGTCTAGAAGTCTACACTCACCACATTCAACATAAATATATTTGCCTGCCGTAAATTGTTAGAATTATCCTACATGCAAATAATAAACAGTTCTCTGCTACGGCAGGTGGTCGAGTTTTCTATCCATAATGCCACCGATCATCAATTGTGTTGGGAATAAAACATATAGCGTCAACAATGTCGATGCTGGTCTCTATTGTTGTTCTATCTCTCAAGAGGATATGTTTAGTCCTATATACACATTTCTATAGCAATGTTCGTGTTCAATCAGACCGTTACATATCAGTAGTTTCAAATAATACGTTTAGAAATGAAAAAAATAACTGAAACAACAAGTTGTGAAACAATTACATATATCTATCTCTCTTTCTCACTCTCTCTCTCTCTCTCTCTCCATTTCTCTCTATCTCTCTCTCTTATATATATATATATATATATATATATATATATATATATATATAAATATAGATTTTTATACACATATATATATATATATATATATATATAAGGTGGCCTCGTGATCAGGTGGTGATGGTTCGACTCCGGACTCCACGGTCTTTTTCATGGGTGTTTAATGCGGAGTGTCCTGTATCTCGTAGTCGTCCGCTAGTCGTCTTGTCATTGACTTGCCACTGGGGTCGGGCGGCTCGAGACGAGAGAGAGAAGATAAAGAGTAGCGAGGTTAATCCTTACAAAAAATAGCTAAATTAATTATGCCATCATCATCTACGATGGACGGCGGCCTTTGCCTTTGCTAATAATGTATCCGGACATAATTTCTTTCGCAACACACATGACGCAAAGCTGTTGTGTCCACTTTCTCGACATTACTGTCTCTATATGCCCTTCAGGCTTTTCTCCCACTGTCTCTATCTGCTCTTCAGACCTCTCCCCCACTGTCTCTATCTGTCCTTCATGCCTCTCCCCCACTGTCTCTATCTGCCCTTCAGGCCTCTCCTCCACTGTCTCTATCTGCCCTTAAGGCTTCTCCCCCACTGTCTTTATCTTCCCTTAAGGC